>LR989957.1:1039362-2289362 GCA_905147015.1 Laspeyria flexula
TCGAAATCGCTCAGCCGTTTCAGAGATTTGTATAGATTGATGATTACATTGTTTTTTGCTTTTCACGGAACCCAGATATTTTTTACAGAACCAAAGCAGCCTAATATAAAAGCCCTCAAATGTGTTTTCATGAGTCGTCAACGAAATTTCAATATTTTCAATATAATAATCGTATGGGGAGTAATCTTGAAGTATTTTCGTATACCTTCTGCGTTTCGCAGAATTGATGAAATGAAATGTTGCTCTGTTCCTACCCACATACACGTGGATGGGAGGTACCCACCCTCTTAAAGTTTACAAGGAGGCGGGAGATTATCGTAAAAATGCCTTGTTTTGGTATACTGGTAATTGGTATTAACGAAGATTGAATGATATGGACTGGACACATTTATATCTTCGTCATTGTGCAATGTGTTTCTACAGTCATTTCATCATTTGAACCCATAAACGTCCCACTGCTGGGCACGGGTCTCTTCCAGAGAATGTGTAGGAAATTATGCCTATAGTAGGCAAAATTTGCTTAAAAAAAGGAATTGAAAAATTTAGCGTTAAAGGGTGCAAACGCGCATTTAAATCTCCTGGTATTGCACCAGTTACGATCAAGCGAGCTATATTAGCTAGTTTGCGACCATCATGGTATTAAACGATGGCAAAAATTAAACTTACTAAAAATTTAACTTACGATGGTAATTCCCGTTTTCCTAAATAAGATAAATATGAGCAGAAGTTTGTTTGGTATGCTTTTACACAAATCACAGCACAGATCTTAATGAAATTTGACATACAAATGAAGTCTAGATTTGAAACGATACTTTTTATGGACTTAGTACGCAAGCGAAGCCGCTGGCAGAAGCTAGGTTAAAATGAAAACGCGGTAAATGCCCACGCCATCCGTCTCTCTTCTCTACCCCCATGAAAGTTATTAACGACGAATATAATATCTCAGCATTTTTTTATTCATTAAGGAGATGGTTGCTTCCTCTACTTCTAATAAGAGCGTAATGTTATTTATTCTAAACCACCGAGAGATGTTGTTAATTAGATTAAAGTGAAAGAATGTTTCATTCAATAAGATACGTAATGGTATGTTTAAGAAAACGAATTTACCTCAAAGTTAAAAAGTATACCTAATAAGGATTATAGACACATTCTAAGTGGTCATCAAGTCAAACTTATGCGAATATAGATAGAGAGGGCGTTCATGTGGTTGCAGGGAGGGTTTAAGTACATCATCATTTCAATTGCAATACAAACTTTGATAAATAACGTCTTTTCTGAACACTACAATAACTACCAATTATTCTAAACAAACCAGTTATTCTGATACTTTCAACGGAGCGAACACTTTAAAATTAAATAAAGCGTACTGTTCAGCCCCTTCGTGCAACACCGTGAAGGGGCTGAAATGGGTCATTGGATAAATCACCTTACATTTATATACGAACCCCAAGATTCAAACGTGCGTACTGAGTGTTGTCAAGGACTAAGGGGTAAGGGTCCGTGATGCTATTCAGATATAGGCTACGTATTCATATTTGCCCCTTACATGTTAATTTGAAAAGCACCTATAAAAGCTTTATTACGAGAATATTTGTCTAAAGAATTAGATATCAGCATTTTCCATTGGATGTGGTCATGAACTTATCTCATATTCCTAATTAATACCGTAATTCAATAAGTTTAAGTACGGAATTACAAAAGCTGCTAAAACTATCACTGTAGACTCCAGAACCGCTTGAATTTTTATTAATATTATTACCATAAAACAAATGTACAACATTTATAAAATATAATATTTATACATCTAGCTGGAGCAAGCGAATCATTTTGGCACAATCTCGACATAAGTTATTCATTGACTACTTCGGATACAGAGTCACGTTCTAAGCCTAGGTACTGTCTATTCTATCTGTAGTATCAATATTATGTTGCTACGAGAAATAATGAATCTTCATTTGCCCTGAAACTATCAAAACGGAGACCAGACAAGAAGAGGTAAAATTTGTTAATAACAGCCAATGGATATGCAGTGAACGGGCGGTGTATGCATTATGGCATTGTAAATCCATCGACTGTTGGTCATTACTTTGTGTCATCTTCAATTACTTTCTCATACTTCTTTGGATTAAAAATAAGATAATTATTAAGATTAATATCATTATAGAAACGAAATAAAAGAAACGTCCAATAGAATTTCAGACTGCAAACGTGACGTCACCAATTCCTATGTTCTCTACTTACATGACTAAGTTTAGTACTCCTGATAGCTCCAAAAACATACCTGCAACAAAACATAAAAAAATCATTACAAAAATTACGACAAGAAATACACGATGTAACCTATAAACCAAACATTTGGTGTGCACGCTATGTCAGTTGGCAACAGGGCAGCAGGAAACCGCGGGGGTGCGGTAGCAGAAGGGAGGGATGGTTATGACGTCAGCCAGGTCGTCGAACTCCAAGGTCACACCAAGACACGCCACCCTTAGAACCCCACGCGTTAAGCCAATACCGGCCGATTTTTTTTCGTCACCGCATTGTTTGCAAAATTAGGTATAAGGAACGGTGAAAAAGTTTTTTTTTTTTTCAAAGAGTTACAGATTTGTTACTAAATGTTGGCTTTGTAAGGTTTTATATTATGTGTTTCTCTAAGCTACAGAGAATATTATTACAGGGTGGGTGTCAAAACATTATATTATGACGAAGACGTACTTCGTACTCGTACTACGACTTTGACACCAGTTCATTTTCATTAATTTTTCATCACCAACCCATTAATGTCCCACTGCTGGGTTCGGGTCTCCTCTCCTCTATCTAGAGAGCTGAGAGAGTTTTTAGGCCATAATACACACACGCTGGCCAAGTGCGGGTTGGTGGATCAGACATACACATCGAATATCTTCTAGTGTATGTGGGTTTCCTCACGATGTTTTCCTTCACCGTTAGCAGACTGATGGTAAGTCACATGACTAGTACATACAAATTCCACAAAGTGAAATCCACATTGGTACTGCTGGTCGGAATCGAACTCGGATCGCGTGTTTAGCACACCGGTCACTTATCAATTCCGCCACCATCGCATCATAGCATCACAGATTTTTTCCAAAGGGATGGAGCTCTCATCATTCTTTCAATTTTCCGACAGAGCTATATACTCCTAGGACCCAATAAAAAGGTAATTTTATCAAAATTAATAGATTTCCGATATAAATGTTTCACAAGTGGTCATTTCCCCGGAATTAACTGCCTGGATCGAAGGCGATTAATAGTTGGGCACGCGACTTCATTTATTAATACACTAGTACCTGTATGCGGTTTCGCTTGCGTGGTACCTGGGTAAGAGTATGTCCGATGAGATGTCCGTTAGATGTCATGCACATTTTCTATTTAAAATGTCAGTATTTTAAATCAGCAAGGAGTGAATATGTTTTTAAGGGTCGGTAACGCGCTATGGTTAGAACTTGAAATTTAATATACATACGTTTAGAAGATTATGTGTGAAAGCTTTACAGAAAGACAAGTTACTATCGCATTTATATATAACTCTCATTCTTTACTTGTGAAGCCCTATAGCTGTGCCCTATAGCCATCTCTGATGAGTAGTCTTGTATATACTCACCGACTCACCGTGTAATTCAATCTGAATTGACCATCCCTATCTGATACAACCTAACCTACCTACATGTGTGTGTGTAATAGATTGACGTGTATATGTGTGCAAACAGAAACTGTCTGAAGCTTTAGCCTAGCACTAATAAGGGTTGCTACTTGTTTAAAATGAGTACTTTTAGAATTATATTGCTTTAAATGTAGAAAAACAAGTTTATTGTGTGTGATATTTATTGAACCCAAATGTGGGTAAACAGATTAATTTTCTTTTAAAGAAAATTTTAATTTAAGACGGTTTCTGAGAATCTGTTTGATGAAAATTTGCTCAGGGTGTCAATAGCCGTAAAAAATACGGCATCGTAGGAAAATTATTTGACACAATTTAACCGGAGTCTTAGCTTACCTACAAAGGATACGAGGTTTAATTCCATACATTTGTAAATAGGCTCGGATTAAAAAATCTATAGATCACATTTTTTTTTATTTTGATTAAAATCAACCATCGCTGGACAGCCTGAAAGATATCAGCAACACTTTAGAATGTTTTTTTACTCCACAGTGGGAATTTAGATCATTATTCTTCTTACTTAGTCCATTTAAAATAAAAAGATAAATGGTGTTAACTGTCAACCCTATTTTCTATTTACATAGGCAACATGTTTGTCCATCGCCCGACGTCCCGTAGCCGCATAAATTGAATCCTGTTTGTATTCACTATACAAACTAAATTTGTACCTTAACTGCATTAACATAGAGATCTATCTTGTTTATCGCCCAGTTTCTGCTGACTGTACAAACTTTATATTTTATACCGTATGTTGATTTATTTAAAGTTGTTTATTGGATAACTTTGTTAAGGTTGATAAGATTTATAGATGGTTGTATGGAGTTTGGCATTAATCGTTTGTTTAAGAGATTACATCGACATATTAATTACGATATTATTGAGTGATTGTTTGTTTATGTATATTAGGGCTGTAACGAAATGAAACTGTAGATCGAGAATATTGACACCTAAAACCTACGATATAATAGGGTGATTATTAAGTGAATGATCATTTCCTGCGACTAAAAATGAAAATTAATGTGTTTAACATTTTTCTCAATTCAAATTAAAATCGCGATTACTCTAAATCAGAGACATTTTAAATGAGGCTTTCAAATGTATTCAGAACCGAACCAAAATAAAATAATATTAAATATTCTATTCATTTCAAAATGCACAACGTTTATTGTTACTGACTACACCAAAGGCTAGAAATTATTTTAATATAACTTGAAATAACATATCAAATCAATCAAATGACAACCCTATAATTTCAAACTTACATATTATTAGTAATATTATTATATGTAGGTACAGGGTGTTTCTGTTGTATAATCACTACCCAATCAATACATCCCAAACAAACACTATAATTAAACCATATTATAAATAAATTGGGTTAAGTACGTCACGGATATATCTGTACCATGATAAACCACAGATTGTTTGTGACGTCATCGTACACGTCACACTGTACATGTAGACGATAAAATTGCACGTGTAAGTTTACAATGTATGAGTATATGAGCCCTTTGCGCAGCAGTCCCGCAGCGCCATCGAAGCTGTCACTATGAGATAAGACTCATTTATAAATTAGGACATCAGATCTGAAAGAGGAATTGGAAAATCGATATACCTACTTGTTTGAGAGCGCTAATACCAACAACGTGGCAAACGTCGCAATTTAGTGTCTGGGTGTAATTTATCTATAATATGTATGTATTTCCAAAAAAAAATATAGGTATATTTAAGTAGTAAGTACATCAGTTGTTTAGTACCCATAACACAAGCAAATATAATTGCTTACTTTGGGACTAGATGGCGCTGTATGAATGTGGTAGAATATTATATTATATTATATATTATTATATTTAATTTTTTATTATTTAATTTGAACTCTTTTTAAATATAAACTTTTTAGAAAACAGGCTAAGCGTATAATAAATTTTTTCACAACTAAACACAAGTAATTACCTTTTAATTGTATCATATTATTTCTTAGGCAGCTCGTTTTAATTTGAAGTATACAATTAATGACGTCCACTGCTGAACATAGGCCTCACCTAATTTCCACCACAACAAGCGATTTTGTGCCGCCCAGTGTGGACGTCATTGGGCTGATATGATGATGATGATGATGATACAATTAATGGCTTAGGTTTGTCCCTTGCATTATAGATGTCTAAGTAACTGCCAGGTCGTTACTCGTTAGCTCATAATTAGAAGCCTTAATTGTATATACTGGTAATGACGTCATAGAACATGAACGTGCATCAATACACGGTGAGCACTGAACTACCCACACGTAGTATGTTATTATAGTGACGTGATTAATTATACAGAACCCGTTTGTTAGTCTAATTGTGGTATACAGAAGGATCTACTTGTTTGTTTGTAATAAGACGATAGGTTTACTAGATGTAGTTAGAATTGGGTTAAGTGTGCTGGCATAGTTAGTTTGCCTGCTTCAAAAATACATAGTGACAACGGTACTATCATTCTCACTCATTCTATTTGGTTTAAAATGTGTACGTCTATATGAATATTTCTAATTTATAATAAAATGTCTATATAGAATCTTGCATGTGACAACACGAAGAAATAGTTAATTGAAGAAATTGGTGCGCCATCTTGTAGAATTATGAAGGAGTTAATTGCAGGAAACTTGTCTGCCTTGCAATATTATACGAAGCGCGAAGATTGATCGCGCAGATATAATAGTAAATAAAAAAACCATTTCAATAACCTATAATACCTCAAATATAAGTACCTAGTAGCTACATATACTAACAGTCTAACACCAGTTAATAAACACAATGCTTTATGCTATCTCACGGAACCGTACACAAAAAAGCAACAGCCTGTAGCATCAAAGGAACCCTCTGTCGAACACAGCCGTGAAGGCGAGCGTCCAATTAACTGTACGTCACATCGACGAGTGGGTAAAGCCTTTCATTCCCAACGTTGGGAAAATCGCAGCTGCACTCGCAGACGTTATCGATTGGGAAATCAGAAATACCAGTGGGAACCTACCTACGACATTCTAGGTTTATTTGTTGCGTTTGACGCCTGATGCATAAAGGTTGTTTGAAAATGTAATGTTTTGAGTTACCGTAGGTCTGATGAAAAGTTTAAGCCTATAGAAATATTACCTACGTATTATGTGACGTCTAAGTTAAACAATTGTTATTCAAGGAATGTGATATTACAGAACAACTGGCGAATTACTATCTACAACGTAGAATTAAATAATTTTATACTTATTTGGTATATTTATAGACTGGCCTGTTGGTCTAGTGGTTAGTGACCCTGACTGCTAAGCCGGAGGTCGTGGGTTCGATCCCCACCCAGGACAAATCTTTGTGTGATGAGCATAAAGGTTTGTTCTGTGTCTGGGTGTAATTTATCTATAATATGTATGTATTTACAAAAAAAAATATTTAAGTAGTATATCAGTTGTTTAGTACCCATAACACAAGCAAATATAATTGCTTACTTTGGGACTAGATGGCGCTATGTAAATGTGGTAGAATATTATTATTTTTATTATTTAGTAGTTTGGTACGTACGGAACCAGCTTCTTTTATGACAACTCATGTGTAGAGAAGCATACTATGCTAAGTATGTATCTATGCACAAGCTGTTATTTCTTTATTTTTACTGCTCATGTAATAATTATAATAATTTAAATGGTAAACAAAAATTAAGGTTAATAATAAATATGCAAGTGATTTTTTAAATTAAAAACACGACTAGATAAACTGTTCAGGAAGTTCTGTGTAAGATCCTGGGTCAGGCTAGAAAGGTATTCTGAAATTCTGCCCGGAGTCAAATTGTGCCTAGTCATCAAGTATGCCCAGACCTAACGTAGGTACCACCTCTGCCGACTACTTTCGCTAATAAATACATGACGAAATGTTTTCACTAGAAAAACAGTAATAATCCTTTGGAGGAATATTTAGAATGATGTGTAACGGTGAATCATAAAATAGAATAGCGAGCGGTTGGCAGCACTCGTCCCCTCAACATACGCGCCTAATATTTACAAAACAAAGTTATTTTTGTTTTCAACAAAATTAACTACACAACAACGAAAATAGAGATTTACGTACAGATACGTGTACTGTGACGCATTATGACGAACATATTTGCATACACGTTGTAGTGATGTGCCATTACGATACGAACCTATTGGCTGTGATTTATCGATCTATAGATTTTAAACCCAAATTAATTTCAAATAAGATTAGATTAACCTACTATGTACTTAGTTTATATTTCTGCCCCTGCAAAAAAATAAATAAAAAAATTGACTTTTGCCAAACGATGCGGGTAAAATTATTATTATTTTATGATTCGCCACAATACTTTATAATCATGAAATAATATCAAGTAGGTTAATCGTTACAATTCATAACTACATATATAGATACACAATACATCAAGGTAAGTACACTCCTTATACTCGTATAATACATTATAAATGCACGTGCCAAAATTGTTTACTTGTATCTTTTTTAGGATGTAGACCGCTGACCGCGACTAGACTGAAGGTACTATATTATATTATTATACTCGTTATTTTGTTACCTACATCGATTGACAAATTAATTTCGATAAATTTTATACACGTTAAGCTATATTCACTAATCTAATACTATTCAATGATTAATTCTTACACTATCCCAGAAGTGGCGCTAGCCAAAAAGATGATATTTTGTATTTTGATAAAGTGCTTCTTTTCAAGTTTGTTTGTATACCTAGATCCATCTTCCGTGGAAAAATACGAGCATAAAAAATACCACAAAAACACAGATCTCTTAAATTTTTTCAAAGCAAAATATGCTGCATTATACCTACCACTGCTAGTGTTGTCTATCCAACGAAGCTCGGCCACCCTGATTTTATCTATTGTAATTGTAACACATTAGAATGCACGTGCCAAAATAGTTATCTTTTGATCGACGGGAAATAGAACGATGACCCCGACCGTAGACACTATCTGTTTGATAACTTAAGACAATAATATCATCTTTGTTGTTAATTTACTTCTTCGTTCTGAGGTGAACCCCTCATTAATATATAAGTACTTATTTACAATTTTCATATGATACATATTACCGCGTTTGTTTCCTATTATGTTTAACATTCCTATTATAATTTATAATGCAATTGCTCGGAATTTTGTTATAACGCCATCTGTTTGCAAGTTTGTGAACTTTATAGACAGATTAACGATCGAATCGACTGACGCTATTTTTGAAACGATTACGTATCATCTAATGGACAATACTTTGTATTAATTAGAAAAGACTAAAATCAAAATATTACTAGCTTTCGCCCGCGGTTCAAACCGCCTAGAAAAAGTAGCCTACGTGCTATTCCATACAATGACTTATCTGTATGCCAAATTTAATACAGATCCTTTGAGCCGTTTTGGCGTGCATGAGTTAAAACAACCATCCATCCTAAACTTCGCTTTTACATATAATATTAGTAGAATTGTAAGGACATATTAGAAAATTATCAACGAGCCCTTTGGAAATATCTTGATTGGTCACATATCATTCCAATGACTCATCAATAGAGACCTCATTTAGATATATTATTGCCAAACACTCCATACAACAACTACCTACTACGACGTGTGCAAAAAGACAATCATTTGCACACAATATCGTACTGACAAAAGATAATATAGGTAAGTTGAGATTTGCCTATCTTGCAATATTTATCTTCTGTTTATTTGTATAAAGTTCAAAATAACCCGACGGTGTTTCTCATGTTATTATACTCTTTTCTACACGCGAGTGTGATATGCTAACCGTACAACTCCATAGGCGTATGAATGGACGGATGGCGGACCAAAAAACTACTATGCTAGTGTTCTATATCCTACACGATGACGTCACGTGTGTATGAGTCATCGTTGAGTTTAAGTCCATGTCCTGCCGCGGACCTTGGTGGGTCGCTGGTGAAATAAATTGAATCATAAGTGCGTGCGATACGCCAGACAAGATGAGGTAGGTACCCTTTTGTCTCAAATAGACTGTATCATCGAAGTTGCATTATTGATTCAAACATACCTATTAGGAATAATATCTCGAAACTCCGAGTGTGGGTGTAATTTTAATCAGTTCATTGTATATCATACTAATCTATACTAATATTATAAAGCTGAAGAGTTTGTTTGGTTCAACGCTAGGATCTCAGGAGCTCCTAGTCCGATTTGAAAAGTTATTTTGTGTTGGAAAGGTAACATTTTAGGCTATGTAATATCTCGCTTCGGCCAATAGGAGCTGAGTAGCGCTATTCTAGTAAATTATTATGTACTGTAAGTCGTCTATTAGAGTACTTGTTGTATTATCAATAGGGGCAAGAACTTTGCTTCTTAAGCTGTCAGTAGGTACAGCTATTTCATTATAATATAAACAAGAATTCTTTGAGAGGATCAGAAGGGACGCTCGTGTAACATCTAACTACTAAAGTATCAATCCACAATCAAACCTTGCAGTAACGCACGTAGTAACTATTATCTAATCTGTGGTAACGCGTTATGAAGCCAAAAAACAAAACATTCCAAGAGACACACAGTCTTCTACCACAGCGATAAACAATGAAATGAAATCTCGTTTATTCATCTTTTTTTTTTACATTTTACATTACAAAATAACTCTTATGAAAGTCACAAGTTAAGAATGTAACAGGTTATCCGATAAATAGTCGCAACAAATTTGCCTACGACCAGTTTGACTGACGGGGTGCTCATGAGAAGAACTGGCAAGAAACTCACGCCATTCTTTTCTTTAACAAAACACTATAAAGTCGTCAAACACCCATCATTAAAGATGAAAATCCTACAAAACACGTCCCACCGTCAGCCAAAGGACGAAGCAAACTCCAACAGTCAAATGCCCCCAGACAGACAAAGACTGTTATAAGAATCTGTTGCTACGCAAACATTGTACCAGACAAAACCAACTTTACTAACCTATAAATAAAATTGAAATTAAATTACACGCATAAACGTGTTATACTTGAGATGAAATTCGCTATCAAAGCAATTTCGACTGAGAGTAGAAGAACTTTGAGTCTGATTTTGGTTGAGGAAATGTCATGGTCTACTTTGCTAAGCATGCGACTTGATTGCATGTCAACGGCAATGGCTGGATTCGTTACAAGCATTAAGTTATATGTTTGTGCCAATAATAGAACATATAATGTCATAATGACATAATTTATAGTAACATTATTAATGTGTGTTATATAATAGGTACATAAATAAATATATTTATAAAAAATACTGCGAATAATCAATATAAGCTTAATGGGCACAAAGCACAGCTTATCCCAAATCTAAAATTAATAGTTATTGATAACATTGGTGGGGCTTTCATTTAAGATCGCTAATTAATAGCGATAATAATGATAATTCGTAAGGTAACTTTGTTCATGAAGGTATTATTATATTAAAGAGGTAAGATATTTAAATAAAAAAACAATTAAAATAAAACGCGTCATGCCTTATTTCATTCAAGTTATATTGCGAATCCATACAAATTCCTGATGTGATAACGTAAAATAAGATTGACCCTGAATTACTATTTTCTAAAATATCGGCAATCCGCTGACTTATCCTGTTTACAGGAAAAGCGTCCTTAACCTTGAACACTTTTCAAGTAAACAAAACGAGCTAAAACGATACGATCGACCATCAAACTTCACTAAAGAGGCGACAACTCGAAACTTAAGCAATAAAAAGTTTGTCTAGCAACAACATAGGACAGGTATGACAAACTTTTAGGAAGCGTGCCACAGAAGGCTCTCAGGATAAATTCTAGACACGCTGATAACAGAGACCTATATATTATTTTTGCCAAAACTTACCTACGTCTTTAAGTAACAAATTATTTGACGTCCTGTCGTAGTCACATTATTAGAATAAGTATATCTTCTGCCCGCGGTTTCACCCGCGTAGTGAGTCTGTAGATAGCCTTTGTCCTACACCAAGCCTTATTGTGAAATTGAAAAAACGTAAACTTCGACGTTCAAAGATAATTTGTTTAATAAAATATGGCATGTTTAGCGATAAATGTTCGGCATCCCTGACATAGGACATTATCATTGATCTGTTTTTAAAACAATTAAGTAGTATGTGTAGTTAAAACAAAACATAAAAAGGTAATGTTTTAACCCCATGGCAGTTAGACGCGATAAAGACGCCGCACGTCGGCGTCCTGTCGTCTGAGGGATCAGTGACCTCGCTCGCGAAAGCTATGGTGGGTAAGGAATGTGCGTGTCCCTCTTGTTTTGAGTACGGACACGGGATGGTGTTTGCTAACATTTAAATGAGTACTTATACAGAACATGGAATATCTGTAAAACTAAGATTGTAAATTTGTAACCTATTTTTGCAACAATGGAAATCACATTTCGTAATAGTAATATGATGTTATAGTAGAGGATGCAACGATCAAATGTGGAAAAAAAAAACAACCGACCTTGATATAAAGTCCAGGCAACGTTATTTCTTCTGCAAGTTTGTGACCTACCCAATCTCATACACCGTCCGATTATTCAAATGGACACTTTTCAAATAGTATTAACCATCTCACCATCATGTCGCGTTCGAGTAAATCCTCATCTAGTATCGTTGACTCCCCAACTATTGTCTAGTACTCTCATTTAGTTACTAGTCACCAACTACATTCATGCTAATATTTTAAATGCAAAACTAAATTGAATAGTTCACTGTTAAGTTTCTGTACTCCATTCTTATCCCATCAGAATATTTAAAACAATTACACTACATAACTACACAAGTACACACATTAATATTCTTGGTTAGGTTGCCTGGTTCGGAGTTTTAATTTGGCAATTTGATGCTCGCCGCCCACATACAAGATATTCAATAAAACGCAAACATTGATGTTTTCTGAAGAGAAAATAACGTGTGTAATTTCCGAATCTGAATCCCAAATCAGGCAACTGTATTACTGACCTATCCTATAAGCAGCAACTATTGAGAAGAAGGCCCTGTTCAACTAGCAGATAAGTATCTGATATCCTATTCAAAACTTAGTTTTAAACAGATTTTTACATATTTTTCTCATAAACTCTGCCACTATGTCATAGCTAGCTTATTAGGTATTGCACACTTATCTCCCAGTTGTGAAAGGGGGCCTATGAGATCTAGTGATCAGCCACTCAGACATCAGACATTACTTATAAACCCTTTATAAACAAATCAAACGATACGAACAAAAATAGGTCGTCGCGCATCGCAAGCTCTGTGACAGACGAGAGTACGAGACACAACGGATATTTTTGGACACGTACAGTTGCCAGTGACACTAGATACACAGAAAGAATATCTGACACACATCACATGTATATGGTAGTACGTTACATGTATATATCAAACAGTTCCAGAAACACATCGTGTTTTTATAATGGAGAATTTGCGAAATCATTACACTGTCTGTAAAAAAGTGTGGTGAATGTAACAAGCATTTAAACAGCTTTATTAATGCTTTTTAAATATACTTTTTATATATATTTTGCAGTTTCTTAATCAACGAAGAATACGATATGAAAATAACTTTGGGAAACTTACATCATTATGACAATAAATGACATAGAAGTAAGTTTTTTTAAATTATTTACTGTACTTTAATTTGCACCCCAAAATGGTAGCCGAACAATACCGAAACATTTTTTTACCACATGTTCGAAAAAATAAAGTTGATTGATTGATGGTTAGCCACAAAACAACGCATTGCTAAGTGAACCCAGACATCTCCGAAAAAGGTATTAGTTCCGGATCGCCGACTGGAGTCTGACTTGGAGTTACCGCTTTATTGGACGAAATCGAAGACGAGAGATATGCAATGTGCTGTAACCATAGCCGCGCTGTAAGCCCCGTCATTCTCGCCTCGTACTGTTTATATAATAAATACTATTGTAAATTTTGAAAATTTTACTGTTTTTTTCCCAACCAATATAAGGGAAACCTAATAAAAAAAGAGTGGCGTGAATTTTTTGCTAGTTCTTCTCATAGCTCCACACTTATGAAAGTCAGACAGGCGGTGTCTGACTTTCATAAGTGTTACTTTGTAACCTAGAAGAATAAACGAGATTTCATTTCATTTCAAAGACGCATCGGACTTGGTCAAGATCAAGATGGCAAAGAATTTCATAACTTACATTTTGAATTGTGTTTCAACATGTGTATGTGTGTTATGTCTTATATAGATGCATCATAAAAATACACATTCTACCAAGTATTCTATAGGTAATAATAATGCAATTAGTGAACAATTACCATAATTATATGTAAAGAATGTTTTAACAATTTAAAAGCAAAGTTAATATGCAAATTCTCACAAATAAGTACTGCAGTAAACTAGTTAAATTGAGTATAAACAATGCTAGCTATATTTAATATTATTCTGTGAAGTCAAATCAATCAATTAACATTTTTTTTGTTAAAAACTCATAGCACTTTCATTGGTTGTTTTATAATATTCTTCTTTCCAATCCGCATTGGTGAAGTCCATGTCTTAAACTTGCCACTTTAATGTGAAAAATTAAAGAATAACCAGTTACATTTGTAATAAAAACATATCAAAATAATACCGCACCATTTAGTAAACGGAGGTATTTTTTGTTATAAACAATTTCATGCTAGCAAATAGCTTAGAAGTGCAATCTACATAACCGTTGAAACACTGTTAGTATTCAGCCTAGACGGCCTAGATCGTGTACCCTGAAAAAGCTAGTAAATAAATACACGAACGATATTATGCCGTTGCATTTCGTCTCGCATGCAATCGTTATGCCGATGATTCCGACATAGAATAAGTCGCGAAAAACCAGAGATTAAATGCAGATTAAGGCTTATAAATTAGGCAGAATATGTGTTGCGAATTAATCTATTGAATTATTTTATGTATTGATTTAGATAAGTAAGTATAATTTTGCAAGAAGTTCATCTTATCTGGAATATTGATCAACATTATCAGCCTGTTGCAGTCCACAGCTAGACATGGGTCTCCCTAAACGGAATAAATAGAATAGAAAATCTTTAACGAACCTCTCTCATAGCGAACCCCTTTCAAACTTCCAGTTTCTATCCACTGCCTTTCACAGATAATGTAAAATGGAATGAAGTCCTTAACTAAATATTTACAAAACAAAAAACGTACTAGGTTCTGCAATTTAGAAGCTTTACCTCCACAAATAAGAGCGCATTCACAGTTTAAGTTTTCTATTAGACGTGAGGTTTAATTTACAACCAACCGTAGTAATTTTAAATGAGCGCGAACTATTTACTTTGAAACCGTGCCAATACACTGTAGCAACCCCCAGGGAGACTATTTCACTTGGAAACACTATACCTACGGTACATAAAATTGAGACTTGAGTCTAACCTAGAAATCTATTGGGTAAAGTTTTCGTGTTAATTTCTATGTAATTTTATAAGGGCACTGTTTGGTTTACAGTAGGTACAGAAGGGGACTCAGTCGTTTGATAAACAGGGGGAATTCGCCTTGTACTGGAAATGGAAATACCCATGTCCAAGTGTGTGGGCTCCCCCACTCAATGTTAGTAGAAGGTGGTACTACCCTTAGACATCGCATAGACATAGTAGTACTTGATTTAGTTAATGCAAACAAAGTCATCTAAATTTAAATTATTATTTCTTATAGGTCACAATAACAAACTAATTATATTACGTACACAACAGTCCATAACCCGTTAAACCATTGATATAATCGTCCAAAATACATCAATATCATCTCAAACTGGATTTGAAACAATAATAACATGACGCATGCGGCCTTGCGTAATTCCCACTTGTCTAAGTCATCGACCGTCTGACAACCTTCGCAGACCATTGGCGACACTGGTTTACTTCCCGTATATACTGGACAGTGCATAAGTAGTGATAATTTAGTCAATTATTATACTGAGCACATTGTTAAATGTTGTTGATCAGTTTATTAGATGCAAAACAAAAAATGCCACATTAATTTATCCTCTCACTCACAAATAATTTGTGAAATAACTTCAATCTCTACTATCTAATGTGAAGTTCTTTTAGTTTGCTTCGGATCTGCTCGATTTTATTGCACAGAAATAATTGAACGCCCAGAGAATTAAATCCGCTATAACTTATACAGAAGCTGTAAGCTATCATTTACTTTCTCAATGCTTTAATGAACTTTCTTTCTACATTTAAGTTGTTGTTTATAATACAGCGAGGCAATTCTAGATCAATAGAGTGTAGGCATTAAACTTCACAAATAGTGCATCGATACCTCTGTAAAGTTTTCAGTGTTTGTATGACAAAACATGGCGTGTATTCGGCATCTACCGTTTCATTGTTCTATATATTGAACACGGCATGTTCTCCTTTCTCATTGTGCACTATTATATTGTTTCATTATAACTAAAAGCCATGCATTTCATTTGAAAGCCACGTCATCACAATTAATTATAATTTTGGAGATAGCTACGGCAATCTGTTGACGTAATATATTTTTTTAAATAGTTTTTACGTAAGATGCCCGATGTTGCATATAAATTTGCATAAGTTTTTAAATGTAAATACTATAAATTAGTTTTATTTCCATCTATATTTTCGACAATACTTTTTAGTAGAAGTACCTAATTTAATATGCTATCTTTCAGAGTGATGGCACATTATAACGTGAAAATCTGGGATTCATATGACATTTCATGATTTAAATAAGCAGTGACTTTGATGCATTTTCAATGTGTGTATAGCGGCTATACAAAGGGTGGCTAGCTCATCTGCCTTCATAGGCAATAAGGAAAGTTATTTTGAACTTGAGACATTTACAAATTAAGTATATCAAAACAATATTATTCAACATCAGCATCATGATCATCACAGCTTATAAAAGCGCATAGCAAACATAGTAACAAGACGTATGCGTAATTTGATATAGATAAGCTGGACGAACGTAAGATGAGGAAAAAATAAAAGTTCTCGAATGGCGGCCATGTGCCAAAAAAAGCTGCATGGGACAGATCCCTACACCAGATGAAAGGATGACCTGGTAAAGTTGTGTGGAGTCTACATTAATTATCAAGTCAAAAACCGTTTGGAATGCATCAAATGAAAGCATTGCCAATTACATAAGTACTAATAGTTGCAAGCACTATGCACAAATTGAAGCGTCTACTCCGTCAAAGTTTGTTGCTTGTTACTAACTAAATTAGTCTCTCGGAATTGCGGTCCACATCCAAAGTGCAAGAGAAAATATTAAATTAGGTATAACAAGACGCCGACTGAATACATAGATATAAGGAAATATTACAAATGCACGTAATAGGTACTCGATGAAGGAAAACGTTATATATTTATAGACCTACATTTACTTAACTGAAATATATTAGGTACATAAATTCCTCTTCTTCGTTGTTACCTCCACAAATAATTAAGTAGGTCTGAAATTCATAGTAAGGTCAAAAACAGATTCATATTTTGAATCTGTTTTTGACCTAGTCCAACAACCAAAGTCAAATAAAAAAGTTTGTGCTCGATAGTTACGATATTATGCTAAATCTACTTAAACCTCCTGGAGGTAGGTCAAAAAAAACTAGAGGCCCAGCGCTGGGATCTTCTCACTCCCTGTTACTCGTGAACCTTTTACTCTTGGACGAAAACCTCCAGCACCAACCCAAAGTCATATCCCAATATACATAATTAGCAACAATCAACAAAAATCTGTGTCGAGATTGTACCTTATCGACGTACACAAACATGCGCGTATTGTTTATCAACTCAGATTACGTCGGCAGATTTAGGTCGTGATAACGAACGACATGGTAACACTTCTGCTTTTAACCGGTACACTCAATATTTGCAATGGTAATGTAGCCGGCGAGGTGACAGAATAAGATCGCGTCAAACATATGGCAAGACCTAAAAAAAATCGAATACGTTGACTGAGCACTAAGTAATAATATTATAGTTAGTATACAAACGCTTACTATAAACCGAACACTTTTAGAAAAAAAAAAAAGACAACACCCGCACTAGGGAACAAGCCCTGTGTCGCGGGGAGCTTTACAAACATGAAACTAACGGACACAAAGTATACCCAGACTAGAAACAAATATCTATGAATCACACAAATATTTGTCTCGTGTGGGAATCGAACCCACGTCACCCAGCACGGCGATGTAGTGGCGAGGCGACCACCTTAACCAGTGCGCCACGGTGACAGTCAAAAGTCAAAAAGTCAAAGCATACATTGCAAAAACGGCAGTTTTACATCTCTATAACCTTCTAAATATTTCCTCAATCAATTAAGAGGGTTCATACATTTTCAAGTTGCTCGCAAATAGGTTTTTAAATTACGCACACAGAGCCGAAACATGCACACTTCTCTAATGCTGTGTGGTACAACAATATAGCGCGTACTAATGAGTTTGGTATTTTCTAACCTCGTATTTTGTTAAAGTTGGATAGGACAAAATTTCAAATTAAATTAATCAATAATTAATTGTATTGTATTCTATAAACAATTAAAATACAATTTTATTAGAAAGAAAGAAAAATACAATTAATTTTATATTAGACTAACAATTAATTTCTCAATAATAATTGCGGCTGATATGATGATGATGATGAATATGACTATTTGAGGTCAAAGTGGTGAAAATGTCCGCCATCTTGAACTTTGTTGTTTTTGGGCTGATCGACTCCAAAATCGATATCTGACAATCCCACTGATCACTGGGCATAGTTCTGAAGTCAAAATTGTAAAAATGCCCTTTATCTTGAACTTTGTTGTTTTTGGGCTGAGTGATACCAAAATCGATATCTGACGATCCCATTGGTCACTGGGCATAGTTCTGAAATCAAAATTATAAAAATGCCCGCCATCTTGAACTTTGTTGTTTTTGGGCTGAGTGATACCAAAATTGATATCTGACGATCCCATTCGTCACTGGGCATAGTTCTGAAGTCAAAATTGTGAAAATGCCCACTATCTTGAACTTTGTTGTTTTTGGGCTGATTGATACCAAAATCGATATCTGACTATCCCATTGGTCACTGGGCCTAGTTCTGAAGTCAAAATTGTAAAAATGTCCACCATCTTGAACTTTGCTGTTTTTGGGCTGATTGACTCCAAAATGGATATCTGATAATCCCATTGGTCATTGGGCATAGTTCTGAAGTCAAAATTGTAAAAATGCCCGCCATCTTGAACTTTGTTGTTTTTGGGCTGAATGATACCAAAATCGATATTTGGCGATCCCATTGGTCACTGCGCATAGTTTTGAAGTCAAAATTGTAAAAATGCCCGCCATCTTGAACTTTGTTGTTTTTGGGCTGAATGATACCAAAATCGATATTTGACGATCCCATTGTTCACTGGGCATAGTTCTGAAGCCAAAATTGTAAAATTGCCCGCCATCTTGAACTTTGTTGTTTTTGGCCTGATTGACACCAAAATCGATATCTGACTATCCCATTGGTCACTGGGCATAGTTTTGAAGTCAAAATTGTAAAAATGCCCTCGATCTTGAACTTTGTTGTTTTTGGCTGAGTGGTACCAAAATCGATATCTGACTATCCCATTGGTCACTGGGCCTAGTTCTGTAGTCAAAATTGTAAAAATGTCCGCCATCTTGAACTTTGCAGTTTTTGGGCTGATTGACTCCAAAATGGATATCTGACAATCCCATTGGTCACTGGGCATAGTTATGAAGTCAAAATTGTAAAAATGCTCGCCATCTTGAACTTTGTTGTTTTTGGCCTGATTGATACCAAAATCGATATCTGACTATCCCATTGGTCACTGGGCATAGTTCTGAAGTCAACATTGTAAAAATGCCCGCCATCTTGAACTTTGTTGTTTTCGGGCTGAGTAATACCAAAATCGATATTTGACGATCCCATTGGTCACTGGGCATAGTTCTGAAGTCAAAATTGTAAAAACGCCCACCATCTTGAACTTTGTTGTTTTTGGGCTGAGTGATACCGAAATCGATATCTGACTATCCCATTGGTCACTGGGCATAGTTCTGAAGTCAACATTGTAAAAATGCCCGCCATCTTGAACTTTGTTGTTTTCGGGCTGAGTAATACCAAAATCGATATTTGACGATCCCATATTAAATTATTATATAACGGGTCTACGTCACGTATTATTTTTAAGGAATATGAAAATACCTTATTTGTTTGCCCGATCCCATTACTCATTGGGCATAGTTCTGAAGTCAAAATTGTAAAAATGCCCACCATCTTGAACTTTGTTGTTTTCGGGCTGAGTAATACCAAAATCGATATTTGACGATCCCATTGGTCACCGAGCATAGTTCTGAAGTCAAAATTCAAGTTCAAGATGACGGGCATTTTTACAACTTTTGACTACAGAACTATGTGGAGTGAGACAGGGAGGATTGACATCCCCTCGTCTCTTTAACATTTATGTCAATGACCTAGTTGAGGGGCTTAGCAGCACACATGTCAGCTGTTTTGTGGATGATGTGTGTGTAAATAATCTTAGTTATGCAGACAACATGGTGTTGCTGAGCCCTTAGCTTGGCTTATAAAGTTGCTAAGGATATGTGACTAATGGGATCGTCAGATATCGATTTTGGTATCACTCAGCCCAAAAACAACAAAGTTCAAGATGGCGGGCATTTTTACAATTTTGACTTCAGAACTATGCCCGGTGACCAATGGGATCGTCAAATATCGATTTTGGTATCACTCAGCCCGAAAACAACAAAGTTCAAGATGGCGGGCATTTTTACAATTTTGACTTCAGAACTATGCCAAGTGACCAATGGGATCGTCAAATATCGATTATGGTATCACTCAGCCCAAAAACAACAAAGTTCAAAATGGCGGGCATTTTTACAATTTTGGCTTCAGAATTATGCCCAGTGACCAATGGGATCGTTAGATATCGATTTTGGTATCACTCAGCCCAAAAACCACAAAGTTCAAGATGGCGGGCATTTTTACAATTTTGACTTCAGAACTATGCCCAATGAGCTATGGGATAGTCAGATATCGATTATGGTATCACTCAGCCCAAAAACAACAAAGTTCAAGATGGCGGGCATTTTTACAATTTTGGCTTTAGAATTATGCCCAGTGACTAATGGGATCGTCAGATATCGATTTTGGTATCACTCAGCCCAAAAACAACAAAGTTCAAGATGGCGGGCATTTTTACAATTTTGACTTCAGAACTATGCCCGGTGACCAATGGGATCGTCAAATATCGATTTTGGTATCACTCAGCCCAAAAACAACAAACTTCAAGATGGCGGGCATTTTTACAATTTTGACTTCAGAACTATGCCCGGTGACCAATGGGATCGTCAAATATCGATTATGGTATCACTCAGCCCAAAAACAACAAACTTCAAGATGGCGGGCATTTTTACAATTTTGACTTCAGAACTATGCCCAGTGACCAATGGGATCGTCAAATATCGATTATGGTATCACTCAGCCCAAAAACAACAAAGTTCAAGATGGCGAGCATTTTTACATTTTTGACTTCAGAACTATGCCCAATGAGTAATGGGATAGTCAGATATCGATTTCGGTATCACTGAGCCCAAAAACAACAAAGTTCAAGATGGTGGGCGTTTTTACTATTTTGACTTCAGAACTATGCCCAGTGACCAATGGGATCGTCAAATATCGATTTTGGTATCACTCAGCCCAAAAACAACAAAGTTCAAGATGGCGGGCATTTTTACAATTTTGACTTCAGAACTATGCCCAGTGACCAATGGGATCGACAAATATCGATTATGGTATCACTCAGCCCAAAAACAACAAAGTTCAAGATGGCGGGCATTTTTACAATTTTGGCTTCAGAATTATGCCCAGTGACCAATGGGATCGTCAGATATCGATTTTGGTATCACTCAGCCCAAAAACCACAAAGTTCAAGATGGCGGGCATTTTTACAATTTTGACTTCAGAACTATGCCCAATGAGCTATGGGATAGTTAGATATCGATTATGGTATCACTCAGCCCAAAAACAACAAAGTTCAAGATGGCGGGCATTTTTACAATTTTGGCTTTAGAATTATGCCCAGTGACTAATGGGATCGTCAGATATCGATTTTGGTATCACTCAGCCCAAAAACAACAAAGTTCAAGATGGCGGGCATTTTTACAATTTTGACTTCAGAACTATGCCCGGTGACCAATGGGATCGTCAAATATCGATTTTGGTATCACTGAGCCCAAAAACAACAAACTTCAAGATGGCGGGCATTTTTACAATTTTGACTTCAGAACTATGCCCAGTGACCAATGGGATCGTCAAATATCGATTATGGTATCACTCAGCCCAAAAACAACAAAGTTCAAGATGGCGAGCATTTTTACATTTTTGACTTCAGAACTATGCCCAATGAGTAATGGGATAGTCAGATATCGATTTCGGTATCACTGAGCCCAAAAACAACAAAGTTCAAGATGGTGGGCGTTTTTACTATTTTGACTTCAGAACTATGCCCAGTGACCAATGGGATCGTCAAATATCGATTTTGGTATCACTCAGCCCAAAAACAACAAAGTTCAAGATGGCGGGCATTTTTACAATTTTGACTTTAGAACTATGCCCAGTGACCAATGGGATCGTCAAATATCGATTTTGGTATCACTCAGCCCAAAAACAACAAAGTTCAAGATGACGGTCATTTTTAAAATTTTGACTTCAGAACTATGCCAAGTGACCAATGGGATCGTCAGATATCGATTTTAGAGTTCATCAGCCCAAAAACAGCAAAGTTAATAATTTGATCTTTAATAAAAAAAAAATTCCATAACAAAGTATCAACTGGTATTGAACTCTCTTGAAATATACAAATATTACGTAAACATCGGACCGGGAGCGCGGGAAGCAAAGCGTTACGTCCTCTCTCTAGAAGGCCTCAGCCGGTACTGATTTCTCACGGCCTGTGCGCCGAAATATAAGGCGTTTTTAGGCTCTTTTCAAAAATCATTTTAAAATATTCCTAAAGGGATTTCGAAAATATTATGGACGTTTATGAATGACAACATCTTGTTTAATAATTAAATGTAAAAAAATCGACTTTTTAAACACATATAGTGTACCAAAATTATAATCAAACTTGATCAAAGTTCAACGTTTTTAAAAATTTTAGTTCTTAAGTTTTAGTTATAAAAAAATGAATATTTCTAATATTTTTTCAATACACTAACTAAAGGACTATATGTAGACCTTAAAACAAGCTTTTTTTTCTATGCATTTCAATTACTTTAGTCCCTAGCGAATCTGAAAGTAGGCTTGTTTCGTAGAATTTCTTAAAACGCTGTGCGAAAGAACTGTTCTAACTAAAATACTAATAATAAATAGTCTGTTTTTCTTAATAGACTTTTTAGACAAGAAAACTGTTCTCTATGTATGCCAAAAATTACTTCGCTACATATAAAGACATATTCTGTAGCGAACGTGGAAATCTCGTGATTTCATGGATTTCTGTATGAACCCTCTTAACTACTGAACTAAAAAGGACTAAAATCAAATAGTAATTCTCTGCCCTTTTACTAAATAAAAACTTCACCGATTCCAATATTCTGGCAACCTGTTCAAAAGAACTAAACAATACAAAACATCAAATATACAATACCATTCTGTAACAAATAAGTCTCCGCGGGACCAATTACTTAGGAGTCTGTCCGAAGAAGAAAATCGTACAATTGTTTACCAAGGAAACGATTTCATTAGATGGTCATAAATTCATTAGGAGATTGTGGAGCACAACATCTTTGTTTACGTGCGTTCAATATTGTATCTATTGTAAACACGTGTAACTGAAAAGAATATAAAACATAACATCACTAAAAAAAATTACACTGATACCCAAAAATAACGTCCCATCTAGTTGCTACATTATTCATTTCTATACAATAAATCAGAAACCCGTCGAATACTCCGCGCTGGGGCACGAGGCGCGAGGGTACGATGCTCCTCAGACCGGTAGAATGCCGCTGTGCGTCTATTTGCTCGCATGGTTTGCGCACGGAACGTGCGTAGGCGCACGTATCGTTGCAAACTACGGACATTGTTGACCTTTTTAAATAATTTTCACTCAAGTAAATAAAGGAATAAAAAGTTTGGTGGCTATAATAACTCGATATATATTATAGTTCTGTATTATATCATTTAAAATATAAACCGACTGGCTGACTGACTGATCAATGTACAGTCGAAATCGCTGGGCCTAGAAACATGTTGCCTGTGGAGTAACACACTCCTGATGTGCAGGCGTCCATAGGCTATGGTGACCGCTTACCATCATCAGGCGGGATTAAACGTCTGTTTGCCACCGTCGTGCTATAAAAAAATACAATTCACAAAAGTTCCTTTAACGATCCAAGAAAAGATTTCTGGAAATCATTGAAGCAGCAAAGATTTTCTATGGTAGCAGTAAACAATTTGCACACGAAACGGTAAGCAACGACAGCAAACCAAAAACTATGATTAAATTGAATTCCCGAAAACATAAACACGGACTTTAGATAAATGTGCTCACCCCTTAACACAAACATTGATAAGAGGCGAGTGACGGCTCAATCCTGGCACTTCAGTGGCCTTATCTTGAACAAAAGGTACCTACCTATTGCGTTCAGATACGCACCGCTAATATTGGCGTATAAAACCGAAGGCGAAACCGAAATTGAACAACGAATGGTAGATAATAAGTCATACTTGTGTCTTTATATGCTATTGTTTGTGTGCTACCTATAAAGCAGCTAGAGTATGTTATTTTTTTTATCTAAAAGAGCACAGTTAATATATTTAGATACAGATATTACGTCAATAATTACAGGCGGCACAAAACCGCCCGCGAAATAAGGTGGACCTATCTTTAGCAGTGGACGTTCGTTGGGCTGGAATGATGATGATGATGATTACGTCAATCAATGTAATGACTAGCGTTTGAACGTTCAGAATAAATAATCGTATTGTAGTATCACTTCTTTTTAAACGACTTCAAAAAAGGAGGAGGTTATATGTTCGACTGTATGTATTTTTTTTTTTTTTTATGTATGTTCATCGATTACTCGGAGATGCCTGAACCGATTTAAAAAAATCTTTTTTTGTTTGAAAGGGTATACTTCCGAATTGGTCCCCTATTCATCACGTCAAGTTCTGATGATGGAATCTCAGGGAAATCGAAGGCAACCCTCAAATTTTGTAGGCACATGTTACGTGTTTCATATATTTTTTAAAGTTATTCAAGTATTTACGTCTGATAGTCAACATCACATGTTGATGAGCTGATGATGGAAGGTATAACTCCTTAACTGTTAGGAGTTGGAGGATAATTCTTTCGACATTATAGGTTCTTATAAAGCAATAGTTGTATTCTTGTAGGTTATTTAGGTGAGCTGATACTGGAAGGTATAACTCCTTAACTATTAGGAGTTGGAGGATAATTCTTTCAATATTATAGGTACTTATAAACCTATAGTTGTATTCTTGTACGTTATTCAGGTGAGCTGTCAGTGGAAGGTATAACTCCTTGACTCTTAGGAGTTGGAGGATAATTCTTTCGACATTATAGGTACTTATAAACCTATAGCTGTATTCTTGTTGTTTATTCAGGTGAGCTGTCACTGGAAAGTATAACTCCTTAACTTTTAGGAGTTGGAGGATAATTCTTTCAACATTATAGGTACTTATAAACCTATAGTTGTATTCTTGTAGGTTATTTAGGTGAGCTGTCACTGGAAGGGAAACTTCCTAATGTTTAGGAGTAAGAAGATGATTTCATTAAATATCACATCCATGTATGGAATGTGGTAGAATATTATTATATGTATAAACCTTAAGTTGTGTTATATATATAGTGTATAATTCAAAGGAATTCTTAGATGATATTTTAAGTTTTCGATATAGTATCTAACCTGCATTGTATACCTATACTTGTTACCTGTCGCATTTTATAGGAAAAAAGAAAGACATAAAAGCTGAGAGTTTTGAGATTCCTCTATTCTACAATCAGGTTGTGTTGTTAGAATATTTAAATAGACGTTCCCTTCTATCGAAGATTCTTTATTTCGGTTTTCCGTCTTAGTTTGCCAGCCAGTATTATTAAATCTGCTAGATAAAAAGTACACTAAAAATGGAAAAATAAACTATTTTTAACAAAAAAATATTAAAACGACTTCAAATCAGTACTAAAAAGCGAAAAATAAACTGAATTAGATATTTAATTCCAAGCCAAAAAATACCTACCTACCTGTTTAAAGTATAATACCCTATTATTAATCTGTTTGAAGTCGGTGCCAGCCTAATGAGGTTGCATCACTCAGTTTGAGCCGTCCACTAGGTACGATCACACGCAAGTGCGAGGTGGTGTGAAGTAGCGAGCGGTAACAAATGTAGGTACTAAGCAGTACGTAGCTTAACAAACTCTTAAGGCTTGGCACCGACTTCAAACAGATTAGTAATAGGGTATTATACTTTAAACAGGTAGGTAGGTATTTTTTGGCTTGGAATTAAATATCTAATTCAGTTTATTTTTCGCTTTTTAGTACTGATTTGAAGTCGTTTTAATATTTTTTTGTTAAAAATAGTTTATTAAACGAAAATTTAGATTTAGGTTAAAAGAACGCCTTGGTATATCTGGGTATCGTTCACTCAATAAGAGATAGACGAAAACAACATTTGCACTAGGGAAAAGCCCCGTGTTAAGGGGCACTTTCTGAACATGTAATTAGACACAAGATACACCTAAGTGTGTACGACAGAAATGTATCCTACGTGGGCTTGAACTCTCGTGTTTAGCAGTCGCATACCAACAAGGAAGTCAGGCATGTGAACAATGAATAACAAACGAAACGCAATTGTAAAATCAACAACGAAAACGGTAAACATTGAGCGATGCAATCAATATGTACTGATAACGTAAAGTATCTCTTCCAATCAGTGTTGGAAGATATAATATATATATTTTAAGCGATAACGACCCCACTAACAAATCCTACAATTTTTTCGGACGCAAAGTAGATATAAGAAATGAATGAATGTTATTAATTTATTATTCTTTACGAGTTTTTAGATGATAAATATTTAGAAATTATATTCACATGTCCATTGATAAAATAGTCTATTAATTCTCAGAGGACGTAATGTAATCACAGCAATAAATAATTTATAAACTGTGTATAAAATTTGAACTTGAACTTATATCATGTACTTAGGTTTGTTTATGTATTTGAAAATAAAATGTAATAATTAATATTTGCATGCCGTAACTGGCTAAATATGGCAAGGTAATATTTGTTAATATTTAAATATTCATTCATTTTTAAGAGCTACGATTCGACAGAGAGAAATACAGACACGTCGGGGGTTAAAAATACTTTGGACTATCTTGATGGCGCAGCAGATTATATGACTGGTACGCAAGAGGTCCCGGGTTCAACTCCGGTTAGGGCATAAACGGTATTGGGGTTTTCTCTCTTGAAATTTCCAATATCGGCCCGGAGTCTACAATTGTGCAAGTTTAAAGGTAACAGGCTGGCCCCCTACTACGTGGACATTTCATAGATAGAGAAATGAGCGTGTAAAGCACCTCTGTCTACACTTACGGGAAAGAATAGGTTATTATATTTAAAAAGGAAAACAATGAAATAATTCCTTTAAGTAATATTAAAAGAACCCGAGTGCCCTATTTCTACAAATTCAATGACACAAATCAACAACTTCCGTCTATTACGAATAAAGACGGAAATCCTAAAGGGTCTCGTTAAAATCCCATAAACATGAAAATTGCTCGTAATGCTATACACAAACTATAAATTACCGCCCCGCTGGGACGTGTAGCGTCTACCTTAACTATTAGCTTCTGTGATGTTTACTAGGTCGCCAAACCTGTATTAATGATAAATAAACACACCGTGTATTATCAAAGGAAAATCAACTTTATATCTAACGTTATATCGTTGAATATCGCGTGTTTAAAAGACGTGTTAACCTTCAAAGTTATGCTACTCTGCGACGATTAGCAGGTATCAAAACAAATAGGATTTTTAAAAGGTGTAGAAATATATATAGTGACATAGTTCGATGTTGGAGGTAGATAGTTATTTGTGTAGCGGTTATTTTTATCTTTAAAGTGGTATGCATTCTATTTCGGCAGTGTCACTCATCTGCCGCACTGAGTCAGCGATGAATACGAACGCAGAACGGTCTCAAACAGAAGCCTTTGCATCTGTATGGATCAAGTGGCGCATCTTTGTAGAAGTCTGCTATATGGCTTCAGCAGACGGCCTCAGTTGAAGAGTACTTCTGTTCAAAAATATTAAGGGTTCCACCATATCTATCCGCACTGAATCTAACTTTCCTATGATTCTATCTTTGTCTGTCATTTAGAACCATCATTTACTTAAAGCCTCTTTCACCATTGGCAGATAAGTGTCTAATGAACTACTTGAGACATTTTTTGACAGATTTTATATGAAAAATAAGTCAAAAATGAAACAGGCCCTTAAAGTGAGGACAAGAGCGGTATTGCGACCGCAAGCAGCTGCTGCTGAATCGACAATGCGCTCGACTGTCACTCTATCTTATGTCGAGTTTACACTTGTATAATTCACATAAGATTTTTCAATTGAAGGTCGTACATTACAAGTTGTAGGATCTAATCAAACCTATCATACATAATGATTAACCAAAAATCGTCGCTTCTAACCACTTGATTAAATTATTTATTTATTTATCCCGTGCGGCGTGGTTCACAAACTTCTAGAACTATACAGTAACAAAGTAAAACACATAGCTAGAAAACATTCGACACAACAAGAGTACAAACACATCCAATCAACCTTTTACCTCACCCTGACAAGCGAATAAAATCAACACAAACATTGCCCTCCTTCCCCTTTGTCCCCTTCAACCGTCTCGTAGACATGGCTTAGTAAAGAACAGCTTGTTTGGTCTAAACAAATAGCATCATAGATGTTCAATTGATTGACTTCTACTCCTTAGTCCTTAACAAGTTCTTTGTCATGTAGGATATATTACTCTGTCATGGAGGCGAAATGTGTATATGATGTACCTTTGCCTACCCCTACGGGGAAGGTGTGAGACTGTGTTTATGTTATATGTATTTATCACAAGCTTTGATTAGCTGTTGTATCTCAAACTGTGTAATAGAGCTTGCCAATAACTACGCTAGTACATAGAGATCAGTACTTGTTTACAAATATGTGCAGAGTGTCATTGCGCAACGGATCGTTGGCACTTACCGCTGCACCGACGGGCGACGCGCATGCGTGCCACCGAATGGGCCGCTAATGCACTGGCGCCCGGTCACACTGTAATTTTTTTATAAAGGATGATGGAAAACAGTAGAACGGTCAGCTGTTACCGTAGCCTATGGGTTGTTGCCGATGGTTGTTGACTGTTAAAAAACCTATTTACTCCTCTTTTTTTTCATTGAGTTACTGAAACAGGTGGTAAGAAGTAGAATGCCAGAATACACCATCACAGACTCAATATCTTTTCGCAACGAAATTCATCTTGAGTGTCTTAATATCATCATCATAAGAAGTTAAAAAATCTTGCGCCTGTTGATTAAAAAGAGCGCACCATTCCTATTCCCAAGTCATAATCTCGGTGTTTGCAGGCATTAACCACTGGTAAATCCTGGTTTACAAGAGTCACAGTAACGAATATATAGAATAAATAGACGACCCATAAACAAAAAAATATTTGACGATGCCAACTGATATTATGGATTTGATGAGCTTTTCAGGAATACGAACATCAAACTTGCCAACAAAAATGGACTTTATCTAAAACAAACACTGTCCAATTCCAATTACGGATATGCAAAATAAGACAGAAACCATTATAATACCAAAAAAAAAATGTATACGAAATAGTCGGTGACCGCTTCTGTGATAAATATTTATCAGTATCGTCCACGAACACGTGTGATAAACATGATTATGTATCTTTGTTTCCTAATTCAATATTCAATACTCAAACATGATGGTTCAACAACGCAAATGATTCTATTTTGTCAAGCGGGTGGCAATTTAGTTTACTTATTGTATTTCGAATGGTCTCTCTCTATGGTAGGTTACGGATTACTTATTCATATTTTATAACGTGTCATCAATCCATCTACTCAAGGAGGACGTAACAGGCCACTAGTGCTTATGCAAAAGAGATCTCAAAACCAAATCTGGGTAAGCTAGTTTACCCAGATTTTAGGGATTATAAGACTGTGAAGATGAGCGAGCCATGCTTAGGGACGGGGCGTGAGTTATTGAGGATGGCTACCGATTTAAAATACTCTTGAACTTTCTGGAAAAGCCTAACCTTCTGTCTTAAAAAAGAAACATCACTAAAATATTTTAAAATGTAATGATATGGAATGTTACCTAGGTCTAAATTTAATGAATGTCTCAGAATAAATACACGCAACACTCCTGTCGAAAACAAACTGCACAAATAGTACAGTTATAAATACAACTCTTGCAGTCCGCCGTCTAGGGCTGACGCAATCAACACATGCTATTTAGGAAGGTTAGGTTAGGTACCAAAGTTACCATAACCATAACATTACCACAAAGGAATAGGTACGTCTTACAGTGAGACGACGCTGATTGCGAGAGTCTTCAAAATCGTCTGAATACTGAACATCATAAGGCATTTTGGTAATTCGCGACGCATCCATCTTTAGATCCCATCACCAGTGCTGTAACTATGGCGGTAGCAACAACGGTACATAAGAAGACCTTAGAAGTGCGCAAAAATGACCAGACCACAACCAAGTTTAGGGTCAAACTTCGTGGTTTATGAGCACAGTGATAGAAGTTCACACCGGGCATGAAAGGCTTGTATGTTTCTGCCCACCACGCGATTGACCCATTACGACCAAGTGGAATCACTAGAACATTTCCTCTGTGACTGAGTTGAACTCAAGGCGACATCAATGTACAGTGCACAAGTAAACAAAACACGGCGCGCACGCACACACTCAAAGCGAGTGTTACATAAGTGTAGACGCACAAACAAACACTTGGTCACGCTAGTTGTAAACACGCGCACAAGGATATAGAAGTGCCGCTAATAGGCGAACTACTACGAAAAGAGAATACAACTGTTCATTGTAAATAATACGAGTATACTTTGTACATACGTTAGGTTATTATAATATGCCTAATCATTGGTCAATGAAAAAATTTTGAACATTAGCTAACAAAAAAAAAATTAACAATGATATTAAAACTAAAAACACAATGCTTCTCACAAGTCTATAGATTATTATTTGTAACTTGATAACTAATATGCTGATTTTGTAACTTGCCATCCTAAAAAATAGCTTGCAATCGCCGTGGTTCTAGTTCATTATTTAATTTAATTATAAGAAGATTCTAAAATAAACATTAATATAATTAATTACTAGAAGTTGCGCGGAGCTTCGCATCCGTCGTTTTTTATTTGGCCACTGCTCAGCTCCTATTGGCCGTAGCGTGATGTTATATAAAAAACCTTCCTCGATAAATGGGCTATCCAACACTAAAAGAATTTTTCAAATCGGACCAGTAGTTCCTGAGTTTTCTTTTTCATTCTTCCGTTCTTGAGTTTCCTAGCGTTCAACCAAACAAAAGAGCTCTTCAGCTTTATAATATAAGTACAAATAGTTGAAGCCTACCTAGTGCAGCATTTTTAAATCACTTATCCACTTCCAATAATCTCTCAAAATAGGTATTATGACTGCAACCAATACATCTATAATATATAGCATAAAGGACTTCAAACTCCTGTCAGAGCAATAACGACAATCATGTTCCATTACCGACAACTATCAATTTAACATTGAAACCATACAAGTAATCACGCAACATCTGAGGCGACCTACTTCCAAACATTATCTGTACAAACAATAAAAAACAGGGTTACCAAACTGGAATACATCAGTCTCATGAACTAGGCTGAAGAAGGAACTCATTTTGGAAAATACACAGCAATTTTCATCCTTGCACAATAACATTAAACATCACACATATTACCTCTTTCTACTTATTGCCGTTCTAAACGATAAACATTTTTTTTATTTCTTCAAAGACAGAACAAATAACATTATAAACATAAACATTTACATTTGATTAAAGTGAATGTACAAAGGGATTATAAAGTGACATATTGATTCCCGAACGGAGACTAGCTCGTATCTTGGGAGTCGGCGGCTCAACGTTCTATTAAAATCACTGTCATAGTCGTGGCAATTTTATTTAATAGTAGTTTATGCTTAGGAAGTCATTCTATTCGTATTTATTATTACTATTTTACAATTTCTAAAATGGACTATAATTGCCGCTATAACACATTTTAGTGCAGTAGTTTTAAGATAGACATACCCTAAATAGATGCCATAAATGATCTACATCACACAAAGCTAAAAAGGTCAGCCATAAAACAGGTCAAGGTATTTAGAGAAGTTCGTTCCGAAATGACGTCTTTTTAAGCAACTGTTTTAAAACCTAACCGAAAACATATTTGCACTAAATACACTACACTGTTTTTGATGTACGGTCTAATCCAGATAAACACCTAAAATTCTTCGACAATGGACAGCCAGCAAAATTACTTAGTTGTTAATTGCCAAAATCGGTAGGTCTATAAAAAAATATTCTTGCTTTTATAAACGTCTAAGGAATTTGGTAAGAGACGTTTTTACTGAGAAAGAAGAAGAAGAACTGAGGAAGTAATAGTTTCTTTAGCTAAGTAAAATTGTTAAATACATCGATGAAAATTTGGGACTTCGGAGTAGCCCAATTTTTTATAGAACCTAAACCTAAATGTTTTCAATTAACAATTTCAAATTTCATAAAATACACCAACCACTATTCACCACAGAATATCGCTATACTTTCTGATATAAGCTTCCAATGACAAATTTGAATTTGGCTATCGCACACAACCCTAGTAGAAGCCCATACATACGTACTGACATTACTTGACAGTATACAAACGTGTGCATGCCCTAGATCAGACAAAGAACTAATGTGTACTATATTCAGAGTAGTTTTCCATTATGAATTACTGAATGGATAGCCAGTACAGTTGTTTTGCAATTGATTGTCATTTATTTAGTGTCAGGCGTCAGCCAGCTATATTTAAAAAAAAGCCTGCAACGCTTTGTTTCGACCGCGTCAAAGTAATCTATGAGCTGTGGTTAGACGGCAATTTGAAAAGATCTTTGATAGAAAATCTAGCCAAAGTTTAATTAATGTTCTGTATCAACTTCAGTAAAATTTTGGCAAATTGCTGAATATACCAAAGTGCAGCACTAACAGCTGATAAGCAAGCATCAAATAACAAATATATTCATTACGTCCTAATTAGCCATGTCATCATTACCAGAAAAGCTGCAAACAAAAACAGTATGATGCAAATGCACCACATAAAAGAATACAAAAAACAATATCTGTGCTACTAGAAGCCCTGTGATCTAATATAGACACGAAAAACTATCCGGTAGTAAAGGGTCCAGAGCAATTGCAACCAATTGAATAAATCGCTTCCGACCATACGACTTTCCTCTTCACAGAGTTGTTCACGAACCGGCCACAATTGCATCAGCTTGCATAGCAACGGACACGATTAAATCATTTAATATATGAAAGGAGAATCCATGCTTGAGGCATAATACTTGACCTTCCTTTGCTTATAAAACAAAAAAGCTGCATTTGGACAAATTGAACATAGACTGAAGTGGCGATCGATGCATTTCTTAACAATGAATGGCAAATTAAAGTTGAAGTTATGCCAAATCAGTGTTAAATAACCCGAAAAAGGATATAAATAAATCATTGACGGACTCACAAGAATGTGTTCAGAGTACTTTCACTTTTGTTGCACACCTGTCGTGATTTAACCACGTTTTCCTGTTCCACTTCCAACAATATAAACCGGCGCGATGCAGTTTAATTTCGTAAGAAATTTCGGGTGAAGAGCAGACACTGTTTATAAATTATTTAGCACTAGTTAGAACAATAATAGAGAAACTAGATCCAGTCAGGATTACTCAGGATGCAGTGCAGGGTAAGCGGAGGAAAGATTTTTAAAACGCAACTGTAGAATATGAAAGAAGCCAACTTAACGTGTAAGTGGAATTCAAAGTGCCGTGCAGTAATAACATGAGGATAAATCAATACAGTATGAATTCCATTAGAAAATCTTTTCCTACAATGTGTTAAAAATGTATATGAAGCGTGTTCTCCATTCATCAAATCGAAAACCAATCCATATTCAATATTATGTTACTTTATATTCTAACATTTTTAGAACGGATCTTCTGAACTTGTATCAAAGGTCCTTTCATACCTTATGTGCTCAATATACAAGTTGAATTAAACTAAATCTAACACCATGTGCTACATAGAGTGCAGACAAGGACGTGATAAATGCATGACATAAATATAGATGCAATACATGGTAATAGCTTACAAACAACATATTGTGGCCGCGACTTATTCAATAGTGTTACTATGAGATTATTCTATCTTAGTATTTATTTATGTACGTCTCTGTTATATTATTAGGAATTTAAGTAAATAAACAAGTTTTCCTGTACTATGAAAACAAAATCCATCAAATAGCCCACGGAATGAGGATTTTTTCCTCTTGGAGTAAAAATCTGAAAAGTCAGGATAAACCCTCGCCTGTGGTGTCACTCGGCGGTTAGTAAGAAACATCAATGGTAATTGGTAGTACATATTTCGAATATAGTAATCATTATCTTTCAATACAATAAGAAGACACGAGCGAAAGTACGCAGGCTTTTAAGTAAGTGAAACACGTGCGGTGGCCGTGAACGTCGACCAGGATGCAGACACGTAGAATTGAGAGCACCTGAGGTAGGTAACAATTCACATGAATTGGCACCTCTCCTTAGTGACAGCATGACTGTGAAGTGACTCAAGCGCTGACGTCATTCATCAAACGGTTTATACATCGATCAAGTTATTTGCTAATAGCCTAGAGCCCGTTACCATCTTAAAGCCCCATCCTCAAGTAGCTTATGTTGTTAGTTATAACACAATAGTTTTACGAAGCGAGTAACTATCGAGAAATAACACGTTTTAAGCTTATATCAGCGTTATTATAAAGTTATGTAATATATTATTATCTATGAAAAAATACAAAGTATCACAACTGTTTCTCATCCCTAGAATGTCTAACTGTCTATGATTGCGGGAACAAATCACGATCAGCTACGCAATAGAAGGAGAAATTGAACTAACGATAGCGATTTTCTTCTCATAAACATAGTAGAAAATAGAAAATTAGGTGAGGCCTATGTTCAGCAGTGGACGTCGTTGGGCTGATATGATGATGATGATGATGATGATGATACATAGTAAGCGCTAAAATGTCCGCCTCACCAAAAACATAACTAAGATTTATCTATTATGGTTGTGATTTTCACCGGGCCTTCATCCTATAAAAAATACCTAAAACCTTTTAAAAGAAGCTGCGAGCTCTCTTGAAATGGAAATATCAATCTTTGGAATCTTGCCCTTCCAATGCACACAGATAATAATAATAAGCCGCATAGACAATAACAAACAAATAAGGTTGAACGACCCACAATAACAAAACGTAGTTTATTAAAATTAACTTATTTACATTAAGTTAACGATTGAAATGGTTAATCATTTATTTACTGATTACTAGGTCATAGTGTCAAGTTTATGTAACCAATTTTATAGTACGTAGTTTGGTCGGACATTGTTGACGCAATTGGCAGATTAATCTTTTGCCTACCCCAATGGAATGTGGAGGCCCTGACTACCGGCAGGCGGCGCCGCCGCCGCCACCGCGCCGGTGCGGGCGCACCCGGTGCCTCGTCATAGGGGGCGCCGAAATAAACCTAAACAATACCTACAGGTAACTTCGGCTACTATGAGCAACCGGCTCGTTACTGCAGGTTCACACAGAGGGAGCAGCCCCGCGATGTGAGTAAGTGGACTTGGTCCTGTAATTCTGAGCTGTCGGAAAGTTTTCGGCCGGAAATATCAGTTAATTTAAAGTTAAAAATACATATACACCCATATTCTAAGTCGTTTCCTCGAAACTTCCTTTACCTCGACTCAACCGAGGTTACCTTAAGGACACCTCAAGAAATCCTCGAAATCGGTATTCTTAGTTGTAACTCGGTCTTGTCGTGAGGTAATCTTGAGGATCCTCGAGTGAGGTTGAGTCGAGGAAAAACGTCATTGAATACGTCATCGAATCATAGATTTTAGCATTCACTTTGTTTTTTTTTTGTCTATGGTCACCCAAAAGTTGTCAGATTGCTGTTTTTTTTATCTGTGTCGCGTCGCATCGGTCAATGACTCCATGTTGTTTATTATATTTGTGATGATGTTGTCGTATTCGTTTTTTTTTATAGTACACTTATTTGTTTCAAGAAATATGTCTGGGAGACAAATATTCTTCCAGACATATTTTTTATTTTATTATTTGTGTGTCCAAGAATTAATTGTTAAGTACAAGTTAAATTCAGCATCAACGATAGCCGCCGGTAATCCTGGTATTATACAATTCTATGGGATTTTCAGCGTCCCGTAAATAACGGCGTTCAGGGTAATAGTACGGATTATCATACAGATAATTGAGAACCGTTAGAAATCCATTGAAAGCACTATTGGAAAAATTATTCATATAAATTAATCAGTACTGTTTACCAGCGTGAGCGAAAGAGTAGATTAAACAACGTAAAGAATGGCGTTAATCTTCCTTGAGTGTTCCTTAAGGTACCTCGCGACGTACCTTAACTTTGACAGTTGTTTCCTCACCTCGAGTAAGGAAAAATGTCGAGTGACTCCAAGTGGAGGAGATTTTTTGCAACTATGAATACCGATTTCCTTGAATGAGGTTGAGTGGAGTCGAGGAATTTTCGAGGAACGACTTAGAATATGGGTGATAGTATTAAAAAATAAATAGTTGTAGAAAAAATTTAATATTAATTACCTAGATTTAAATTTTCTACCAATAAATAACGTAAAACGCAAATGTTCTGAGATTCGAAAAGTTTCCGATGCGGGAGCATTATGACGTATCTGATCCACTAGTCATTATTCTGTTTGTGCAGATATTTGACTTTATGTCTATGACAGACTTACCTACCTATGCAAAATTTATAAATAAAATTATAAAATATGAATGGAACATCACATTAAACTTACTTACAAACTTGTGCCATTATTCAATGAGTGAAAAAAGTTACTTACATTATTACAATAACAATAGAATAATAAGTTGAAAATGGCATGATGTATTACAGTCTACTTAACCAACTACTAAATTACTGTGTAAAGTAGGTATCAGTAGAATTCTACGAGCTCAGTTGATACCTAGGTTATGTTAATGACAAGATCTTCCATCCATCATCACCAGAGAAAAAAAATCAAATTATCAGTACCTACCTATCATTTTAAAATTAGGCAACAGGGGACTGACAAATTACTAAAACAAACAGGTTAATAATATTCTTTTATCCTAAATATAGTGGGTTTGTTTACTTTCTTTCCTAGGGATGCAATGAAGTAACAGATCTACATGGTATTGTAGCATAGGAATAGTTGGAAAGTAATACAGGTTACTTATTTCTAAGGCCAGAAGTTAATTATTATATAACCATATTTACCTATATATATCCTATACTCGTATACCACGCTGGCCAGACGGGTCGGTTTTGTTTCGAATTTACCTTTTCTTGCAGTACTCTTGTCTGTTTAAGGTTACTCCCATAGTCACCTTTTACGACACCCATTGGCAGAAATGGGGTAGTGACATTATGTATTCTTAATCCATCACTACACCGATACCTAATTAAATTAATTTACAGTAAATATTTAAGTTTAAAACTATGTTTTGTTCAGATTACATAATCAATTAATTTTAAGGCATGCCAAACCCATGATATTGTCATAATGTAAAATTCCCTGCGTCATAGTAATTGTATTCAATTAGCAACTGTAGAAACTGTTATTCTAATACATTCTAGGTCTCACAGGTTTAAGTACAATTCTCCGTCCCTAGTTTTGTTTTGTAAATAAATGAGAAACAATTTATTAAGCTATGGTGTAACTGCGTGCCAATTTTAGTAATATTTATACCCAAAAAAATAAATTTGCAACCCAAAATTTTTAAATTAGAAAATGGTGATGACATAAAAATAACCATGTCTAATCAATTTTATAATGATTTTCAGGAATTGAAAAAATTATGTGGTGACTGTCATATTCGAGGCTCATGAGAAAACTACCTTCTACTACTGCCCTACAACAATTACCTGTAAATTTACTATTACACCTGTCTCCCATTGGGGTTGGTAGGGAATAGGGATCACAGAATATCAATTTCTCCAATCTAGAAACATGTCTCAGCAAAAATCACTTCTACATTAATTAATGACTTCTTGATTACAAATAGGTTTGGGTACTGTTGTTTAGGTATAATTTAAATTGAGTGTTGTTTTAAAACTAAATAAAAGTAAGCCTTTCTTATGTATCTTCCCAGGTATGTTCGAGTCTCTTCAGATATTCAGACAATTGTTATCAGTCACTTGATAATATAAACATAAGGTAAAATTGTAGCTCTTATATTGATAAACAGTAGGTAGTTGCAAAGAGGATGTTTTCCTTGTTATTTAATTTGCTTTGTGCTTTACTTATCTAGTGTAGGGAATGATACTAATTATAGTTATTGGTGAGTTGAGGACAATGTTGTGGAAGTAAGTATATCATTTCTGAACATTTGAACCTAATTTTACTGTTGAATTCTGTCATTAGTATTCAGTTAACAGATGTTTTTTTTATGTTAACCATTTTCAAAGAACAAGTGTTTAGTTAAGACAATACACAGGAAAGAGAAGAAATTAAAGCAATTGAGGGACTAGACTGCCATCCACCAGTTCAAGGGTAATAAAAGTGGCATACTTTGTATGAGGCCTTCACCTAAAAAAGCTTTGACCAGTAACACACTAATCACTGTACCCAGGAAATGATATATAATAGGGCCATTTGTGAGGTGTTGACCAATTATGTCAATATATTGTGCCCAAAATGTTGGGCTGTCTCACACACACACAGATTGAACCCTTAAATGAAATATGCTACCAACAATCATAATATTATACTACGAGTATATTAGTGTCTCTTTTAAAATGTTTGGATATAAATGAAACCAATATTCAAATATATTTATAAATAGTTCTGAGCACATGTCCTTGTGAGTGCTCATAAAAACAGTGGACAAATGACAACATTAACAATTTAATTGTGAAATAAATTCAAATGGCTACTTGTATTTTTTTTAGGACAATTTTTGAGCAAACCTATGCTAAGATTCAATTCCTGTCAAAATGAACATACAGTTTGTGGATAAAATATCCTCGTCCTGCCCAGGCTCATTCTTCATAATTTGCTAGATATGCCCGTTGTGATTTAAAAAGCACAGTATATTTCAAGTCTTTACTGCCCAAGGCTTTGTTTAAAAATATTTTGACTTTCAGTTACGATATTATTTTTTATATATTTTTGGGGGTATGTAGGAGTTGTACTTTATGTATTTTTGTATGAATTAAGTTTATATCTTTTGTTCTTTTTAGTGAACATTGGGCAGAAATGAATAATAAGCTATATTTTATTTGTGCTCTTTAGAAGACAATGGGTACATTTAAGTAAAACATTCTAATTGGGTTTAATTATTATTTTATTATTTTAATCGGTCTAAACAGAGATCAATCACAGTACAAAATAGCACAACCTTTACCATAAAAATAATTCTTCATCAAAATATTGCTTGAATTAATCAGTTATTCAGAATTCTGCCGTATTTTTAGGCAGATAAGAAGGCTCTCGAAAATTAAATTTTTTAGGCTGATATTCTTTTTCACACCCATGTTTTTTGAATGGAATCAGATGATAATGGCAAGTTGACTTTCGTTCTACTTCGACCACAAGAACGGCCAGCTGAACCCTCGTAATCGACATCCTGTTCTTCTTTGATTAATTTGGCCTCTCATGTTAAAGTTGTTCTCGTCATCACTAGTCTCCCCTTCAGATCCTGAAAAATCACCGTCGCTTACCGATTCCCTTCTGCGTATTAGGTTATACTATGGATCGTTGCAGTTTTCCCGGAAGAGATGTAGTCACCGATGTCTGATTTATCCAGCAAGCCCCCAATATCGCTATCTCTTAAATCTATAAGATTAACAAAACTGGTTATTCAAATATGCCCAATGTGATTTTAAAATCACATATTCACTATTTGTGTTAATAAAAATAGAAAGAATACAGAATTACGAAAAAGTATTATTTGGTTGAATTTACTAATTATTTAACTTGAAATTAATGGTTTTTTTTTTCCCCGATCATGCATGATTATGTAAATAAAAATGGATTAAAACTTACCTGTTCTCGGACGTGGTGCCATCTTGAACTTGTGGACTGACTTATTCCACAATTGTTTGTCTGTATACGTCAAAATGACAGCTCCTCGATTAAAAACATTCCAACCAATCAAGTCAAAGTAATAAACTAGCAAATTGGAGGCAGTTTAAAATTTTAGGCGCATTATTTGAATATGTGATTTTTAATTCCCTGTGGGCAGAATTGCGATCTCTACTCTCATTGAGTTGGGCAGGACACGTGAAGTATATTATGGTGTTTTAAAATCACAATGGGCAGGACGAGGATATGCAAATTCAGAATAAAGAAATTCAAAACAAACACTATACCAACCCGTCTGGTCAGTGTCGTATAGTCAGCTAAATACCCTCCCCATTCTTTGGAGGAGACCTGTGCCTAGCAGTGTAACGTTTGTGGGTAAAGATGATGATGATTATGTTAACCTATGCGTAGTTAGGTGTAACATATTACTCATATTATTGGTATTATGTTTCTATCATGAAATTCTCAGTTGCTGCCCGTAATTTAGAAACAAATGTGCCCGATTGATGTCAATAGGCTCACATGGGACTTAACATGTTTTACCAATGCTGTCGAAATGTGGATGTGATATACCTCTGCCTACCCCTTAAGAGACAAGGGTGTAACGCTGTATGTTTTCTTCAGAATTTTATTTAAAGCTATATATTTAAAATATAGAATAAAACCATACTATGATAGAAATTATATTTAAGTTGGTTAAAATACTAGTAAAGAAATGATGACTTGCAAAATTGCAATCAATTCTACTTATTGCATCATGTTGTAGACAAACTGTTTGTGTGTATCTTATCTGTTTAATTACATCGCGACTCAAAATAACTGCTTGTGTCAAATATGATATCTGTTATCAATATATTCATTAACATTCAATGTTGATTGTCAAATTCTGTTTTTGTTTACTACACATGATAAAATAAGCTTATGGTTTAAAACATTCACAACAAATTTTCCAATAATTAATATTATAGTGATTAATTAATTTTGTAGTAGGTACCCATAAATTATATTTGAATTTGAATTACTTATATTATAAATAAATTATTGCATTTTATATTTGTTTATGCAACATTGTAACAAATGACAATCAACTAGTAAACAAAGAGTACTGAAATATGTCTCTCTGTATGCTAAGGTATCAACACTAGTACTGTGTGATACCTGGCTAATTATATGCTCTCTTTAAATTTCAGGGACTGGATTAACATACGCCACATGTGTCAATAAACATTATAAAAACTTTTTTTAAACAAAAATACAACAGGTGGGTTGAACATAAACAATATGATTTGTTTACAAACAATATATAGTATGTTAGTTAATGAGAGTAAGGCGGTAAAGCGCCGATACAGTGCGCTGCGGCGGGCGCGCGCTCGACATGTGCTAGTTACTAGGTACTCACCTCTTGGGCAGCAGCATGGCGGCGGAGCCCTTCCGCTGGAACACACCGTCCACCAGCACGCCATTCTTACTGTTGCACGTCAAATAGAATTCCGGATGGTCGTAAAACAGTTCCAAATGCTTGCGCGATATAAAACTAGAATGTCCCATGTTAACGTCCACTTGTCCCCGACTGGAGTTCCGGCCTATGATGACGCGCTTTTGCCGGATAAGGTACTCGAAGTCGCGGCCGTCGAGCCTCGCGATTGCGATGGGGGCCGGCTCCTGGGCCCACTGCACTTTGGAGGGCGACGGGGGCGCCGACTTGAGCGAGAGCAGCGCCCACGCGTCGCTCTCTGAGCTCGGCGTAAACTGAGTCTGGGCCATGGCAGGCGCGCGCGGACGATATCACCAACGCTGTTCACACGCGGGGCGCGAACGCCTTGCACGAGGGCACATCACAATACCGCCGCGAGAACCGCCGCCGTCGCGTCGCGACCCGGATATCCGGAACCTGCCGAACCCGTGCCTTTACAATTTGAGGTTACTGACGGGACGCACATGCGCAAAGTTTCTACTTGTGCGGTAAACAAGAATTATATAAACCACCACACCACCACGTGATAATAATGTATACATATACCTAGTCCGGAAGAGCGGATCGATATTACAAAGTACGAATATGTCTTATATGAACAAAATATTAACCTTTTAGTTGTTGCACAACTGAATTTTCGCAATTGGACCGAAATTAGACACTAAAGTAAACACGAGGCGAGAACAAAAATAACCAAAAACGTCAGTTCGGCATACGCAGTTTACAAGTTCGCCGCGCCATCTATACAACATAGCAACAAATTGTAAATATATAGCTCCGTTCTACGCTATGTTATTATTAGATAAAACTGATTTGAAACGTAAATAATTTAAAAAAGAGAAAATTACGACTACTGGTTTTATATTACTAACATATATTATAAAAATGATTCAAAAATATTTCTTTAACAGTCAATAATATCTCTATTTTTCAATATTTTTTTTCGTTTCGTTCGTGTTTATATGAGTGAAACGAAATAATATCAATAGTGACTTACAACGGAGATCGATTAAGTAAATTATATTTATGGGTATCGATTTGTAAAAAAAGAAAAACTTTTGTCTAACTCGTTAGATAGGTCAAGTAATCTTACTAATATTATAAAATTAAATGTGAAAGTTAGGATGGATATATGCATGGATGTTTGTTACTCTATCGCACACGAACAGCTGAAAGGATCTATATGAAATTTGACACACATAAAGATTACTAAGCTACTATTCGACATAATGTGTGAGTGGAGCCACGGGTAGAAGCTAGTAAATTATAGAGAAAACAATTATTAATTTCATTCATCAAAATAAAAATTTGTAATGTAAATGTAATAATAATATAAATATAAAATCCGTGTAAAATTTAAGATACCTAATAAATGTAAACCAAATAAAATTTTAGTCAATGAAATAATGTAGGTAATTTTAAATGATATAATAATATGACCGCTGATACTTTTTATCGATTTATGTATATTAATTGTCTAGAATTCAAATGATTGGACAACACTAGGCATAAATACGCTGACGTCATTCACTCTATTCACAATGGTTGGTTTTTGTTGACAACTTGACATTTTGTTTGGAGTGCGAGTGTAATAATTTATGGTTTACAATTTTAATCAAAATTTGTGTGCAAATTGAAAAAACTGCAATGATTTGTTTTTAAAAGAATAACGATAATAGATAAAGTACCTGCATACGGTTCTAGCTGATTTCAGCTTTAATTATAAAAATACAGGTGAGTGCGAGCAGGAAATTAAGCGCGAAATTTGAATGAAAAACGTTTCCAATAATAATTTTTGTATGATCAATTAATTTCATTAGTACATAAATGTAAGGTAATATATTACCTTCTATAAAATGGCATATAGGATTTATTTTATACTGTTACTATTACTAATATATAGACATGAGAACATGTAACACATTTCACTTTACAGTACCTATAACAATACGGGTTCATTTTCTCACACTAAAGTGACGTGCCTATTCTCACACATAGTTTTGATTTGTCTCGCGTAACGTATATTACCTTCAGAGTACATTAAGCCCAGATGATAGATTGAACTAATGGAATTTATGAGGCAATAAGTAATGCTGCATAATACCTATTTTGTTGCTAAAATAACACATTCAGGCATTGGAACAAAGCCAAAACGAAGAGACAATACGCTAGGCTGCTACAATTTTGTAAATCACATCATTTGAGTAAAGTAGTGGAATCATAAGAATAAATTTCCACCAAATAAAAAGTGAGACGAGAGGATAAGTGTTGTAAGCTGTTGTTGGAGTTTTGGAGATGATCACCTTAAAAACAGCTCAATTCAGGATAGTGCGCACATTTTGTTTTGAAATCAGATCTTTTTTGGTATATGAGTTAAGCCACCTACTGTAATGTGCAGAAAGTTTTATTATAGAATAAGTATCATTCTGTTTACATCTATCTATTGATTGTAATACATATCACTTCTTGTCTACACTTTGCTATTATCAGCCTTGGCCCTTGTTCAACAAGTCCTATATTCTTTTAGTCTTATTTTTTTAAATTTTGTATGTAAGACAGTGGTAAGTTATACAAATTTGAAATTACAAAAAAGAGATTGAGTGTATCAAGCTATAGAATCGGACCAAATGGACAATTTGAACCCCATAACATCTTATAGCTAATTTCCGCTACAGCAAGCGATAAACCTGTATCATAAACTGTCATAATTTCATATGGTAATTTGTTCCGTTAAATAAGACAACATAGGCGACTAATTCTCACTGTCACTCTCAAATAATAAATACATTAATTGCGTAAATAGACTAAAAAAAAAATTTTAATAAATAGGCTCCATTCCTTCCCTTAATCCCCTGCGTTTTCTGTGTCTGTCAGTAGGCAGCAGCTTGTTTGTGTTTTCGTCACATTATTATAGTCAATGTTATGAGAACACAGTTATGTCCATGGAAACAAGGAATTTTTCCTTACTTTCAATCCCTTAAAGTTGAAAAAGACAAGTGCTGAAAGTACAGACACAATAAAATGGAAAGCTATTGAAAGTGGCAATTTTTATTTTCTTATTTGTACAGATGTGATGTGATTGATTAGGAACTTGACGTAAAGGGAACAATTCATCAATATAGGTATATTATAAAAGAAAGTGTACAATGTGTGTGCCGCTAAAACTGAGAAATGAGTCCCCGTAATGATCAAGGAAGTTATATAGTATTGTAATCCTCTATATCCCATCTATGAAAAATGTTTTACTTAAAGATAACTCCCTGGACGAAGCCGCAGCTGGTTTTAAATTATAATTAATAATTATTAATTACAATAAATTATTAATTAATTAATTATTTTTAATTTTATCATTGTCTCGAGGAGTTCAAATAAAAATGAAGTGCTATAGATATAGGTACTTTTATTTGGCAAACATGATTAATATTATTATAATAACAAGAAAATATTAATTAATAATAAATTACACAAAGGGTTAAAAATAATCTACATTATCGAAGCAGACAACTGCTTAAAAAATAGCTTAGTAAAACTTGGGCATAATTTTATTATGAAAAAAGATAAATTTTAGATATTGCAACACTGGAAAGTATATGACTAGCTAGTACATAATTATCTCTCCATCGGTGGCTTCATTCTATCTTACTACATACATGACATCACAACTGCCTTCTATGGGTTAGGTTTATACTAAGGGTTGTCCAAATGTAGCCTTGCTTTGTCATCCAGAGAGCTAGACGAGAGTGAAAGCCAAGCGCATTATCGATTCTGCTGCGCTGTTCTCGCTCTAGTAAATGATAGAAACATTGTAAAATAGGATTCCATGCGGCTAGATGTGGTCCGAAACTTTAATAGTGCAGCACTGCTACCTACTATATTGACCTGTTCATATTGTATGCAGTCAAATTCCGAATAATGAATCACCCTTTACCCAGTTTTCATTAGATATTATCTATGATCGAAAAAGCAATACTGTCTTTATAATTGAAAGGCAGATTCCGATTCAAACCTCGCTTTAGAAGGTTCTAGTCAAATCATCACCCTTTGTTCTTCAATACAATAATAATTATTATTTATTTAGGTAGGTACCTACTATGATGAAAACTATTAATAGATATATATGTTTAGAATGTTCAAGGCATCGCTTACGCCTACGTTAGATACTTTAACCTTTACAGCGGCAGTTCCTAATGATAGATAAATGATAGGAAAAATCCCGAAGATAGAATGTTGGTGGATTGGTTGAATCGGCACATTTGTAGTGCCAGCCCAGTTCGACTAGATTAGGTTGTATATACGTTGCCATATGCCACAACCCTTGATATTATATCAAGTTCCATGGCAGCGAAGTTTAGGTGCCCCATGCATCGGTTTTAGTAGTCGACCCTTTTACGTGTCTAACCTGTTGAGTCCCACATTACTTTCTGGTTATTTCGGATAGGGCAGTAGGTAGGTATAAATGCATTTCTCCTAAAAGTTCGAAATTCAGTCTGTAATGTGATGAGGGGATTTAAATTTCCGCAGTCATTGCTTCCCAGAAACCTGCTGAAGAACCAAGGATACCTACGCCAAAAATTCATCTACTAATCATCTAGCTGGGTCAAGCTGGCCACACCCCTGTTAATCCAATGCTTTTCAGGAATATCAGTAGGTAGTGTAATATACATGACAAAGTTGGACGAATGTCCAGTAGTGGCCAACACTCCCTTCCTTTCACTCGTCTTATAGATAGGGCAGAAGTAACAAGGTGGTGGATTGAACTGAGATATGAGAGCCGGTTGGAACCAGATTATAGGGATAGTGTCAAAAAGGATCTTCGGGTAGGATTCATCCATTTGCATTGTCTCACGGTTCCATCTTGCGCCTTCTAGAAATAGACCCTGTTGAAAATAATAAGAATATTAATGTATCAAGTGTTGAAAAATCCTCGAACAACGATCTGATGCGATAAAATAATGCCATGCCGCTCTCACGATAAGCGTAGTAGGTGCGTGCGCGTTAACGTAATGTTGTATTTGAAGTAGTTTACCAAAGTATCGATCCTGTATCAAACCAAAGTCTACTGAAAATTGTAACTTATATTGATTACCATCAAGATCTGATAATAGAAATATTCCATGTAATTTTACCGATTCTGGATATACTTTTTCTATGTACCTATTATTTGCTCTGACTAGGGAGATTACTGTTAATAATACTGTGATGTGGCGGCGGTAAGTGTGTCATCCCATTCTAAATTAAAATTATTTAAGGGCCTCTGCGTGTTGGACCTGTGTCCCCGCGTAAGCCTTCCAAAAGGACCGGGTATACTTCTCACCTTAGAGACAAGTATAGCCGTGAGAAAAGAGACATAATAAACGTTTATTTCGGGCAAGCCCATATTAAGTCACACAAATATCTGTTGCAGCCTATTGCAGTCCATTGCTGGACGTAGGCCTCTCCTATTATTTAGTTACATTTAAATACTGATTTAATATTCGATTCTACGATGATTCTACGACCGGCAAATGAAAATGCTACTAATTAAATAATAATAGAAGAATAGTTTTCGGCGTTTACAGCCGTCCTCGTCATCTAAAAGATCTCTCTTTCATAGCTATATAAAACATGCTTTTTTTATTATTTGTGCTAATATAAAATCATGCGGATTCATGCGTACTGTGCAATCGTGCTATCCAAAGGGAACAAATACAACTTATATCCAAAAATTAAACGTGTACCAAAAAAACCAAATGTGGAAATTAGTTAATTCGCAAATTAAAATAAGAAGGTATGCGTATCTGATTAAGTTATGCGTGAACTTTAAAATGTAAATGAAGCCAAATTTAATAAAAAACTCATAGTTCTAAGTAAACTCAAACAAAAGATACTGCCGCTTGTTTATGCTGCATTTTTGTCGAATATTTTGAAGATCGGATAGTCAAAACCTACAAAGTACTTGACTGACCTAGAATCATAAAATTTGGCAAGAAGCAATATGAATTTGCACAAGTAAAGGAAAAAATCCGAAAACCGTACTTATGTTTAATTGAGGGGCTAGGTAATCTAGCTTAATTTGCACTAACTTATAACTTTACCTACCAATCTTAAGTAATTTAAGATTATAATTTCGAAGAAAAAATTTTTTAATTAGGTGATCACTAGTCATAATCTTTATTTCATATAAGTAGATCAAATACATGATACTTATGAACGTCATTCAAAGCTAAAAATGGTGTCAGCAAATTTGCCTAAGGCCAGTTCACTGACAAGGTTGAGCTCTTAGAAGAACTTGGCATTTACCAATTTTGGGTACCTACTATCAATTTTACTAAATTTGGTAAACAATCTATTTCTATCCAAACACACGCCTTTTGACTCACCCACACAAACACACTGTGTTCCTTGTCCTGTTTATCCATTTCAAATGGTTGCTGCTTGTGAATGAAAGTTATACAGTCATACAGACACATAGTTACATACATGATTATATACATGATAGGTAATAATAGAAGAATTAGAAAATCTATGAATACGTATAGGTATATCAAACTGGTTAGAATTCATTTCAAGAGCTATAGATACCTAGGTCTCGCACTTGTCTCCTAAGTTATTTTTTAGAAGCAGCATTATTTACGTACCTACCTACAACCCAGAAATTAATAGGTATATGTACCTATACCTGCCTTGCTTTACTACTTTGTTTATTATGCCTTAGTTTAATAGGAGCGGCGTTCTTGAAACGTGTCTTCTCCCAATTTTTAATACCATGCCTTTGTTCTGTGGCTTAATGATTATATAGCAGTAATATTTATGAATTTAGATCAATATTAAGGATATTGTAAATTGTTAATAGCTCTCTCTATAATTATATTACAACAACAGTAACAAAATAAATATACTAGTGAACGGCATAAAAGATCACACAGACCCGAAGATGGCATATGAAAAAAAAACACTGGGTTTCTCTGCCGAACAAACCACCTTTCAATACAGTTAGTGTAACTTTGTTTTTATTAAAATTAATCTTAAAAAGTATTAACTCACCCTACAATACACTCCAAAGTACGGATTCTCGTCGCAATCAGCTTCCATGCTGGTTATGACAAACTCGAACTGGACCTGGTCTATAGGGATCTTATTGTGTCGCGAATAATTTTGCAATACGCCTGTTAGAAAAGATTGCGTGAAGTAGAATCCGGAAATCCAGAAAACTATTGGAGGGCCGTCATCCACCCAGTCTTGCAGGAACTTTAGTCTGATGGAAAACAATATATTTGTTACTTATTGACTACATTCACCAAATCTACAAGAAATATTAATATCCTACTTCTTCATCATCATATCAGCTGCAGGAAGTCCACTGCTGATATCCGACTTAGTTTTATCATAATATACTTATTAATGTTAGATTATTTTGTCTGTAGGATATTTCCTGATAGTTGATTCCAGATGCCTAAATTCTCACCTTATTTATGCTAAAATCTTAACAAATACACATTTTTCAGATAACCATGACGGAATCTGTTCTGAACGAGGCTACCTGGCCACAAGAAGCTGAAGCCGCTATCAATGATATCAGGAAACACGTCAAGAGTGCCAACATATCGAAGTCACTGCCCAACAGTAACCAACACATCTACATCAATCTGACTACATTGGAGAACTCCAACTACTGCATTGAAATGTCCGCAGCAGGATTTCGAGTAGTTGGCAGAAAATTTGACGACACCAGTTTGTCAACTATAGAGAATATGAATTATGAAACACCATATGCTTTATTGAATAATATTAGCCAGAAGTATAGGGAATCTTTTGGCGGAGAGCTTATGAATAAGCTCCTCGATCTGGCAAAGAAAGCTGAAGGCTGAATGTGAGTGAATGAAGTGTTCCATACTGGATGTAATCCTACCCCCAAGCCCTATGTCAAAGATATTTGCTTGAGTTTGAAAGTGCAATTTTAGTTTAAAAGAAACATTATTTTGCACTAATTTTATAATTTGTAAACCAAGTGTGTTTTTAGTTAAACGTTAAGAAACTGATAGCGCTGGAAAGTTTGCTGATTGCATGCACACCATTAATCTCAGGAAGATTAGAAATGTACCTAATACTTATTTAAAATTGTTCAAATTAAGGTAGTTTGTAATGGGCTGCTTGGTATGATGAGATGACGAATATCCAGCGGTATTACTTTCTAAGTTCAAAGTATTCTTTAACGCAACACCCTTATTGTAGCCGAAAGGGGTTATTTCAGCCTGTGTGCAAAGCTGCTTCATTTTGTGTGGCTAAAAGGATTCTACATACCAAATCTACTGTAACCAACATTTGCCAAGAATAGGGAAGATCAGCACTAGACGGATTAGCGGTTGGTGTGACGATTCCTTGAGAAATAATTTGCCTGAAGCAGTTGCGTTAAACGAATACATCCATAAGTTAAACCAATCCAGGGTCCCAAAGTCGATTTGTTAAAAATATTGGCGACGTAGTCGTGTGTGTTGTAATCTAATTAATATGTGTCAAATATCACCTGTCAGTATTCACGTGTGCTATACAAATGTTTGTAACTAAGTTTAAATGTGTAGAACTTTAGATATGCTAACGCGACTAGTGCGGAATGCTCGTGGAAACAATGAATATCGGGGTTTAGTTCAAATTACTGTTACATTACTTGTATATCATTGAAGTTGTGTCCTATCACTGAAACCCGTTTATCACCAGATTCGATGCTACAGAATATTGGCTTTTTTTGTCCTTTCTATTTGGCTTATATTTTGAACTAGAAGTCGCGCGCAGCGTCACTCCCGTCGTTATTTAGTTGGTAACTACTCAGCTCCTATTGGCCGTAGCGTGATGTTATATAGCCTATAGCCTTCCTCGATAAATGGGCTATCCAACACTAAAAGAATTTTCCAAATCGGACCGGTAGATCCTGGAATTATCGCGTTTAACCAAACAAACTCTTCAGTGTTATATAATTAATATAGATAATATAAACGTAAATTTATTGTATTCGCAAAGCCCCACAAGTATTCTTGAAAATATAAACACTACACACTAGTGAGAGAAGTTCCGCACTAGTTCGCCGTACAAAACTGAATTTAAATTTGAACTCTTCAATAGTTTAAGTGTCTGCTAATACAACTCGATGGAAATAGTAGTAGTAGCTGACCTATCGAATGACGTCATTTAGCCTCAGTCGTTCAGTGCCGGATTAATTGATAACGATTGTTTGATTTCAATCCCGAAAGTTAATGTTTGATACGAAATTGAATTTTCTAAATAAGTACAAAATTGAGTTTTCTTAATACTTACTAAATTTTATTGAAACCTAAGGCAGGATATCGGTTAATCTGACACTGAATTTATAAAGTGAAAGAAATATAGGTGTATTTATTTGAAATATTCATGTTTATAAATGTATAGGTATAGACTTAATTATTTAACGTTCTGATATTTTATATATCTCGCATAACCTATAATATTATTTAGGTTATGCGAGTATTAAGGGTATATAGGTCCTATATACACATTGTTAGATATAAAAATATCAGAACCTTATAAAAATTACATCTAAATTGTTTATTGTATAATAAAGAACTATATTTCCTAAAAGTTGTGAATATTTATGTTAAAGGCGGAAATTAATCTTTGATTATAGTTTTAGTTGAAATTTCGTTTCAAAATAGGTTAACAGAGATCTGAATAATTTTATTTTAAATATTATGATTAAATTCCTCTTTTAACCGAAAGTAGTCTTTTGTGTGTAATATATAAAGACCATTTTGGTGACAACTTTACAAATATCGTACAGAATAGTAATAAGGTTACTTGCAATTATAGGGACTTCACTATTTGTGTGTTTGCCTTTACTGTGTTGTGTGTAGCGGTATTGTTCGGGTTTTATCTTACGACGTTTGCATGCACTTATACGCAAAATTGTTAGAACCATATATAGTATTGTTTGTATCTAAAGAGTTTCTTTTAGAATCCTCAGTCCATATGCGAAGATCTTTCGAGTACTTCTCATGACATGCTTATCCTTTATAGATTGCTGGACATAGTATCACAATATGGGCACTATTACCTATCCGGTACCTACGCAATGATGTATCAGTTCCCTTATTCATAACATTTGTGGAGTTCCCAGGCCACCGAGATTCGACAAAGGTCCAGTTAGTTAAAATTCTATTACATATCAACATTCTATCAGTTGCATAGGTATTAGTAGATATTATACTATGACCATATAAAATTGACATTTTGACCCTAAATTGCATTTATTTGACAAAAAAAGCATGTCAAAGACTTTCCGTAAATAGTGGCAAACAATCCCAATTCAAATAATTATATGGACACAAATTATTTTTCGGAGGAAGGCGTTAGTATTATTAGATTATTTAGGATGGTTCTAACATTGTGTAAAGTGTTTCCCCATAGTTATAGACTTATATAATATATTTCCGGCGGCCTATCGCTTCAGTGTGTACAATAAGCCTTTACCGCATACAAATAAGCTCCAAAATCATAGCTTTCGCATTAGTCTTATTTACGGAAATATCGTAAGTTAATTTGTACTTGCTGATTCTGATTGATTTGGCAGAAATATATGACGTAAATCAAAGCTGATTGTTAAGTTTTGGGCTTATTTGTGAGTGGGTTTCACACAGCATTTTATTGTTAGTACAATTGTCGACAGACTGAGTACAAACTTGTGTACCTGTCTGTTTGGCAGCATGTGATATATATGTATAATTAAAATAGTAATATAATTCACCGTCTACACTTTAAAAATGAATATTTTTTTTGTACTATCTACTAAAAAATACATTTATGTAAATGTGAGACCAAATCTGACCAAAATATTGAGCTTCCAATTTTTTTATGCCTAAAGTAAATGCCACCCATAGACTTTGAATGATTCGTGCCATAAATTTTGCGAATATTTCGCTACTTCTAATATAAAATCGCTGTGCTGTCAGTAAGCTGCTAATATGGCGCTCTTACAACTCCGATACGCTCTGGAAACTACTACACAAATCAACTAAACTGTAGCCAGTTCTCACAAAAAGCAACTAAACGTCATCAGTTACAAAGTCAATTGCACTAAGACTGCAGTGTATTGTATATCACATGTAGCCAAACGGACGTTTCTTTAGACGTATATACACGACATAGAAGTAGTAAACATGTTTGTGATAGTAATATAAATTGATATATTATTGGTGTATTTTTTTAACTTATGGAGTTGATTTCTCAGTAGCACGGTGAGGGTAAGTACGACTGCTGAGCAAGAGGTCCGAGTCGATCCCCGGGTCGGGTAAAAACTGTATTGGCTTCTTTCTTGAAATTCTCCGTAGCAGCCAGAATTTTTTATTTTTGTCAGCGGTGCTTTGTTTTCTAATAAGATTAGAGCGTATGCAGGTTACCTTTGTCTTTCTCTTTGCTATGGAGGGAAATGGATAATTTCTTTCCAACTCCTCCATTACTTCTGATTAATTTCGTTGCGGGTTCCAAGAAGTGTTGAGAAAATGAGCTTCGAGTCGGGAGCTTCAACTCCTAGTCGAAGCTTTCGAGTTTAAAGACTCGAGCTCGAAGGGCTCGCGAGCCTTTAAGGCTCGTGAGGTGGTCGTTTTCGAAGTACTTACTTCCTAAATACACTCCTTCCAGGGTATCTGGTAAGGTTTCCAAAATGTAGTTCCAAACATTTATAATGAAAACAAAATAATAATAAACGAAAAATACAAGTGCAATACAAATATTCCTCGATCATCTCGATCAATCATGTATGGGAATCAAACCCACGGCCTCTTGCACAGCATATTACTATTTTGCGACCTAGACATTCTGCAACATGGACATTCTACAACCTGGACATTCTGCAACCTGGACATTCATTGGATGCTGGCGGCACAAAGTTGCTCGCAGTGGCGGAAGTTAGGTGAGGCCTATATTGAGCAGAGGACGTCATTGGGTTGATAATGATGATGATGATTGTGCCAATTCTACTGATAAATAGAGCCCTCACTCATACAAAGACCAATAAACTAACAATAAGTGTCTAAAATAAGCCTTGCGAAAGCTTCTAGAAATACAAGTTTATGTCTGAAGTAAAATCAATACAAATATCACAGTTCAAACCAAACAATGTATTATTTATTCACACCGCAATCAATCGACCCGACAAACCTATTTCAAGGGTGGCACAGTTCTTATATAGACGACCTGTGACATTTAAGTAACTAAAATTTAAGATTTTAGATAAGATGAAAATAATATATTCTATAACTGCCAATGCGTATTACCACGTTGTAGGTAACTCTACACTGAATTTTAGTACTAATGTGCCATTGAAACACACACACACACCTAATGTGCATGGTTTGGACCTATCAATCTGTTGGATATCTACAATAAATTTTCCCATTGAGCAAGATTTGTGGCTACTCCCATCAAATACGTGGCGTGCAGTTGAAGAGGTTTGTATCCAACAGTGGACCAGTATCTACTGGCATAATATATGTTGATGATGATGAATGAATTAAATATGTTCGGGAGATCACATGCAAGCCTTTCTTTTAAGTAGTCAGTCACGAATAACTGTGCAATGAAAATAAATGCTGTCATAATAATGGTATAATGTAATATTTTTACGTCTGCAACTGCACAGAAAGTCGAGCCAGACTATACCTAAGGACTGATACTTTTTTTATTTGAATCCTAAATAAACTCTGCGGCCCTACTGTATTTTGTACCTAGGTACCCACGGACACACGGACAGGTACATTCACGAACGAATTTGTCATGATTCTAGGTTAACCATTTTAATTTCTTTAAATTAGTGAAACTAAACTGATCTTACCTTGAAAGTAAATCAGCTACGTATGACCCGAGCGGCTTCATCGACGGGTACGATTTGGACTTCCAGGCGTCTGGCACGATGCCCTTGATAAACGCGTTGTTACAGCCCTCCAGTTCAGCACTCATGATAGCCAGGCCCTGGGCAGCCATGTGTACGCCGTGAAGGGTTCGTTTGACGACGGATATGAGACGGTTGTAACGAATTAATTCCTATACGATCAGAAAACTAATTAATTATAAAAATTTAACAGCCTAAATACCTATAAAAATCAGTACCGAAACCATTTTAACATTTACTTACAACAACAAACCACATTTAATTACTTATTTACCAAGTTGTCAAAAATAAAAAAACTTGAAACTTTTTTGTAAAGTTTGTAATGACACCTCTTGTTATGTAGGTAACATACGTCATCCATGACTTCGCAGAGCCTGCGATAGCTCATTTGGCAAAGCGTTCTAACAATATTCCTGAGAGAAGTTCCTTCAAGATCTATAAAATTTTAAGAGAGGTGATCTTAAACTCGAAGAGAGCCGCCTGCCTGGGGGAACTACAGAAAACCGCAGTCATAATGACATTGTATTGTGTTCCTGTTAATGAGTGCTGGTATCCAGGGGAAGATTTCAAAGGGTCGGTCGGTACGTGCATGCAGTTCTTTTGGTGTTCAGGCGTCCATAGGCTGTTAATTGCTTACCATGAGGCGAGCCGTAGTACGTCTGTTTAAAAAGATTGTACCTACCTGTTTGAGCACAGTATTCATGCTATTGTAGTACTGGACTGGGTACTTGATGGACACTTCCACCACGTCGTAGAGTGGGGGCATGCGCGAGAGCATGTCTTTGGTCATGTCGACGATCCCGCCCCCTTCGCCGCCGCCCTCACCGCCACCCTTGCCCACTATCGCTGTTTGAGTCAGCAATGTGCCGAACAGCAACTGCGAAAAAAATATTAATTTTAGACAAAGAAGCACTTTAGTGATTTTTATTTTCATCTTGTTTCTCATACTAACAGCATTAGCTTCCTTATTATCCTTGGTAATGTCAGCGTTCTCGTGAAGACCGAACACTTCGGGCTTCGCCACCGCCGGCAGGGCCCTAATGTGCTCCAACACTGAGTTGTAGTCCATGCTCGGGGGCATCACATAGTTTCTACTTGGAGAGAAAGAGTATCTGCAAAAGGATGAAGAAACCTCATTGATAATCATGTTGAAGGTGACTATTTAGCGTACGTCACTCCATGACGTCAGCAAGTAAACAACTAACTGGAACAAAGATCAAACATCTTTGGGGCAAGTAAGTACTTGCTTAGCTCAGATGGTAAGAGCACCAAACGCAGAATAGGGAATAGGTCAAGGTGCCGTGGGATACATTTTTTAACGTTTATATCTACATTCATCATCATCATCATTTCAGCCTATTACAGTCCATCATTATCTACGTTACTGAACGGAATAGAAAATTTATTTTTTGTTGGATAGCCCTTTTATCTAGGAAGGATAAAAGCTACATAACATTACGCTACGACCAATAGAAACAGTGGCCAAACGAAGAACAATGGGTGCGAAGCCCCGGGCAACAGCTAGATAAACAGGTGGCATTATTAACCCTTTGAATGCCAGAGACGTCTATACACGTAAAATGAAAATGTGCTCACCACGCCAATGACGGCATGGCACGTCAAAAATGTACTGTATTTTAAAAGCTTGGCGCACAAGGCACGGCGATACCAATTTGACGTGGCGGTCAAAAGGTTAAATTCCAACCTGTATTATAAATTGATTGATTGATGGCTATATTTTTCAAGGCCAAGCCAATTAACTTTGATGACTTACTCGGGGTCAGTAGTAACTTCACTATTATAGAATGTGGAGAGCAGCGACAGAATGAGTCTTCTGTCCTTATCATCAGTCACCCTGCCGCCATAGTTGCATTCCCCAGCGAGGTAGTTCAGTGCATCGAACGGCGTCTCTGCGTATTCTGTGAGGAACATCTACAAAGGCAAAACCTTCAAGGTTTAATAACAAGAACTATGCTATTTTCACAGTATACCTAAATTAATCATAATCAAATCGGGATGTGGCATATTGTATAGTATAGAGGATAGATGTGTGCAATATTTTTTTTTTTTTGGTTCAAACTCCTAGAGATCACTTCAACAGGAGAATATACATAAGTATACGTGCCACTTAAGGGTCCGTTTACACAGACCGGCTCGGAGAGGAGATAAGATTTTTATTACCTTAAAAACAGAGTTTTGATTAATTGTAATAAGTTTTATTTATACATGTCACTTCTTTTATTATTGAGAATGTTTGAGAGCAAACAGAACGCGCTTAGTGTGATATAATAAGAGAAGCCGACCGGCTGCTTCTGATGACCTAAGTACTCTTCCGCATTCACGCAGCCGAGCGACTCCAGCTAGTTCCAAGCGTATAACTTGCGCCGCCAGTATGTGTAAAAAATGACCTTAATATGAACAGTAGGTAGAATACGATCCATTGAGCTCGCAATGCCGATCATATCTAAATACTTCATAAGTAATCCAACGTTTTATTCTGTGAAAAACCACAATAGGGAAAGACTCTAAATGTAAATAATATCGTATCATAAGGACTGAAATCAGTTCCAACCTGTAACTGCATAATGCAGATCCTTAGATCACTTTCATTGAATTCATACTGTATGTTCCATCCTAACGGACCGAACGCTCTGCGCTCCTGCACGATCGCGTGGAAGAAACACAACGCGAACAATAGTCGTCGCCAGTCTTCAGTGCGAGCACATGAGATATAAAACTCAGGGTCACAGATGGGGTCTGATATGTACGAACGGTAGATGTTGTTCCTCAGACCTTTGGGTGCTTCGTTTGTCATTTTAACACCTGTAAGAAAGCAGTGAAATGAAATGAACTCTCTTTATTTATGTAGGTTACAAAGTAACTCTTATGAAAGTCACAAGTTATAACATGTTATCCAAAAAAATTGGCAATACCAGTTCGTTCACAGGGTGGAGCTATGAGAAGAACTAGAAAGAAACTCAAGCCACTCTTAAAAATAGATACAATCTTCTGTAAGATACAATTTGGGTAGCGTGTAAAGTGACGCAGCAGAACACCACACCGTTAGATTAATGAGTTTTAATTAAATTAAAGAAATGGTTACAAACTAAAATAAATAATAAACAGTGAGGTGTTGCTTCACTTTACACAAACTTGTGAATAAATATAGTTGTTGTCTGCATTGACATTAAATCAATTTAAAATAGAACTCAGAGCCGAATACTCTAACATTATTTTGTATACCTAACGGAAAAAAGTAATGTCATGTTTTACTCTACATTATGAGATCGGGGAAGTCAACTCACCGTTCTGTAACACAGTGACCGGGAACGCCGTACTAGGGTAGGAGGTGAGCCAGCACCTGAAGTAGTGGTTGGTGGTCTGTGGAATAATGACCTCGGCGCAGATACGCTCCAGCTCGCCCATCCACGAGTCCATCACGTGGCAGTTCTGCAGTACTACCCACCCGCCTGTCACGATCGCGCGGCTGATCATGTTCGCTGCTATGGGACCCTGGGATATATATATGATGATCAACTCCTTACAAGAATCCGATCGCTTATGTTTTATTATTATTATTCAATTACTGTAATTGTTTAACTATACAAAACGTCGTAACAATATATAAAGCATTATATTTCTTTATATTAGCTTATGTCCACGGCTGCGCCCACGTGGTAAGTCGGTAAAAAGTAGCCTGTGTAGTGTGTGCTATTCCAGACTACAATCTATCTGCGTGCCTAATTTCATACAGAAACGTTCAGCCGTCCTAGCGTGATTGAGTACAACAAACATCCATTCATACATCCACCTATCTATTCATCCCAACTTTCGCATTTATAATACTAGTAGGATTTTCTTAAAAAAAACATCCGCACCTGGCTGTCCGGCATAGGTACTTATTGGCTTTGCGGACTGTACGTAACATGTAACTTGCGTGTTCATTCTGAATGAAAAATAATAAAAAAGCAGTAATCCGCAGCTCAGCGTGCGCGTAATGCGATTCCCGTGACCACTAAAATTTTCCCTTCAAAGAAATTTCAACAAAACACAAAACCATGACACATTAAATACTCAACCTTTCTCATGAATCACACTACTATTCTTCAACTACTATCTATTGCTGAAAACCGCATGAAAATCTGTTCAGTAGTACTCGGGTTTATAGCAAACATACCGACAGACAGACAGACGCGGCAGACTTTGTTTTAAATTATATGTACTTAAAGTTAATCCAGCAAAGAATCTTACTTGACCCTGTCCAAGTGAAATGGTCTCGAAGCTGACGACTTTCTTCTCCATGGAGAACTTGACGAGACCCGACATGGGGTCGGAGCCCGGCGACAGGATGAAGATGAGGGGTGAACAGCAGTTACTGTCATCATATGACTTCTCAAGGTCGAAGGGAGGCGGCTCAATATACGCCTGACCCATTAAATCCACCACATACTGTCGTACCAGAGGAATTAACTTATCCGGTCGGATGCATCTGGGGTTTAGAGGTATATATTTTATAATCTGGTCTTATCCAAATTGAGAATATTAAAAATAGCATCGTTAGTTGGAAGGGAACGCCCTAGAAAAACGTTTGATAACCAAATCGGGGACGTCTTTTATCTAAAGAAAGGACAGGTCAGGAATATCCTAAACCAGCTAGTAGGTAACATATTTTTCGGTCAAATATAGTTTTGATGACCACTACCACCAGACGAACTAGCAGCACGCTTGATGTTTAATTGAACGTATAGTTCACGTATAGTTTTTTACTGTTTTAGCTACCTCAATATAATAAGCTTCGCAATGCCCTGAGTCTTGTTGAAAGGTGCTGGGAACACAGCCTCGTGTGGAGCGGAGAGGTCGTAGATAGCTTTCCATTCGTCTATGTGAGCCAAGAAGTGTTGCCGGAACCCGTTCAATCTGTCGATAATTGAATTAATCAGCTGAGAAAAAAAAAATATTTTGCCAGATTTGTAAGAATCTGCCCGCGGAGTACACTAGTGGTACCTATATTAATAAATAGTAGCCTATGACCACCTCCTAGACGTAGATCTTATTTAGGGGAAACGAAACAAGCAAACAACAAACTGATTTACATGGTATCAGTTAGGATTACTACAGTTTTAAATAGTAGACACTCAAATATAAAGTTACAGTACAATCCCACCCCTACATTCCCATCACTATGACTAACCGAGCTATAACACTCTCTCTTAGGAAAAGGGTTACCTACTGTCTTCGAACTCGCAATATATATCTAATCTAAAAATAGAGGAGTTATAAAAAGTATTGTAGCAAGTAGAAGATCACTTACTCTGGCAATAGGCTACTGCGAACGATCTCCGACCAAGCCTTTTCTGTTAGCCAGGTCGGTGCGGGATTCTCGTAAGGATTGTCGAGGGCCACTCCTCCAGTGAGCAGGAATGTTACCAATTCATCGTCTAGCTCATCCTGCAATATTTAACGAAATATTAAAAAAATAAATTTCAGCTTCTGCTACATGTGTGAAGTGTCCCCCTAAAAATATTTATTTTTATTATTTAACTACTAAACTAAGTAGCGGCCTACACAAGACACCTATTCTCATAATTTCATCGATAAACATCGACTAGTTTTTGAGTAAAATGCGGACGAACGGACGGACGGAAGATAAGGTTAGTGATTATATAGCTGGGGTTTGCCATTGTAGCTACGGAACCCAAAAAATTAATGGATATTAATAATAATAATAATAATAATAATAATCATTTATTTTGTTAAACATAGGTTTACAGATCTTAGATTTAACATTAAGTACGCTATGTTTTATCAACAAGATGTACAAATATTGGTGATATTTAATCAGTAATTATTAAAATTATATATTGAATTTACATAATTGATTGCATATTATTTGTCTAATTTGTCTAAAAGTAAAGTGTCAAAAATATAAAATAATAGAAAAATATTAGTCAAGAAATGTCAAAATTAATGGTGGTTCAATTTACTATACAAAAATGTCAGAAAATAAATGAATAGAATCAAAATTAAATGTCAAGGCCTAATAGTAAAAAAATAATAATTTAAAAAATAAAAATTAATAGTAAAAAAATAAAATTAATAATAAAAATAACAATCTCAGTCAATATCATCAACAAGAAAATCTGTGACGCTGTAATATGCTCTTTGTATAAGAAAGTTCTTCAACAACTTTTTGAATGCATTGCTATTTAGCTTCTTCCAATCTTTAGGTAATTTATTATATATAATAGGAGCCATACAGAAGACACTTTTGCGCATAAGGCTCGTGTTGGCTTTATGTAAGCGAAGTCTGGTATTGTCACGTCGGTTACGTGAAACAGTGTCTTCTAGCCGAGGAAATAATGTTAAATTAGATTTCACAAATATCGCTACTTCAAGAACATACAAACTGGGTAGTGTTAATATTTTATTATCTTGGAAGTAGGATTTACAACTATCCGTATATTTTAAATTAAACATAGATCTAATGCATCTTTTTTGGGCTCTAAATGCTATTCCAGTATCTGTAGAATTACCCCAGAATATGATGCCGTAACGTAGGAGCGATGCTACTAACCCGTGGTAAGCTGTAATTAAAGCTTCTCTATTGACAGTATAAGACAACGTGTGTAAGGCATAAGCAGAACTACATATCCTTTTGCAGAGAGTATCTATATGTTGTTTCCAATTCAGTTTTTTATCTATTATCAAGCCGAGAAACTTAGTTGCACTCACATTTTCGATGTTTTTGTCATTATAGCTTAAGTGAATATTTTCTGATGATGTCACTCGTTGGCTAAAATGCATTATCTTAGTCTTATCTAAATTCATTTTCAAATTATTAATATCTAACCAATTAATTATAGATGTCAATGAATTGTGTATGTCATTCTTATATGTAATTAAGTCAAGATTTTTACAAGAAATTGTCAATGTACTATCGTCCGCAAATAATGTCATATTATGTGGTGTAGATTTTGGTAAGTCATTTATATATAGTGTAAATAGTAAGGGTCCTAACACACTCCCTTGAGGAACACCATAAATAATATTTCGTTGTTCTGACAGATATATTTCTTCACGTTTAGTCACTATATTTATTCTAGAGATTTCTGTCTGTTGTTTTCTATTATTTAGATATGATTTTATTAAGTTCAGTATATTTCCTCGTATGCCATAAGCTTCAAGCTTAGTTAATAGAGTACTGTGCTTAACATAGTCAAATGCTTGCGTCATATCACAGAAGATAGAGCATACTGGTGTTCTCTTGTCTACGTGTAGCATTACTTCATACAAAAAGTCATAAATAGCCATATTAATCGTTTTGTTTTCGCGAAATCCCTTTTGTTCAGTACATAGTAACGAATTTCTTTCTAAATAAACGTATATTTGTTGATGTATGTATTTTTCAAAAACCTTGGCGATAACAGGTATCAACGATATAGGCCTATAAAATTCCATACGCTCTATCCTCTTTTTTGAATAGAGGTTTCACAATTGACACCTTAAGGGCATCTGGAAAAATACCCGTACTAATGCATTTATTGATAATACAGCATAAGTGACTGCATATTTCATATGCTACTGATTTTAAAACTTTAGTACATATACCATCATATCCAGTACTTTTGGTATTTTTTAAACTAAGTATAATTCTTAGTACATCTTGGGGTAAGCAAGGAGCCATAAACATAGAATTCGGTCTATTTGATATTAGTGTCGTAGCTTTATGATATATACTAGTACTCGGTTGAATTTTATCAATAAAATATTTATTAAACTCATTAGCTATCTGACTCGCGTTTGAAATGGTAGTTTTATCAATTTTAATTCTATTAATATAATTTTTGGGTATATTAAATTTTGCTCTATTGATGATTTGCCAAGTTGTCTTAGTTTTATTATAAGAAGATTTTATTTTATGGTTATTTTGTGAACGTTGTGTTAAATTTATAATTCTTTTGAATAGTTTAGAGTAATTGCTGTATTGTGTTTTATTTGATACACTTGGATTTAATCTATACGTCCACAAAAGCTGTCTTTTTTTCTTACTACAAATTTTGACACCTTTTGATATCCAACTAGGCTGCTTTGTTACATTTATAGCAATTTTGGATTTTGGAAAACATAGATTATATAGTAGCATGAAATATTCTATAAATGCATTGTAGGCTAAATTAGGGTTATCTGTTTCGTATATCTCTGAAAAACTTAAACTTTTCAAATATTGTTTAAACTTGGTCATATTTTCTTTGCTGTAGCTGCGTCGAATTGTATAATACTTATCGATCGTACATATTTTAGTCACAGGACATGTGAGTAATTGTGCTGTATGATCGGAAAGAGCGAACTCTAGAATTTCGGTTTTGCAAGGTTTGTTGAAATTATGCGCAAAATTATCTATACATGTCTGGCTCACGATTCGAGTTGGTCGATTTAATGCTAGTTTCAGGTTGAAGTTTAGTAGAATGCATTCAAATTCTGTTGTCTGGATATTTGATTTTAGCATATCGATGTTGAAATCGCCAGCTATAACAATATTTTTGTATTTTTTTAGCACTAACTGTCTTAAAACTAAATCTAATTTATGAAAAAAATCATTAAGATTGTTATTATTAGGTGTTCTGTAGACGCATACAAAGACAATCTTATACATTACAAGCTCCACAGCGCAACATTCAAAAGTAGATAATGATGACAATTGAGTTATATTTGATAACTCTCTCCATTCATGACCATTTTTTATAAGGATACATGCTCCACCTCTTTTTACATCTGGCCTGCTGTAGTGTGAAGCTAAACAATAGTTTGGTATTGTCAGTTGACTTTCATAACCTTGCATCATAAAATGTTCAGTAATACAGATAACGTCTACTTGTACGCCTTTATTTTGGAGTTCATTTAAACATATTGTGAGGGCATCCGATTTTCTTAATAGTCCGGCTATATTCTGATGAAACACATAAAGATGCTTAGTAACGAAAAAGCTCCTGGTTTGCGTCAGGCTCCGTACGTATAATCTCTTTTTCATTTAATTGAATATTCAAATAAAATTTTATGTCAGTAATCATGTCAGATAAATTTTCAAAAATTGTTTTCATGCCAAAATTATTAATTTTTCCCGTGTGTCGTTCAAACATAGAATAGTCACAGCTTAAATGTTTGTTGCTGTCTAAAATGTAAGCATGTTCGTGTGTTATAATATCAAGATACAAAAGATTATTGAAGGTTTCTACTCTAGAGTTATATAGATTTGAGTTATATTTAAATTTATATGTTGGTGTACAAATAATTACATTCGTGTGTTTAATTTCTTGTAATACATTTCTAATATGCAGGATAATATCAAAGTAATTATTTGTGGTTTTGAAGTCCTCTTCACCAAGTAAAATAATACAGTAATCTTGTAATGTGAAGTTCGATAATTTTACATGTATGCCTTCTAGTAAGACTTGAGTATTTCCTTGAGGTGTGATGTAATGACAAATATTTGAGTCCTTCAGAGTATTTTCTCCAATACCAATTACTTTATTTTTGTTATCAGTGCTTATGATACATATTTTAGTTTTCTTTGTATGTTTCTTAAGAAAAGTTTCATGTTTTTGATTTGAAATACTTTTTATTGTTGGTGTACTGTCATTTTCCTTTACTTTGAGGGAACTTTCTGTCTGCGTAGATTTATTGTTAATAATTATTTCTTTGCTTTTCTTATTCTTATTTTTATTTGTCGTCTTTATTTTGGCTGGACTATATGTTACCTTTTTTATTCTTCATCGTCAAAACATTAATTTTACGCCATGTACTTAAATAATTATAGGTAAACCGGCGCTATACTTACTTTGGCTCTTTGAATACCAAGCGTTAGAACAAGGGAGAAGATCAGTTTGTCCTTCTCAAACAGACTGCGACAGACATTGTGATAGATGCTCTTGGTGAAGTATGAGTTCAGTGAGGACAGACGCTCGTCTAAGATGTCACTCTTCGGAGAGTTCAGGATCGCCTGGTTGTACAGATTTATGAACCTGGAAATGTTAAAAATGTTGACAGATTTATTGCTAGTTCTGCATCACCGTTCTCATCATATCAGCCGTAGAACGTCATTTGGTGGACAAGTCTCACCAAGAGATTGCCGTCGTATGTCGTATCCAGCTCGATCCTGTATGCTAATTGGTTAATAGTAAATATATGAGTAAATAGATTAAATGTAGCCCAATGCAATGGCTTGTCTTCAAAATCTCCTCTCTATGATAGGTATTTAATTTCTTACATATTCATAATTATCCGATTAAAATAAGTAACATAAGTTCCTTTCCGATACCTCCCTAGGCTCTACTTTGTCAGCGAACTGGCAATAGGAAAATTAGCTGACACCTTATATGGCTTTGTATGACGCTCATAAGTATTTTCAAGAAAGTTTAAATTACTTGACTTTTAAAGTGAGCATTACGATAGCCAGGGACGAATCTATGTAGGGGCGACTATGTAGGGGCTATAGGGGCAGCTCGAGGCCCTCGGATATAAGGGGCCCCCAGCCCCAACAGAGGACATTTGAATTTAAAAAATCGGTAAGACCATATCGGACCATACTCAATGTAGGGTTTCGCCGCAAAATCTCAATAATACTTAGCAGCTCATACAAGACATCAAATGTAATTCGATATACATCTAGTAGTTTTCGAGTAAAATGCCTGTGACATACGGACGGACGGACATAACGAAATTATAAGAGTTCCGTTTTTGCCATTTTGGCTACGGAACCCTAAAACTCCATTATCGTAGGGAACCCTCACTCTTAGCCGGTTTTTTAGACAGGCCCCCGAGTAGTATTATCCCAGGGCCCCACAAACTCACGGTCCGCCCCTGAGCCCTGACGATAGCCATTATAATAAATAAATGATTATAGTATTTTAACTAAACTTCACTCACCATCCCAAAGAGTACTGATACATAGGATCGATGGTGGACAAGTCTGATATACAGAAGAACAGGACAGAGCCGTGTGAGGACACCGGCACGTACAGTAACCTCGCCTCGTCTATCTCCGCCTCGGTAATTGTTGCTGCTGCTTGCTTCGCTTCAATCTCTATCGAAAGGATTTTGGACGACGATAGGATCTGATTTGCTGATTCATCTTCCAAGATATTGCCGGCAGAAGACAGTACCTGATGATGTATTCAAAATTAGAAGAAAGAAAGAAAATGGGATAAAACAAAATTTTTGAAATTTTAATAAAACAGGAATTAAATCGAAAATTTCCTTTACTTAATAAATTATGAAGATTTTTTCTTTTGCTGATAATATTGCCACACTATGCATTTTATATATTACGAAGTTTCGCGCATTACTTGAATTTACCGATTTGATTGTATTTTTGAGTTATTAAATAACGGTTCTCCCTTTTGAAACTTTTTAGCCCGAACCTTTTAGAACTTGGATTGGTGATGTTTTTAGCTTACTTAGTGTTTCTTTCTTTGCTTATTGTAAATTAACCTTATAATGAAACATTACCTCCAGTATCTGATCCTCAATCTCTTTCAAGGTCCTCTTATTCCTAGCACCTTCGACAATGAGCTGGTTCTTCTTCAGTTCCAACTCTGGTCGATCTTGCGCTACCACTATACCAAGCAACTGGTCTTGCAGACCTTGGGGGGTGATCATGAAGTTCAGCAATGTTACCTGCGAAACGTCGTATGAAAGTTTTTTTTTTGGTCCGACCAGATTGCGTTAATCTCTAAATCTACATGTTCGATTTATAAAACTAGTGGAGTTGGTCCTCGTGTAACTGAAAACATGTCCTCGTGGTCGGCGGTGTAAACAGTCAGCGCTCAACTATTAATATATAGATCTCGTTTGTTTCATCATCATCATCATATCAGCCCAATGACGTCCACTGTTGAACATAGGCCTCACCTAATTTCTTAGTTTATCTTTTTTTACACAGAATTTTTTTTTTTTTTTTTTTTTTTTTTTTTAAAGACAACGCCCGCACTAGGGAACAAGCCCTGTGTCGCGGGGAGCTTTACAAACATGAAACTAACGGACACAAAGTACACCCAGACTAGAAACAAATATCTATGAATCACACAAATATTTGTCTCGTGTGGGAATCGAACCCACGTCACCCAGCACGGCGATGTAGTGGCGAGGCGACCACCTTAACCACTGCGCCACGGTGACAGTCAATCTATTATATATTGTACGTTTCTTGATCGAGAAAATAGCCGATAGTTAGTTTCGCCGGCGCGTGGGACAACTGCCTTAGATAGCATGTTTATTGAGGTAGGTGCAGACTATAAAATATTATTATTTGATCTGCAGGGGCTTTAACGGTTGATACGAGTGGAACTGTTGAGCATCACAAGTTATTAATAAGCAGATTCATACCTTGACAGCCACTTCAGGTAAGTAGTGAGGGTTGCTAAGTCTGGTGGTGATGTAGAATCTAAAATTGCTGTTGTACTCCAAAATGTTGTCACCTAACTTCAAGCAGTTCACACCTCCAGACCTTGGATGAAATGAATTCAGCAACAATTATATTAATTTTAGTCAAAAGTCAGACAGCCTTTGTTATGCATAAAAAAATTTATGAATATTGAATTTTCTTTGAAATATTAATATTTTAAATATTTAATTATTATATATAATTATATAGCCTCCTTAGAAAACCCACATAGACATTTTTTTTTTCGAAAAGACATCGCCCCGCATAGGGGACAATCCACGAGTCACGAGGGATTTTACGAACAGACAATTAACGTACACTAATTAATAAATAGGCAGAGGTGTACTTATAGTGTAGTTATCAATCATTACAACTGATAAACGCCCCACTGCTGGACACGATTCTCCTCCAAGCATTGTGGAGAGAACTTAGTCTACTTTACCTTGCTGGCCAGACGGATTGGTATAGGATTTCGTTTCGAATTTTCCTTTTCCGCAGAGGTCCCTTAGCAGCCTTTTACGACACCCACGGGTTTAACTAATTTTGGCAGTACGCTTTTCAAAGCCTACTGCCAAAATTTTTACACCTGCAGCCTATGGGTTAACTATACGCAGAAGGCATATGGTGCTCTGCGCGTCCTCTACAATAACGGGTTTAGGATGCTGTTGGGGCTGCCGCGACACTGTAATGCGTCGGGCATGTTCGCACACGCGTATGTTGATGGTTTTCATGGCATCATACATAAACGTGTTGCGTCAATATCACAGCGTGTGCGCGGCAACTCCAACATCTTAATACGGCTAGTGGATAGGCTGGATAGCCCTATTGTTGCACACTGGACAAAATTACATTTGCCTGTAGTGTGTAACAGTAGATGCTACTAGAACTATTATTTATAATAATTTATTTTGTTTTGTCTGTATTTTATTTTATTTTGCTTACTATGTGCTTATTAATGTGCTTTTTGTTTGTTCTTGTTTTGTATTGTATGTTTTTGTTTTAGGTGTTACTATGGATTTTAGTCCGAAATAAAAATGCCTTATTATTATTATTAAATTGGCTAGTGAATTCTTAATTGGTCACTACACGAATTGTCAAGGCCAACTACCTACCTAAATATGTTCCTCAACAACACAGGTTCCAAGACAGCGTCGAGCGTTTCGCGAATGTTCTCGAGTATGACAGGCAAGCCCATCTGTATGGAGTTCTCCAAGGTTCTGACGTAATTGCTGTCCGTCAGTTTGATTACCTTCAGGTTGTTCTCTCGCTCCATGTTCTTGATCCATTTGTTGGCTTGTTCTATAACATATACACACTTTTTGATAATTTTATATATAGAATAATAGAGAAAGGAATGTTAAGCTGGTTTGGACATGTAGAGAGAATGAATGAAGGAAGAGTTACAAAACAAATATGTGAGGCGAATGTGAAAGGAAACGTTGGAAGGGGAAGACCTAGAAGAACGTACCATGGCCAAATAGGTGACGTTCTAAAGAAGGGACAGATCAGGAGTACCCTTAACCGGCGAGAATGCATGAAAAGACTGATGAATGTTGAAGAAGCCAAAGATGTATGTCAGAATCGTAGCAAGTGGAAGGAAATGGTCTCTGCGTACCTCTGTTGGGAAAGAGGCGTGATCTATATGTATGTATATATAGAACAAATTTGTTTTATCACTTTTCCACAATAAATAATTCTGCGTATTGACATTTTGGTCATTACTTGCCTAATTTATTGAAAAAAAAACGAGTAAATTAGCTCAGCTCCTATAGGCCGTAATGTGATGTTATATAGCATATAGCCTTCCTCCATAAATAGGTTATCTATCAATTTCTAAAATATTTTTTGAAATCGGACCCGTAGTTCCTGAGATTGCCGCGTTGAACCAACAAACAAACTCTTTAGCTTTATTATATTATGTATACTTAGATCATCTTGAAAATTGCGATTTCAAACATGTTCATTAAAAATAAAATAAAATTAAGTACATGACAATGTGTTGCCAGCTCGCACTGGGTCTTTTCTTAGCTTCTATCTGTGTGTTCATTCCTTTCATAATATTTCATTCTGCTATCGCCATCAAGTTTATTCATTTAGATAAGTGATAAAAAAGTGCCCTGACTAAAATGAAATCAGATTATACATTTACCTACCGCTTGTGGGTGTTAAAAGATAAATGTAAGCAAAAGTCCCACAGACCTTGTGGATCGATCATAAGCGACCATCTCCTGGCGTTCTCCACTATGATGCCGTTCTCAACGGAGTACGCGTCAACTGGCAGGCCTGCGATGTTCCAAGCGCGGATGACAACCGGCTCACCCAGCGTCGTGATCAGGGAGAAGTGTTCCGAACAAGGTATTACTGCAGGAATCAAGATTTGTGTGACGTTACAAATCATGTTTATTACATTACTAGCTTTTGCCCGCGACTTCGTCCGCATAGTTTTCGATATTACATAGATCTTTGTTTTAAGTGCAATTCATGAATTCCAGAACACCCCACTACAGGAGTTGAATTTCATTTTACGTCAATATAGATAACATTTTCGTAATCAGCGTCCCTGAAAACCTTGAAAACGACATCCATAATCATATCAATTTCTAATAATTTTCACACCTATTTCATTCCTTAGGGTAAGTTTTTCAAACACCAAAAACAACCTATCAACTCACTTCTTAACTGAAGTTCACATATAACTTGAAAAACAAAGAACTATCTATTTAATATTTCACCCCCTGAACCCATCCCTATCAAAAATATTAAAAACAACATTTTAAGTTCCTATCCCAATACTAATTTGCAAAACGTTAACTTCAAAACAAAGATCTTTTCATACAACTATTCATCCCCAATTTCACCCTTCCAAAGCCAACCTTGTCAAAAATATTGTTTTTTTTATATTATTTTTTATTTTGATAGTTGTACCCCAAAACAAATTTTTAAATCTATAAGTTAAAAAACAAAGAAGTTTCATACAATCGTTTTTATCCCTTTTCACCCCCTTAGGGGTTGAATTTTAAAAAACCCTTTCTTAGTACACCTTTAGACATTAGGACAAACACACTCTCCAAATTTCAAGTCGCTACGACCAGCTTTTAGCTACACTCGCGATTAAAAAAATAAGTCGATATGGGAGTAGGTACGTAACTATCCATTTGTTCATATTGAGTTCGTACGTTGTTCGAGAGGCACAGACATTTAGTCTTGTCAGCATCGTTTATCAAATCTCTCTGTTTTATACTAAGACTTTCCAAGAGAAAATACTAAATTTAACCCTCCCAAAATCAAACTGAAAAACTTTTGGACAGCGTTAGTTGACACTTTTATGCTGGGGCAAATACGAAAATTATTATTTAGCATTAGGTATTTGTTGCTGACGGCACAAAATCGCTCGCAGTGGCAGAAATTAGGTGAGACCTATGTTCAGCAGTTGGCGTCATTGGGCTGATGTGATGATGAGTTTCAGAAATGGAAGCAGACTCACCTAACTCCCTAGCACGTTTATTCCATACGACTATCGTTTCCTTCCTGAAGTTGACAGTGAACGGTCCCAGGTATGCGATACAACCAGCTGCTAACAGCACATCACCTGCAAGACACATTAACTGATTACAAAAAACTATAATTTCCTTCAAGTTGCTTCAACTTCAAAATGAAACTTCTTTTTAGGGTTCCGTAGTTCCGACTAGGAACCCTTATAGTTTCGTTATGTCTGTCTGTCTGTCCGAGGTTTTGCTAAGAGACCGTTAGTAATAAAAAGCTGTAATTTTGTAGGAGTGTGTATATCAATTACGTCGACAAAGCGGTAAAATAAAATTTTGGAAAATATTTTTTTTTAGTGTAGCTCCCATACATGTGAAGTGGGGATGAATATTTTTTTGTCGTCTACCCTATCGTGTGGGGTATCGTTGAATAGGTCTTCTAAAATGATTTGGGGGTTACTAACATTATTTTTCGATTTAATGGTCCATTCACGAAATATTAAACTTTAAAAAGAACATTTTTGTTCCAGTAGGGCTTCCCCCCCGCCCTCAAAAAGCTAAACTGCTGGCTTGAAAAATCTGGAAAAATTCATGATGATAGTGCATTTCATGAACTTCTAAACTTGGAGCTCCTATCAAATAGATTCTTACCAATAATATTATCAAGTAATTCCTGTAAGTCATACGCCAGTTCAGTCCACCGAGCCTTCTCCCCGCCCAGACCACCGATGAGCTTCTCAGCACGAGCCAACTTAGTGGAACAAAGGTCTATCTCGTCTTCTAGACCTTTCTTCTTACGAGTCATCCCCGCAAACTCGTCGTTAAGTGCCTACGAGTATTAGTTAGGTTAGAGGCTTGTTTTCATTATTTTTTTAGATATATTATAAATAATATATACAGTTAATCAATGTCATGCATGCCTCTTATCTGTGCATTTACTATATAATGGCACCTTTGTTTGTTGTTTTTTTTTTGTGAATGTATTTATGTTTGTGTACTGTTGGTGTGCTAAATAAAATAAAAATAAAAAATAAAATAAAATATATACACTATATATACATACTATATATATACACTAGAACAAAAATAAAACAGATTCTCTTGGAAAACTTTATGCATCGAAATTAAAACATCTTTTGTTGTGATACTGTAACACTGATAACCGACGTAGGGCACACCGGTTTCGGTAGCCTATGGACGCCTGCTACATTAGGGGCATCATGAGTGCGTTACAAAGCCTTCAAAATCTGTTCAGAACATTTTTTAAAAACCCCAAATTGTAGTCCCTTGGGCAATCCTTCGTTGTAAACATCTAGTGAAAACACTATCATTTATTTTTATACTCTGGTAGGTTATATTCCCTTTTAACATGAATAACAGCACCTGTAGTTTGTCCAATACGCTTTGCAACTGAGCTCGTTTGGCATTGAGCGTGTTCATCTGTGCTTGTAGCTGACCCTCGGCCTCTGCTAACGCCGCTTTCTTGGGGGCTACCACCTAAATAAAAAAAGTTAGATAAATTTATAGTTTTAAATAGAAATAATTAAAAATAAACTCGATCGATTTGTGTAATTTATCTTTAACTTCGTAAAAAGACTTATATTTGAAAGAAATTATGGAAAAGCTTCAAATTTGAAGGGTTTCGTTTATTAGAAAATCGCATCTAACAAAAACTGTAGTTGTAGTATCATATTATTTCCACAATTATGATCACGTGATGTCAGATAAGTTCACTAATGTTCAACATAAAAATGTGCAAAGAAAATAATTATTTACGATGCACTAAACCAGGAGTCCCCAACCAGGGTGGCACGCCCCCCTTGGGGGGCCAAGAAAAATTCATAGGTACGTTTACATTTCCGAAAACGTTACAATATGTCGTATCTGTAGGTATTGTACCAATTTGAAAATCAAATGAAAAATTTCGTTGATAAAAGAAATATGTGTTTCTTAATTTAGTTGAAACTTAAGGGCATGAAAATATTATTTGGGGCTCGGGGCGAAATAAAGGTTAGGAAACCCTGCACTAAACTATTTACTCGCTAATTCAGAATTACAAACTATGGTCCAGTATACGATGGAGACCAAAATTAAAAAATGTGAAATACCTTGATGACCCTGTCGTAGACGTCCATGGCTCGTACCCATCGGCACAGGCCCTCACAAGCAGATGACACTTTCGCTATCACAACGGGGTCGAATTCACGGTCCGGAATATATCTGTTAAAAGGGATGGGAAGGCCAGGACGTGACGTGTTCATATGAATCTATAAAACTAGCTCGGAGCTAAAGGCTGGCGAGGCAGGTGGGGGCCAGGTTTAAAAACTTTTGGTTGAGAGACTATAAATCTAATTTGACTGTATTACATTTGAAAATAAGTTGAAAATTGAAGAGCGAAAAAATTCAATTATAATAATATTTTCACACAATTTACACAGCGCCATCTAGTCCCAAAGTTAAGCAGTTATATTTGCTTGTGATATGGGTGCTAAACATCTAATATACTACTTAAATACTTTTGTTTCTTTTTTGTAAATACATACATACATAAGATGAGTTACTTCCAGACACAGAACAAATACTTAATCATGCTCATCACACATAATATATTTGTCCTGGGTGGGAATCGATCCCACGACCTCTGGCTTAGCAGTCAGGGTCACTAACCACTTCGCCAACAGGCCAACTAAAATTGATAATAATAATAATAATCTTTATTGTACACACCATAACACAAAGGACATAATTACAGTAAAGTTCACTTATAAAATTAGCACATACAATGGGCGGTCTTATTGCTTGCAGCGATTTCTTCCAGACAACCGTGTACCGTGATATTCAACAAAGAACAATATTTGATTCAAAGAAAACTAGTGGTATGGGAAAATTAGGCTGGGTACATTTTAAGAAGAATATCCACTAACCTATCTCTAATCTTTTTCATGGTTGCCACAGGTATATTATCTTTATCATAGTTTTTCAAACTATCAAGGAACTTCATGTCTCCCAGCATCTTCTGCGACGGACCCCAGTAGTCCTCAAAGGGTTTGCCTGGAAACAAATATTTATAAATTAACTTCTATTAATATTTAAGGATATTTTATTCGTTGCGAGTTAGCAACGTCACACTATTTTGGTATTTTTTTTATTATATAGGCAGTGTCCCTAAAATGTATACAGAAACAGCATTAATAGTATATCATTCATATGTTTGCTCTATCATTCGTGAGAGCATATTAGGTATTTCGATGCGTGTTTTCTTGGCATGAGACATCATAGCTGGCAAGATGTAAGTTTGATGTACCTCTGCCTACCCTTTGAGGCCAAAAAGGCGTCACATTATGATATGTCTTAGCTAATGAGTTTGAGATTGCCGGCTTTGGGGTGAACTTCCTACAGCGGTGTTTTCTGAGCGCTATGACATGTCCTTCTTCAAACGAGGTTTAAAGAGAGCTATCCTCTCAAGGTAGGCAGCGGCTTGGCTGTGCCCTTGGCATTGCCAAGGTCCATGAGCGGCGGTAACCACTTACCATCAGGTGGGACGTCTGCTCGAATGCTATTTTAGGCAATAAAAAAAATAGCTCACCATTAGCATCCATCTTCCTATCACCTTTGATGCCCTTCATCACGCAGACAGCTTCCATGACCAGCTTTACTCCAGCGGGAGGGTTCTTCATACTCTTGACGAGTGTGATGTCCGCAGGCTTCAGAGTGTTGAGGGCGTTAAGGGCAGCTTCTAGCGCAGGAACCGCCTCGGCCAAGTCGGACTCGCAGTCATCTTTGATTGCCTGGGCTGCTGCCGCCGCTTCGTTAGCTAAAGCCTCGTCTGCTCCCACAATCTATTACAACAGTTTCAAAAGCGTTATATTTACTTTCCTTCACTTGCATACTAGATACATTGGAGAAATTATTGTTGGTCTTGACCAACAATGATATCAGGCTTGTCATCGTTCTATTATATCATTTTATAAGAAATTTTGAGACTAGGACTCAAGATTCTTTTTTACGTAACCATATGAGTCATTAATTCTATAGGAATTAGAAAATTGTTGTCCTTATTCTATCACCAAAAGTTCCTCACCTCTTTCTGTTTCTCGACGACGACGGTATCCTGTTCGATCTTGATCATGAGCTTCTCGGTTTTGTCTGAGGTTTCCACCAGCATAGGTTGAAGATCTCTTAGTTGTTGCTGCATAACTGCTACTTGGCCTGCTGCGAAGTCCAGCTGCTCCAGGCCGGTTTCGTATCTTGAATAAAATAAAATACATTGAAATGAGAGATGAGACTAAACATTTCTAGTATTTGGCAAGTCTTTTTTTGTGTGAGCCTTCAAATATGGCGAATATTTGAAGGCTCACACAAAAAGACACATCTGCATACGTGGATGTAAAAAAATATGGACCCGCTACATTAGTATGGCAGAACCAAAACCTAAACCTTTAAACCTTCTCATCTCTCTAGAATCTGTAGATAGAGGAGAGGAGACCCGAGCCCAGCAGTGGGACTTAATGGGTTGCTAATGATTATGATAGCATTGGTATGGATTAAAACTTGGTGATTATATTATCTTTACTATAGATAGATTGACATTATATTCGATTACCGTTCATGAGCGCATTGTAAACGGAAAATTTTGTATGAAGCCGAGGTCACACGTCGTACACCTATTTCAGGAAATCACACGTACACCTCTAGTAGTAATTACATAATAACTAATATTATGTACATGAAACGCTCATCGAGTAGTAGTAGATTGGTTTATTTATTTACCTTATCCTCGCCTTAGTGATCTGTGTCGATTTTAACATGAACAAGGTCTGGAAAGATTTGATCAGTTCCAAGTAGCTGGTCGGCGTAACGTACACCTTACGCTTCTGTTCAGAGTAGAAACTGAAAACACCATAAATTATTTAGCAATCCGGAATATGGAAACCTCAAAAATCAATAAAAAGTCATAATTTGCTTCAGGCCGTTTGTCACTGAGCAGCTCTGGACCAATAATCCAGGTCGCTAGACCTTACTTATTCTTTGAAAAATATGTGGAAATAGGTAGTTTTAGAGCCAACGGCTAATTTACAGGCATCGATTGTCGACTTGGCAAAAATAAAGAATCAGTTTCAGAGAATATTGTTAAAAATTTATATTCAGTACTACTGAACACTTTTCATCAGCAGAAACATTTGTCAGACACTTTAAAACTCCCAAAAAAATATTGTTACAACTAATTTCAGGTATGATATCATCACCGCTTACTCACCTGTACTTACAAACAAACACAGCTCTTTATCTCTGATAGATATTGAAATCCAGTGTCTAATAGTGAACTGCTATATCTAAGTAGGCTGTTAATGAAACCAGTACTAACTTATCACTAAGTTTGACGACAGACATGTGAAACAGTTGACACATCTCAACACAAGCTGTTCTAAGGTCATCATCTACGCCCTCCATCTGTGATATAAACATATTAGCCACACGCTCCAAAGCTTCAGGTGGCCAGGCCGTGAACCTAAAATCCAATAAATAGAGCTATACGAATTTGTTAAACTGGGTACAGATTTATTTGCAATGTAACACGAGTGAATAGCCTCCTTGCAAACTGCACGCTTTAACAGTGAACGACTAGTCAATACAAAGAAAAACTTTATCTTTTCCTTTTCACCGATTCGTTGCGACGCCCATATTGGAAAACTTCTATATGTGGCAGAGAATCAATACATATTTTGTGACTCGACCATTGTGTCAAGTGCCATATAAGTTGATGATGCCTTTTGTGTCATGAATCATGTAAAACGAAATGCCTTTTTATATTTTTTGGGTTGTTATTTTAAATTAAAGGAGTTACAACGAACTTAAGAATGAGAAATATAAAAACGTCGTGCCATCGTGTCACGCAGGTGTTCAACCAAACAAACAACAAATCGGTGAAAGAAGTATTGAAGTTTGTTAAATGTACCCATCATCACGACTTCTCGACAACTAATATCTTAACATGCAATAATAAATTAATTTAAATATTGTTTTAATTTAAATCTATTCAATTTATCACTAATTTATGTAATATTATTTTTGTTTCTCTGAATTTTATTATGACATAATCGAATTAATTAATCTTTTGTTAATAACTTTTGTATACCACAACCGGCTAAACATTTGTTTTTATGTACCACCTTGCATGCAAGCTAATTTATCTTGTACTGTATACACGTGTTTTGACAAAATAAATATCTAAATAAATATCATCATATCAGCCCAATGACATCCACTGGTTCACCTAATTTTCGTCAAATGTGAATCTTAATACAAAATAATTACCAGTCAATAGTGCAGCAGTTGATGAGTGAGGGAAACATCCTGAGTCGGTTCCTGAACGAGTCTCCGATGGGGGACATTGCCAAAACAATGCGGAGGTTAGCCTTCACTCTCTCTACGTAAAAGCCGAACATAGCTAGTGGAGTGGTCTCGATTTTTCTTCCCTACGTTAGAAATATATATTATAAAAATAATATAAATTCTTCTTTGGTAAAACTTGATGCAGGAATATATATTGTCATAAGATGAAAATTTAACATGTAACAAAAATAACTGGTTTATAAATAGGTATAATTTAACTATATACTATGTTTTAATAAATTTCACCTTTTCTCTAACAGCGTAGAATTACTAGTTGTATAAATATACACCTGGGTCGATACCTGCCTTACATAATTAATCCTATTTAACTTAGAAATGGCTTCATTATTGTCCTTCAAAATTTGAACTTCTAAATTTTCGTTTCAAAATACGCTATAGCTTTGGAAAATTGATTTTCTACCGGAACTAAGATTTGTCCTGAATATCTTCCGTGACTTTCTCAGCGAGCATTCGTGATACAAAAAAGGTCGCAACTCACAGATTCTCTGACAGCTCCCTGCATCTTGTCCAAGATCTCGACCTTCTCCTCCATACCGTACAAGTTGGGTATGTCACCCGTGTTCAGCAACATGTTGATGTCTTCAACCATACCTTCGTACATTATCTAGACACAAAATACAACATGTGCTTTTAAAAAAGTAGATTACTGAAAGCCTACGTCAATTCAAGCAAATGTTTGCAACATGTCTACATCGCTTCTACGAAATGTCTACATCACAGCTACGAGATGTTTGCGCCTACGACGGGTATATGTTGCGTCTAATATAATTAAATTTCGTCAGTTTCGTCGCGTCGTTACCTGTGAGCAGATGTGCTGTCGATTCGTGCTCAGTGATTGTACTAAATATTAACGTGACGTAATAATTATCCGCTTGCTATTTTCTAAATAATGCTAGCTGTGAGGTTGGAACTTTGAACGTGTGTGAAGCGGCGGCCGGTGACATACGCAGCGCTGTATAAAGCGCTCGGTTACAAAGTATTGAGACCCGACCGCGATTTAGTTCACTACTACCTGTACTGTGCAGTTTTAATAACCTATAAGCGCATCGCGCCGCTCACATCTCGCATACTTGTTGTGATAATTTATCGCATTTAGTTACGTATCTGTGCTAATTTTTATATATAATACTGCATAATGTTTCGTTCTCCAAATAAATCACAATCTTTCCCGGATCTTACAAACGAAGAACAGAGCAACTATGTGAACCCGAGAAAGAGGAAACTGCCTGAATGTGAACTCACCCAGGCTATCTCCAGATTAACCTTGAAGATGCAAGAAGGGATGGATAATCTACGTACCGATATGAATAACCAATTCTCAAATGTAAATACGAGTATTTGTACTCTCAAAGAAGAATTTTGTACACTGTCTCTAACCTCCTCTCAAATCTACAACGACTTGAAGGATTTACGCACTGAATATACTTTCACAAAAACTGAAGTTTCGGAGCTGAAAACTAAATACGAAGACCTATCCCAGGATGTGTCACAGTTGAAGGCGTCAGTCAATTTTAATTCTGAGAAAAATTCTGATGTTGTTAAACGTGTTTGTGATATGGAGTTAAAAGTGAGTAAGTCAGGAACTGAAACAATAACCTTATTGCATAATAAGATAGATGGACTGGAACAACAGGCTAGGCAATGCAATTTGGAAATATGCAACGTGCCCGAGAAACGTGGAGAAAACCTTATCACTATTATGGAGTCTATGGCAGCGCATGTGAAGGTGACACTGACGCAGCGTGATATAGTTGCTATACACCGTGTCCCCCATGCACATTCAAAAAATACACATCCAAAAAATATTATTGTGAAATTTACAACCCGGCTTCTCCGTGATAACGTGCTCAGTGGATATCGGCTCACCAAGGGATTAACCTCCGATCAGATTGGCCTGGCTGGGACCCCATGCCGTATTTATTTTAATGAACACCTTACACTCCGCAATAAGGAGTTGTTTCGTAAGTGTCGTGAGGCTGCTAAAGCGTGTAAATACAAGTATGTATGGATTCGGAATGCCACAGTCCTTGTCAAAGAAACAGATGATACACCTACATTTGTTATACGTAATGAGACCGATATTTCAAGTAAAATTACTTCAAATAAAAAATGTGCAAATTCTACGGAGATACGAGAATCTTAATAATAAACAATCTTATTATAATTATAGGACGAAAGTGTTGAATGTTATTGTAATACTATATAAAGTTAACACCCGTTTTTGTGTTTTGTTTTGTCTATTGTGCCAAATTGTATTAATTACTGAAAGCTTGTCTTATCTTATCTTTAGAATTCATTTTATTGTTTACTACAATCTGGGGCTACTAGTACCGATCCATAAACTTTTGCTGTATTTCTATATCTTAATAAATGCTTTATTTGCTACCACAGAACCTTTTAATGTAAATAATAATAAAATAAAATATAATATATGGATATACAATAGTAATTTTCTCAACCTCCAATACATGATGTATAATAATACACTTCTTAATACTCATCATATGTCATACCTACTATTTATTATGGCTAATTCCATTGTATTTAAAACATTTAATAATGGCTAGTGATAATAATAATTTATCTATATATTACCAGAACTGTCAGGGAATCCGGACAAAACTGAATGCATTGTTTCATAATATATGGGCTAACGACTATGACATAATTATTTTTACTGAGACATGGCTCACACCCACTATTTCTGATAATGAATTTATTGATGAACGATATTCAGTATTTAGATGCGATCGCGATCGTATCGCCACGCATAAAAAAGATGGTGGCGGTGTGCTTATAGCGATCTCACGTAAATTAAAGGCGACTTATATTTCCTTATCACCCCCCCTAATTTTACCTGAACATATAATAGTTAAAATTCCCTCCCACAATAACAAATATCATTTAGTTTGTGCTACATATATTCCGCCCAATACTACACAAGAAATAATCATACACTTCCTTAATTCTGTTTTGAATCTATTTGACAACTCTTGCACAGACAATATCATACTAGCTGGTGATTTTAACATGCCACATCTTAACTGGGTACGCAACTCATCACATTACATGCAATGCGCCGTAAATACATCCCACAACAATGCATCCCGGCAATTACAACATTTTTGTTCGCAGCTAGACTTAAAACAATATAATTCTTTGACCAATTGTAATCAGCGTATATTGGATTTATTTTTTTGCAATATACCCTCTATAGTGCACGCTATTGATACTCCTCTTCTGCCTATAAATAAACACCATCCCGCCTTTTATGTTCAACTACCGCTAAATAGTAACACATCTATACGAAACTGTAGACAGGGAACACAACGTTTATTTAATTTCCGAACGGCTAACTACGAAAAGATAAACATAGATATAGGTAACTCTGATTGGAATTATATACTTGATAACCTACCACCTGAGGAGGCAGTTTCTACATTTTATGAGAGGATATACGAAATAATTAGGTTGTATTGTCCTAAACGGAAAAATAAAAATACTAATTACCCTATTTGGTTCTCTAAAACTTTAATACATATTTACAAACACAAAACAGCCTCATGGATAAAATGGAAAAAGTATGGCAATATATGCGATTATGAAAAATTTTCTATGTACAGATCTAAATTTAAGAGAGTAGCAGACGAATGCTATAAGAATTATATGAAGTCAATAGAAGACACCATTCCATCAAACATCAAATCTTTTTGGTCATATATTGCGAATCGGAAAACAACAAACAAAATACCTGACACAGTTCACTATAAAGAAATATCCTCCAATGACCCCATTTCGACATGTAATCTTTTCTCTAATTTCTTTCAATCCGTGTATGCGCCCTCCACTTATGAAAGTTGCTCATGGGAACCACCAGATACTTGCATTGAATATGATATTAATATATCCAAATTAGATTTTTCTATAGACAGTATATGGAAAGAACTTAAAGCGCTTGATCCCACCAAAGGACCAGGCCCAGATGGTATACCAGCTATGTTTCTGAAAAATACATGTGATACTATACGCTATCCTTTGTATATAATCTTCAATAAGTGCATGTCGAATGGAGTCTTTCCTAATATATGGAAACGCGCCAATATTGTGCCAGTGTATAAAAGTGGGTCCAAAAATGAAGTTATAAACTATCGTCCGATATCTATCTTATCAGCAATCTCAAAATTATTTGAAAAGCTCGTTCATAAGGAGCTATATCCAATCATACGTCGAATCATAATAAATGAACAGCATGGTTTTGTCCAGGATAGGTCATGTATAACCAATCTTCTGTTATTCTCTTCTCAGCTCTTTGAAGGAATAGATAATAGGCAACAGATTGATGCGGTATACACTGATTTCCAGAAGGCATTTGATAAAGTGGACCATACACTGTTACTTAACAAAATAGCCTACAACGGTATCAGGGGTGATCTTCTTCGGTGGTTTACCTCCTATGTAACAAATAGAACACAAAAAGTAGTAGTCAATGGTTGTGAATCAAATGATATTATGGCCACTTCTGGAGTCCCACAAGGCTCAATATTAGGACCTTTATTGTTTATTTTATTTATAAATGATATTAATAAATGTTTCAAATACACAAAATTTCTTTTATACGCAGATGATTTAAAAGTTTTTAAAATAATAGGCAATACATCTGACTGCAATGAATTCCAAGAAGACCTTGATAGCCTCTCAAACTATTGCTCTCTTAATAAACTACACCTCAGCTTGCCCAAATGTCACAGCATTACATTTACCAAAAAAATTAATACAGTTCAATTCGTTTACAAATTAGATACTACCCCTATTAACAAAGTTACCGGTCTTCGTGATCTTGGTGTATATTTTGACTCAAAACTTAACCTTGATATTCATGTGGAAAACATAGTTAATAAAGCATATCAGATGTTTGGTTTTGTTATGAGAGCAACCCATGACTTTCGCCGTCCTTCTACCTTTCTACATCTATATAAGTCTATAGTCAGGCCGCAATTGGAATACGCTGTACCCATTTGGAATCCTCATTACGCCAAATATAAGGATGCAATTGAAGTAGTTCAGCGTAAGTATCTTCGAGCAATGCAATACAGATGCTTTCGTAACAAAATATCGTCTCAACTACTGCTTAAAAAACATAATATGTTGACTTTGGAGTCCAGAAGAACACTTCTAGACACCATGACCTTATTTAGTGTATGCCGCAATAAATTTGACTGCCCTGATTTGGTAAATAGATTATGCTACATTGTCCCTCGAACTATGCATGGACGCGAGGTGCGTACGAGACGTCTATTTGCTACAGGTACATGTAGAACTAATTCTGGCATACGTTCACCACTACATCGTTTAGTAGACACCTATAACAAAAACTTTCATGACATAGATATCCTACATTTAAACAAAATTCAATATAAAAAATATATTATTAAAAGGTTGATGGATCACTAGTAGGCCCAGGTGGCAAAGATTAAACTTACCTAACCTACTATCTTTCTTTCTATCTCTATTTACTTATTTTTCTTTATCTCATTTTGTATCTATTCTCAGTATTAATAAAAAGGCACCTTAGACAATATAGTAATGAAGCATACCAAACATATATTATTAATTGATAATGTTTTCCTAGAACTAGTAGTAGTGACAGAGAGGACCGGGTACAGATTGTTACTAAGATAACCTTTTCAATGCTTGTAGTTACTTAAGTACTTCACATAATTTTCTTTTGTTTATACTAATTTAGGTATATTTAATTGTAATAGTGACGACAGCAATATTGTCTGCTTACAGTTACAACATTCATGTTAATCTGTGGAGAATGTAGTGGGTAGTATATTTGTTAAGTTTATTGCTAAGTTTATTTGTACTCATAATATACTACTGTTTGTTTTCCCAAATAAATAAAATAAAATAAAATAAATTATACGTCTTTATCTATGTTCAAGTCGTAAAGCCTGTCTACATCGGGTATCTATGCAACGATTCATATCTATATAAACATGAATTTTAAAGCTGTAAAAATAATATCAAATGAACTGGAAGCTCGTTTGCCCCCTCTTTTAAATAAAAAAACAATGTCACGCAAGTGTTTCGGGTCATAATCCAAAATCATATGACTCAACACAAATATCACCACTTAGTATAAAACATAATCGCTTTCTCTGTCCCTATATCCCTATGTATGGTTAAATCTTCAAAACTACGCAACGGATTTTGATGCGGTTTTTTTTAATAGATAGACTGATTCACACATCGAAGCAGCGGGTGGAGGCTAGTAAAAAATAAAAGACGCGCGGGGCTTATCTATCCAAAAATAAAATATTTTTTTAAATCAAACCACTAGTTCCGGGGATCCTAGCGTTCATCCAAACAAACAAAATCTTCAGCTTTATTATAATATTACAGTAAAGATACAAATTAAAAAGTATTAGAAACCAGTTAGACTCATCCTATCTTTTAACTACAATCAATTTTGGTTGTGCACTCTGCCTGCCAAGAGGCCTCTCTTCCATTGCAGTTTATCACGAACTAACCACAGTAAGAATGTTTTTATAAAAAGATCGTGTTATTAATATAATGATTTATTTACTTCCAACTCGAATGTGGATTTGGATATATTTCACCTTTCTCTCTCTAAATTTAAGAGTAGTATAAAAACTTTGTCCTTTACAAAACATGTTCAAAAAAATAAAAATGTTAGTATTATGTTTGTGTGTGTATTTTGTATAAGTATATTTATAATAATAATATAATAATAATATTCTACCAGATTTACACAGTGCCATCTAGTCCCAAATTAAGCAATTATATTTGGTTGTGTTATGGGTACTAAGCAACTGATATACTTACTACTTAAATACATTTTTTTTTGTAAATACATACATGTTATAGTTAAAGTTCACCCAGACACAGAACAAACCTTTATGCTCATCACACAAAGATTTGACCTGGGTGGGGATCGAGCCCACGACCTCCAGCTTAGCAGTCAGGGTCACTAACCACTAGACCAACAGGCCAGTCTATTTGTCTAAAGTAATTTGAGAAAACTGTTTTGGATTAAGTTTATTTTAAGCGTCATATTTAATAACCACTAATGTATCTGTTTGTTTCTCAAATAAAATAAAAATATAAAAGATAACATTGTAATAGTACCTGATTGTCAGAAAATAAGAACACAAGCGGTTTCCCAATGATACCGGCTTTCATTAACATTTTCCTGATATCGTCACGCCACTCATTCTGGCCGTACACTCGAGAAATTTCAATCTGGAATAAATAGTATTGATTGTTAATACATCATCATCATCATATCAGCCCAATGACATTGGAAAGCGCAGCGTAGGGCGGCCCCCCGCCAGATGGACCGACGACCTAGTATAGGTTGCGGGTGGCCGTTGGATGCGGGCGACACAAAATCGCTCGCTGTGGCGGAAATTAGGTGATGCCTATGTAAATATATAATAATTTATAATAATTCAAACAAATTGAGTACACAAATATATGTCATCATTACAACCCATAAATTAATGTCCCACTGCTGATCACATGGCATAACATGAATTGTGAAGTCTCTGCCTACCTTTGCGGTGAAAACATTACACTCCTTACTGGGAGTCGTGTGATAAAAAGGGGCTACGCTCCCGTTGTTCTTTATTTGGCCACTGCTCAGATTCTATTGGTCGTAGCGTAATGTTATATAGCTTATAACCTTCCTCAATAAACGGACTATCCAACACTAAAAGATTTTTTCAAAACGAACCAGTAGTTCCTGAGATCCTAGCTTTCAACCAAACAAACAAATTCTTCAGCTTAAAGGTCTCAGCACACATATGGGATCGGAAAGGGATCGTGACCGTATCGCCTCGAGCCGTTCAGAATTGTTTGTATTAAACTCCCTACTGCAACGCACACTAATCGGAATATATATAACTATAACGTAATCGCCTCGCCTCGGAACAGGCTCCGAACTTGCAATTCCCGCGCTTACGGCTCGTCGTCCCCGCGCTTACGTCTCTCCCTACCCGAGCTCACGTCTCTTCGTCCACTGACTTAAGTGACGCTTAATACAGTAATAATATAAGCCAGCCAGCGGGCGGCGAGGCGTAAGCGCGGTGTCGCCTAGCCGTAGCCGAGTTGACGTACAGGCGCTGCTGATACGGTTACGTTACGTGCGTACGTTAGGTTGACGCCTGGTTGACAGCGAGGCGAAAGGCGATACGGTTACGATCCCTTTCCGATCCCATATGTGTGCTGAGACCTTTATAATATTAGTATAGATGAAAGGCCTGCAGTTTCCACTGACCTGAATGACGTTCATTTCCAGAATGCTGGCAGCGAGCCTCACAGCGCTGCTTCTTCCACTGCCACCAACACCCACTAGTAGTAGATTACCTAATCAACAAAAAAGTACATTAATAAGTTAAGCGTCGACATGTGATGCACCTAGTGTTGCAGGCATCCTTATACTACGGTCACTGCTTACCGCCAAATAGTCCATAGGCCTGTTTGCCACCCATCGCCACATTACTTTTTTAAACGTTACGTCCTTTCTAAAAGGTTGAACAGCTGAAATACGTTAGAAAATTTGTCTAACCCTAAGTCTATTTCCTTACATAGATGTATAGACTGCACTCAGAACTTAGAATAGAACTTATTTAATAATTAAGTGGCTAAAAGTATTTATCCGTCCCTGTATTAGGATATAATTCCTGTATGAAGAGAGCTGAGCTAAAAATTTCATAGCAATATTAATTAAATATTACATTTTCTACAAAAATAACTAAAATAATAAGGCACGTTACATATAATAAAATAAACCGTTATCCGTTTAATGACGGAATAAGAATACATATTGTCAGTACCCCATCTCAACCCGTAGGTGTCGTATAAGGCGACTAAGGGTAATAAACTTATGCAGTCAAGAGCACTGCGGGAAAAGGAAAATTTGAAACAAACCCTATACCAACCCGTCTGGCCAGCGTGGCTAAATTCCCTCCATATTCTTTGGAGGAGACCTGTGCCCAGCAGTGGGACGTCTATGGGTTTATATGATGATGATGATGAAATAAATAAAGATAAGTGGTGCTTCCCCACCATTGTCCTGCAGCAGCACACGACAAGACCTCGAGATGTGATCCAGCGCGTATCTGAACATGACCAGCGCCATCGGTGATGACGACACCACGTTATACTCCTCCAGGTAATAGTCCATCTTCACTGCCATGTCTTCCAGGTCCAAAACCTGCCGAGTTTTATTATTTATTAATAATAGCTACTCCTTAAAGTCCCACTCCCGCTGGGCAAGAGTTTGCTCTACTCTAGGTCTAGGCTAAATCCACACAAGCTGGCCTAATGCAGGTCAGTGCATTAGAAATACCCTTAACATTTTCTCTAGGGTAGATATGTGGGTTTCCCTCGATGTTTTCTTTCACCGTTAGCAGACCGTAGTCCGTAAGTACCTAAGACTAGTTACTGTTATATATAAATTAGTTGGTACTGCCCCGGTCGAAATTGAACTCGGATAGCATGATTTGCTTGGCACTTATCCATTCGGCGACCGTCGTCGTCGCTTTTATTTATTTAATAGACTAGTTGGGATACCCGGCTTCGCTCAGGGAGTTATTTATTTGATTGTGTGTTAAATGGATATACTAGCGCGTCAGTGCACGCCATAGTTGGCTTTATTTAATAAGAAAACTTATTTTTCTTTTTATCTTTCAGTTTCATAAAGAATTGCGGGATAATTGCAAAGTACCGCCCACCCTTCGCTAATAGTAAAACTCGGTCGTCCAAAAAAACTTGGTCAAAACTCTTCTAAATTAATAGTACAGACCTGATCATAGATCTTGGGGTCGGCGTCAGGCTCCATATAGTTACCGAAGAATATGTTATTGGCATGTGAGCTGTTTAATTTCTCTCCCTCAGGTATATAACCCAACTCGTTCATGACCTGATCGAAGTGGACGCGGTAGTTCGCGTACACGGCTTTAGAAGCTATCTGGTATAATCGTAATCTGCGGACAAAAAGATCATTACTTTATGGCGATATTATTCTATATATTCTTTATCATGCGATTTAATTTTCTTGAAATACGTTATAATATAATAAATCAGATAATTCATCTTGAACCAATCGAACTGCTTCATTTACCTTTCATTCATCAACATCGTTTCATTTACCAGTGATTCTATACTGCTTCTTATAAACACATCCCCTCGTATCGCATCGTTGCACATTTTTGGTAGAAACGCATCGTGAAAATAATATTTTATCAAAATACTATACGTTTTGGTCGTAAAAACGTCACAGATAGTCAGACTTTTGCATTGAATCTACGACCCCTATAAAAGTACCACAATTTGTACAGTAGGTATATATATTAAACATTACTTTAGTTATCAATAAATACTATTTTTATATTACAAAAATAGGTATAATTTAAGGACCAAAACTGAAATTAATATTTAGCGCTGTTATATAGGCTGTTATATATATATAATATAGGTTTTTTTCTACCACGTCGGTGGCAAACAAACGTACGGTCAGCCTGATGGTAAGCAGTTACCGTAGCCTATGGGCGCCTGCAACCAGTAGGTTTGTTTATTTCTGACTTTGTGTCTATAACACAGGATTTTCGTTATTGGGACTTTCGTGTATAATACCTGTCTCGCAAGGATAATATTACTTAGTATGGATTATCAGCGTACAAAGAATTGAAAGACAATATCCGAGACGGAATATAATTCTCCAAACCACTCTACCGATTTCAACGACATATTGTCCAACGTGTCTGGTTTTTTCGATTGATCTCACCTGTCTTCATTATCAGTGAGTCTATCACAGAATACTCTGAAAATCTCGTGTATCCACAAGATGACCAGTTTGTTGAGTTCCTTGAGCCGTGAGGACGGCACCAGCAGGATACCCCTGATGACCTTGGCGAAGTCTCGCAAGTTGAACAGGTAGTGACACTTGCTTGGCGTTGGGAGGAACTGTATCGTGACGGCTTTGTACACTTCCATCGTTGCACTTACCACAGTCTAGGGAGGAAAATGGTAGATTTAGACTTATTTACTTGCCAATTTTTTTTTTCTTTTAAACGGCAATTCACGCGATTATCCTTTAGGTATATACATACCGTATGATGCTTGACGTTTTGACCAGGTTACACCGGCCGTGGTCACAAGAAAAAGTAAATTTTTAACGCGAGTAAATACTCGCGTTAAAAATGAATAGCGAACTGATTTATCGTTGATTAAGAGAACATCAATATGTTCAAAGAAAATATTATAATAAAAATACCTAATCCTCCTTCTGAGTTCTGACGCAGTCAGATAATGAATATGAACTGATGAATACTTACTGTGGCGTCACTTTAGCGCTTACCAAAATGTAACTCAACTTACTAGGGACTTATTGGGTTGCTGATGAATATATTATTTAACTCTTCTTTTACATACGTACTGCTTCCGCTACTCCAAGCAACTTTTGCTCTAATGGCCCACAGTTATGAGATGAAGAATAATTTGGCAAATTTCATTCTTATTAAAATGCAAATTGTAGTAAAGTAAATTTAAAAAAAAATCTGTTCCTAAATTTAAATCAGAAAAGTCCAATATAAATTACCTTAGCCTGTCTTTGAAGAGCTTCTGGAAAACCTTTAAGGAAATGCCAGTCCATGATTGTGATGAAGATCTTGTTGAGAGTGTTGTCTTCGAAAGAGTCCAGTGTAATGAGCACCATGTGTCGCGTCAACCGAGATGAGATCAAGTTGGAACCACCACCCGGCGGCAACATAGCTGATACGAACAACTGCCAGGAAAACAGTTTTGTGCCATCATCATCATCATCATATCAGCCCAACGACGTCCACTGCTGAACATAGGCTTCACCTAATTTACGCCACTGCGAACGGTCCTGTGCCGCCTGCAACCAACGGCCGCCCGCCAGTTTTGTGCCATATTCTTAGACAAAGAGACACACACCTATCATGAAATGATATCATCTGCTTGCTATATCAGGTTCCATGCAACAAGGAGCTTGTTGCTATAGGTATACAGCCCCTTGATTCTGAGCCGTCGGATTGCTCCCGGATTGTAAACATTTTCGAATCTTAGCGTTCCAACATTCAGAAAAGGATAGAAGCGTAGGAAAGTGCGGGTAGGTGCGGCTAGGTGTAGTTCACCTCTAAATCACCTATGCTAAAAGAAGCGTATGTGTTCATGACTCTTAATGACAGAAAAATGTACAAATCTAGGTCTGGGTTGGCCAGACGGGTTTGTTTCGAATTTTCCTTTTCTCGCAGTGCTTTTCCCTGCATAAGATTTTTTTGTCTTTGTCGTGATCTACTTCGCACAAAAAGAATAATTAACTGAGTCAACTGCCATATTTTCGTTTCTACGTAGGATTTTTTAATTATTGATTCATAACATCTTAGCATTATAGCATTACGCCTTTTTCCCCGAAGGGATAGGCAGAGGTGTTTCACACCCACATTTCGCCATATATGTGTGGTCCCATGAAATAGGGGGCGAGCCTATTGTCATCAAACGGGAACATTTCTTTACCAAACTCCGGGAAAATTTTAATACTGGAATTTCAGGATAGAAAAACCCAATACATACCATTTTCACCCGACCCGGGAATCGAACCCGGGACCTCTTGCACAGCAGTCGTATACACTTCCTGCTGCGCCACCGAGCCAGTTCAGTATTGATTCCCCATTTTCAAATAACACACCCACCACATCAACCACTTCTTGCTTGACCATTTCCTTGAGATCATACCAGTGGCCATGATCTATCCATTGTCGCAGCAGTTCCAGAGGCGGCTGAGCGCCATAGACCTCCTTCTGAGGCATGCTCATGTCATCCACGAATAACACGCACTGGTAACAAGTTTTTGTTATTATTATTAACTTAACAAACATAACAAATATCTATGAATCACACATACATATATGTGTCCCGTGAGGGAAGCTAACCCACGTCACTTGACACGGCACCCGGGGTTATTAGGGGGAAGGTGAACTTAACCGGTTCGCTACGGTGACAGTCAAATTAAAATTGTTTTTTATGCCTAAAGCCTTCTTTCTTCTTCTAAATGTTTTTATTTCAGCAGCTATTTTTCAGATCAGTATTCCACTTGTCCTAAAAACTTATACCATGCAGTAAAAGCTAAACTTTGCATACTGAGCACCTACTTAGATACTGATTTGACTCATTGAGAGATATATATATATATATATACGACTTTTCGAAAAAAAGGGGGGGTACTAAACAACTGATATACTACTTAAATACATTTTTTTTTGTAAATTCATACATATTATAGATAAATTACACCCAGACACAGAACAAACCTTTATGCTCATCACACAAAGATTTGTCCTGGGTGGGGATCGAACCCACGACCTCCGGCTTAGCAGGCAGGGTCACTAACCACTAGACCAACAGGCCAGTTCAACACACATATTTAATTATTCAATTTAAATAAACCCACCCTTTTGCCCATAGATGGACCAAATACGCCTTTACGTCTTCTGTCCACTTTTGACATGATGATGTCTTGTGTCTGTAAAAAATGGAAAATTTTAAATAAAGTCAGCGTTGTTAGTTGAGCCATGTAAAAGTAACTATACGGCTACAATAAGCTCGTTGAAATAAACACATTTTTCAGCTAAATAGTATAGATTATTTAGAACAGCAAAGTCCTAACTGATATCCTTTTTTACTGTGTTATTTTTACTGTGTACGTAGGTATCTTAGATTTGGCAATAAATGATATATCTATATATCTATAAGTGTTTTTATTAGTTACGTATTTACCTGAAGACTTTACTCTGAAGAAAGGCATAAGCAAATTTTTATCGATATACCTACCTAACAAGTACATAAAATAATAATTGGTAGAGATTCCTAAAGACCTATAAAGAACTATTATTTATTCTGTGCCTATACACGTACCTTATTGATCGATATTGAATTCGAAAGTATTGAGTAATATCAAAATTAAACAAATATGCCTGGTCGACGGCAATAGGCTCGCACCGTATTACATGGGACCAACAGAGTAGGCCAAAGACCTTCGGCGCTCGCATCGCTCGCAGCCATGAAAAAAAGTGTCTATCGGAGACTGTTTAAGACATTTGTTACACACGAAATAGGCCTTTAATGATGATGAATATAGCCTAACATATAATATGTATCAAAATTAGAACTTATTTTATATAACTTACCTGATTGGCAGTAGTCCTTGCGGAGAAATTAATGGTGTTTGTGATGTACCTCTCCTTGGGCAAACTGAGGAGGTAGTTGAGGATCAGTGAAGATTTGCCAGTGCCCGTGGGACCCACGATGAGGATGGGTATGCGGGACTTCACCATCTTAGTCACGAAGTAACGCAGGCAGGCGTTCTCATTCGTAAGGATTATAAGATCTGCCACCTACAATTAGGTGAACAGTGTAGATACATGTCTTATACATAATAATAAAAGAAAAATTAATAATTTTAGAGCTGATAAGTTAACTTTAAACCGGCTGCATTGATTTTGGTAAGACATATCTAATTACCATCACGATCATGTCACCATTTCATTCAAACAAAAACAACCGCATCAAAATCTGCCCATTCGTTTCGGCACCACACAGGTAAGTCAAACTTACTTAACACCTTTTTGCGTCAAAGCAGGCCTCCGTCACTCGCTCAAGGTCACGCGCTATGTGCCTACCGCTATGTAGCTCACAAATGAGCCAAATCGCCAGAGGGCTTCCGCACGCAACACTGAGAGCGCACACAGCACGTTTCCCGCTCAAAACGCATAATGCACTCTGTGATACTAACGATATTTTCGTACACTACGTAGGTATATTCAGTTTTGACTAACAACACGATGGTTAATTATTGTGAAGTTGTTGGATGTCATAGACAAAAGAAAAATAAAAAAATGTCTTTTTTTTCATTGCCGAAAGATGAAGAAAGGTACGTTACGTTATTTGAAAGTAGGTACGTATTTCAGCTGGCTTTAGTTAGTTAGTAGTACCTAGTAATTTTAAAATGCTTCTTGTGTGTAGGTACTCTTTCTTTAAAATTTACGAGAAAGTTTCGTGCGGTCTTACAGAAATAAATGCAGTTTGTATTTCATTACCTACATTATCGAGTCGTTTTCGAGTTTGTCTATCTATCTATCTATTACGATCGAGTTCGCGTGGCGTGGAGTTCTTAAAACAAACTGGTCAAGCGCGAGTCGGAATCAGACATTAACTGTTTGATTGTGTGTACATTGAATATATTAAACAAAACTAATATAGGTAGGTAAGTAAAAATAGTAACAGAATACAATACGACGATATTCAAATGTTTTGTCTGTTTGGATGCTTGTACACGCTAATCTCCGAAGGTACTTGACGAGTTTAAATAAAAAAGTTGCCACGCATTGTCTAGCGGCTAATCTTAACTAAAGTCTGATTTCGATGTGAAATTAGAAGTTTTAAGTTAACTGCTTTCCTCGCATTCACTTCATTGCATTCATTGTACATAAACTAAACATAAATAAGAAAATTTAAGTTTCACTTCAGCCATGTTGTTTTCATTAATGTTCTTTGTACAACCCTAATGTTTTTGCTCGATGACGGACTCACGCGGTGTACGCGGGAATCTCGACTCTCGGTGCGCGTGGTAGAATACGTTTCTTCTTGCAGCGTCGTTTGTTCGTTTTTGTAGGCTAATATAACGTAGGTATTTTCGCTTTTGTATGGGAGTGATGTATCTGTTACGTAGTAACTATTATCTAATCTGTGGTCAAAGGTTAAAAAACTAGCCAAAGACTGAGGTTCCGAACAGTTATGTAATTTTTTAATATTTTTTTGTGATTGAAATGTAGAATATTTGTAGGTATAGGATAGCTTTTAGTTAGAATAAATATTCACGTAAAGGTGCATGCACCATCTTTATGTAACGTCAGTCCAAAATAAACTCTCTTTTTCTCATTTTTTTTAGGCTTATCATTATATACCCCTTCCAATATAGTACTTACTAATTCAGTGATATAACTACACGAGAACGGTTTTCGGATTTTTTCTTTACTTGTGCAACTTGGTATTGTTTCTTGCCAAATTTCATGATCTTAGGTCAACGGGAAGTACTTAGGTTTATACTTTCTAGATCGTCAAAATATTCGACAAAAATCTTTTTAATGCGAGAGAAGCCTGATTGAGTTTGCAACAAGGGATTGGAGACCTGAGTATTTGATATTAATTTCAGTTTGATATCTCTACACGTTCTTGAAAAAAATATTTTTGACAGACAGATGGACAACGGAGTGATCCTATAATGGGTCCGTTTTTTCCTTTTGAGGTACGGAACCCTAAAAAGAGTAAATAAATGGATATGAAAAGTAACGGTTGTACCTTCATTTGCGGAGATAGCGGTATTTCCTTCTCAAGCTCCATCCAAGATATCCAGGAGCCGTTATTCCTCTTGTCATACACGTAGTCGTATACCGTGTCCTTGTCTTGGAAGAGCTGACTCTTCGTTAACTTGAAGGATTTTGGTTTGGGATAGTTCGCGTTGCCGCCATCGAGTAGCTTGCGGAAGAATGAGTCAAAGTGCTTACGGCTATCAGCTGAAAATTGTAGAGGGTATGATTTTGGTGCAATGTTTTAAATACTGATAATAAATTTAAATGGTATCTATATTAGCGTATGTTTCCGTGCCATGTTTATATTTATTTTATAAGATTTTTTGAAATAAGGTGATTTGACTGGCCTGTTAACGTAGTGGTTAGTGATCTTGACTGCTAAACCGGAGGTCGTAGTCTCGTGGATTTGATTTCGATTCCCACCCACGACAAATCTTTGTGAGATGAACATGATTGTTTGTTCTGGGTCTGGGTGTAATTTACATTATGTAATATGTATGTATTTACGAAAAAAAAATTAAGTAGTATATCAGTTGTTTAGTACCCATAACATAAGCAAATATAATTGCTTAATTTGAGACAAGATGGTGCTGTGTGAATGTGTGAAAATATTATTATTATTCCCTTTATTAAATTAAATTTTGCTATAATTTAAGTTACAAATAAAATAAGTATTTCATTTTGAAATACAATTAAGCAAAAATACATTTAAAAATATAAAAAAAATTCCTGCCGACATCGGGAACAGGGTCCAAGATGTCGAAGGTTATGGCTCCAGAGAAAGGTCAAGGCTCTTTGCCATTAGACCATTGACTGCCACGACTATCGGTATTATGACTGCTGAGCCCACAGCCCACATGTCCACAATCTTGCAAGCTAAATCAGATAGCGTAAAAGCAGTAGATACTGCTAGAATAAATAGCTATGTGACAAAAATCAACTCTCCGCTCCACGAGGTACACACCACACTCCATGAACATTAAAAAACTAAACTTTTGAAGCCAGAATCATCCAAATCGGTGCTGTTCCTGAGAAACTTCTGAGGAAAAAGCTTCATTGACGCGAAGAACTAGGCATAAGAGATAGTGTACTGTATGAAGCAATAAGTACTGACCTTAACTGGCGCGACAATCCTTGTTTAGTAATAAACTAGCTTCCGTCTAACACAGTCGTTTAATTACCTACTCCCAAGAGTGCTGACACACCAGATGGCCATGCCAAGGGTTTCTAATACTGAAACGAAAGCAATTACCGTTGATAGTAGAGCAGATCCCCCACAGTAATGTGAACACGAACACACACTGCAGCCCCAGCGTGCTGAACTGACTCTCTTCTTCCAAAAGACAAGTGAATAGGCGAGTGAATGACTGTTGGACAAAGTTAAAACATTTATATTACATTAATAATAATAATAACCGATTTACAAAATTCTTTTAGTGTTGGATATCCCATTTATCTAGGAAGGTTATAGGCTGTATAACATCACGCTACGGCCAATAGGAGCTGAGCAGTGGCTAAATAAAGAACGACGGAAGCGAAGCCCCGTGCGACTTCTAGCAAGCAATAAACGAGCAAACTCACATGAAACTGATGTATTTCTCCAACAATACTGAAGTGCGAACACCTTGTGTTGATGAACTCGATGACAGGCGGCATCAGCCAGTCGATCAACTCCTGGATCAGCTCGTACTGCTCCGGGATCAGCTTCTTGGCCAGGTACACGTTGTAGGATATGAGGTAGGCGCGCCAACCTGTTCGGTCACAATGTTTAGTCAACCCCTAGTGGCATCAGCCATCTAGACAAGTCTCACACAATCCGTGTCTATTCTATTTTTCTACGTCCGACATCGCTAAACTAATAAATTAACGGGCCTGTTGCCGTAGTAGTCCCTGACTGCTAAGCCAGTCGTCGTGGCACATACGGATATTTAACTAATCTGGATGGCAAAAAGTCAATTTCGTCAAATCTCGCTTAGAGACGGATAGACTGCCTCGGTGGCGCAGCGGGAAGTGTATATACGACTGCTGTGCAAGAGGTCCCGAGTTCGATTCCCGGGTCGAGTGAAAATGGTATTGGACTTTTCTAACATGAAAATTCAGTATTGAGATTTTGCCGGAGTTTGGTAAACAAAATTAAATGTTCCCGGTAGATGACAATAGGCTCGCCCCCCATTTCATGGGACCAAACATAGCTGGCGAAATGTGGGTGTGAAACACCTCTGCCTACCCTTTCGGGGAAAAAGGCGTGATGCTATGTTAATGTTATGTTAATGAGATGGATAGAGACTACGAGCTGTTAGCCTGATACTTGCTACATAATGGGTAACCGTCCCCTCGGCCTTTCGACATCGCTTGCATTTTTTATCACTCTAGCCAAAAGTTGAATATTTAATATAATAGTGAGCAGGCGTTCCTTATCGGTTTTCAGTATACTTTTGTGAGTGATTGTTATTGTGCAAAAAATTATGGATTCTCAACTTACAGGTACCTAAGCTGACATACTTTTAACCTATTTCGATTAATATATTTTCTGTATGTAAATATATAACTCAACCAGAAGGCTTGATCTTGTTCAATGATCATATTTTTCTGACAAAATTTATTAGACCGAGGGTCGAGCGCGGCATCGATTCCACCGCGTACGGTCGCGGTTCCGCTCTCATTCTCGCTCAAGTAAGTGACGGTTCTAAGCGCCAGACAGGGATAGTAGCATAAGAAAGTGTGATTCCTTGCGGCTAGATATGGTCCAAGGTCCTTAAATATTCAACCATTTGAATCAAGTTACCGAGCTGCTCGGGCTCCATGTATATCATGCCACAGCGTGACACAGTAGCTGGGGACGCAAACTCGAGGTCCGCTGGCTCGAAGATCAGATTCATTTTGTTTGTCATCTGTACAAATATTACACGGTGAAGATAGGTAAGTTTCAAATAGTGTCAAGTTTAAGAACGTCACACTAGATTTGAACAAAATATATCTTCAAATAGTCTTGTGTGATGTTTCATAATGTACATTTAATACTGGGATGACCGAAATATTCACACTTCATTGAACGTTTTGACAAGAGCTGTAAAATTCAATTAAAAAAAAACGGTGTACGGCACACGTCTGACACGTTCTATGTCTGTCAAACGCAGCTTAAATGGTTTAGTAAACGGTAAAGTGCGGAAAAACCCAAAAAAAACTAAACTAAAACAGAAACTGCGGGTAAAGACAACGTTTAGCCACTATACACTTACTTGAATAATCTCTCCACTCATAAGACACAGTTTCTTGTTGTCGTCGAGCACAGTGTTCATATTCTCTATCCACACAGCGTCCACGGGCCCGTCGAACAGTATCCACTTACGATCGCGAGTTATGGACATGGCGTACTCTCTGAAAGCTATGGCTAAAACACCATCAGACCTGGGGACAAGTTAAAATTGCTTGTTTTATCTTACAATGAAATCTATATTAGTATTATAAAACCTAAGAGTTGGTTTGGTCGAACGCGCAAATCTCAGGAACTAGTGGTCCGCAATGAAAAAATATTTTAGTGTTGGATAGCCCATTTATCGAGGAAGGCTATAAGCTATATAACATCACGCTACGGTCAATAGAAAAAAAACGACGGGAGCGAAGCCGCGGGTAAACAGCTAGTTAATAATATTTTCAACAATATCATTGAAAATCTTTTTCTACTTAACATATTATGTTTTGCAAATAAACCTTACAGAAAATATCTCCAAATTATAGTGACATTCATATCAGAATCTGTTGTGTGGTTTAGAAAAAGTTAGCTAATGTACAGATAAAAGAGGCTTTGCTTTTTTTAAATCCACCCAAAATGTGTGGTCGTTTTGCCAATATGTTCTTTGTATTTACTGGTTTACAACGCTTTATAGGGTTGTGGGTATTAAATAAATGATTTTTTATTTGCTTCCGTGCATCTTTAATTGCCATTACTCTACGTGACGTTATATAACCTAAAGCTTTCCTCGATAAATAGGCTATCCAACACTAAAAGATTTTTTAATTTCAACCTGTAGTTCTTTAGATTAGCGCATCCAACCGAACAAACAAACTTTCAGCTTTGTTAGTATAGATTTTCATATTCACGACCCAGTTGCCCTTCATCATAATATCAGATAAGACTTTATCAAACATACCATTCGTGTGACGCTGGATCGAAGCACCCATACAGCTGTCCCATAGTAATAGCCTTTGGATTGATAATACGGTATATAGCATTAAACTCCTTGTGTCTCGCTGGAGGCTTCATGAGCTGGAGGGCTCTGAGAGACTCAGCTAAGGACTGGTAAGCTTGAGTCTTACCCCCCATGGGAGGACCCACAATCATGAAGCCGTGTCGCACTAACATCATCTCGTAAATCTGGGAACAGAGAACATATTGCTTCGATTAAGTAAAGATGTGGATGAAGACCAACATTCAAAGATCTAAAACGTCTTTGTGACTTATTAAAAATGTGTAACAATATTATAATATTGTTACACATTTTTTTGGAATGATTCATTCTTTATAATATTATGCAACTAGTTATTTAGTCTACGCTGAATGCATCACATCTGTATAAATAAAACGTCACGCCTTTTTCTGTGTGTATGTATCGCACCCTCTTTTCTTTCAACCGTCCCATACACCTGTATATGTGTATAATCTATGGTCATATGTAACGGGGGGGGAGGAGCCTAGTGCAATTAACCGGCTACTTTGCCGAACTCCGGACTGGATACAAAATATTTCATGACAGAAAAACACGATACTAATTTTTGCCCGAACCCGTGACCCACTGCAGCACTCTTACAAACTTTCTTTGGGCCACCACATAATTAAATTTAACTGCGAACATACAACAAAGCAACAATACAACTATACATCGTGTACTTATAAACTTTTTCACAGTCAGATATGCAATATTATCTTGATAGACGGAAAGACAGACAAACAGACAGACGGACGGACAATGGGTAGATTCTATAAGGGTTCCGCTTTGCGTTTTGAGGTACAGAACCCTCAAAAAAAAAGTTTTCTTTTCCACGGCTTGTGTTTCTGTTGCGATTCTTGGTAAAATTTTGGTATTGTTTTTATTAGTATTATTATTTAATGTATTATGGCTTAGCAGTTAATCATATTTTGACCGAGTACCTACGTTATAATCTAAATCCAAAGATCTACCTGTATTATCTTCTCCAGATACCACTCAGTGGCTTGTAGATTTCTCTTCTCTAACTCTTTCTTAATGCAACGCAACAGCTCATCACGGTCTGGCTGTGGGATTTCCACGCCCGGGAACAGATCCGAGTATATACCCGCAAATAGAGGCACGTCCTAGGAGTCAAAATATTATGCTTTTACATCTTCTTGAGAAATAGCTGAGTAAGCAGGAGGAGTAATAATGTTTTTAGAATAATTTTCAGCAGATAACGGTTTAGCTATATATCGGCTTATGCTCAACAATGGGTAGGCAGGTAGCTTAAATAAACTGTTATGGCAAAATATAAAATGGTAATGGAAGCTTAATTTGGATTCCTTCATTAGGAAACCAGCCGTGAGGACTCTACAAACTTGCAATTCACACATAGTTCACCCAGACCTAAAATAAATCATCTCATGTGGGAATCGAAGCTGGAGTACTCAGTGGGACGAGATTGTGACAACATTATCTGACAATAAAGAACTGACGGATATATATATACCTGTGATAGAAATTTGGGCATATTGACATCGATAATAGCCCTCAATACGAGCTGGGACTCATCCTTTTTCGGATAGTTTTTCTTCAAAGCGCCCGAGGCTAGCAACACTGATTTGACGGCACGCATGCCGTAATCGTAATGGTTTTGTGAAGATAACTGTTCTGAACACAGCTTGTATGCTTGCACGATCTTGCGGGCTAAGCTGGATGTTGGAAAAAAATAATTACATTAGCTATTTTGAGTAATGGCTGCACTGATAAAGTATATCCACACTTTTAAAGAAAAGAAAAGATAAGAATATTATTTAGTTTTGTAATGTTGTACTTGATGGATTCGTTAGCCTAATAACTAGCTTGAAAAAACTAATAATATAAAGCCAATTTCTGTATACTCACGGTCCTGCATTCACAAATCCGGTGGAGTATAAGGTGATCTCTCCAATCATGGCATAATCAGGCACCATCATAGCGACCGTTCTAAACAGCACCTTCAGATTGTCTGGTAACTCTGTACGGCCCGCATAACTGATAAACACCATAATAATAAATATGTCAAGAAATAACAGCCAAAAACTTTCTTTGCCAACCAATTCCAGGAGGTATCCTAATATAGTGGAATTCGACTCCATACATTTCTAATGTGAATTATAAATGAAGACACTTATGACGAAGAATCTACAGTATTTATATAAGAATTGTTTGTTTGCCATCATAGTGGCATAAAAAAAAGCATTTTGTAATTACGTATATAAATAAGTACTAAAATGGTATATGAAACATATTTAATTGATATTTTTTTTAAAGATTGTATCGTTTATGAAAATGTTGTCACAAAATCACAGTCGCATTTTAGCATTGACCATCCCAAATCACTTACCGAATTTTATCTCCATAACTATCCATGAATGCAATAAAACATAACAAAATGAATTTAGATCTGCCAATTAATTAAATTACGTCTGGATCTCAACATCCACAAGTCTAAAAAATTAAAATAAAATAAAATTATGGAGTGCTGTGGTATAACCCGGTTCGGTTATACCACAGCGCTCCATAATTTTTCTCGCAAATAATTCTGTCCGTGTTATTTGGACAGAGCAACATGCAATAAACCTCACAAAAACCAATATAAATCGCAGATAAATATAATATGACATAATAAACTTCTTACCCAGGATTCATTGTAATGAAGACCGAACAGGTAGGGTTGAGACTGATCTCTGTGCCTTCGAACACAAAGCGCTTCTCCCTCCTGAGTATCGCCAGTTGAATGGACAGGATCTGCTGGGCCACCACTGACAACACCTCCAGTTCTATGCGGTTGAACTCGTCGAAGCATGCCCATGCGCCTGATTGGGCTAGTCCCTAAAGATTGGTTTTTTAATAAAGTCACTTAATTCTATTTAGTACGGTAACTATGTAAGTTACGAGTATTCCTACTTAAGTTGTCTCTAGTTTATAAAAGAAAAAATATTTATTAGAGACAAATACATGGCACACAAAAACACACACACTGAAAAGCAAGTCATTAAAAGTATAAAGGCATTTGGAGGCTTCGCTTATCGCTTTGTTATGCTGGCTAGTTTTGTATTTTATAGTTTTCCGGAAATAAAAGCTTACGCATTCCTTTTTTACTCTCTTCTGAATGCTTCATTTTTCAAAATAAATTCAACAGTTTTGATAAAACAACTATAGGTGCTTGTTTTCAAAGGATAAATGAAACGCTACTGCACTAATTCTCTTACAAAGCTGCTCTATATGTATGTGCTTTCCAGTTATGCCTTTTGTCAATTGTTAACCCAAGATATTTTGTTTCATCAACCTCACTGATTTTGATTGATAAAACATTACCCTCCGTTTTGGCAGTCGGGTAAAATATAAAATAAGAAAAAGATTCTCCTAGTTAAAAACGAGAAACAACGTCAACTTAAGTGAGCAAAACATTTGACAATTTGCTTTAAGCCTATTGCTACATAAACATTAGAAAGTAATAAATCAACGAACCTTAAAGAACTTGCCGAGCGCCTTGTAGTCCAGTCCATCAGAACAATTGAAGACAACGCACTTCTTGGCGACGGCCTTGGCCAGATCTTTGGTAGTCTCAGTCTTGCCTGTGCCAGCGGGACCTTCAGGGGCACCACCCAGGTTCAGTTTCAGAGCACTCATCAGAGTTCTGTTCAAGAAAATAACTTTTTAATCGTGTCAGAAAATGATGCAACATTTATTGTATTTGATATTATGAAGACGTATTGTTTGTGAGTTTGGATGTAACTAGTAATCTTCGAAACTACTCATTCGATCTTCATGAAATTTCATATAGGTTAGACTTTTACCGAAATACTACGCAGGCGGTAACTTTTATAAAATATTTTTTTATTCTTTCTTCTATTTCAAGGCTTATTGGAATGCCTGCAGTGAATGAATGAGAAGTATATCAATAGCTTAAGGCACTGCATTATTCATAGTAGTTATATACTTAGCAATTTCAACTGCACCTATTACCCAATTTTACTCTTTCCTTTCATATTAAGGCCCTGTTTTACCATTGGCAGATAAGTGTCAAATAAACTATCCAACTGATACATTTTATATGAACAGTATGTGTAAAATCTCTCCACTACGATTCGAGTAAGTTTTCAGGCACTTAGGTTAGAGAAGCAGTGCCACTGCTAGACATATGCCAATCCAAACACAGGCCATAACACAGTCCTCCGGTTCCCGCATCCAGGCCGACTCAGACACCTTTTTTTGGTCATCGGTCGCCTTGCTGGGGGCCATGCTACTCTACACTATACATATGTATATATTTACACATAAAATATGTTTTATCATGATTAAGATTTTCGAATCGTTAATATATCACATAACAGTCACCTGAAGCATCTATCAGTGAGTGGGGTGGCGACCAGTCTCCCGATATTCCCGAGGTACTCAAATCCGTACTCCACGTCAGTAGTAATCATGGAGCAGATCATCCTATCTCCACGCACGTAGTACCGCAGCTGAGATATCCAGTTGAAGTCCGTTATAGACACCACATTTTTTCCCAACATATCCTCTATTATTGAACGGCCTGGATGATATAAAATATAAGGTTTAGATGATTTCTAACTATAGTTAAAACATTTTCCCCCTTATTACGAAATGTGGACTAAGCATTAAACCAGGTTTAAATTGACAACTTTGACACTAAAACAATGGTTTATGTCAATTTTAACTTGGTTTAATACTTAGTCCATATTTTGTAATAAGGGGGTGAAGGTGGTTGCCTTGTAACTAACAACATATTGTAACAATCTAGATTTAAAAAGTACTTCAGTTTCTTGCCACTTTTTTTTACTTATAATTAGTTATAAAAAAATTTGATCTCTCCCTCTCTTAGAAAATCTTTAGTTACGTTACTTTCGTAACTAGATGAATAAAAATTTTATTAATCTGCATCATCATCATCATCATCATATCAGCCCAATGACGTCCACTGCTAAACATAGGCCTGACAATCTGCATATCTTAAAATAAATCAATACCCTTGACGGACAAAGTTCTGCTATCAAAGTGACTTACGAGTACTCTTGCTCTATTTGAGCTCTGGAGATAAAATAGATCTAAAATATTTGATAATTCGTTTAAAGGCAAATTCCAATGTGCCAACCTATGAATAAGTTTCAAACTTGCCCAGTAGCGCTTCTTATTGTTTGTTAAGGTGAAAGGTAAGGCAAATGACATTTGGAGGTTGGGAGTATAGCCGGGCGCTATCTCTATCTAAGTATCGCACGAGCATGATGGCATGCGGTCTGAGTCCGTTTCCGACCGGGGCAGTTCTAATTTGGATTTCACTTTGTGGAACTTGTGGAACACTTTCTGATCACGGTGAAGGAAAACATCTTGAGGACACCCATACACCATAGAAGTAATTCTAAGTTTATGTCTGATCCACCAACCTGCACTAGGTATGTGAATTATGGCCTAAAACCCTCTCGGCTCTCTAGATAGAGGAGAGGAGACCCGAGCCCACCAGTGGGACATTAATGGGTTGGTGATAATGGTGATAACTCCATAAATGAGAAAGTATCGCTATGTTACCATGTACATCCAGCACAATAAGCGCCTCGACAGTGACGCGGTTGCCAGGATCGAGATCCCCCTGCACCAGGTACACCAGCCCAGTGATCTGCTCCGTGCACCGCAGTATCATTTCGGGCAGCGACTGTGTTTCAATACCTTCTATTGCCTAAATAGAAAGGTAATTAATATATATGAATTATATAATATTTGGATTTATTCGAGCGTCGCGACCAATAGGTCCCCACGACGAAAATTTAATAATAAAAGGTTCAAATGTTTACAATGTTTTCCCTTTCAGCGGTGGAAGAAGGGCCACAGAGTTTTAGAATTGTAAAAAAAAAGTTTTAAAACCTATAACCCATATTATAAAAAGGGGTCTAAAAAGCACGAAACAAGAAAGTAATTAGGTAGAAATCTAATAATTTGTTCATTTATTCAGAATTTAAAATAAGTAGTACATATTGTTAATAGTCACTAATAGTAAAATTATACATAGAGTCTAGAATCTAAGATGCCTGTACTAGGAAACTATAATAATAATGGTCGATTGCATTGAGTAATGGTCGATTGAAGGTGAAACTAAGAACATTCAGCGGGATGTCAGTAATATACCTAATCGTGACAGATAACGAACACGCTTACCTCCCTGGTGTAATGTACGCAAGCACCCGCCTGGACGATCTGACCCGGCCAAATCAGCACCCAGTCTTCACGCTTAGAGCTAAGGTATGCGGTAACAGCTTCTGTGTTCACGTCCTTCAAGCTGATGATCATCTGTTGTTCAAGCTGCTGCAGCCAACGTTCCACCATGCCCTGAGGAAGTTCCTCATCAGTATACACACACTATATTATATTGTTGAACGCCTATACCATTATCTCGTGTAGTTTTTGTTGTGAATTGTCTAATGTGACTGATAGACAGGAGGATACGATTGCCTGTGGCTTCGCTCCCGTGGAATTTTGTTTGGCCACAGCTCAGCTCCTATATATCCCTAATAGTCGGAGCGTGATGCTAGATAGCCTTTCTCGATAAATCTATCTATCACTAAAATAGTTTGTCAAATAGGACCATTAATTCAACCAAATTCTTCAGCTTTCAGGTGTAAATTGTAATGTGTGAATGTGTATAGAATCCTAGGATTAATTAGGAAGGATTCACTGCATATTTTACAGAAACCAGAAATTTGGAAGTTGCTTAATTCTCGAAAATCCTGCAAATTGTAGCAACGCCTGATTTCTCTCTCTTGTTGGATCATCATCATCATCATCAGCTGTACTAGTCCAAAAACATTTTTTTATATTCAAATTTGTAAAAATACACGTGCACTTGAAATAATCTTAATGTCATCTAAGCGAGGGCGCATTCCGCTAGATTGCTTTTTACAAAAATATATTTAACCTTGGCATCAGCCGGCTGTATGCTAGAGGACAGTTTAACAACCTCGCCCTCAGCAGAGCTTATGCCCACAATCTCCTTGTTCTTGTTGAATTCCAACGTGTATATGCCCTCGAAGCATTTCTTCAAATGAGGCTGTACACGCATCGGGTCCTTTGTCTCCGATAGGATCTCGAGCAACTCATCGTTAGATAAGAAGAAGAATCTGTAAGAGATACAGGAGGTTCATGATTGCCTTGGTGTCTGACCTTGTTTTGGTTATGTATGAGGTGATGTCAAGATCTAAATTTGGTTCACTGTGTCTGGACCAGGCGAACGAAGGACCAAAGAGTGCACGTCAACTTATAAATGCAATAAAAGATCTTGTGATTGGGAATATTTTTTACATTGCTGTTAACTGTTGCAAACCTTGGGAAGAACAATCTCTTTTTCTCCAAGTAATCGTTGAGTCCACGTTGAATATCATCAAGCAGTACATTATTTTGCTTGAGGATTTTCAACAGGCTAGGGTAGTCAGTGGCAGGTAACACCATCGGTTCCTTGACTGTGGCCATCATGATTGCACGCCACTCTTTATCCACGTCTCGGAAGTTTCTCGCCTCCGTAGGCATCTGACGCATGATGTCTTCCGACGAAAAAATTGGTTCGAGATACATCCAAGTTGCTTGACACTGTGGAAGACAAAAACAATGTATTTGAAAATAATTTTCTATTACATTTTTATTCTGTTTTTAAAAGACAAGGACTGAATAAATTTCGAGATATTCATTAGTAAAGATGTATTTTTGATAATGTATGATGTATTTACACATCTTATATTTGCTTGACTTTTTGAACAGCCACCACCGACCGTGGTCACAAGCTAACAGACTCGGTCAAGCTAAAATAAGATATGAAAATACATTGCCAAACGCGAATTCCCATTTTATATTCAAATAGATCTATATATAGTTCACCTTGCTTCAAATCTCTATTATCATTTAAGAAAGTTTAAAAGTAAATTATATAAATATACCACAAGCCACTGGTCCAATATATCCTGCATGCTGATGAGCTTCTCCTCCCATGAAACCATATCCTTCTCGAAGGCCTTCACGTACGGAGAACCTCGCATCGTCTGGGACTTCAGGATGTGGTCGTCCAACTGTTGCTGGATGTCGTCCAAGCCCGTCAGGATTCCGACACCGGTGTCCCTGAAGGAGACACGCCAACGTTAGGAAGAAGAACAAGATTGTCTGTCTGGCTGGGTAGGTTACAAAATGCAGGTATAAGTTATAATTTTATATAATTATAAATAAATCTTTAAATTTGGAATAATCAGATATGTCATCTCCTACGCATTTTTCCACGGCCTTATTTTATTTTTTTTGTACCAAAAAGGTACAAAAAAAAACCTTTATGGTCTCACTTTGTCCGTCCGTCTGTCACAGTATATCTCGGAATCTACTTATGCTATCGACATGAAATTTGAAATAGTTTAAAACATTTCTGATCTAATACTACTGAGATTTAAAAAATTGGGAAAATGTTTTTATTTTCTCTGCAAAAGTGGCCGAAATGGGGGGGTTGAATTTTTTTACTTGAGACTATTACATCAAAATAGTATTAGTTCCTCTCCGTCTTATCTCCGAAGTTTGTGATGAGAAAAATGTGAAAAAATTTCAGTTGATACATGTTCATATTAATATTGCAGGAAAATAAAACGATATTTAAAAAAGCCCGACCGCATAACTGAATTTGTTTGCTAAACATTATTTGATAAGGTATGATTTTTCTTTGCCATAACACCTGATAGTACGGAACCCTCGGCGCGCGAGTCTAGCTCACTCTTGACCGGTCTTTATTAATTAATCATAAAACCTGAGCTTACAACGTAGATTATCATGATATTATTGAGTTGGTGTAGTTAATAAAATTACGATAACTTATTATGAAACTAGCTTTGTCCGCAACTTCGTTCGCGTGGACAACTAAGTAATCCCGCATTCACTCGTCAGCTCAGCGGTGAGCGCGCCCATTTTTCTATAGAGTAGTGGCCGAGGGTTCAAAACCCTGACGAACTTCCTGAATTTGGTAAAAATGGTATTTTTTATATTTTTTTAAATTTTCTACCTGATTTACTTGAAAAATTACATTTTTTTTAATATCATTGTTATGTCAGTGCTTCCAAATGCTTCAAAATGTCTACATATTTTTTAATTTAAAACAGAATTCTAATTAAAAAATCAATTTATTATTTAGTAAAAAACCGCTGTAAGAGTTTTGCCTGTGGATCTCAATACTCAATACTCAATACGTTTATTGCACACCATATAGTAATACAGATGTTATTATAAGCACAGTTCAATATGGACCCTGTCGGGCACGGCAAACGTAGGAGAGAGGATGAAGATATTATTAGAATTATAATATTAACTTTTAAATTGGAATTATAAATGAATTTTTAAAATGGCATACATAAATTTTAAGAATATTATGTGTTCCTTGTGACAGTGATGCCGATGAATACTTTGACGCCTAGCCCACTTTACTATTACTATCTCCTCATTTCTGATTCGATCACGTAGGGAAACTCGCACTTTTCATGGCTCGCTTTCTCGTTGTGGCGGAAGTTAGGTGAGTCCTGTGTCCGGGTATATCCGTCAGGTTGATTTTAAAGTAGTCTAATTTTTAATCTACATAGCACCTAGCCAAGTCATTGAAGCGAAGTTACAAATATATTGACTACGAACCTATACGGCACAACTTCAAACTTAATTCCGATCCATTCCTCTTTCATCTTGTTTAGTGCCTTCTCCAAAGCGTACTCCTTAGAGGCATACTGTTCAATCTCTTCTAATTGTGATATGAACACATGCACGCCTTGTTCCACCATGTCTGCTAACGTCGTGGTCGGCTCATGGATCACTTCAGTGCCTATTAAATCGCTAATCTTAGCCCAGTGACGAGCACGCATACCCTGTTTAGAACAATAAAAGAGTTAGGGGTAATAAGATAGGGATATTAGACAAAAAAATATACAGAGTGTATACGATGATACGACATTAAATGATAAGGCAGCCAGTGTTAACCCTATAAGGGTTAACACTGGCTGCCTACATATTCTAATAAAAATTATTAAAAAAAAAGAAAGCTACACATTACTTAAAGTCGAAAAATTTAAGAATATAAAATTACACATTATCTTTCTATCATGACGTTTTCGACATGACGACGACAAAAGTGCGGAACAGAGTAAGAGATAAGATAATATGAAAGAGTCAGAGATATTTAAATGAATTGAATGACGTAATGACAACATACGATCAACGTAAATACCTACAGGTTGTTTAAAACTGTGAAAACCTGTGACATAAAGAAAGTACATTTGCGTCTAAACTATTGCAAATTTCTATTTAATTTTTTTGGTAAAGCCTTAATCCTAACATCACATGTTACACGTGGTTTCATTCAATGTCGTATCGTCGTATACACCCTGTATATGCTGCATTGTAAGCTTAATCTTTTGAACACACATAGTTGATGCTTGATGCTAATTTATTGTTTATTATTATAAAAGTACAACCACATCATACAGTTCATATTATTACAAGTATTTTTTGACATTTTGCTAGTACATTTCTGATTCTTTTACATTAATTCCTAACAAAACTCCTGCACTAAAAACTGTTAAAAATACACCTCACGACAAAAAATAATACCCCATTTGTCATGTTTTATACTTTACAAATATGTTTATGGTGTATCTACATAACATTTACTGGAAGAACTTTAAACACAGATTTATAAAACACCTTTCTAAATAAATAAATCATACTCAATACGTTTATTGCACACCATAAAGTATTATAGATGTTATTTGTAAGTAAGAAACATATTATGGACCCTGTCGGGTAAGGCAAACGTAGGAGAAGTAGAATTATAAATTAATAGTAAACTTGCATTAATTAAAGTAACAGAAACTACAAAAACAACTCACTTTCTACTATGAAAGCTTTAGGTAATATCTGTTTGTAGCTGTTGAGCGAGATCATTTGCTCCTTATACTTCATAAGAAGCAATATTTTTTAACACTACAAAAAGGGATTCAATAGGTTTTCAAAGGATCGGTAACGTATATGATGCTCCTGGTGTAGCACGCTGGCTATGGAAACCGCTTACCATCAGACGGGCCATAGGACTGGTCAACATCATCGTGGTTTTAAAATAAAACTTATGAAACTGTAGCTAACCTTGTTGCATATAGCAGACAACACCGGTAGCAGCACTTTGAACTTCTCCACTTTGTTTCTGACCATGTCTGCGATACGTTTGGCACCAGGGTACTCGTTGAGCTGCTTACCCAACTTGTACAACAGTTTCCACCAAGCTTCTACGTCCTCACCAATTTTATCGGAATCTAGCCCGAGGAATGGACCATGGTACCTGGAACAAAAAGCGAGACACGTGTACTCAACCAGTAAAGATGGTAAAGCGCAAACTCGATCGAAAAACTTTGTCTTTTATAATTTTTTGGCTTATGATTTAGAGTAATTGGTTTTATAACGGCTTTATCTATCATCATCATCATCATCAAATCAGCCCAATGACGTCCACTGCTGAACATAGGCCTCACCTATCGTCGCTTTATCTATACTCAATATAAAATCGTACCATATTTCGTATCCCTCGTAGAAGTCATGTGCGGTATGCCAGAGCTTATGGAAAGGTTCAATACCAGCCAACATAGTCTGTAAGCTGAAGAACACCGATTGTTCCTGGTCTAAGAGCTGCTCCTCGTTTATTATGTCCTCAGATTCGTATTTGTCTTCCTAAACAGAGTAAAGAGTACATACAGTGAGAAATTCAATCCTCAGTTTTTCTAAGTGACGATGTTATAATGTCATAGAATGGGGAAATAGGAATAGATTCTTTTTACTTTCTTTTTGACAATGTCAACCTTAGACATCAGCTTTTATTTTATTGCTAAATACCTAGTAGTTGCCCTGTAGTCCGAGAAAACTCGTTGAACTCCTGTTTAACATAAAATTATTTAGTTACCTTATGGTGTTAGGAAGATTAAGTCATGATTTTAAATGGATATGTTTTATTATATTTATCAGTTTTGAAAAGGACTCAATTCTTACAGTAATTTGGAAAAAACTATTCTATACATGTTTATTTCAAAAGGATTACGAGTGTAATTGTTATAATTACTTATAATTGACGGGAAAACAGCTAATAAATAGGCACTTACTAATAAATTATAGTTAATTTCATCCACTTTCTTGACAACATCTTTCAAGAGGTCTACAGTTAACAGTGGAGGATCAAACCGACGGAACAGCTCCAAATCCTTCTCGTGCTTCTTCAGCTTCTCTTCAAAGACCGACTTCCTACTCTTGAGTTTATCCTCCGCCATGGTCTTCTTGGTGTACAGAGTCTTAAGAGTCAGGTCTATCGACTCCTCCATGTCGAGAGGCCAGAGAAATACACGCGTGTTTAAATTGACGTCTTCAACTAGAATAATATAAAGTATTATTTCATTAGTTTAAAGCAAATATACCGTTTTATTATGTTTTTCCCCAAGGGATAGGTCCACTGCTGAACATAGGCGGCACAAACTCGCTCGATGTGGCGGCCATTAGATGGGGCCCATGTTCGGCTATATTTAGGTTCATGTAATAGGGGACAAGTAAGCCGTATTGGCATGTACAGCCCCACACACTCTAGGATACTAAGACTTTAAAGATGGAAAAACCCAATCCCATTATTGCCCGATTCGAGAACAGAACCCGGGACTTCTTGCACCACAGCGTTATATTCTGCGCCATTTAAAACAAACAGGTTAAAAGAACAGGATATTTATCATACTTTCAACCCATAAATGTCCCACTACTGGGCACGGGTCTCCTCCAAAGAATGTGGAGGGAATTTAGCCTACTATACTGGCCAGACTGGTTGGTATACGGTTGGTTTCGAATTTTCCTTTTTTCGCAGTGCTCTGGTCTGCTTAAGGTTACTAGGGGCTACATAAGGGATAGCGACATTATGTATTCTTAATCCGTCACTACACGGATAACAGGATATTTACCTACTGTTACCACTCGAACTGACTGGACGAATTGAAACACAGTTATATTTTTCTATATCATAAGTGCATTGCATTTGTTGATGATGAGTAGTGAGTCCTCGTAAAATATAACATGAAAATAGTCCTCACAGATGAGATGTGCGTGCTGCATCAGAAACAGCACATATTCAGCGGTCGTCCTGGACTTCTCTTTGAGATCGAACATGGCGCAGTCACGGCAGTCCTGGATGTAGTTGATCAGCTCCACCAGCTGCGCCGTCGTCTCCGGTGTCTCAGAAGAGCGAGCTGCCATCTCCTCGTATACGTTACAAATGCTGCATGATAGGGATTCATATGAAAAGAAAGAAGAAATATTAAGAAGGGTTTCACCACATTTAGCGGCAATGAACCGCATTTTCTTATGATTCAATCCTTTTTAGTCATTAAAAACGGTCATTAACCGGAGTGAGATATAGAGTGAGAGCCGAGCGCGTCGTAGATTCCGCCGCGTGCGATCGCACTCCTGCTCTCGTTCTCGCTCTAGTAAATTACTGTTCTAAGTGACAGGAAGGGATAGAAACATAGGAAAGTGAGGTTAGATGATCCAACCCTAAGACGTTTTCAACATAAAACATAATTAATATTTTTCTCTGAAGCGGTAGGCATAGTAGAGTGTTTGTTCCTCCATTTGCAGAATCAGGGCATTCTGGACACGGGAACTGAGAATTTCAAGACAGAAAAACTCAATACCATTATTTGAATTACAAAATAGGAATTCACGCGATTATAATTAAGATGTTAACTGTTATTTAAACCGGTAAGACCACAGACACGACGTTTCGACCAGTTACGCCGGCCGTTGTCAGCTTTGTTGACATTTTGTCGTACACATTCCCACTTCACCACCAAAGAAAAGTTAATTATAATTAACACATTGAAATTGGCCAGTTGACTAATGTTAATATACGCACCTTCTATTCCACTTCCTATTAACGGTAACGTAATGATCAACGATATGCATTCGCAGTCCATTCACGATGTCCCACAGCGTGTCATTTATCGGTCCACAGTCCAACATGATCATATTGAGGGGGATGTCTCGCCGTAAGAACAGAATCTCGTCTCGAAGCGCCTCGTACATGTAGATGCGGCTTGAGAAATCCTAACAGTGACTTAGATTATGTTTTGGACAAGAATTTACCTTGTCGCATTTGTTTTAAGAACACAAATCGTTTGGAAAGATAGTATATCATAGTCGGTTTTTTTATTGCAAGCATACATAAACTTCGCCTAATAAAAAGTAGATATGGTTAACTCTGAACAAAACATCTTTAAAGGAATATTCTACAGATGGATCAATATACCGTCTTGATTTATTATTTACCTATTATTAGTTGGATTCATCAAACGTCAATGGCTTGAATAATAATAATAATATTCTACCACATTCACACAGCGCCATCTAGTCCCAAAGTAAGCTTTGCTTATGTTATGGGTACTAAATAACTGATATACTACTTAAATACTTTTTTTTTGTAAATACATACATATTATAAATTACACCCTAACAATAACAACCTAATAATTACTTACAACAAAAAAATCACGCTATTTAATTTACAGAAATTAAAATAACCATCAACATTGACTTATAACTACTTAAATGTTATGCCGCGTGTTAGGAGAGGCAGCACATTGTGGAGATAAGAACCAATAGGCAATGTGTGTAAATTTTTAGATTTTGTTTTCGAAGCGTTTAAACTCTTGACTCTAACCTTCAAATAAGGAGGAGGTTCCTGCGCGGAGAACTTAAGCAAAGCTTCCTTGGCATTGCCATTCTGAATATAGAAGTATTCAACGTAGCTACTGAGGAAGCTTCGAGGTCCCGGCTTATTCATGTTGAAGCAATGAAGGCATTTTGTAATGATATCGTTTAGGTAGCCCTCCTCGGGGTATACTCCTAATAGGCGTGGTCGTTGACGCGTTACAGCTGCGAGGAAAACTCACTTTAATATCATGTTCCAAATAAACAAAAATTTTAGGTTTTGAATTTTAGTTGTTAATGTCTGATCCACCAACCCGCACTAGGCCAGCTTGTGTGGATTATGGCCTAAACCCTCTCAGCTCTCTAGATAGAGGAGAGGAGACTCGGGTCCATCAATGGGGCATTAATGGGTTGCTGATGATAATGATACAGTTTATATCTATGGTAACGTAGCAGCATCTATATCGACAGCATCTTCAAATAATTCGGCAATAGAATTGTTGTTTTATTGTTATGGTAACTCACCAGGATACATAACCTGATCAACGCTCGGCAACTGGTGGTTCACATTAATGATAGCTTGGAACCACTTGACAATGTAACCCTTCATTTGTTCTAAGGTCGGCTCGAAGGTGATGTTATCTGTGCCGGGGTGGCCAATCACCTTGATGCGGAGGAGAGGTTTCTTGGTGAACATATAGTCACGGTATACTCCTTCGTATTTGTTACCCTCCTGGTTTTAAATGAATAAATGTATAAAAACTTTTAAGCTTTCGCGACTTGTACACATATTAAATTACTTTAAAACGGGTCTACGTCACGTATTATATTATAATTTTTAATTATATTATAATACGTGACGTTATCAGCTTGTGTAAACATCGCCGAAGTGACAAAGTAGACCAGTGTAAAGACGTCATTAGTGTAGTGTGTCGAAATATCGACAGTTCTGATATAAATAAAAATAATGACAAAAGTGAGGGTAATCGTAGAAACCTGTTACATTCTTGTGACTTTCATAAGTGTTACCTTGTAACCTAGATGAATAAACGAGATTTCATTTCATTTCAAACCCGCGTGCATCGAGGACAACGCTCGGCAGCCACCTCAGTCAGCCCGTGACCACGATCTATGTAATTCGATCGAAACGTCGGGCAAATAAATAAGGTACTCGTATTTACTATTCCTTATAATATAATACGTGACGTAGACCCGTTTTAAAGTAATTTAATCTGAATAAATGTATGATTATATATCTCAACTCTCAACAAATAAAGTGACTGATTCGAGTAATGGACTGTCCACAATTCCGCGTCACGACGTTCTAACGTGAAACGGCGCTGTGTCATGACGTGTAAATTCACGGCACGGCAACGTCACCCCCAAACTGCGTCGCTCCATTTGATTCTAATTTACTAATATCGCTTGCTGTAGAACGTCCAAGGGCTCTAATATTAGATAATTTCAAGACAAGATAACGAGTATAGTTGCGGCATTGTGGCGTTTGTCTATTTTTTCGACACGATAGCGTAAATTTGCATGTCACGGCACTGTACCGTGCCACGGCACCGGACCGCCCGCTGTTACGAGGTCGTGACTTGGTGTTGTAGTCAATCTCTAAGACTACAGTTTGAAGCTGGAAATGTCAAGTAAAAGACAGTAGGTCTATATACCCAGCAGCGGACTGCTATAATTTGATTATGGGCAGGTCTGACTAAGTGGATACCTCTCCAAAAACGACCAGTGCTTCTAGAAACACAAAGCATTAGGTAGTAGTAGGGTATAAGTTTTGATACAATTACTCATCATCATCATCATTATCATCATCATCATATCAGCCGCAGGAAGTCCACTGCGGAACATAGGCCTCCTCAAGAGATTTCCAATAGGGCCGGTTGAACAATTACTCACAGAATAATAATAGAAATATTCAGCAAAATGATGTACGCTTCTTTCGACTAAGTCTCGTACTTGTCTCGACATCAGAGCGTGAATACATCTGTAATTTATATACATATTCGTATACATATATATATTATAATACTATCTAATGTTATAAATGCAAAAGTTAGGATGGATTGATGTATAGATGGATGTATGAGTGGATGTTTGTTACTCAATAATGTCAGAAAGGCTGAACGATTCTGTATGAAATTTGGCATACAGGTAAATTTTAGTCTCAAATAGCACTTAGGCTACTTATTTTTAAATTTTTTTGATAGTCTTGAACATTGGGGACTTTGCTTTTTAAGCCTCTATCACAAACACCCTAAAGAATGGATACAGACACTAATATACTAAGCCAAATGACTTACTTATAGAACTGCTCAACTTGAAAGGTGGACTCTGATCGCTTCTTGGCCACATAAATAGCCCAATGTTGTCTCATCTTGACCATCGTATCAGCGACGTCTATAATCCAGTTGTCTAACAATTCCTGTCTGACCGCTTCGCACATCTTCATCAAGTTCTCTGTGAATTCTGCCGGGTATTGCGGGAATGGGACTAGTTTTTGCATCGCTTTCATGTCGCAGATAAATATGTTTTGGTATCTAAAAGGAATAATTTCACAATAGAAAATAATATTATATATTGACACAAGCTTGCACTAGTTTTTAAACAAATTACTTACCATATTAAATACTTATTAATATTCATTAATTTTTCCGAAAATGGGTAAATAGAATAGGATGTTATATTTTGGATGACCATTCATCAGCTTGGCAAGTATAGAAATTGCGACAGGCTTAGACAACTTTTACTTATGATCATAATATATCATTTCGATATTTATATTTTAAAGACTGTGTATTCACAAAGTATGAAGGTAATCAATTCAATATTTTCCTCGTGATTGAGACTAAATTTATTTGAATTCTTAAAAAAAAAAGAAATATATTTTTGTAGCACGACGTTAACGTAGTCTAGGAACGTCTGCAACACCATAGACATCACGAACGCCGTTCCGACTCTTTGAAACTCTTTCTTTCCCCAATGAACATTAAGTAGATACCACTAGACACTACTCACCAGCAGGAACACAAGAATGTTATTATGACTGAGTTCTTCTGTAGAACAGAGGTTATTACTCAGACGGCTCATATTATATCAATATTTATTAGGTATTAGTAATTTGGACATAAGAATAAATATTAACAGATGAATAGAACAATATTATATTTTTACATACACATGACTGGCCTGTTGGTCTAGTGGTTAGTGACCCTGACTGCTAAACCGGAGGTCGTGGGTTCGATCCCCACCCTGGACAAATCTTTGTGTGATGAGCATAAAGGTTTGTTCTGTGTCTGGGTGTAACTTATCTATAATTTGAATGTATTTACAAAAAAAAATGTATTTAAGTAAACTTGTTTTTATTTAATCACACACATAAAACTATGACAACAAAAAATAACTTGGCACGCGTAAGTGCAGTCACAACTTATTGGCGGTATACAATTAAAATTCCTTACCTTCCGTGCTAGTCAAAAGACTGTGTTACGGCAAGGTAATGATTCTCGCATTGAACTACAACTAAAAGTTCATTGACATAAGGACTATTTTCTATTGAAGATCACAAGAAAGTAAAAATAAAGGAGGTACACATGAAATAAGACTGTTGTAAACAAAATAGTATATGTAAAAGTAACGGATAAAACAAACTACTGAGTACTAATGCCGCCGTGCTCAGTAGTATATCAGTTGTTTAGTACCCATAACACAAGTAAATATAATTGCTTAATTTGGGACTAGATGGCGCTGTGTAAATGTGGTAAATTATTATTATTATTATTTTTTATTTTTTTACATTTGTAGCCTTCATCATCATCCCCATTAATATCACCACTGCTGGACTCGTGTCTTCTCCCCTCTTTATAGCTTTACCAGTCATTAACGTAAATTTGTAAACTTAATAGGAAAACCAACCTTTCTTGCCACATTCTCCTGAGCTCAAGAAGTATAGGGTTCCCTTGATAGAACCTATAGAACAAGGACTCCTTAGCCCTCGTGAGAGTAGTGTGCCAGGGCATCGGCGCTCTAATGATGTGTGCTGGCCATAGAGGCGGGAGATATGGTATTCTCAGACGTTCCCGTTCATCTGGGTCGTTGAGTATGTAGTCTAGGATACATCTAGAAATAGCACGCAAATGAAATCATTTCTTTTCCTCAATATTTAAAAAAATCGTAAAAAAAAAAATAAAAAAAAAAATTGTTTTGCTCAATCGTTCTGTATAAAAGTTATCTACATTGCTTTCGTACATTTTACGTGATGCCCGAACAAATAAACAGACAAACATTCGAAAAATGTTAGAAATGGTTTCTATTGGTTGTCCTTTAACACCCTGGCTATTTTTTGGATTTTTTTTTTATGTACACAAACGACTTTTTTACAGATTTATTATATGTATAGATAACGAACATTTTAGTGCCTCAACGCTACGAGAACGTGTGACATCAACGAGCAAATCACGCGTATAAGAGACGTGCCCGAGGCATGGTCGGACCGGGCCAGGTCAGATGAATATTGATGCTAAAAACCTATAATTTATTTCGGTAAGTAGGTACATGGTATCATCATTCATCATCATTAGCAACCCATTAAGTCCCACTGCTGGGCTCGGGTCTCCTCTCTTCTAACTAGAGAGCTGAGAGGGTTTAGGCCATAATCCACTCACGCTGGCCTAGTGCGGATTGGTGGATCAGACATACTCATAGAATTTCCTTCACCGTTAGCAGATGGTAAGTCAGTCATAAAGTGGAATCCACATTGGTACTGCCGGTTGGGATCGAACTCGGACCGCATGATTTGCACGCCGGTCACTTATCCATTCAGCTACCATCGCATACATATGTACATGGTATGTATAAAAAATATTCTCTACTTTAATAAGTTTTTATTTTTAATAGAACATACATGCAGCTAACAGTTATAATTACCGAACGTTGTTGGCCGTGTTGGCCATAAAATTAACACCCGCACGCTTCACACAGTTGAAAGGATCTCGGTCTAAATTATTAAATCAAAGCAAAGGATAATTGCTTAACATTTAATGTAGTTAAACTAAAATATTAGTTCACCTTTTCATAGCCATGACGAAGAACTCATATATATCGGCACGACTCTGTCTAACACACGCCTGCCACGTGAGAATTAGGAGACGCTTCTTAATATGTGCTGTCTGTACGTCCACAGACTTCCTCGCTCGTAAATATAGCTCTTCTGGATAATCTGGTATTTGTTTACCGGTTATTGCCTGTAACAAATTATTTAAATAAGAGCTGTGTACTTTCTAACTTCTCCAACTTTTTCTTATTAAATTCGTTGCGGATTCCAAGACTTAGGTTTACTACAAGATTAGATTTGCTCTGGGACTCCCGCATGTCATAATCCGGTGCAAGATTTCATCATTTCATCACAGTAATCATAGTGTGGATGGTCCTGTAAGAGCTATGTACTATACTCATCCACCCAATAGAAGACTGCAGCTAAACAAAAAACATCATCTCCGAGAACGTTTCACTGTTGGGCACAGATTCTTTACAAGAGTTGGCATTCAGTTTCCTATATTTTACATACCTAGATGTATTGTGATTTGTTCTTCTAATTGTCTTTTACAGCATTCGATGCGGTGGCCCATTTGATTACTTCGTATCTGAACGGATGCGTATTGTGCCACATTTTATGTTGTTTCAAGAGATTTGAAAGGTGTCTGACAAGTTCTTACAAAAAGTTTCTTTTGTACAAACATGGGCACAGCGGGCTTAACCCCTCGCCATTATATTCGTGGTACAAGAACTCTTTGGTTTTAGGTTTTATCAACTAGTATCGCCGAAAAATGACAATTACGTTTTATTGTTTAAGAACAAGATCATTTTAGGTTTATGCTTTGACGAATATTTACTGAAGTAGCGGTAGAATAATAGACTCACTGTATTCAAATAGTAATTAATTCTTTCTGATTGGTTTTTAGTAATGGGTATGTAGTGTTCGTGCTCTGTTAGAGTCAACATTTCCACCCTCTGCTGGTCTGGATCCCGAGGCTCTTCAAATGATAGTTTTTCCAAGTGCCTGAACATATAGATTAGTTTAAATAATTTACTTTTGGAAATTAGTGTCATTAGGATATTATGGTTTCGTGCAGATGAACCAATGACTAACCACAGTCATGTGGTACCCCTAGTGTTGCCGATATTTATAGACTAAGATAGCTGCTTACTATCAGGTGGACCGTTTGCTTGTTTGTCAGCATCGTGATGTAAAAAAGCCAACAGGTTTTGAGACTAGCCTTTAGTACCTACAGCTCAAATTGAAGCAGTTGGTGACCGCCACAGCTATGGAGGATGCTATATATCGGCAAACATTTTGACTAAATTCCTACTTTAGCTGTGCAGGACGTTATACTGCTACTATGTGCATACTACTATGTGCTCCCTGACCATTCAGGGCGCACGGTTGAGATGCGAATATGTTTGTTCATTGTGAATTGGTGAATAGTCATTGTTTAGTTATTTGATAGGTACATTAAAACAGGAAACGTTGAAGTTATTTGTACGTAACGTATTATAATCAGTGGTCGGTGGCTACACAATTTGAAGGTGAGTAGGGAATATTGTTGTTTTTTTACAGCAAGTGGCCACCATTGATTAGCAGATTCACGAATTAGCAAAATTTATAAATAGGTATACCTAGCATTTAGTTTTTAGCACGTATTCCATCAAAAAATGCACAATAGCGCTGTGGCGGATATTAGGTTTGGCCTATGGACGTCATTGGGCTGACGATGATGACGCATTTCATCTTATCAACTATGTTCATGTACATATAAACTAATTATATATGTTATACTCCAGTATCTTTATTATTATCAAAACAAAAACAAAAATTTACAAAAAATAATAATTACTTTTGAAGTGCTATTTTTGCCGCTTCTTCTGCAGCTAATTTTGCTTCTTTACGCTTTCGAATCCTTTGCTTCTTCGCTTCTGCTTCTGCGGCCTTCTTTTGATCGTATGCACCTGACACCAGATCTTCTAGCAGTACCAGACCTTGATTTATATAGAAAGAAATTTGTATGAACAGGTCATATAACAATTTTCTATAATATCTTAAAATTGGTTCTATTGTTTTTTTCCTTTTTAAAGCATTGTTTTGTGATTTGTAGCCCTAATAACCTCTTACGATATCCTGGGGGTAAAACATTCGAGTGATATAATTATTACCCACTCATTATTTCACTTCAAAATTATTAACTAAATACTACGAATAAATAATAATAACGCTCGCTGAGGCGATAATTAGGTGAAGTCTATGTCCAGCTGTGGACGTCATTGGATTGTTATGATGTTTTCGATAATTACCTTTAGGCAACTTAGACTTATTCTTCGCATCTTCAATTGCCTTAAGCCTTTCCTTCTCTCTCTCTTCCCAAGACTTGAGGGGAGGATACTGCATCTCTCCGTTGGGCCCTAAAGGTCCGTACAACTGCGGAGGGTCGCGCCTCTTCGGCGGCATGTTTATCGTACGTATAGTTTTTGTAGCAGCAGTGTAACAGTTACCTGAACAAGAGTGTTATTTATTACATAAAGCATAAGAACCGTTATTAATAAATTGACTTCGACCGTGGCGTCATTCACACCGTTACTAAGTGTCGTGGGTTCGATTCCCAGACGAGACAAATATTTGTGTGATTTGAGTCTAGATTTTGTAAAGTCCCCCGCGACACAGGGAAAGGTTTCGATTAGTTCCTTAGTGGGGGCGTTGTCTTTAAAAAAAACGTTTACTGCGTTTAGGTATATTATAAGTCTTGCAGACTCATAAAAATCTATTTAAATCGGCCGCACAAATTTGTATTTACATGAGTGGTGATTGAATTTAGAACTTTATGTCTAGAAATCAACTTCATGTCTAGCAATCACAGAGTAGGTAGGTACTACCAATAATAATTAGGTATACCAATATATAAACAGTGGTCGCAGTTGGTATCCGTTATTTATAGGTAGGTATTTTTGTTTGCTAAGAAATAAAATATTAAATAAAGAAATGTAAAAGCTTTCCAGACTCTCAAAGTGCATAATACATTTCGCAAAAGAATTTAGTTTTAGTTGATAATATACCTACCAAACATTAATAAGAAAAGTCTTAAGGTGATTTTCCACCAGAGTGGCTAGGCGAGGCGAGGTGAGGAGAGAATTGAAATTGGTATGGCAAATTTTCAATCCTCTCCCAGCGCATCTTTGGTGGAAACAGTGTGGATTAACGAAGATATGCGAGGCGTGAATTGAAATATTTGTTTGTGTAAAAATGATGGCTATTTTTAGTGGAAAAAGGTCAGTGCGATTTCAATTATCTTCTCGCCTCGTCTCGTCTCGCCACTGTGGAAAATCACCTTTAGGGGCGTCATACACGGACGGCTCCGGAAACATACGTCATACACGGACCCCGGAGACCAACTGCTCCCATCGCAGACAAGCAGCGAAAAAAGTAGTCAGAGCGATACGCTTCAAGCGGTCCATGGACTCCATGGTATTTGAGAATGTCAATTTTGTATGGAAACTGCAGATCGCCCTACAGCGACCGCTTGAAGCTGTCCGTGTATGAGCGAGTTAAGTGGTACATATTACCTAAAGAATCTGAAGGCTTAGCGTGGTCGAAAGTGTCACGATACGGCACTCCTTTAGTCCATGACTTCAACTGCAACAGTGGAGGGAACTCGCTGCAGGCGCCCTCAGATTCACCTTGAAAGATATCACTACATATTATTATATCCACAATACCGCATTAGACTAGCGTGTGTGGATTATGGAGTAGTTAGGTTGTACCAGTTCTAGCTCACTATCCAGAATCCGTCTGGCTCACTAGCTCACTATTCTCGAGTCGACAAAAACTAAAAAAAAAAAAAAAAAAAAAAAGGTTTTGCCATGCTCTGATCACGAATCTGCGGTCCGTTTTTGTCTAGGATGTGTGGTTTCAGAGATGTGGAAATCAATTAAGAAGAGTATCTAATCGATATCTAATCCCGCACCCTCATTAACGTTTCTTTTGTTCTCCTATTTCCTATTATCTATTGTTTCTGGTAGACCCTCATTAGCATTCTTATCTATTACTCATTGTAAGCTCTTATTATCACTGCTATTGTTTAAGAACTTCCATGCTATTCTGAATCATCAATAAAACACATTCCTTCATTTCTACATTTTTATTGCTTATTAAAATATGAATGAAACATCTGATTCACTAAAATATCATTGTATACTGTGTTCTCTGTAAATATGTTCGTAAAACTAGGATGTGTGGTTTCAGAGATGTGGAAATCAATTAAGAAGAGTATCTAATCGATATCTAATCCCGCACCCTCATTAACGTTTCTTTTGTTCTCCTATTTCCTATTATCTATTGTTTCTGGTAGACCCTCATTAGCATTCTTATCTATTACTCATTGTAAGCCCTTATTATCACTGCTATTGTTTAAGAACTTCCATGCTATTCTGAATCATCAATAAAACACATTCCTTCATTTCTACATTTTTATTGCTTATTAAAATATGAATGAAACATCTGATCCACTAAAATATCATTGTATACTGTGTTCTCTGTAAATATGTTCGTAAAACTACGCATTGAACACCCCTGAAACTTATATAGCAAATACATTAAGCAATATTCGCCGCAAACTGATGTCCACTCATTCTGAATTCTATCCACATTCCAGTCCCATCTTTTACAATTCCTTCTTAAAAAGTCGAGATGATATCGTGTAGGTGCACGCCCATATGAATCAAAATATTGACCAATACCATTCGTATCGACATGTAAAGCTATCCAATGTGAGCCTGGTTTATCATCCGTATCCAAATTGCATATTGTGTACATAGGTACATGAGTGTAAATGGGTAGTCTATTAGCAGCATACACATTATATTCTAGACTGGGGTGAATCTTTTTCAGATGTTGTTGTACATCTAGTGTATCCATGATATTACCAATCTATTCAATGGCTAACATAGGAATGATCAATTATAGTCACTTGTTACGACTTGTATTAAATGTCATTCGCTTGTGGAGATTTTGTATGATTTATCTGTGCAATGCACTACGCATTACGAAAGAATGCGAGATAAGTTTGTTAGTTCAAATTTACTATCGGTTGCACTGAGGAAATGCTTTAGATAAGATAGAACTATATAAGACCGAGTGGAGGCAGAGCCATCAGTCATTCTATGGTCTCGTTTGACCGCAGTGAATCGATATATCAATACTAAGTGTGTGCTACTTCAACGCAACAATAGTCATGGACGTAAGTGTTATAATATTTTATTGAAAAACTTACTTTTCTTTATGTTGTTGATTCCTTACGTGTGTGTGATTAAGTGTAATTATGTGATTGATATTAACATGATAACTGTGTTGTTGCAGAAAACATTCAGCTTCATAGACAATGAAGAAAATACCTATAAACAGTATTACTACCCGCCACTCTCCCCTAATCACGAAGAAGAGAGTGATGACATCGTTATTAATAACACAGGCGATGGGGGAAAAAGGAAATCGCAGTCGATTGACCATTTTTTTGAAGTGGAACCTAAAATAAAGAGGAAGAAGCTGTTGTCGTCAACCGTGGCACGAGCCGCTAGAGGTGGTGTATCATACATTTCTACTAATTCTGACGACGGAGACCAAGCGACGCATCTCATAAAAATAGAAGTGTACGATGTGAAAAAGCTATGCAAGGTTCCAACTACTGATCATTGGAAACATGCTACCACGAGGATTAAATATTATGTTGGGAATAATAGGGATAGCATCTACGACAACACAAACGCCCTCGTACACAATATTACAAAGACAACAGCAGAAAGTGAAAAAGTGAAAAAATACTTTTTCAACAATGACAGTCATTAGCTGATCATTACTGAATGTGATTCTGATAACATAAATTACTTTTGTGTACTCATTAGATTCAAGGATTGCATCTTGCGATACTGGGAGAAACACGAGACCAGAAGGAAGAGATGAGTGTGGTATACGTGAACAGAACTTGTCATTGAATAGCAAAACTACAACACTGAGTGGAGAAGAAAAAGAGAAGAATATGCAGTATCCAAGAGCTGAATATCCATTCTTCAGTTCAAAAGCTAGACGGTTGCTCAGTTTCGAACACTGGCCTCTCCTTTTGCGACAGAAGCCTGAAGATCTCGCAGAAGCTGGTTTCTTTTATACCGGCCATGGAGACAGGACCAAGTGTTTCCATTGTGGTGGTGGTTTAAAAAATTGGGAAGATGATGATGATCCTTGGCAGCAACATATTCAGTGGTTTAGTCAGTGCGCTTATGTAAAGTTTAAATTTCAACAGCGTTTTGTGTAAGATGAAAGGTGTATAAAGAAATAAAAAATAGTATATTTGATACAATTTGTTTTATTTAATTTAATAATGTTTTCCAATAGTTACATAGGTACACATTTAAACATGCATTACACATAAATCTAATACACAACACACATTATAACCTTAACTACTGTAATCTACAGTAATATTTCTGTTTTTATCTATTTCAATAATATTATCAAACTCAGCATAAACTATACAGTTAATTGTTTGTATAAGTGAGGATTCAAATCGTATTTCTAATCTTACACTACCATGCTTTATGAGATTCCAATGAGCTGATGAGTTAGCTGATAAATCAGGAGTTAAATCAAATGCTAATAGGCAGTAACCTTTGGGATACTGCTCACGAGAAATTGCATTTCCTTCATTAAGAAAGTGAATACCAGTCCCCGAGAATAGAGTATGATATGCTGATGTAAATATACTATTATTAAAAGAGGGTTGCAAAGCTTTTGAGGGTATTTGTTGACCATCAATATATAAGCAGAAAGAATTAATACCATAGTTTTCAAAGTTAAATGGATTTTTAGTAATAGAGCCATTAAATGCAGAATTGTTTACAAATCCAACTATACATCTTTTTGGTATCTGTCCTAGGAATATATTATCAAGAGTTTTGCCTTGAACACCCGATGGAATTGTTAAAACTTTGACTTCAGCCCGAGTAATAGGATATTTAGCAGTAGTAGAAGCTAAAACTTTTTGATGTGCGAGTAATACACTTGGATTAATTCGTGCTCGTCGGACAATAAGAGTTGCATCCGTAATGCTAACTTTAAACTTTACATCGTTTGATCCAGCAATTAAATTAAAACTCTCTCTCGATCGAACTAACTTTACACTCATTTCAACACCATTAATTAAAAATTTATCTTGATTGAAAATGTCACCATGGAGATGTCCAATCATTTCTATTTCTTTACTTTCATTAATTAACTCCTGTCTTTTAACAAATCCTATGTTTTTCTCATCTGTAGAATCCATTTTTCCTGCTGTATCCTCATACCAAAGGCTACAAGTAAGATGAGATTGTTTAGCAGCAGGAGCATAGTTTAAAAGTGTTTCCATATATGCTCGATAGGCATAGGTATTATTCGGTGGTGACACAAGTTTTTGGTTTAAATAAACATCAAGTTGACTAAAAAGTGAATGCAACCAATTATTTACAGGTGCTACTACTGAGGTCGATATCAAGTTACTTGAATCTTGATTTAATACTTTTGCCTTTATGTTGAGTAATGTATGAGACAAATCTATGTAGTCATCGCCTGCCCCAGGAACTTGAAACTCAATAGGTCCATCATCAGCAAGAGATGAAATTGGTTTATAGTGAATCCACAATCCATTTTCAATGCTCGTTTGTGTAGATGGTAGTGCAAATAAATCCAATTCTGACTTAGCGCACTCACAAGAATGATTATGAAGGAAAGACATATCTAGTTTGAAAATATATCTAGTTTGAAAATATATCTTTAATATTTTTTGTTTTTAGACTAGGTTTTTTCGTAGCTCTCACTCTAACAGTTAATGGTGGAATGAATGAGGCCAATCGTTTTCTTTTAGTTATATATCCAGATCCTGTCATGTTAAATCGATCAATTTTATCATCAGCTTTTCGTTTTAAGTTGGTACTAACTTGCTTTAGACGATCTTTTATTGAGTTTTCCATAGGACGCGCTTGTACCATATCCGATAAAAGTCCTACTCCAGCGTTTAATGCCTCTTTACCAATCACTCGAGCGCCACTTGAAAGTAAAGGTAAAACTGATCTAAATAACCCCCCTAAGAAGCTCCCAATACCATGACCACGTTGATATGATGAACCCTTATAAATTACTCCAACTCCTGATCCAGCTTGGTGTGTATAATAATTTTCATATGGACATTTATGATGATGATCACGAAGAGAATTCATTATTATAATTTTCGGAAATGTAGTTTAATACACACGGTTCCAAACTGGAATGGTATTTTGTGTCCTGTGTTCGATCTTATATCTATTTCCAGCGTATCGAACTCTCTTCGCATAACAGGTAAGTAGTGAGGTGGAGAGAAAACGTGCATTTTATTTGCACCATAAATGTATTTTGAAGGATCTAATGAAATGACTCTTAATAAAGGAGTCATAACATCACCCACAATCTGAGGATCGATAATGTCGCAATACACAAGTAGTTGAGATGGTAATCCTAAGTGTAAATTAGCAGGACACTTCCCAAAATTTCTCTCTAGGAGATTTTTATTTGGCTCATAACCTAGTTGTAAACTTAATTTCGGTGATAATGTTACGGATTTAATATTTTTATCCAAAACAGAAACAGACACAAATTTTGTTATTTCATCATAGCGAAATTTCAAGTTCTCTCTGATACCATTTAACGCCCCTAAAATATGCTCAACGTTATCATAGTTGGTAGCTGGAATATGTTTTTTGTAGTAAACTGTTGATGGTTTACCTTCATTAGGTATTAACATGGTTTTTGTAATGTATACAACATTTTCATGATCTTGAACAGTAAACATGGTACATGGATATTGAAATTCGGCAACTCCAACCGACCATTCACCTTCTAGTTTAATAGGTTTTGGTAATTTTGTTGAAAAATTTGTGGTCTTGTTATCTGGAAAGTACTCCATTGAACTATTGCTGAGCAAAGTTAAATAAAAACTTTCTTTATTCATAATTCTTTTAAGCTGGAAGCTAAAATCCAACTGTTAAATTTATCTGGATAACCTTTCCACTTCACTAATACTTCTTTTCTGTTACCCGAATAACGATTGTCAATTATTTTATCTATTTTATATTGTGAGGTGGGGTTGTAAGTGACCTTCTGTAATTCTCTTTCATAAAAAGTACCTACTATGGGGTCATTTTGTAAATCTGTTATTGTATAAACAACCCATGGAGATCTATCAATTATTGAAGATATAATAAATATTTCATCACTCCAATTTGATTCATATCCTTTTTGGAAAACGTGTTTATATTTGGTTATTCGAACATAGTCTCCTACATTGAAATTTGGTTTTTGATTCTCTAAAGAAAGTTTGTTTGACTTCCCATAATAAAGATTAGTCCAAACTGTCATAATATTGTTGGAATTTACATCACATGGACACATCTTAATACTAGAGTGAATGCTGTGATTATAAGAGTATATTAAATCTTGTAAAACATCTATATATCTATAAGTATTACTATGAGTGAAATAACGCCACATTTTCATTTTTAGAGTTCTTTGAAATCGTTCAACAATACTGGCCTTAATGTCAGGATTGTTAGTGGTATAGTAATTAATCTTTTTGGATTTAAAGTATTTTTGTACATCTTTTGAAACGAATTCTGTACCTTTATCAGATTGTATGTGAGTAGGTGTTGTATTACTTTCAGTAAATATACTTTCGAAACATTCTTTAGTTGTTTCTGAGTTTTTCTTTTTCATTGGTCTTGCAAAAGCATATTTACTGAATACATCAATAACACAAAGTATGTAGTTGAAACCATCATTATATTGAGAATAAGTTCGCATATCACTTAAATCAGCTTGCCACAGTTCATTAATATTTGATAGAATGTACCTATTACGTGGGAATTTTTTCTGAATGGGTTTATGTAGTGTATATGTTTCTTGTGATTGTAACCACTCTTTTACTTGTTTTTTATCCATTTTACCATTCATGGCTTTTGATAGTTTATCAATACTACCAAAACCAGCGGGATTAGATGGATCATAATAAATCCTGTTAATTTCTTCTAGTACGGCGTCCATTTTTCCCAATCGATCTTTTTATGTATTTTCGTTATAGATTTTTTACCTACACTTCTTGGCGTAGAAAACTCTTGATCTTCAATCTCAGAGGTTTTGTTCAGATCTTTTGCTTGGAGTTGACTAATAAACTCACATCTCTTTGGATTTCCGATGTAAGAAAGTGGTACTTTGATATCTTTTAATGCTTTAGCAAATCTATCCCACCCTATTGGATCACTTCTTTTTAGGGGTCTGAGTGAATCATTTACTAAATCAACAATATTACTTCCAGGAATCTTTTCATTATCAATTATGACTGTGCCTTCATTATCCCAATGTATTTTACTTTTACTTGTTCCAACTAAATTTAATAATAACTGACCTTTTTTATTATAAGTTTTCGGTATTAAACTGAGGATTTGAGTTGGTGAGTAAAGTGGATTTGCATCATTCTCCTCCAACAAAGATTCAACATCAACTGAACTGTTTAGATCTCTATCTTTATTTTTAAAATCAATTTTAGACTTATTTGAATCTTCATTAGATGTATCAGAATAAATTGGTAATCTGAGTGGTTGACGACCCTCCTCGGTAAAGTGAAGGTATCTTTGTAGTGTTTGTAAATATAACATCCACTTCTTTCGATCTTCCGTCTTACTATTCATAATATTTTGCATTTCAATATCTAATCGAGACAAATTACTATCAACTTTATTATCTTGTTTTAATTTTTCAATCAATCCAGGTTCGATAAGTATCATTTTCTTTGCGTTTTCCATGTTAACTGGCTAGTCCACTTACTAATCCACTCAATATTGCACCTAATATTATTGGTAAGAAAGCTCCTCCTTTTTGTATAATTATATTTTTTCTTAGTTTATGTTTACACTTTTGCATCAGTTTACGTAGTATGTTTTTGTGTTTATTTAATTTTTGTTTATCTTGATCTTTAAGAGCTACCTTTCCTTGTAGAACGTTATGAATACATTCACAAATGCAATTTATTTCTTCTTCATCACACGTTTTAAGTAATGCTCTCTGATATTTTGGTTTAAGCGTATGCAGAGCGTTTAGCAAATGTTTATGCGTTGTGAGTCGACGATGCATCATTTACAAATGATTTGAATTGTTTGATTCTTGGTGTATTTAAACTCTTTTGTTGGAACGTAGACAGTACAGTAACCATTAAATGGAAAGACATTTGTCTTGATACGACAAAAATCATTGGTATTCTGTTTTAAATCTACCATTAAATATCCATGTGCTGCTAAAGTTGCATCTTTGTATGCATCTTCAATGAATTTCGGATTATCTGGTGACACTTGCCGTGCTAAATATCTTATTTGAGTTTTATCTCGAGGGTTTTTAAAATATATTATATAACTTGAGTTTAGAGAAATGTCTCTTTGACCTTTACCCTGATGAAATAAATTTTGTGTTAAATAAAATACACTAAGATTCCTGTGATGACTACCTTTTGTAAATACATCCACAATTCTTCCATCAGTCTCTCTCATTAGATCATCAATTATGATGAGATGTGGGCTTTCACCATCAAACATATTAAGATTTGGAATTCCTTGATGATAGTTAACATTTGACAAATTATATAAAGGTTGCATTTCATCAAAGCACCATGTGATCTGATTAAAATTACAATTACATATTTCTGTAACTGATTTTATGAAATTTGTTACAAAGTTTGACTTCCCACATCCACTTGGTCCTGCCACAATAGCAGTAAACGGATGAATAAAGTGAAACATTACACACGTCTAAAGTTTAAAGGAATGAAATAAAAAATGAAAGTGTTGTTGTAAAAAATTATATTTATATAAATTGCCGCTTCTCTACTTCATCACAAACTTTAGACAGCTCAAGATTTAATTCACTGTTGAATAGTTCAATATTCTCTTCCATGGGTGTGGAAAAGAAAGCACTGGTATCACCACTAGCGCAATTTATAATGCCCCCAAGCTAATGTTTCAATATTATTATCTAAAATATGTCTCTTTGTGTCATTATACGATAAACCAATCTTATTTAATTTTTGTGTAAATATTGTGTGTTTAATTGATTTAAATCTTAGCATACTATAATATTGCACTTCTTTATTAAATAGAGCAGACTTATAGCTATTCATTGTCATCTTTTTAGTGGTATTTTTATTTACCCCTTTTGCCTTGGCTATAGTTTTATTTTCTAAGTTAAAAGCGTACATTTTAGATCGTAAACCTACAAATTCTTTCATGATTTTACCATTATTTTCATCTTTGAAGAAACCTAATTTCTTTTTATTTAATTTTGGATATTCAAAAACATTATTTGTATCATAATCTGAGGTATCAAAGTATGAGCAAAGGTCAGGTTTTATATCAGTGTAAAAATCATATGTAAATATATGATATATTAAACTGTCTGTATCTGTATACAATAATTTGATTTTACTAAATTTTTTAACCATATAATTATAATGAAAGTCATACATTAAGGTTTTTGAAATATCTAAAATACAAAACCCTAAATAAATTGGTTTGTTATATATTAACTTAGTCTTTCGCAACTGAACCGCAACTAGGTCTTCCGAAAATATTGAAATACTATGAAATTGTGGTTTAGCGACTAGATCTTGAACACCTAAAGCTTTACCCTGGTTCTCCCAGTGTGTAACTAATTTTACGTTAACCCTTTTTTCAATATTCTCCATAGTCTTTCCGAAGACTGAATTATTCATTAATTTATAAAAATCTTTTTCAAAGTCTGATTTTGCTAACATTCTTAATTTTGTATTTAGATCTATGTACATTTTTAACCAAGGAGACTGTATAAATTTTAAAATTCTATGAATTTTAGTTAATTTAACCCCCATTTCTATGCACTGCTTTAAATTTCTGTAATGAATAACATATTTATCTTTATTATTTAAATTTGGAACTAGTTTATTCTCATTAGTATTGCCTACACAAATGTTTTCTGGACATAAAGGAAAGTCCGAATGCAAATCATGAAGTTCATCTGGATATTTCAAATCAACTTCTAAAATGAAACCTACGTCCGATGTCTCAGACACATTAAAATCTGAATTCGGATTAATCCATTCAAATCCACCAGTAGGAAGATATTGAGACATAGCCCAACCATATAAATTGTTGGCATCAAAATAAGTGATATATGAATTTGGTTTCTCTGCATCATAATCCTCCATGTATTTGTTATTAGCTCTAGCATAGCGATTACTACATTGAGATACACCACCCCTGATGCCTGATCTAATAAATGCGATTTTTTCATAATCTGTTAAAAGTTCTAATTCTATTTTTGTATATTTTAGCATTGCATCCCAACTTAAACCGGGAGCTGTGTAATAATGAGCAGGATCTAAATCATACGTATTAATACATAGCTTTCTAAAGTTTTCAAACACATCGGTCAACAGTAGAACATCTGTTTTTAAATACAAGTTTGAGTAATCTAACATATTACAACAACCAAAGTGTTCCCAAACATCTTTAGCATGACTGTAATCATCATTTGAAATATGGGAATCTGTGAGCGAATTATAAAAAAAATTTTGTTCAGGGAGCGATGTTATGTTTAAACTATCAAAACTAGTCATAAATTCATATGGATAAACCCCTTTGCGTTTTAATCGAAGGAAATCTTCATCATTAGGGAAATTTCTATGTAATTCTTGAAATTGATCATTACTGAGATTTTTGGCTAATTGTTCTAATTTACAAGATAAAAACTTAAATGAATCTACGAATCTCAATGTAACTTCATTGTTATTTATTTTTATTTTTTTGGAAAACGATACATATTTTTCTTTATTTTGAGGGATGACTTCGATTTCACCTTTACAGAAGTTTAATGCGTGAACAATAAAATGAGCATCGTAGTGACTAAGGTTGTGTAAAAATATTGGAATATGACGTGGTGTTCTGAACTTCGAGCTACATGATTCATGAGCAACACCTATAAAACCACCAGTGTACCAATCAAAATCATAAAAAGGTTCTGCTAACTCTGTTTCACAGATATGACAACAGGTTGCATCTGAAATTTGATTTTTGTCTTCATTTGTTAGTGGACCTGGACATTTTTGAAGATTAGTTTTTTGATTTATTTCTTTTAAATGGTTAAATAAACTTTCCATAAACACTTGTACACAGTTTGGTCCGCAATATGTCACATATTTTGATAATTTATCATCATATGAACATTTTATATAATAACCAAAACTATACACTTCATGTTTCTGAATATTGTGTGTGAAAGGTTTAGATGGATCGTTAGAACATGATTCTATTGGTTTTAAAAATGCCTCAAAATCAGCATAAACTACGAATGGTATCTTTAACTTTTTTTCAAAATTATCAAATTTAATTTTATCATTTGAAATTGGTTGATCAAACCAATTCTTTTTTGAAGTTTCACCGTTTGGTAGTTCTGTACAAATGTGCATACAATCGTATTGTTCATGGTTATTTAACCTTTCCTGGGATGGAAAACGAAGTAGACATGCTTGGCAAATGTACATAGCGTGACCATCTTTTGAAATTTGATTACTAACTAACCGCGATAAATTTTTTATGTAACAATAATGATTTTTCGTATCCTTAGAAAAAAATAATAAATTGATGTGTCTAGCTTTACGACATTTTGTTAAAAATAATGGACCTACAATAGAATTACATCGTTTTTCTTTATTATATTCTAATCCAAATACATTAATACTAATATCATTTAATTTCTCTACTTTTGCGATATCACAAATTTTTACCGGAAAGGAAATACCATCAAATTTAAGTTTATTTGCATGTATAGCGTACGATGATACCCGATCTGCGTTTTTGTTTATGGGAAATAACGCTGAGAGTAACGCCCATTTAAAACAAAAATAATCTTTGTTTTTTACATTTATAACAGCCTTTTTTAATTTTATGTCACGGGGTAGATCTATGTATGAGGTGCCACGTAGGGGGTTAAATTTATTAACATTCATGTCTATAGATTTTATGTTTTTTAGACTCCATCCACTATCTTTTTTTTCAAATGCACTAATTTTACTAGTAATTGTATCATTTAAAGATGAAAAAAATAAATTTAAGTTATCTCCTTGAGAAATAATATAGTTAAATGTTTGAAAATCGAATGTATTATGAATATCTTTAGTTTGTTGAACAAAATCAGCATGTAATATAAAATTTACTTTAAAAATTATATGTTGAGCAATACTCTCTTGTATTAAATATAAAATATCATCTTTAATAGAATTTAAAAACAGCTCAGGAGTTTCAAAATTTATCAGTGTCGAACTATCTACTCTACTTTTGATTTTATAAGTTAAAATTCTATTTCCAAAGGCAGACTCAATAACACTAACGTTTGGTAAAGAATTATGTGAATTTAAAAGATTATTTTTGTGGATATTACTTTTAAAATGATTAGCTAGATACCTTTTCTTGATAAATACATGACACGTTAGACATTCCACTTGATCATTGTTATCAACACTGGTCCCTACCCCCGCAGAGGTAGACGTTTCTTCTTCCATTCTTAGTTGTTTTTTGATGATTTCGGGTTCTTTGCTGCTAGTTCGCTTCTTTCCTCTTCCAAGTTGTAGTGGTTGACTGTTAAAACGATAAAAAAATTAAAAAAAATTATATTTATAAAACAATGTGCAAATTATAATCTAAATTTATAATTATTTTACTTACTTAAACTGTTTTTCAACCGTCGCACAGTGATTATACAGCTCATCATCATATGATGGATCGAACATTTCACGCTTCTCTCCTTCATCGCAAACTTTAGACAGCTCAAGATTTAATTCACTGTTGAATAGTTCCATATTCTCTTCCATGGGTGTGGAAAAGAAAGCACTGGTGCACACTTCACTGAAGTTTTCCATTGTAAAGAATAAAATAGGGAATAGAGTACATAACAGCCCTGTGTTGACAAATGAAGTGATGACCAATTTCAAATAATGTTCAATATTTATAGTTTAGCAAAAAATTAGAAAGTCCGTTAGAATTTAAAGAATTTATGTTATCAGTAATGATCAGCTAATGACTGTCATTGTTGAAAAAGTATTTTTTCACTTTTTCACTTTCTGCTATTGTCTTTGTAATATTGTATACGAGGGCGTTTGTGTTGTCGTAGATGCTATCCCTATTATTCCCAACATAATATTTAATCCTCGTGGTAGCATGTTTCCAATGATCAGTAGTTGGAACCTTGCATAGCTTTTTCACATCGTACACTTCTATTTTTATGAGATGCGTCGCTTGGTCTCCGTCGTCAGAATTAGTAGAAATGTATGATACACCACCTCTAGCGGCTCGTGCCACGGTTGACGACAACAGCTTCTTCCTCTTTATTTTAGGTTCCACTTCAAAAAAATGGTCAATCGACTGCGATTTCCTTTTTCCCCCATCGCCTGTGTTATTAATAACGATGTCATCACTCTCTTCTTCGTGATTAGGGGAGAGTGGCGGGTAGTAATACTGTTTATAGGTATTTTCTTCATTGTCTATGAAGCTGAATGTTTTCTGCAACAACACAGTTATCATGTTAATATCAATCACATAATTACACTTAATCACACACACGTAAGGAATCAACAACATAAAGAAAAGTAAGTTTTTCAATAAAATATTATAACACTTACGTCCATGACTATTGTTGCGTTGAAGTAGCACACACTTAGTATTGATATATCGATTCACTGCGGTCAAACGAGACCATAGAATGACTGATGGCTCTGCCTCCACTCGGTCTTATATAGTTCTATCTTATCTAAAGCATTTCCTCAGTGCAACCGATAGTAAATTTGAACTAACAAACTTATCTCGCATTCTTTCGTAATGCGTAGTGCATTGCACAGATAAATCATACAAAATCTCCACAAGCGAATGACATTTAATACAAGTCGTAACAAGTGACTATAATTGATCATTCCTATGTTAGCCATTGAATAGATTGGTAATATCATGGATACACTAGATGTACAACAACATCTGAAAAAGATTCACCCCAGTCTAGAATATAATGTGTATGCTGCTAATAGACTACCCATTTACACTCATGTACCTATGTACACAATATGCAATTTGGATACGGATGATAAACCAGGCTCACATTGGATAGCTTTACATGTCGATACGAATGGTATTGGTCAATATTTTGATTCATATGGGCGTGCACCTACACGATATCATCTCGACTTTTTAAGAAGGAATTGTAAAAGATGGGACTGGAATGTGGATAGAATTCAGAATGAGTGGACATCAGTTTGCGGCGAATATTGCTTAATGTATTTGCTATATAAGTTTCAGGGGTGTTCAATGCGTAGTTTTACGAACATATTTACAGAGAACACAGTATACAATGATATTTTAGTGGATCAGATGTTTCATTCATATTTTAATAAGCAATAAAAATGTAGAAATGAAGGAATGTGTTTTATTGATGATTCAGAATAGCATGGAAGTTCTTAAACAATAGCAGTGATAATAAGGGCTTACAATGAGTAATAGATAAGAATGCTAATGAGGGTCTACCAGAAACAATAGATAATAGGAAATAGGAGAACAAAAGAAACGTTAATGAGGGTGCGGGATTAGATATCGATTAGATACTCTTCTTAATTGATTTCCACATCTCTGAAACCACACATCCTAGTTTTACGAACATATTTACAGAGAACACAGTATACAATGATATTTTAGTGAATCAGATGTTTCATTCATATTTTAATAAGCAATAAAAATGTAGAAATGAAGGAATGTGTTTTATTGATGATTCAGAATAGCATGGAAGTTCTTAAACAATAGCAGTGATAATAAGAGCTTACAATGAGTAATAGATAAGAATGCTAATGAGGGTCTACCAGAAACAATAGATAATAGGAAATAGGAGAACAAAAGAAACGTTAATGAGGGTGCGGGATTAGATATCGATTAGATACTCTTCTTAATTGATTTCCACATCTCTGAAACCACACATCCTAGACAAAAACGGACCGCAGATTCGTGATCAGAGCATGGCAAATACTTTTTTTTTTTTTTTTTTTTTATTTTTTTTTTTTTTTTTTTTTTAGTTTTTGTCGACTCGAGAATAGTGAGCTAGTGAGCCAGACGGATTCTGGATAGTGAGCTAGAACTGGTACAACCTAACTACTTTATGGCCTAAAACAATCTCAGTTCTCTAGATAGAGGAGAGGAGACCCGAGCCTAGCAGTGAGACATTAATGGGTTGCTATGATGACGATGATGGTTATAAAACAAAGGCCTGCGCTACGTCTGCCTGTTCGCGATAAACTCAAAACTACTGAAATAATTTTCATGCAGTTTTACTACTCTATAGATACTACTGCTCTATAGATTGAGATAAAGTAAGTTCTTATGGAAGGTTTAGAATAATTAAATTGACAAGTTTTTATTTAAAAAAACCGGCCAAGTGTGAGTCAGACTCGCGCACCGAGGATTCCGTACGATTATGCAATTTTTATAATCATATTTTTGTGATTGAAATGTAAGATACTTGACTGGCCTGTTGGTCTAGTGGTTAGTGACCCTGACTGTTAAGCCGGAGCTCGTGGGTTCGATCCCCACCCAGGACAAATCTTTGTGTGATGAACATAAAGGTTTGTTCTGTGTCTGGGTGTAATTTATTTATAATATGTAGGTATTTACAAAAAAAAATGTATTTATGTAGTATATCAGTTGTTTAGTACCCATAACACAAGCACATATAATTGCTTACTTTGGGACTAGATGGCGCTGCCTGTGTGAATGTGGTAGAATATTATTATTATATCGGTAAGAAATGGGATAACTATAAGTTAGAAACCTAGGTGAACCATCTTTTTGTAACAATTCAATTCAATTCAGAATAAACTCACGCACTTACTCAATTTTTTTTTACTTATCATCATCTTAAACCCTTTTCCAATATAAAGTAATAGTAATATTCAGTGATATAAAAACACGAGTACCATAACTTTTTATTGGCAAAATTATAAAACCATGATTTATCTTTGTGAAGTAGGTAGGTACCGTAGAATTTAGCTACTTAAAAACAAATAGATACAGTTTCCAAATTTATATCTATATTCTTCTGAAGGCTCATCCTTGTCAGCAAACCGGCCTTAGGAAAATTTAGTAACACTTTTCATTTAATATCTATTTAATATGATTCTCCTTGGCTCTCATTAATAAGTAGGTACCTAGGTAAGTGCCTAGTTTCCATAGGCTAATGTAATGTAGATGGTACTCACAATCAGTTTACTATATTAGTAGGTACCAATGTAATTTCTGGCGATGGTAAATGCTGTAATTATTCGGTCATCATCGCATTGTGAAAAGAGGCGGTAATTAACTCAAATACATTAATATAAATACCTTTAGGATAATAGTTCTTAGAAGCGCGTAACATAACGCTATCCCTCTCCAATTCGGGGTCATACCCAGCCCTAGGCAACCAGGGCAGTACCCTTTGCTTCCTCGCTGGAGTAACGAACCGGGATGGACAGAGTAACGCATCTGATGGCATGGGACGTTTCTTCTTCGCACCTTTTTTATCGCCACCGCCCATTTTGTCACTGTTCGCTCTTTTATCGCCGCTAGCCATTTTCTATAAGTAGGCAAGTAACTATTACAGATAAGAATATTTTTTTGTAATCAAAGTAGGTAGGTACTGCCTTGATTGCAAGGCCAGTCTTGTCTTTTGATTGCTGGTTAAGCCGAACTGTTAGACAGAAACTAAGTACTTGTACTCGCACTAAGTAGTAGCTTGTGTTTTATAATAGTTACCTACTTTGGAACACAAAATGATTCTAGCGTTCTTACGAGCGGTTTAAAAACACAAGATTGACAGTCAAGGTCAAGCTCATGAGAGGCTAGTCAATACCATGAAAGTTCAGACAGATAAAAAATTTCTAAAATGTTATAGGTATGTCGGCATTGATATTAATTTCGCGGAGTTTTTCCCATAACTACTTTATATTGTTACAACCATAATACTTACCTATTTTTATTTGTAGTAGGTAGGTACTTTAAAAAATTCTTTCTATAGGTACTATAAATTTAAATTACTTACCTTAATACTAAAATTACATTGACCTACAAATAAATAATGTTATTCTATTATTTAAATAAAAATAAAATAAATTATTTTATTTAGCGTTATTCTGTCACACTTAAATAAACGTTTCTAGGGACGCGTTGGCATGGAAACGGCGAAACAATGTTTTAACGGCCAGTATCAATTCAGAGTCAGAGACAAAAAGAGTTCAGTATAAAGTAGTTCATCATTCATCATCATCATAGTGCGGGATGTCGTTAGATGGCTCTTTGAAAAATGTTATTGGTTTTCTAAAATAATTTTTTTATTAAGGTATGCGTTTGGGAAATTTTAAGATCGAAAAAAAAAAAACATTACAATCCCTATCTGTCCCACAGCTGGGGACATGTCTCCTCCAAATCTGCCTTGCTAAGAAAAAAGGACGTATTTACCTTAAATTGGTCACAGAAAAACGCACGTAAGGTAAAGAACATACGATGTATTATTCTATGAACTTCAGATACATTTAGGTATATCGTTTTTTGTTAGCAAGGCAGAAATATCGTGGAATTTAGCCTAGGTAGGTACTATACACTATACCACACTGGCCAGACGTATCAGTACCTATTGGTTAATAATTAATAATACATAGATAATTATTATCTATTAAAGTTTTTGGTTCTAATAACCACCACCAATTTGCAAGTAAAGGTTTAATATTTATTTATTTACACTTTATATACTTACACAGACCAAACCTAAAGGGTGATGCAGAGAAAGGTCGAAGTAGGTGCGGTGCATAAAAAAGGGATAATTTTATTTAAAAAAAGATTATTATAATATGTACTTGCATGAATTCAGAGTTCTGCAATGTGCAAGTCTGTCGTAACGTGTGTGGGGTGATATCTACCTAATTAAACAAGTCTGAGTTTGTGCAAGTATACTTCAAGGTGTGTGGTGGACGTAAGACACCTATTTTGTAGTATATTCCTACTATGATATTATAATATAAACTATATGTTACTATTATTGGGTATAAACAAACTGGGCAAGTGGGCATTCGGGACAACAAAAATTATCTTAGAAGCCAGCAACATGTTTGACCGTGTGGCTGACACTGGCTTGGCCACCATCGGGGATTTTGATTTTGATAACAAAAAAATGTAGTCGCTAATTAGTCGCCAAATATTAGAAAGTCGGTCAATGGTTCAAAAGTTATAAGTTTTTAGCTGAAGCCGATCTGGAGCGAGTCCCCAGCTTGGCCACATTTATATCTCAAAAACTAGAACACCTAGCGAAGATCTGTATTCTTCCAGAATTAGTCTCTAATTGGCCGAAATTAGTCACCAAATATCAGATTTGATCGGGTCTTAGTTTGAAAGATAGCTAGAGCTAGATCAAAGAGTTTTAACCAAATAATATATAACGCTAAAAAATGTTTAAATTCTAAAAAGGGTAGGAAACATATTTTTAAAATATAGCTCCAATTAAAAGACGAACGACACTAAATTGCGACATTAATTGCCACTCTGTTTGCCACCGTCGTGGTATAAAAAAAAAAATACGCTCATAATAAAAGTTAAGAAAAAAGAACAAAAAAACAATCTATCTCGCCAAACAACAAAACATCACAGGCAAACAATGTGCTCTTTTGCTTTCAATATTTAGGTTATAAGAAACGATGGTAACTGGGTGGATATGTTACCTTAACTTCTCTTTTCTAAAAACACAGATAATAAAAAATAAAACAAATCCTTATTGTTAATTAATTTATTACAAAATCTCATTCACAATACAATTCATCCACAAGTACCTTCATATATAAATTTTATAAATGCATCACATATACATAAGTTGTATAAAATAAATGTTTACAAACTTTTTAGACTTTTTCTAATTTGGACCAATACATCAAGTGGCAAACTAAAGTAGGGGGAGGAAGCTATTATAACCTGTTTGCCACCGTCGTGGTATAAAAAAAAAAAAAAACCTAGCAAGAGAAACCGCAGCCATAACCGAAATTAATTTATTTTCCTGATAAATTAGAAGTAGTTAAGTCTTCTTACTGCCAGCTATGGTGTAGTTAGAAAGAGAGGAAAGGGAAAACATCTTTACTCTCAATAACCGTGACAAATAGGCTTACAGCCTGCCTGATGGTAAGCGGTTACCGTAACATATAGGCGGCTGCTACACCAAGAGCATCACATAAGCATTGACGACAATTTAAAACCCCTTCCCTCCCCAATGAGCTCTGGACACCATTACTCACAGCACGAACACAACACAATGCTAATATGGCTGCGGACTTCTGTAGGTCTTCTGTCTGTATGTCCTCAGGCGGCTCAGTTTCAGCGAGGATTACCCACTATACCGTAACTCTATAATTAGACAATGTTATCAATGGAGGGATCATTAAATCTCTCCAACCCTTAACTTAGTCCGCCACTACTACACTTGTTTCGTACTATATCCTTACCTTCCGATAATCATATAAAACACTTTGTTAAACGCAAAATGAATACATTAACTAAGAAAAACAAAAGAAAATAGGAACTAAAGATTAATCTCAGTTAAAACACTAAATAATGTAGCATACCACTTTTTATTAAGCTCAAAACAAACAAAGATGGCGCGAGCGACGCAAATATTTGTAATGTACTCGCACGATGACATCACGCTCGTTGTGTGCTTTGAACTTAATGAGACATTTAAATAAAAATCCCCACATACCCTTGGAAAAATTCCTGAAGGTGTTACCTAATACTGTTAATAAAGGAATTATTTTTTCAGAATGGCAATATTTACGATACTAATGTGGTATATGTTACGCAGCAACACTTGTCTACTCAGAGATCACATCGAGTCACACTGCTACTCGATGAGATTTGTTTTTCGAACGAGTAAACGAAGCAAGTGTTACTAGATGAGAATAAAAATTCTCACTGTTACTTGTTGCGAATATTTTTCTCAACCAGTCACAGTGTGACTAAAGGAAAATTTTGCGTTGCGAATAAAGGAAAATACTTATAACTTCGTGAGGTTTAATTCTCTTTAAATTTAGGTTTTTTATTCTGATTCTGCAAATAAAGACGTTTGGGGTGTTTCACCTTTAGTATCAACAAAGAATAACTTTGTATATTTATATCACAATATTTAAATGCAATATAGCACCACTATTAGATTGTTAGGCAATTACAACAGTTTATTATTATGCTTTAATGTTACACTAATTTCATAGCACTCTGTTGGCTAATTATAAGTAATATAAATTAGTAAACTTCTACAAATACATTCTTAATAAGAACCAATATACACCACATTTTATCTTATACTAAAAGTCGCTTTTGTTTGGCCACTGCTCAGCTCCTATTGGCCGTAGCGTGATGTTATATAGCCTATAACCTTCCTGGATAAATGAGCTACGACACTAAAATAATTTTTCAAATCGGATCAGTAATTCCTGAGATCCTAGCGTTCAAACAAACAAACACAACAGCTTTACAATATTAGTATAGATAATATTGTATATCATCGTCATCATCAAATAAATTTACAAATATAATTCTAGCATTTGGGAAACGGGCTAGTTAGTTTGACCGGTAGGTGTTGGTCCATATATTGTAATTATTATTGCCATATTTAAAAATGCTGTAAGTTAATATTTTAGAGCATTTATTTAAAAACTAGCTGTGTCTGTATACAATTTTTTTTTTTGTCTGAAGCGTCACTTTCCATATCAGCAGATATAAACGCAGCTCTTAGTTACAATGGATCAGAATCACATCAGTACCATATAAAAAAAGTCCTTTATACTAGAGTAATGTTAATCATAGCTTAAAGTTAGTAAAAGGTTTGTAGCAAAATTGAGCAGAAATAGTTCTTATTATACAGGAAGACAGTTACCCACTAGATGGGTTAATTTATAAAATATACTATAATGCTACAAGTTAGACAAAAAAATGTTTCGCAAATATAAATCTTAGTACTTACATATACAGTGTATATTCCAATACAAGATTTACTTGCGGATTGAAAAGTTTTGTCAGACGACATTGAATCTTATTTCTAATTTGTTAATGTTTATATTTTTAAATTAAGTAATTGCATCTCATAATTTGTCAGGCTAAATTGACTTAACGTTATATATAAATAGACAGTAGAGGCAAAATTTTATTGGAGCTCGAGCAGCACAGTTGGTTATTTCACTGGTACGATAACTTGGAGGCGCTGGTTCGGGTCTCGCATCGAGATCGTTTTTTTTTTATTTAAACTTTTCATATTATTTATTAATTAAATATATAATTTATATCTTTCCGACGATATAATTACTAAGTTATAGAATTTATTTATTTTTGATTAATTCATTCACAGGCAGACGCAACACTTCCGCCATTTATATAACGACATGCACCTTGATATTACATTTTTTACTTTGTATATATTTATATAAAATATACTTTTCTTTAACAACCCCATCAGTACATACTATATAGCTCCAGAATTCATTCATCCTACTTATATCCCTATGGAAGACAATTCAAATCCACTGCCGTTCATCTTCAGTTTTATTCAAATGTTTATTAGACCCTTGCCAACTGAATGAGCTGTCTGTGTCCCCGTCTTCGGAGTGCCTCTCCATCATTGAAGACCTGTTCTCTTTGATATAGGACCTTGGTCTACCTTCAATAAGGGAGTGGCTTAGCCTAGAGGCGTCGAAGTGGAACCCTGAGTTTGAAGGTTTCCGGACTTCCCGAAGGTACTTCCATGTGTGACTCTCTGGGCCATCATCTGTTGGTTTTGGACTGTACAGCCATTCTGGAATAATGAAATTATTATTATTTTTGTAAATAGTAATGCTAACATGGACTATGTTATAAAGATTACACATCATTCATCTTAGGGGTAGGTAGTGGTGTAACACGCACATGTTTCAAGAGCTATATAGGATCATAGTACCCGGCTTATGTAAATCTTAGTACCTTAGTATCAGTAATGGACCTAATGAAGCTGAATAACTGATGATGATCTTAATACCAACGTTTCACGACATAGATTCATGCCATGTAAGGCTGCGTTTCTGCCAGAGAAGTGGGAGGATGCGATGTTTATTATGAACGGACATCTCTGGTGGAAACGCAGCCTAATACAAGGACCTATTGTTATTACTTAGCAAAGCGGCGACTAGTACTAAAATACTAATATATGAAAATTATTCAACATTAGAAGCGATAGTGGCTGAATGGATAAGGAACCGGCATGCAAATCTCGTGGTCCGAGTTCGACCCGGACCGGCAGTACCATTTCCAGTTTGTGGAATTTATATGTACTAGTCAAGTGACTTACCATCTGCTAACGGTGAAGGAAAACATCGTGAGTAAACCCACATACCCTAGAAGAAATTCTATGAGTATGTCTGATCCACCAACCCGCACTACGCCAACGTGAGTGGATTATGGCCTAAACCCTCTCAGCTCTATAATTAAAGGAGAGGAGACCCGAGCCCAGCAGTGGGATTTAATGGGTTGCTGATGATTCAACATTAGTTTACGTGACCCGGAATCCAAACAAAAAACTCTGAACGGTAGTAGGCTTTCTGTTGTTTGAAAATATTCGAGTATGCAGAAACATATTTTCATAATTATTCCAATAATATTTCTAATTTCGAGGATGAGTAACATACCTCCATTAGAGACCTTAGTGATGGCGGTGAGAAGGAAGTCCTTATCCTTGGCTTGTAGCACAAGCATCTGCCGCAGTATTCCAACCATAGAGTGTTGAGCAAGTGCCTTAGCACGCATGTAGTATACTGCCACACTGGATAATACAATCATATTAATAACTTTCGCCGCCAGCTCTACCTACGAGAATACATTATGAGAATATAAGATTAAAAATAGCTTATGTCATTTTCCGTCCGTTTAATTATTTGTAAGTAAAAAATCAGGTGGTCGATTCTGCTAATTTGTACATGTCGATAGCAGACCGATGAACCAATCACAGGTCGGCAATATGGCGCGATTGACTTAGTAAGCCAATCAAAGCTGTCGAATGAGACCATCGGCCTTGAACTTGGTCCCGGGTTGATAACTTACTCCTACGTGAAAGAAGTACAAACAAAGTGCAACGTACGTTGACAGGGTATAGGACGGGTTATTATAAAATTAAATTAAGATTAGACTACGTACGTAGTTACACGTATGTACACGTACGTACGTGTAACTAATTAACAAAGCAAAGTTCTTTCAATTCACGCACACACAGAGCCATTTTATTATTCTATTTCAAATATTATATTATAATTATGGTCTGATAATAATAATAAGGCAGGCCAGTGGGCTGACTACCGGCCCAATGGTCAGACGATATCGTCAGTTCATAGGATCTCATTGGCAACCATGAGAAGTGACTCTGTGGAGAAGAGGCCTTATACTCAGTAGTATATGGATGTGGGCTGATGATGATGATGATCATAATTATGCGTAAGTTCTTAGTCATTGAGTGTTCACTAATCTTCTTCTTATCGTATGGGCTTGAGGCAGACCCTAGTGTTGGAATTTATCAAGTCGTCTAGAAGGCTTCCAACTTGACTTAACGACTACCATATTAAGTGATAACGGGGACCAACGGCTTTACGTGCCTTCCAAAGCACGGAGACGCTCGAGAATGAAATTGCCACAAACGGTCACCCATCATGAACTAACCTTGCCGAGTGTTGCTTAACCTCGATGGTCGTAACGAACATCTCAGTACTACAGGGCTACGTGCGACTCAACTTACTCACTAATAATTAGCGCACTTAACTTGCAGCTCCAAGATCGACGTCAGCGTTCGACGTTATATTAATAGTAAATAGTGAATGCAACTGACCACAGTCCCAGCATGACGAAGGCGATGACCCCCGGCCTGACGAGGAAGGCGAGCACGTGTCTAGCGGCGTGGTGCTGCTGCAGCTGCAGCACGCCGTCGCTCACGACGCTGTACACGTACGCGTACCGACGGAACGGGCCGCACGCGTGCGAGCTCGTCCTGACACACATTACCTACTTCACACCACCACTTAGAAGCCATGCGGCTTCTTTGCTACTTCCACCAGCTATCTCTAACTAACTAGAATGCTTACCTTCACCTCAAAAGCGTTCCGAAAAAATCTAGGGATATTGTCTCTCTCTACTGCATATCATTGTCCCGCTTTTTATAATTACTGTCAATTGCAAGAAAGGGAGAGATTCCATCCATATCTTGTTTTCGTTCTCGCTCTCATAGGAATTTTTACCTCTCATTATTGTAACGAACAAATTTCAACCTTATTTCGTAAGTCACAAAGGAGCTTTTAATTTTTCTAATATCGTCCCGTAAGCATTCCAGTTAGTTAGCAGATATAAGTTCCTTGATTTGAACACATCCTTGACATAAGCTATCGACATGTCACGTGATCCATGTACTTATTTGACATGTCGATAGAATAGACAGATCGAATTGAATCGATTGCCACTTGACTAGGGGGCATGTTATAGCGCCTTTGTAGTTTATTTATACAGGGTGTATACGACGATACGACATTAAATGAAACCACGTGTAGCATGTGATGTTAGAAGGCTATACCAAAAAAATTAAACAGAAATTTGCAATAGTTTAGACGCAAATGTACTTTCTTTATGTCACAGTTGTTCACAGTTTTAAACAACCTGTAGGTATTTACGTTGATCGTATGTTGTCATTACGTCATTCAATTCATTTAAATATCTCTGACTCTTTCATATTATCTTATCTCTTACTCTGTTCCGCACAGTTGTCGTCGTCATGCCGAAAACGACATGATAGAAAAATAATGTGTAGTTTTATATTCTTAAAATTTTCGACGTTAAATAATGTGTAGCTTTTTTTTTTTTTTTTTTTTTTTTTTTTTTTTTTTTTTTTTAATAATTTATATTAGAATATGTTTATAAGGGTTAACACTGGCTACCTTGTCATTTAATGTCGTATCGTCGTATACACCCTGTATATAAATTTACTTTCATTTAGCACACTTCGTTGAGAAACATTTGGGCCCTTTGTTTAGAGAGACCACAAAATGGTGTCATTAAAGGTGGGTCCACATTGGTGACATTTCGTCGAACTGAACACCGTGCCGGTGACAAAGCCGGGTGTCTATACTGATAGTGTGGACGGGATTTATTACACGTACAAATGTTACGATCAGCTAATACGTCTCATACAAAATATTACAATTCAATGAACATTGTACGTACTGCCAGTTATTTTAAAATCTAATATTCTTTGTGGCGAAGTGCTTGTGTATGAAGTTGCTCAGCAGTACTAACTGTTACTATAAATGATGCACTCACTTGAAGAACAGAGAGCCGACTCCAAACAGCGTGGTGAACATGGACAGTGTCACAAACATGTACAGGATCGTTTGTGTCTGTGCCGCGCGCCACACCTGACACGAAATATACTTATTTATGTGGGATCAATATTGTAATAATAAAGGCGGAAACATATTACTGTGTCGTGGCGTGTTGTGACACACTGGAGACGATTATCATTTAATATGGTTAGGGACATATTAGTATGTGGACACTCAAATTACATGTGATCACCGTAAATCTTGTCGCCATAGTTAATGTTCTGTCTCGCTCGCCTACCTACCTCTCTTTTATTCATCCGCTGCGTTCATACTTGAAGGCTGTGTCGTGGCGTATCGTGGCGCGCTGGAGACGCCCCTGACGTATATCGGTTTCATATATTTAATATAAAATAATAATATAATATTCTACCACATTCACACAGCGCCATCTAGTCCCAAATTAAGCAATAATATTTGCTTGTGTTATGGGTATATATAAATACTAAACAACTGATATACTACTTAAATACATTTTTTTTTTGTAAATACATACATATTATAGATAAATTACACCCAGATACAGAACATACAATCATTCTCATCACACAAAGATTGATTGCCCTGGATGGGGATCGAACCCACGACCTCCGGCTTAGCAATCAGGGTCACTAACCACTAGACCAACAGGCTAGTCAAATGTCCCGCAGTAGACGTCATTGGGCTGTGATGATGATGATACTGAATTATTATTACATAGAATTATTATTTTTAATATCTAACAAGTCCTTACCTTAGTAGCCGGCTGGCAGGCCCTCAGAGCACATTCCCTCTTCACATAGAAGAGTACGAGGAACTTGAGAGTGACACACACCACCAACAGTGGCGAGAACAGCATGCCGAACCACAGCACGGCCTGGTTGTATATTAATGTTAGAGAGTTGTACGCTATGTTGAACTCTGGCGCACTGCCTGTTGGGTGGAACCTGGCAACGTGATTATTAATAATAAATAATAATAATATTCTACCACACTCACACAGCGCCATCTAGTCCCAAAGTAAGCAATTATATTTGCTTGTGTTATGGGTACTAAACAACTGATATACTACTTAAATATTTTTTTTTTGTAAATACATACATATTATAGATAAATTACACCCAGACACAAAACAAACCTTTATGTTCATCACACAAAGATTTGTCCTGGGTGGGGATCGAACCCACGACCTCCAGCTTAGCAGTCAGGGTCACTAACTACTAGACCAACAGGTCAGTCAAATATAAATATATATTGTCTTAAGCATACTGGTAATGGTGATTTTAAACTTGCTTTATATATAATAAGTTTTAACTCAATATCAGTCTGTCGACGTATAAATTATTAAAAAAAAACTATTAAATTTGTTTGTTGTGTTTACTGACAATGAAAATTCTTACTTTAAAAATAAAATTAAAAAAAATAGTTAAATAACATCATTTCGTGAAGACTTATTACTTATTATATTTTTTTTTTCAACGTAAAAGGTCTGCTATAATTACACATAGAGCAATATCTACACAATTAATTAATAATATGAACTATATAAAAATGGCAATAAAAAATCAAAATACAGTGATAAAAATAAACGTAAAAACTCACTTATGAACGAAAGCTCTAGTGAACTCAAACATTGGCAACACAAGCAAGGAAACAACGGTGTCTAGCAACACCAGCCGGTACGTCTCCTGACCGAACGACGTTTCCCAACACTGGAATTAACAAAACATAATGTGCAATATTTTTACATGTACTCATAATAGCAAAATACTTAAGTGTCACTTTAGTGGTGATAATATAGGTGCAATTTCTGCAGGTAGCAGGTGGAAAGCAAGTTTACACGAAGCCAGTAATGGCTTACTACTGGTCAGTTTAGATTGTGTGTGGTCTTTTAGATTGAACTAGTCTTTAAACTTAACCTTTCAACTTAACACAGCTCACATACTGAATAGCAACCGGAAGCAACGACATTTACATGCCTTCCAAAGCACGGTGGTATTTGCTTGTACGAGTATATCTTTCTAGCAAGTCATTTCCATCTAAGTCTCACGCACCACCGACATGTCTTAACAAAATTTAAGAAGGCTATTTTTGATTAATAGTTCAAAAATTGGAACATTTACTACTTTAATGGTGAATTTTCATTTTTTTTTGACGTACTACTTATATTATAAATATCATGGGCCTCATATGAGAGCCCTGTGGTACTCCTGAAGGTATAATATTTGTTTGTGACTTAAAACCTTGTACTAGAACCATTTGTGACTTGTTTTGCAAATCAGACTCGCACCAACGCTGCAAATGTTTTTCATTATTTAATAGGTCAAACAGTAGTCACGGGGAGAGGTCTTTCCCCTGCAGTGCGATGATACGGGCTAACTGTAATAGGTCAAACGCCTTACTAAAATCAGTGAAAATTGCGTGAACTTCACACACTCAATCGAATGCATTAGCGATATCACTTGCAAAGCCAAAAAAGGTTATGTAAAACAAGACATAGTTTTTATAATGTGTGTACAGTGGAGTTTTGCCATGCATATAACCTTTTCCGTTATTATGGCAAACCTCATTACGCTCACGCTGTCACTTTTTGAATTCTGATCGGAAGTAAAAGTATGAGCTTCGAGGAGATTCTCGAAGAAAACAGTCGAATGTGAATTTGGGTGTGGGCCGGAGCCCCATAATAATAATTGTGTGTATTTTTACTACCGTTCCTAGTTAGTTGTCTCGCGTAAATAAAAGAGAATAAACGAAGATATTTAAAACAAAAGTGTTTAATTCAACTAGTTCAAGAAATTTCTGAGTACGCAAAACCCTTACATGGTGGAGGCGCCTAAGCGTCCTAGAATGTTGAAGAAAGAAGAAAAAACGCAAATATTCACCCAAAGAGAAAGTTTGAAGTGTATCACTAACAAATTTATTCTTGGGATTTTATTATTATAAGTAATTTAGACTGTGTAACCGCATAAAATGGCATCAACCACATTTGACGGAATACATGGGTCGTTCGACGATTTTATAATACAATTTAATCAGATAGCGGTGATTCACAAATTAGATGATGATGAAAAAAAAGTACTGTTGGGCGCATACCTAACGGGGCCTGCTCTATATTTTTACAAGAGAATTGTGGAGACTACTGAAAGGTTCACAGATCTAATTAAAGAATTGGGGACAGAATTCCCATCTCGGGTAGACTTCGTAGAAATGTTCTACTTAAAAATTGCAACAAATTTTATAAGAACAAATTGAGCATTATATTATTTCCAAATAAACAAACTTTAAAGGAAACGATAATGCAAATGATCAGTCTGGATGAACCAGATCACCAAGAAAATATGTTGAAATTGCCAAACCAGGATGGTTTTGTTACACCTGGGAATCTTTGTACTCCCAGAAATTATGATTTCAGAAAAAGAATAAAACAGCAGGGAGAAGGACCCTCATGGACGAGGGAAGCATCTCGTGTAGCTGACCGAATAAAACAAAATAAAGCGTCATTAAATGTTGTGATGACGACGGGATCAGATGAAGTCCCACAATATATGAATTCAGGTCGGTTTAATCCAGTTATTAAGTGTGAATGTTGTCAGTGTGACCTCCTAGCTCTTGTAGACACGGGAGCAAGCGTATCGATTATATCCAGAAACTTCGTGTCAAGGAACAACCTACGTGTAGATTATGACAAGAAGATTGAGTTAAATAGCGTCAATGCTGAAGCTCTAAAAGTGATGGGAAGCAGTAAACTAAATCTAGTAATAGGGTCTAGAGTTTTTAGTCATAAATTTTTTGTAGTAGATGGCGTCAGCCAGGACCTGATTCTAGGTCAAGATTTCTTGTTAAAGTATAGAGTTTTGATAGACTTTGGTAGACAATATATTTCTGTAGGTAATGTTAAAGTCAATTTTTGTGAACCCAGAGAGGTCATTATTAGTCATAGCGATCCGATTCCTCATATAAGGAAGGAGGAAGTTCGTCATGACTACGTAAATAAAAATGAAGAGAAGTGCTATGTATCGTGTAGGGATACAGAGCATACGAGTTTCAACTTCAATGAAGTGTTGACATCATGTCAAGTAAATACTGTTAACTCCCACTTAGGTTTTAATAAGCGTTTCGCTTTTAACCCTGAGGAGTTAGACAAATTTAATAAAACTCTGGTTGAAAGAAAAATAATTGAAGATGTGCCATTATCCAAATATTACTCAGACCTCGATGTCTCTCTGGATACGGATCCAAAGGATCCATCCATGCAAAACAACAAGCGAAAACGGGTTTTACGCAATATTAGGCGTAGAACAAACACTTTCAGTAAATGTCAAAAGAACTTTTCTGATAAGTTTGTAAACAAAGAGTTCGACATAGATGATAAAATTTTACCAAATGTTTACCAAAAGAGGTCTGATTTAAATAGAAACTTGTATAGGGTTTACAGAGGTCCACTAGTGGTCGTTAATAGAAGGGCGAATAATAATTATGTTATTCGTGTACCAAGTACAGATCAAACTAGAATAGCTAGTGTGAATAGATTAAAAAGATTAATAATTAGATAAAAAACAAATATATATATATTTTTTTTTATAACTTTTCTTGTGAAGAGGTGATTGTCATTAAAAAAAAAAAGTTTTTAGCACATTTCTTCATTCATTCTTTCGTTTATTTATTGTCAAATATTGACACATGTTGCTATAGTTACTAGTAGAATAATTGTTATTATGTTTTCAGTATCAATTTGTATTTAATATTATTATTAATGTATGTATAAAAATGTTTCATATCTGATGGCTGACTGTCTCATCGTCCCGAGCGACGCGTCGCTCTCGAGGACAACTTCGGGGAGTCTGTTGACGAGCGTGATGCCCTCACTCCCGGCAATCAAAATTTTATTTGTAAAATGTTAATTTTGGAACTGTTTCTAGATGATGTCGACGTACAGTTTCACGATCCCACGATGGCACACTGGTGTCGGGAGTCTTCTTGGTTGGAAGATGTGAGCTGTATGACGTCCTCGTTGTGAATCAACATTGATTTCTTGAATGCTTTACGCATATCAGCCATCACAAAGTTATTGATGATTAAATGTGTGAAGTTGAATTGCACTGGAGCTTTGATTGAAATAATTGTTACAAAATTTTATTTTTATACTTATCTGTGTTGAATAAGTCTGTCTAGTTTTTATACTATATGTAAACTTATATTACATGGGGGTATGAGAATCTTTTCGGTGGTTTTTGGCTCTCAAAGCCATCACCACGGATAATCTGGACAATGCTTTAAAAATACATAATTCGCAGAGTCCAAGATTACTTGTTCTTGGCTGTCCAGTTAGTAAGGACATACCCACCAAATCATTTCCACCTGTTAGGCAGACTAACCTAAATTTTGAGATTGCTTTACTACCGGGTAAAAGCAATCTCAATGGCGGCGGGGAAGTGGAGTTTTGCCATGCATATAACCTTTTCCGTTATTATGGCAAACCTCATTACGCTCACGCTGTCACTTTTTGAATTCTGATCGGAAGTAAAAGTATGAGCTTCGAGGAGATTCTCGAAGAAAACAGTCGAATGTGAATTTGGGTGTGGGCCGGAGCCCCATAATAATAATTGTGTGTATTTTTACTACCGTTCCTAGTTAGTTGTCTCGCGTAAATAAAAGAGAATAAAAGAAGATATTTAAAACAAAAGTGTTTAATTCAACTAGTTCAAGAAATCCTCTACCAACTAAATTTCTGAGTACGCAAAACCCTTACAGTACCTTTGTGTCGGATTGTGACCAGTACACGAGCAGCAGCATCAACGTGCCAATGTCCAACAACCAAGTGCGAGCTATCGTCACGTACAGCGCCGTGCGCGGCTTGTAGTACTCCAATCTGTCATACAATGTTAATATTATCTATCGCATTAGGGACTATGCATACAGACTAAATTGGGCTGCAATATATTTTATCTATTAAAATTTAAATTTCACTTATTTATTTAATCTATACTAATATTATAAAGCTAAAGAGTTTGTTTGTTTGCACGCTAGGATCTCAGGAACTACTGATCCTATTTGAAAAATTATTTTAGTGTCAGATAGTCCATTTTTCGAGGAAGGTTATAGGCTATATAACATCACGCTACGGCCAATAGGAGCTCAGCAGGAGTCAAACAAAAGGGACGGGAGTGAAACCGCGCGACTTCTAGTACAAAATAAATAACGAGTGTTGTAACATTAATTCAAATTAAATGAACCAACTTTAGTCGAAACGTAGATAATAGTTTGCATTTATTGGCGTCGATATATTCATTGGTTTACCAACTTTGCGATAATTGTGACGCGTTCTAAATATTATTACAGTTTTTAAACTTCAAATTTGACAAACTACAAATTTGTTAAGAACTATTAGAAACACTTACTTAACAACAACATGGAAGAACAGCGGACACAGCGTGACCAGTACAGTGATGACGACCCCCACCAGCAGTTCCCAGTACAGCACCGCACTCCTCACCCCCAGCAGCAACCACAGCGAGTACTCCGCCCCCACGATCAGAGCGAGCACGAACATCGTAATCACGATGTTCGTAACGTACTGTCCCACTCTAGCCCACGGGGACAAGTCAACTTGCTTCTTGTTTTGTTCGTTCAGTAATTCCTATAACAGGTATATATTTATCATTTTCAAAAGGTAGTTTTCCAGAAGCATTAAAATTATCAATCATTAAGCCTCTTTTTAAAAAGAGAGACAAAGATGATAGAAAAATTATCGCCCTATTAGATTAATATCAATACTGTCGAAAGTTAATGAAAAAAGCACGATTAAAAGACTGTAGCGGGCATGCGCTGAAATCATTCTAAGTCACTGAGCGCGCGCCGCCTATACGGCACTATTTATACTGGCGCGCACCAACCGTAGAACATAATGATTTGGTATTTACCATCGTTCTTCGTGTAGTGACGGATTAATACATAATGTCACTACCCCATCTCAACCCGTGGGTGTCGTAAAAGGCGACTGAGGGAGTAAGTAACCTTTACAGATAAGAGCACTGCGAGAAAAGGAAAATTTGAAACAAACCCTATACCAACCCGTCTGGCCAGCGTGGTACAGTAGGCTAAATTCCCTCCATATTCTTTGGAGATGACCCGTGCCCAGTAGTGGGACGTTTATGGGTTGAGATGATTTACCCTCAACCCTTACAATGTAATATTTTCTAGTGTGGGTGTGTCGAAAAACTTTGTACCGCGCGTAGCTATATAAGGTGTGCACGTTTAGAATAAACACATTCTATTCTTACTTACCTCAGACATCGCTGTTTCATTTACTAAGCACCAACATCCACCAAAGATTACTAAGCTAGTATTATAAATATACAATATGGATTTGAGAAACATAATTCTACGACTCTTAACGTCAATCAATAAAAACCATGTTACCACTAAATTTTTATCAAAAGCCTACCTTAAACTCATAAGCGATGGTGGCTGAATGGATAAGGGACCGGCGTGCAAATCACGCGGTCCGAGTTCGATCCCGACCAGCAGTACCAATGTGGATTCCACTTTCTGGAATTTATATGTACTAGTCAAGTGACTTACCATCTGCTAACGGTGAAGGAAAACATCGTGAGGAAACCCACATACACTAGAAGAAATTCTATGAGTATGTCTGATCCACCAACCCGCACTAGGCCAGTGTGAGTGGATTATGGCGTAAACCCTCTCAGCTCTCTAGTTAGAGGAGAGGAGACCCGAGCCCAGCAGTGGGACTTAATAGGGTGCTGATTACCTTAAACTCATTGTAGAGACTGCTGGCGTTAAGTTCCGCGGCCTGTAGCGACACGACGCCGAAGTCCCAGCCGCAGAACACCTTGTTGGCGAACACGTGGCTCAGGCCGCCCGACGTCTCGATGAAGTTGAGTCGGTACGAATATGCCGTCCTCAGAAACAAACAAGAGCATTGTTAACACACTAGTGACCTGTCTCGGCTTCGCTCGGCTATACCGATCTATTATCTTTACAAGCTAAGCTAATTTGGAAGCTTTTGTTATGAGGGACTATTGATAAAAATCTATACTAATATTATAAAGCTGAAGAGTTTGTTTGTTTGTTTGAACGCGCTAATCTCAGGAACTTCTAGTCCGATTTGAATAAATATTTTAGTGTTGGATAGCCCATTTATCGAGGATGGTTATAGGCTATATAATATCGCGCTACAGCCAATAAGAGCTGAGCAGTGGCCAAACATAAGCGACGAGAGCGAAGCCCCGCGCGATTTCTAGTAAATATATATTTCTTAATACATAAATATTATATATATATATATATATATAACACCCAAACAGTAACTCCGAAACAAACATTTGCAGATCATACAAATATTTCTTCGGTCTATAGCCAATGCGGACCAAACGTTAGAGTATTTATTTCATGCAGATCTCGGACTTTATCTTACCTATAACAGAGCGCGCCAAAGAACGTGATGTAGACACACACCATAGTGAAGAAGTACGCATAAGGCATGTAGTACGTGAGATTGTTCCGAGAGGAGATCGAGTCGTCGTGGTAGTGCCCGTAGAACAACATGGAATCTTCTAGACTGCCCTGGAAACGTCATGATATAAGTTTTTATTGAGCCGGTACTAAGTAACAAGCTCTGTGTTTCATAGTTTGTTTAGTTGAATGCTCTAATCACAGGAATCACTGATCCGAATTGAAAAAATATTTTATTATTGGATGTACTTTGACCAATTGCTTCTTTATAAGATTTGTCAAAATAAACTAGATTGTGTTAAGTTGATAAACCAAATATATCTTCGCATACCTAGTCGCTCCCAACGTATCCGTGACAACTATGCTCACAAACTATTTGCTCCCATACCAAGCAGAACAAACGCCAAACAGTTAACCAACAAATTTGTCTATTATACTGTATTAGAATTAAGCACATTACGCAATTGTTTGTTATCTCGAAGAAAATAAAATAAAAATAAAATAGCCCTTTAAGAACAAACAAGCTGTTATGTACGGTCAACATAATAAATAAATAATAAATAAATAAATGTTTTATTTCGTTTTCAACAGTTGGTATAGTTGTTACAGTTGAAGTTTCCATTTAAGCCAAATTATGCTTGTGAGAGGAAACTCCGCTCTTCCGAGTTATTTTACAATGTTTGAAATTACAGACAATGAGCAAACATTTATTCTGATATTAATAATTAACATGCGAAAATAAAGAAAGTTACATGCATTGGTTACATTGTGTTTTAATTTTCAATAGGGCAAAGTTACAGATTTATAATAAATTTATTCTGATAATTGTGCGCAAGTAGATTTTTATAGGCTAGATTATGTGGAGTGTAAGTAAGTGAACGAGTGGGTGTGTATGTGTGTGTGATTTCATTTTTACTCTTTTATTTATTTATTTTTGTTTTATTGTCCATTCCTTGTTATTCTTCTATGTGAGTTGATGTACCAACCAAACCAGAGAATTTTGTTTCAGGAGGGTAAGTGTTTGTTGATTAAGTTCGAGATTGAGATTGAGATTATAGATTAGCCCTGCGAACTTTGTCTTGGGATCGGAAGTTATGGTTGAATTTCATAGCTTCCACTAATCTTGTATGGTCCAGACGTTGACTACATAAAGCAACTTTATATTGTACTTGTATTTACTATTAGTTCAACTGCTTCATAGGTTATATATATATAATATAACACATATCCAAGACAAATAAAAAAAAACGAGCCCAAACTGGGGCACCGTCGTTTTATTACAGTGTTCCCGAGAACACCTTCCATCTCCATCATTACAAGATAAGCTCCAATTCATTATAATATAGCATTGTCATCCGATTTACTTAATAATAAAAAAAAACAGTTCAATCGGTCCACGAGAAGTGGTTAAAATCTAAGTTCAATAAAAGCTCGTAAAAATTAATACAATTAATTTCAAACTCAATACAAACCTTCCCACTAATAAAATCCAAGAAGCCAATCCTGACAGGTTCCCGCTGCTCATCGTAGAAAGCCTGCGGTATGACCACGAAAGCGACCACGAGAACAGCCAGAGCCAGATCCACGGCGAACAGCCACCGTAGGAAATAGAAGTATGAGCCTACGGCTGATCCAAAATGACCCTCGATGTTGCGGATCGCTTCATACCAGAGCTCGATGGAAAAGATAAGGTTGCGGAGACGGTCTCGCATCTAAGAAGAAAAGTTTTTACAATCTACGATGGTAGTTATAAAATGAAAATACGCCCTTTTGTCAAAGAGACAAGAACACATTTTCATGTGTCGATTTTACAGTACATAAGTCAGGACCTGTTAAAGCTTATCCAAGCCTCACATCTCTGACTACTACATACATTACATACATAATATCTATACTAATATTATAAGGAGGTCAATTTTGTGAGTTTGTGACGTTGTAGGGCGAGTAATCTCGGGATCTACTGAACCGATTTGAAGAATTCTTTTAGTGTTGGATAGCCCATTTATCGATGAAGGTTAAAGGTTATATAACATAACGCTACGGCCAATAGGAGCTGAGCAGTGGCCAAATAAAGTATGATGGGAGCGAACGCCCGCCCGCGTGACTTCTAGTACTACATAAATTATCGGCTGATATTCCTATAGTCTGAATAGAAAAGAATCAATATTTACTTTATACTCGTAATGTTGGGATCAGTATAGCGGATAAACCGATAAATTAAATTTGCCTTTACTGCTCCAAAGTATAGTGCATTTTCATTTGTTAACTCACCCGTTTAACCGAAAAGCTGACTCTGTACTTCAGTCTTTTGAATAGAGAAATAGGTTTTCTCTTAGACCTAAGACTGACAGACGCGGACAGTTTGGCACGAACGTTCCTTTTCATAGTCAGACCTTGAGGAAGATCTCTTAACGCCTCCCTGGAACGGTAGGAAAAGGAATAAATAAACTTTGAACAATAAACAAGAAAGATTACTTCCTAATGTTTTGTCGTATGCTTTAAAACGGGTAACGTAAATACGGAAACTATGTGTGAACGGGTTGTCTTCAGAAATAAATGTTAAAAAAGCATAGACCTGCTGATAAAAGATACAGTTTACCTCCTCAACTCCTCAGCTACAGGGGAATCCTCCATGAGCCGTTGATGCTGCTCCATCTCTCTGACAATGATGTCAGCTTGTTTCTCCACAGCATCGGGAGCATCAGACACCTCACCAGCCTCCTCCAGCAAGGCATTGTGCTCTGAATTGTTGCGCCGCAGACGGAGGGTACCTGACAAAGAAAAGACTAGTGTGTAGGTTATTGCGGAACTAGCGTTGCAAATGTTACTTTATTACGTTTATTTTCCGTTAAGAATAAAGTTATCTCTATTTATCTTTAAATAAACAAAAACAAAACAAAAGATCACAATACTTAATAAAAAAAATACCTGTCCTGCGATTCCTTAGCTCAAGAACTTCATCGTTAGAACACGCAAACATAATTCACTTTATTTAAAACATAAACTTATCTGTTCACAGTATTGTTTTAATATAAACAATTTACGCACTAAAATAGATCGCTATTCCTAAGAACAGACAATATTGTACGTATAATGCACTGTATACTAAAACACGTACTGAGCTAAACAATTATAATTGTAATTATGAATGCCTGGGTTAGGGTTGATGCGCACTGAAGTGTAAGACTGTAAGTGCGTCGAATATTCGGTCGCCAAATCGATCATATAGGATATTTCATTGTTTGGATACCAGATTGACAATGGAATCGAAGCCGGAAACTCTAGAGATCTATATAATTATAAGAATCGGATCGACGTGAATGCATCGAAAAACACCGGTCAAGTCATAGTCGACTCACGCGCCGAGGGTTTCATATTATCAGGGATAGCAAACTACTATTACGGCAAAAAAAAACATATTATAATATCAAACAAATTTAGTTATGCGGTCGGGCTTTTTTGATAATTACTAATAAAGTGTATTAGTTAGAAACATCGTTTCATTTTTCCTGTAATATTTACATACTTATACTGCTAGAATTATTTTACATTTTACTCATTACAAACTTCGGAGATAAGGGGGGGACGGAGCGACCTTCGACCTTCACAGTGGCCATGCATCCTTACGTCGTATTATGTAAACAAAACTGCACTATTCTTGTTTACGATGACAGTCAAGTCAGTACCGCGAAACACAACTGGACAGAGAGTAGGTATCACGTTTAAACAAACAATTGTTAAAATTTACTCCAGAGATTTGCGCGCCTAAAACTTAGAAAGACAAAAAACTTGGAGTGCAATTTAGAAATATTCTTCTTATCGATTCGACTTGATATATATAATTATTTTAAGTTATCCAGAAAACTTCTAACTTGACTTAACCATCCAATTTGGTCCCGATAAACCGGGACCAAAGGTTTGACATGCCTTAAAAAAACTTAGAAGTATGGAGTTGTTCGAGAGTGAAAATGTTACAAACAAACACCCACTGTAACTAGCCATTTTTTAAAAAGAGTGGCGTGCATTTCTTGCCAGTTCTTCTCATAGCTCCACCCCGTCAGCAAACTGGTCGCAGGCAAATTTGCTGACACTACTTTTCGGATAACCTGTTACCTTGTAACCTAGATGAATAAACGAGATTTCATTTCATTCCCATCTATAGCCTGACCTTGAATAACGTTACTTAACATTGACGCTCGTAAAGAATATCTCAGTGCCATAGCACGAGAATCTATCAATGGATATAGAAATTATTGCATTTATTATAATTAATTTGTGCAACCTTTACCAGGTCGTCACTCCATCTGATGGAGGGCCGTCATCCCGCGCTGCTTTTGGTTACAAGCGGCACGAAATCGCTAGCTGTTGCGGAAATTAGGGAGGCCTATGTCCAGCAGTGGAAGTCATTGGTCTGATATGATGATAAATATGAATAAAATGTAATTATTCTAAGAATACAAATGAAGAAGAATAATTATTCTAAGAATGAATGAAAGCGAACCTTTATTACGTTTTAGTTGACAACAACACTAAAAAATTAGAGGTCGTTAGCAACCGACTTGCTTTGTAACAAGCACCGAGTAATAAACCCTTAATGAGTGATAATTGAGTTTCCGGCCTCGGGTGCAGCCCTTTAGCCTGGCGCCGATAACAGTAGCGGATTTATAGGCGATATTAATTGCAGCTCAATAAATTAACAGATATAACCATAGTTTGTATCAAGAGGATATGGAGCTGTATTTGAACTACCAATATAGTATAGGTCAATCATTGAATGCTGCTCAGCGCACTCTATCCGTTCTAGAAACATATCTTCTCTCGTCTCTAAATTACTTAAATTTACACGTATTTAATGTCAATAAGATCTCTATTGAATCTATGTTGGCACAAAAGGGATCTATACTCTGTACAAATAAATTAAATTGTGGTGTCTGTTTGTAATATCAAAATAAAACGAATGAAAATATTTACGTAACTTTTAACAAAAACACCTTGTAATTAAAAAAATTTGTCTGTCTGTTTAGGTAACCTCCGAAACGATTGAACCAATTTCTGCGAGTTTTTTACTGGCGGATAGCTACTGTCACAAAGAGTAACTCCGTAACTCGGGCTACTTTGATTTTGGAAAAATCCGGGGTTTCGTGAAAAAAATATTACTTATGGTTCAGTGATAAATAGAATGAGAGATTAGTAAAGATCTCCACGCAAATCAGCTAGTCTTAAATATATTATTATTTTCAAATTATGAGGTTATGAGTGCTAGTAAACGTCAGCTAGTCAAAGTGACGTGACGGACAGTTTATTTATTAAATTTATTATACAATAAACTACAAGCACACTTTTTATACATATTTTGCCTTGGTCAAAAACCTCTAGGGGTTTATCCGACCGTGGCGAGCCGCTTTATCCTTGTGTACATTAAATTTGAAGGTTTGTTCACATAATAATAATATAATATTCTAATAATAATATTCTACCACATTCACACTGCGCCATCTAGTCCTAAATTAAGCAATTATATTTGCTTGTATTATGGGTACTAAACAACTGATATACTGCATAAATACATTTTTTTTTTGTAAATACATACATATTATAGATAAATTACGCCCAGACACAGAACAAACCTTTATGCTCATCACACAAAGATTTGTCCTGGGTGGGGATCGAACCCACGACCTCCGGCTTAGCAGTCAGGGTCACTAAACACTAGACCAACAGGCCAGTCAATCAATAATAAAAAAATAATCAATGATATTATTTTTAAAACAGTGGAAGAAAGTTAAATAAATCATAACCAACACTTACTATAAGGCAGTTGTCTAGATGGCATGAAGTTGACAGCCACCTGCCTCGCTGCATTGTTTCTCATGGTGAATGTACGACGGACACTAGACGGTCTCTGATCCACCTCCTCAATTTCATCGTCCATTGTCAAACGTTTCTGCAATTTGTTACTGGGCTTTAAATAAATACAAAATTTAGCTATGCTTTAATAAAAAAAAAATATTCTTCTTTTGTGTTGAGAGGCCTGTGCTTAGCCGTCGAACTCACTTTATAATCTCGCATTATTAAACTATTCAAATTGTATCTGTAATTAAAATTTTGTATATGGATGTACCTAATGTCTGAAATAAATGAATTTTAATTTAAACAGGGATTAGACAATTTACCTTTCAGAAACATAACAAACATTCAGTATCTATTCATACCTTTCTAACTATACACAGAAACGATTTGGGGAAGTGAGAAATTTTGTAATGATCACAATGATCAATATTATCTATATTATCAAGTTTTATCATAGAGTACCCAGAGTACACACAATATTGTCACTATCTAATCCGCAACAAGTCAATCAAATAAACAAATAAAGTAATCAGCTAATAAAAGTGATAATAGTAATCAATAATTAAGTTATGATAACTGGCATTTAGGAAAACAAAAACATAGTTTCATTAGTCCTCATCCAATAAGTAAATATAATATTTATTGTAGTATTAGTACAACATTTTAAATTCAGATAACTATGAGGACATGATCAAGAGACGCATATACTAGTTACCAAAATCAAGAGTTAAAACTGTATTTGTAATGAAATTAAAAAAAATGTGCCATTTACATACTTTGTCATACAAAAAGGAAAACGAATGGAAAACGAATAAGGAAATAGGTACTAGACTGGACTTATGACAAAACAAGATTAGTGTAACAAAATGCACAATTTATTGTAGGTTTTATATTTATTTTTGGAATTTTTGTTTAAATATTAGTGTGATCTCTGTCTAAATATTAATGTTTGTATAATATATGGCTCAAAATTATGTCACAACTTTTCATGGAGTAGATGAGATCCATTTCCAGCTGTGGGACATTAATGGGACTTTGATGATGAAAACTAACAATAACCCATGAGGTAAAGACTCCTTTTATGTTTCCATAATTATATTATAAACGGTTGTAGGTGGCACAAAGTCGTTCGCTGTAGCGGCAATTAGGTAGGTACAGCAGTGAACATCATCAGGATGAGATGATGAATATGATGATAATATATATACTTACTTCTCACATCTTATATACTTACTTAAATAAATTTGGATAATATATATCTAAAGATATTGACTAAGGATAGAGACTAATATCACTACACCGATCGCGTCTATTTTATAATAAAACACATTTCGTGGGAATTTAGCAATAACTAAACCTTTGTTCTAAATCAAGTGTGATCTGTTTAACTCTTTGATAATGACTTAATTCGAGTGTAGTTAAATTATACTTTTAGCAAAAACCTTTACTACTCTAATTCTATGAGTCATAAACCTATATATTTGTATTTAATAATACAATACCACCATTAATACCAACAAAAACATACATACCTGATAAAAAAACTATTTTTACATTAAACTAAACGACATGTGTATAGTTATTATATGCTAGTTTATGAATTGATAGACATCTCTTAATCAATATTTATATATTTAATCCTACGGGATTAATATAAAATCTAATTTTTCACAAAATTAGAAAATAAACATAGAATGCTAAAAAGTGTACAAAATTAAACAAAACCAATTTGACAATGACATTGTCATTATCAATCTGAAATACAATGACATTACATAAATGACAGAATGAAATTGTGTGTAACTTATAATAATGTAAATATGTACATAAGTGAATTCTAATAACTTTATAAAAATACTGCAATAAATATAAAGATTTATAATAAATAACGCCAAGAGAAATATGAAATAAGGATAGGCTAACTTATTATAAGATTCAAAGATTGTAACTAATGACAGCAAAGGTGGGTTTCGGATAAAAAACTTGTGACATAGACATATATATACTGTCATTTCTGTCATTTCCTGTTGAAAGACAAGGGTAGCTAAGCCATACCGAGCCCAAAATCCTTTTTTGCGGATTTTTTATTTCTTTATAAGGACATCATTACTAGAGTACCTGTCTTTAAGTGTGAAGTAACTAATGAAGAAGCTAATATTGTAACCCTCCACAATATACCTTTGATACATGCGGCTGCACTAGAAGGTAAGCCATTATTATTGTATTTGTTTTTACGAATCGAAGTACAAAAACCCACCCTTAGTCAAATAAATGACTCATAGCATATAAATTATTACGATAATGTGTATTTCTTTTACATAATTGTTTCTTCTTATAATTGATTGAGTATCAGAACATATTAAAACTAAATTGTTTCAAAAATAAAGTGTTTGTTCTACTTTACAAGACACGGTCAAAGGGACAACAACCTTTAACTTACGCTACGATTATATAGGTATTTTGCCTCTACTATAGTCATATTTACTGTGTTTCTAACCTACCAAGAATTGTAATTCGAATATCATTACTTAATCTTGCACTCACTTAATATTTTACAGTAATTTTCTTTCTTAAAACAAAGTAAGTATCTATTATTAAATTTTGTTGCGCCGCTTGGGTTTCTCGTTGTCATTTTTGAGCTTAGCAGATTTATTATAGTCATTGGTGTCACCGGTGAACTCTCTCACTTAGCTTTTTGCCTAAAATGCTATGTTCTATCACTATTTGCCACACCTTTAGTTTGGACTTCTGAGACTCTTTTAGTGACCAGACTTGAGCACTGTTGATTAGGATGTTGATAAGGAAAGTCCCCTTGATAAGGAAGGTTCCCTCCATTATTGTTTTCATGGATTTGAGGTGGCTTCGACACAACATTTGATTTCCTTTTCTTGCCTCTCCTCGAAGGAACCTAATTGGCTCTAACTGACATAGTGGACCTGCTGGCAGCCTACCTCGACCCTATGTTTTGTTATCTATCATATGTATTATATTTTGATTCATCAGTAGTCTTATATAAAACTATTATACATATTGTTGAAATGATATATTTAAAAACAGAAATTAACAACATTAAACTTATTTTCTATGCCAAAGGTAAATAAACAATATGTATGTTTTTATTTTACATACCTAATCTCCATTTATTAATTCTCTCTTAGATGTCAACTTTAGAGCAGATTTATATATTGGTGACAAATTTGTGAAACAGGAATATTATTAAAGACATTATTATTGCTGTCAAGAACAACAAACAGTTATGAGAAACAATTATAATGATATGTTGGGACTTTTAATTTCTATATATGTTTATGTGTACAAGATAGGAGTGAATCCCGCGTGACTTCTAGTACATTATAACTTGATTCTACTCTATATAGTTAGTGTACATACGTTACAGTTAAATACCATATAAGACTTGACAGAAGTACATTTTCCTTATTGTCTATGTTGTGTCTGGCAGTTTCTGTTGTTAAATACATCCTTATTTACAGTAGTGCTGAGTAAATTTTTGTAAATGATTTGACCTTTAATAAATAAGCGTTATAAAATCTGTCAGACATTGAAAGTAGGAATATTTCTAAATATGATAAGATGAAAGATGCTACATGGTACTATGTAAAAAAAAAATGTCCCAAAGGGACAAGATGAGAAGGGAAGTAAATAAATAATAACTATTGATAAACTACTTATTACATCTAGTACATGCATGTTAAAATGGGTCTATGTGACACAATATTATTTAAACTAACCTTTGCCCGGTGCTTCGCTCTCGTGGATCTTTGTTTGGCCCCTACTCAGCTCCTATTGGTAAAGCTGACATGATCGTAATTGTTCTTAGACATGTTTTATCAAAATCGGTGCAGTCATTTCTAAGTCATCAACTTTTTATGAGGGTTGCTTAAAATTTCAATAATTTATTCTTAGTTTCGTACATATTTAACAGGCTGTCAGGATCCCCTAAACCTCTTTCCTCCCAAATACGTTCATTCATGCGAGTTGTTAGATAAAATTCACAATTTTTCTTATTTATAGCCCCTCAATGCCATACGCAGCAGCATGGCATCGCCACAAAACATCTCGGTGGACCAAATGAGACAGATTCTGACTGAGGTGATCGATGCACTAGAGTCGCCCGACTATGCGTCGAAACTCGACGAGGCTAAGGAGGCTGCCGGCAATGAGATGTTGAAGATGATGCAAATCGTCTTTCCTATGGTCGTTCAGATTGAAATGGAGACTATTAAACGACATGGGTTTACCAATTCTAGAGAAGGTACGCTTTAATTATACTAGATTTTCCTTAAGCCACTATGTTCCACTGCTGGGCACAGGTCTCGTCTCATATGAGGATATTAGCCTACTGTTATCAGTTATGACACAACTGTTGTGCCACATGAACAGTATTTTTATAATTTTCCTTCTCTTTTAGGGACCCCGCGGACTTATAGCATCGGTGATCGGCGATTTAGTCGCATTTTAGGGTTCCGTAGTCAAAATGGCAAAAACGGAACAGAGTTATAGTTTCGTCATCTCCGTTCTTTGTATGTCACAGGCATTTTACTCAAAAACTACCAACTTTATGTCGCATACAACTAGCTTAATAATCCATTCAATTAACAGCCTAGCCTTTTAACTAAACGGCGCTGTTTAGCTAACGACCTGAATGATATTCAGCCGTAATGTTTAATACAAGATTTAATTAATAGGCTGGCCAATGTATGGCCATTCATTAAATAGAGTGGCCATGATGTGAAAAATCATCATTATCATGTTATTTGATAATCATGAGATTAAGTGGCGTAACTCAATAATTAATTAAGTACTTACCTACTCATGTAAGTAATAAAAATGTTATTTGTTAAAACAAATTAATAAGTTTTTTACACGACTGCCCAAAAAAGGAGTGTTATGTTTTTAGATGCTAATAAATTTATGAAATGCGCTATCTACTAATACTGCCACAGAACGCAGAGAGTAGCTAAAAATCGCCTATGCCAAAAATAGCGTGTGTTCTATGACCCGTACAAGTTTATTTTGTTTTGTTTTACCCTAGTCTCCTACAAAAAATGTGGGGATAAAAACACTGACAAATTGAATTCTTATTATTTGATAGACCATTATAATTAAGAATGTTTTTGATGCACTAAATATCTTCAATATTTGGAATATAAACAATTTAGAACATGTCATTTTAGAGGTCAACATGATTATGATTTCTTAACAATACAACAATAATAATTGTTTTTTAATGCCCTTTGAGGGCAACATATTCAAAATAACAATTTATGAATAAAACTTACGATCACTTCCAGGCATAGTGCAGTTCACTCAACTTGTTCGTGAGATGGAGAGCTTGGATGGTGAGGTAGCGCGTCTCCACACTAGTATCCGAAGCCACTACCTGCCGCCTGTCTCCATCAGCTCCACTGTTGATACATCGCTGTGAATCGACCTTACTATCCAGGTAATATCACTAACTAATCTTACCTAAATAATGCGAAAGTTTGATTGTATGTTTGTTAATCTATCACGCAAAACAGCTGGGTCTCAAGTCTGCTAATTTACAAATGGATCAATTAAATCGTAATTTGATCTCAATTACGATTTTTGGTATTCTGTTACTAATTTAAGACCAATATGTGAATGAAATATGAAAATATATGAATGAATGAACACTGCTATTGAGATCCAATTACGATTCAATTGGGCCATTCCTAAATTAGCAGACTTGGGGCCCAGCTGTTCTGCGAAACAAATAATTATCTGGGAAAGTACATTCACTACTTTTTATCAAAATAGGACGTGGACGTAGCTATGGGTGGAATCTAGTCTCGATTAAATGAGACAATCCCTCACACATAAACATTGCTGACTTCTATAATATTGGTCAGGATCAATATACTATCTCTGTGGCGTTGCGATGAAGGTCGACTCACATGAGCCAAATATTTGTATAATTCATAGTAGGTATATTTGTTTCGAGTCTGGGTGTAGTTTCTGTTCGTTAATTTTATGTTTGTAAAGTCCTAAAATACCACTATCAGAACTATAATAAGTCGTCGAAGACATCATCATTTTGAGTTCAGAACAATGTCAAATAATAATCGTTTGATAAATTCGCAAAAAACGATAACTATATTGATATTACTGAAAAATTCGCGGACGCTACCTTAGTTACAAAATAGACGTTATAAACATAAACACAACAATCACCGGCCCCGAAAATAATACCTTCTCTTAATGATATTTCAATACGAATAGCATAAATATATATAGCATATCAAAAATCATCAAATGTGATTTTAATGCTAAATGTTTACTGTCAAAATAAATAGTTTCAAATATACTGTCTAATTTTTGTCCAATTTTATTTTAAACAAATAAGTAAATCACAATAAGTAATCACACTAAGAAAAACCCTCAAACAACACTAACGTATCACTTAAATTGAAATGACTGGATTTTTACTGTTTTTGACCGTATTTGACAAATTTGACCGTAAATGACAGCCGGTCAGATTCAGTCCCTTTGGTCATTTTCAACACTAGTCGCTACACAAATAACTTACAATAAAATACTTGTTTTAGGTGGCTGTCGGCAGCAGCAATGAACATCGAAATTATTTAGAAAATAGTATTATTTACTATTCCTACTTCTACTTATTTTAATTACCATAATGTATTAACTTTGCTTTAAATCAGTAGTGCATTTTTTTTTAAGAAATAAAGTATGTACCTAGTTAATAGACTCTTTTAATAACCTTCTTAAGAGTACCCACATCAAATAGAAGATGTTAGTTATGCTTAAGTATAAATCAGCATTTCAAGTATAGAATTCCAGTTTCCTTTGTATTTTGACTAGATATTGAATTACAAATCACATTCCTTTTCTTTTCTTTAAAAAAAAAGACAACTTCCATATTCGCCCGTGCCGCAGGGGACTTTTAAACATACAATTTATTATTATTAACAGATCCAAAGTATACCTAGATTTGAAACGAATATCTATTAATCATACAAATATTTATCTAGTGTGATGGGAATCCATGACGACGATTAGGCTTATAGGGTTCGACAGTCGACAAATCTTTTGCATCGTGTATACTCATCGTTCTAGGTAAATGAACGAATTGGACGAGGAAAGGGTTATCACTTACCTTTCCTTATATTATACATATTATCAGAACTTCTACAGTTATCAAAGTGACGAACACTTAACTTGAAGTGTTTATTCAATATATTCTGGTTAATCATAACAGAGCTCCTTGTTAATTCAGTTGTGAATAGTCATGTTACGATACAGAACTAACGGATAGAATAAGTACTTAGTTTTAAGATTATGTAGTTGCAAGTGACGAGTAAGTAGTTTTTTTTATATTGTTTTATAAACGCAAAAAGTTTAACGTGTCTGTGTATCTGTCTGTGCTCTACGAATGGGAAAATCCGATGTGTATTGTAGCTCTACGAATGCACGAATGGGAAAATCCCATTTTGATGCTGTTTTATTTATTTGAAAGCTGACATGATGGTTCTTAAACATGTTGTAGCAATTTTGTTCTTTTTCAAGCTTAAGTTTCAGGCGGCCTTGATGCCTTAGTGTGCGTACTGATTGGCTGCGCACCACGTATGTGGGACGCACGGCTGCTCCCGTGCGCCCGCAACACTCCGGACATGTTCTGTCGAACATTTGTTAAGTCCGCCATTCAATCCGCCTCGTCACTCTCGACAAACACTGCGACATTCTCTACCAGTCGATAATTAGATGACGCACGAAATTAGTCCAACTTCGAAAAATTCCGTGTGACACTGTGACTTACCTATTTTTTTTTTGATCAGCCTTTTTCATAATTTCCGGATCTTATCATTATCTAGTCCTTATGTTAAGCATTTAAGTCATAGCATTTTAGGTCTGTCTCTTTTTGCCTCGGTTTCTAATAAATATTATACAGTTTTCAGGTAATATCAAACCGAATGAATCTCTTAGAAATCTCAAGACACCCAGATAACATCATGAAGCGGAGAAAACTTAAATACTTAGTTTGCGCGTGTGTGCTAGTGTATATATACTATTTCTTTGGTGTTAGTGACTATTTGCACTCGAATAATTACGAGGAGAACTTTGACTACCCTTTAAACGTAGACATTAAGAGTATTGTTGAAGATATCTTGGCAGGAAAGAAGTCCAGCGTTTCACCAATAAACTACTATCCATACAGGTTTCTAACTAATTCAGGAAAGTGCTCAACTATAGAGAAATTGGACTTGTTCATTGCTGTGAAATCTGCTATGGCCAATTTCGGCCACAGGGACGCTGTAAGACAGACATACGGACAAGAAAACATACCAGGGAGAATAGTCAAAACACTGTTCTTCTTAGGAATTGATGGAAAACCTAAATCTGAATTACAGAAGAAGATTGATCAAGAAATGGCTAAGCACAAGGACATTATACAGGTGGATTTCGTAGACGCATATTACAATAATACAATTAAAACTATGATGGCTTTCAGGTGGGTCTATGAACACTGTTCTACAGCAGATTTTTACTTATTCACCGATGACGATATGTATATATCTGTGAACAATTTACTAGAATATGTCCATGATTTAACAGAGCCACATAAATCGAATGAAGTGAATAAGAATGAAGAGGACGAATACATGCCTCAAACAACTGAGTTAGAAAGAGAGGAGTATCTATTCGCTGGTTACGTCTTTAAATCTGCTCCTCAAAGATTCAGGTCTTCGAAGTGGAGAGTTTCCTTGGACGAATACCGTTGGAATAGATGGCCGCCGTACGTTACAGCGGCGGCTTATGTGTTATCGAAGAAAACTATGAAAGAAATGTACATAGCCAGTCTTTTTGTGAAACATTTTCGTTTTGATGATATTTATTTAGGTTTAGTTGCGAAGAAAATTGGTATAACGCCTACACACTGTCCGAATTTCCATTTTTATAAGAAGAAGTACAGTAAAGAGGATTATAGGAATGTTATAGCGTCTCATGGCTATGGTGATCATGAGGAGTTGATCAGGGTGTGGAATGAACAGAATAATATGTTTTAACAAAAAATATTAATTTATCAATTGATTTATACTGAGCTGAAATTTATTAATCATTCTGTCAGACTTTTATGAAATCGAAAGAACATAAAAAAAGAGGCATGACATGGCAACACCATTCAAGATGTTGATCTCATATAATGTATGACTGAACTATCTAAGGGATATTTACAGATCGATTAATGATTTCAGTTTATTAATCTGCTTAGCTTAGAAAGCTTCAAATAATAATAAGTACATGTGATATTGCTACTCCAAACAAATCGAATTGTTTAAGAACTAATGTTTATACAGGTTGGAATTTTGTAATGCCACCTCGAGGGAAAGTACTCTTAATACTAGAGATTGACAATTTTACTCAAAGGAAACATTCCTTTGTTTTTGAAAAGAATAAAACTGCATTAAGTATAAATTTTCCTTGCCACACCCGGGAATCGAACCAGCTAAAATCTAAAAAAAATAATATCCTGTACTTTTATGATATTGATCGATAGGGTTTACCATAAGGATCGCACCTTACTAATAAAATGATCTATCTCCAGTATTTAAAGATTTTTCCAGATGGCATTACAAAATTCCTCCCTGTATATTAAAATAAGTATAGTAAGTAATAATTTCTAAATATCTCGTTCCTTTATTTGTAGATTTATAGTCTTAAGTTCAAGACGCCATTGATTGGCTTTAATCTCATTATAGAATGTATAGTATTTATATTAGCATCACAAAATCATTAATTATCTTGTAACTAACAAAGCTGTCATGAAAATGCGCCTTATAACCTTATAAATAAGCATCAAGAGCAAATTTTGTATCCATTTGTTCGTTTATGAAGACAGTGGTGATTAAAAGGTTAAACGCCCTGTTTGGGTTCCTCCTCAATGAAACACTTTCACTTTTTTTTTTTTTTTTTTTTTTTTTTTATTGCCTAAAGTGGCAGACGAGCAGACGGCCCACCTGATGGTAAGTGGTTACCGCCGCTCATGGACGTTGGCAATGCTAGGGGCACAGCCAGGCCGCTGCCTACCTTTATAGGATAGCTCTCTTTAAACCTCGTTTGAAGAAGGACATGTCATAGCGCTCAGGAAACACCGCTGTAGGAAGTTCACCCCAGAGCCGGCACGTACGTGGGATGAATGACCGCTGAAACCTTACCGTTCTAGACGATAACGGCTCCAGGTAGTGCGGCTTTTCAGTTACTATAGATATATTTACTTTTATATTAATATAGAACTGTAGAAAGAATTCGAATAATGTAAATTTGAGGCCGGCTTATACAACTCTGAGTGTGAACGAAACCATACCGCGATTCAGACTGATGGTATAACGCCATCTAGAGAACGTTATGTTGAACTCTTATACAAAATGCGATTCAGCGTTGGAACGCCATCTATTGGTTCGTTACAAAAAATAAATTAAATCGATATGGTTACTTTCATTATACACGCCCTCTGTTGGAAATGCAGCCTTATTCAAATAATAATAAAAAAGAATTTGTCATTGAAGATATTTTTCATCACTTTTTATTGAATAAGTATAGTTTAAAAGTGAAGTATTAACAAATTGTTGTAAATCTCACAAAAGATATTCCTTTAGAGTAGCAACTTAGTTATGTAATCGGTTTGAATTTAATTTGTTTAGAAAGAATTTTTATAGTCATAGTTGCTTTTTGCTATAGTTGTATAAGTAATTTCTAGTTGTACGGTATAAAAAATCATACAAACCAACAAAGACGGTATATCAAAATGAACCTTTTTACATAAAGAATAAAGAGTGCTTTAATTTCTATCATTTGTCAGCTAAGTCTTTAATATTTATCGAAAATAGTATTTTTTGTATAGTACAATATTTAGATGTGGGATTTCTTTTGTATCGTAATATTATTATTCCATATTCATAAAAGAAAATCATATCTCAATGTTTTGAGGAGATAGTTAAGGATTTATTATTTATCTTTTATGAATGGGATGTACATTTGTACTTACTAAGATAATTAGTACAACTTATAGATCGCTGAGAAGTTTTTATATAATAAAACAGAAAATGAAAATAATTATTTTATTTATTTATAATATTCCCAATACATTTAACAATAGTGTGACTATAACATCTCTGATAAACATAAAACACTAACATCTAAAGATAAAACAATTAAATTGATTTACCATATTCATAAATCTAGCAAGCTTGAACACAAACCTGCGATGCGACGTCACATCGTAAAAATTGACGAGCACGACGCATCGTGCAAACTTGCGAATTAATTCGCACGTTCATGCGATGTTCAGTGTTGACAGTTGTCGAATCGTCGCTGTGGTCGCGGACGAATGTTCCTGTGCTCCCGTGACCTCAGCAGAGCGCGACGAGAGGAACACCTTGGGGTTTTAGTGGGTGCGAGCCCCACATAACCCCCCGGTTCTTTCCCCAAGACCGAGGGGTATGCGTCAGGCATTGCCTCAAATTAAAAAAATTAGGAGTGGTCACCCGAACCATGGAAGGCAGACGCCTTGCCGCACCAAATCGGATTGTAGCAATTTGTATCGCAGTTTTCTGCGTTGTGAACTCGCATCGCAGCGATTCGCAGGTTTGTGTTTAGGCCGGGTTCCATCCCGATTGCGTCTACCGAGCGTGCGCTTTCCTCTAAAGTTTGACCAACACCGACTTTGTGCGCACGCGACGCGCCTTCTAAACACATTTTGAAGTTCAGCTCAAAACAATTACAGAGAGATAAACTACGTCTGCATTGGTCAAGCGTTACAGAAGCGCACGCCGGATAAAGACGCAAATGCGGTCGGGCCTTTAGACTGAATATCATCTTTATTTACATGATTTTAAGCTATGCTTAGATATTTAACATTTGTATAAAATATACCAACAGGTAACTTTAATATACTAAGTGGAAGAACTACGTTCTCGGAAATGGAAAATAGTGGTAACTGCTAGTACAGGAATGGGTACCATCAGTTTAAAGCATAAAATATCTATAATACAAATAATTTGAACCATATTTTGAACACCATCTTTGAGCTGACTTTTCTTGTGACGTAGATATTCAAACCTAAAGAGGCATAGTTCTCTTAAAAGATTTTATGCATAAGCAAAATTTTATTTAATGTGTTCACACACATTGAATATTTTAATTGTTAACGGGTTTAAAAATATTAAAATAAATCTTAAAAATCTGTTGTTGATAACATTGAATACACGATGTCTTTTTCACTAAGTGAGGATATGAGGATCACAAGACTCGAACCCAAGTCACTTCTATCAAAAAATGTAAATCCTTTAACCCTTATTTTATTTTACACACTTCCCGAACATTTTCAAACAGTATAGTGAAATAATATGGTTGATTGTATTGTCTAGCATGAAAAAAATACGACTTTCAGACCGTAATATGAAAATTAAGTATCAAATCGAAGAGACAGACATCTATATTACGTATATAAAACAAACCCATATTTGTCACATGGCCCTACCATGTGACAAATATGGGTTACACCGTACTTTCGTGTGGTACCCCGGAATCTCGACATTGTGACTTATTCTATCTTCTTTTTATTAAGAGGGCTTGTGGCAGATCCTACTAGCACTTAACCTATAGCTAGATGCTCGTAGGGCAGATCCTATCGTTGTAATTTATCAAGTCACCCAAAAGGCTTGCAACTTGACCTTATTCTATTACGATATTGTTATCAAATGTTTGAAAATATTTGACAGCAATATCGAAATCACCTAAGTCGAAGGTCGAGATTTCGATTAGATCGTCTGAAAATAAAACGACCAAGAACCATTTAACAATATTCAACCGTAATGCTCTAACTACTTCCATCCAACTCTTTGAACACAAATGTAATCTTCATGATGGCCAGCCACAGATCTTCGTCGTTGATCTCTCTGTGTAGAGTGAACCTAACTGTCTTACTGTTGAAGTATATCGCTTTTACTATCACGCCTTCGTCGTTTGGGGTCTTGCAGTCACCCTGGTAACGAGACAAATGAGTTTTAAAATGACAATATAATGAAGGTATATTTTTATTTATTTTAGTAAAAGTATATTATCCTGTCATATTGAAATTCCGTTTTAAAAGTTAGTCAATATAAAATTGGGGAATACGGTGGCAATTTTCAAGTCTTCGTAACATAACTTTTTTTTCCCCAAAGGGGTAAGCATAGGTGCTTCAAACCTTACATTTCACCGACTATGTTTGATCTCATGTAAAAGGGGGGAGCCTACTGTATATAATTGATGCAATACTCTGTTGCAACGTGAAAGAAGCACAAACAAGGATGTTTGCCCGCTATATATGCCAATAAAGACCTCGGCCTATAGGTACCTGTGTTTCAGCCAAGCTGACTTGTGCCAACCGCTGCAGCAGCTGGTCGGCGGTCACGGCGCTATGCTCCGATATCTTCACGAGCACGATGTTTGTGTGCACGCTCTCAGGGTCCACTGTAAACGTCTTCAGGAAAAGACCATGGATAACTGACAAACAAAACTATTATTAGTCATCCAAGTTAGTCCTTTTGAAAGAATGTAAATCTCATAAGAGAAGTTAATTTACCTACTATTACCATATTCATATTTCATACGTGATTGATACGGGTTGTTGTTGGTACGTTTTATTTCCAAGTTTTTCTTGTCTTACATATAGGTAAGTATCGTGATTTATTATCCTAATTAACTTACGACATTTTGAGGATAAAAATGAGTGTTGTGTGTGAGTGAGTTTAGATTTCTCTTTTTCGTCTTCTTGTTTCATGTGATTTTTTATCTTACTTAGACTTGCTGATAGATACCACCTTGTAAGTGCTCAGGAACATCGACAATGCCAGATAGCTTACCGTAATAATGCTTAGTTTATTCTAGGTGGTATTATTATTATCTTATCCAAAAACGCGAAGGAACAACCCGACATATTTCACTTACCTTTAGCGAGTATCTGAGCGCGTTTGTGGTCCAGGCTCAATAGAGGCAGCACCTCGTCTAACGCGACTAATGCAGGCGCTGCGAGGACGCCCACCTGCCGCATCCCACCGCCTAACATTTTGCGGATGCGACGAGCTCTAAGAACAAGGAAGGGATTGACAAAACTCTAAATGTATCTCGAAGGGTATATTGTTGGAAACGCGCTTATTAAGTTCCTAATGTTGCAGGCCTACACGGGCTAGGTAACAGCTTACCAATGTGTTACCTAGTGATAGTGCACAGGGGGTTTCAGTGGGTATTCGAGCCAGCGAGTCCCACATCACCGTCACGTTTCCCCGCTCGGGGCGGTATGCGTAAATGCATTTCCACTCTCAACACTAAATAAGTTAACCGTCGTCCTTCGAATTTAAGTAGACCTTTCCTTTTTGCCGAGATATCGTTACTTTTTGGGACGTTGTTATATATATGTATAAGATTTTATTACATTATTTTAAGTAACGTTTAGTTTGATTTTTATAGATTACAGACATTTAAGACGAATCAAATGTGTGCATGCAAAATTTCAGAACAATTTTATAATTGATCTGAAATTTTGGTTGGTTTATACCAAGAAATAAAATTAATAAAATTGATTGATGGTGGAAATTAGGTGAGGCCTATGTTCAACAGTGGACGTCGCTCGTTGGGCTGATATGATGATGATAAACCAAGAAGGGTGTGAAAGTCAACTTCCAAGATTTAAGATACATTAATACATTAATAAATTATTTCTTATTTCTTATTAACTGTTAATTAAAACCTTGAAAAAAAACACACTTACTGTTTAATAAAATGGTAAGACCCTACCAGGGCCGAGCCGACAGGCGCCGACAGACCTTTACTAAAGCACACAGATACACTATCACAGTCTCTCACGATCCTTGCAGGCGTCTCTTTGGACGCCACAGCCGCGTTGAACAGCCGGGCACCGTCCATGTGGATCGGCAGAGAATGCTTCTTACATAGAGCTGAAAGGTCGTCGAGGAATTTTAGAGGTATCACCTGAAAGGGAGACAATTTGATTTATTATATATGTAATTATGAAGCATTAACACAAGACCCTTTGAACGTCAACGTCGGGTATACTACAGCAATACCGATTTGAAGTGGCAGTCAAAAGGTTAATGTATTTATCAACTTCCTTCAGTCATTCGTTTCTTGTTTTACTCTTCACAAAAGTCATTGTGATAAAAGTAGGTGCAACCTTGTTTCTAGTAATGAATGTGCAATTATGCGTTAATTGTCTAATTACAATAAAATTATTTATTAAAATGTCATTGAAATGATAACCTGATGAACTTTATATTATTATCAACGATAATGCCTATCAGTGAAATATTAAAAGAACATAATTATGATGTAATAAGAAGGCACATATATTGAGACATTGACCGATACCAGCCCCCTGATTCCCCTGATTGAATGGACCCGCATGGTATATCAGTAAAAACTGACCTATGTGCTATTCTAGATAGATAATAATTCTATCTGTGTGCTAAATTTCATATTCGTGATATCTACAATGTAAGGCAAAAACAAAAACCACAAACGCAAATAATATAATTATTTTCTTGATTATGTAAAGTAGACGTCTTTTAATTTGTGCTTAGAGGCTCCAAAAAAATATAAATGGATATTTTGAAGAAAAATAATGATATTCATTAATTTATATTTATGTTGTTTTTTTATGTGTATAAGTTGGTACGTGTTGATTAAATTCGCTATTAATTTTAGAGTCGAGCCGTAGGAGTATTTGCCAACAGCGTGGTTTAAACAAAAGTGCAAATTATGTATGTAAATAAACGAATAAATTGATAACTTGCGTCTACGTGATATGCTACAACTATACCTATATACGTAAGAATAGTAAGTCAGTTCTTGGATCAGTATCCAGGAATCATAGTACAATGGATCTATACAACTATTATGATAACTAAGAACTACAAAATTAAATTACTGACAACACAACGGGTGTTAGTAAAATACGAATACTAATAAAATAACCAAGGTAAGTGTACCTTCCCCCCACAGGCATTGTGGGTGTTCTCCACCGCCACAAGCGAAGTGATGGGGTCGTGGGGTCGCGTAGGTCTCTAAATCAAACCGACCACAAATGTACTGCAAATAATTTAACCCTAAGTAAGAAGTACTTAACAATAATATGAAAAATGATGCAGGGTAAAACTACATTTTCATCCTGCCTTTACGTCTAATGGCATTTTCAGTTTGGGAAATAATACTTTTGACCTTTGAACGCCAGAGACGTCTATATACGTAAAATGAAAATGTGCTCACCACGCCAATGACGGCATGACACGTCAAAAATGTATTTTAAAAGCTTGGCGCTCAGGGCACGGTGATACCGATTTGACGTGGCGGTCAAACGGTTAATTATATAGTTCAGTTGTTATGGAGCGTTAGACAAAGCTATTTCTGTCAAATGGACCTCTCAAATAAATGCAAGAGAGACACAATAACCTCATATTTACTTCGTAATATTGGTAGGCTACGTCTTCTTCATTAATTGAAAACGCTTTTTATAACGTAATATAAAGATATTTCCTCTAGAGTTTCACAGCTCAAATTGTTCCTTTGTGGTTTCGTCTTCACTTCGGTTTCGTCAGGATCTAACACCAAGGGCAGAGCTAATCCTACAGGCCTATGACACATTCTTTGACAAACTACAATAGAGAACATAACCTATAATTGCATTGTAGCATCTACTTACCTTTCCACCACAGACGTTATGCGTATTCTCGACGATAGCCAGCGAGGTGACTGCCTCATGGATGTCTGTGCCTCGTATCCGCTTCGCCAACTCATCCAAGTCGAAGGTGCCATCTGGCTTGTTCTCTAACGTCGATAGAAGGACTCCAGCCAAGTGGGAAGCACCACCTGTTTAAACAATATTAAGCAGACTATTCTAATTGTGTATTTAGATCGACATTGTCTTAGGTTATGTTATAAAGTATTAAGTGGTAAAAGAAATCCGAAAAACGTAGTGTCAGGCAGTGTCATCCAATTTGCCAGCGACCAGTTATCTGACAGGGTGCGAGCCATGAGTAGAACTGGAAAAGAAATTCACGCCGTTCTTTTTAATCGCCAAATATTTTATGTTTTGTGGCTCTAATTGTTTGGTTTTTGGTTTAGGTTGTAATGAAGGTAGTATTGCAAGCGCCATGATCACAGAGGCAGTTAGATGGATGTTCATCTTGAAAAAGTTTTTATAGTAAAAAATGTATTGTGGATCAGATAGTTTTAGAGAATGTTTTCGATTACCTTGTTCATATTTGTAGACGTGTGACAGGTTACCGACGAACGCTTCCGATCCTCGCTTTGTGCAGTGGACCATTACTGAAAATAAAATCTTCAATAACTATCGTGTGGCAATGGACGTCAGCAGGGGGCGGAGGAAGTTTAATGTATTCCTTCTTTATAATAAACAAACAAACAACAAATAAACAAAGGAATAGATTGCGTTTTTTTTTCAACCTAAATTCTTAGTCTTAAAACTATTAGGCTTACTCTTGATTCATCTACCGGTTGCGATGATGGTAGTAATGAGAAATAGCTATAAATGAAGTAAATCTTCCAGAAAATAATCCTGACAGCTCTCATACCGGTGACTTACACCTCGTCTTAAATGTTATTGGTAGAATATCCCCCTATTTCTGCAGTTGTTGGCAGGACGGGTAGGTAGGTACCACATGGACATCATCGTAGTTTCGTACGTTATGCAGCGAAGCATGATTCCTCAGTAGCTCGCTGTGATAATTGAGCTAATTGTATAATAGACGTGGTACTAACTTTCATGCTATTGTGTTCAAAGGCATTTCACATATAAGAAGACGAGATAACTGGTAATGGAGTAGTTGGGGGTTACGTAAAATTCAATTAAGTATGCTTTTTGATCTAAATATGTTACTGGCTATTATTGAATTATTATAGGAAAAGGGATTCTTGACCATATTCGCCCACATATTATAACCGTTCAGGGTCAAACATTATTAAAACCGAGTAGTTTAATAAAAATCTACTACCTAACCGTTAAAACCAATTAATATGAGTATGGAATACTGTCCACTATGGCTCCGTATATTAGCATATTTTTAACCGACTTCAAAAAAAGGAAGAGGTTATCAATTCGACTGTATTTTTTTTTTGAAAAAACTTTAGCGCTCTTCTGAGATCATGGGCGCGGACATAATCGGAGATAATTCGATATTAGACGAAGCACAACCGTTACCTATTAATTATTACACGAGGACTAGGACTGAATTTTACAAATATCACCTATCATTGCGATAAGATACTTACATACATACTATTGAGATAACTATACTTATCTATAGCTTATACAAGTTTTATAGATAGGTATGGTAGCTTTATATATAGTGTAGCTACATGAAATGTATATTAAAAATGGATTATAGTATTCAAAGCTATTCGCTTCTGTCGATGGTGGCTGAATGGATCATTACCGCCGTGTGCGTTAGATAGGTTTCCCTTTGTTCTATAATTCGCGGTAAAAATGATCGGTCTGTCGCTTGGTCTGGGCTTTAAAATGTGACAAATTTTGTACACGTTTATTCTCTTTAGGTTTTCGATTCTGGACATAAGGACACAGAAATTAGGATGCCGATATGCCGCATCGTGTATCGTACTGTGTTACGGTTTTCTAGCGTCTAAAATAATATTGCAAAGGACTTAGTGTCCATACTGCGTCTTTGAATGATCTTAAAGGTCACCTTTATGTAGTACCTACAACTTATTCGTGAGTGCCGTGACATACGTAATAGGTACGTATGTGGAATGAATAGTGATTTCATTTGTAGCCATGTAAGCATTCATTTGAGCTTTATAATAAGTACGTTTAACAAGACAAGTTTTTATTTAAACATTATTCTCAACGCATTGCCTATTTCTATTGGGTCCAGTGAAGGGATTTAGAAAATATATTTATATTGATTTAATATGTAACATTATTATTATCAAAATCTCTGTCAAAACTTAATTGAGACGTACGTAGACGTATATATGTAATTCACATTATCATATTAATTAGACATAATATCGTAATATTTCTCACATGGGTAAGTAATTATGTAGATTTTATTATCGTTATTACGTATATTTTAATCATTATAATGATTAAATAATGTGTGTATAAATAATGAGTTAAATAATCATTTAACTTATTTTAATCACGCCAGAACGGCTGAATATGCTTTTGTTAGCAAGATACCACACGCGCGGAGACGCAAGCGTAAGTAGTACGATAAAATTGGGTCACACACAATATTTCCAGCTTTTGTCTAAAAACTGTTCCAAGTTGAAATGAATGTAATCACCGCAAGTCACTTCTAGATGTCGTCACGACATGTTTGTTTCACGACAGACAAATTTGGGCATAAGGAAATACCTACTGCCTGTTTAGATCATGATTGATAGCTATAAAGTAGGTAGGTACTATCAAGTAACCAGTTGTCGCGTTCGTAGGATATTTGGTAATTATCCGGTTAGCAGGAGCTGTTGTTACTGTACGAAAAAATCTACAAGGTCAATGGTGAATGGATTCTATTAGAAATATCCATAGACCTAGAAGATGTGCGCTACCGTATACCTAATATATTTTTGTTAGGTAGGCTTATGTAAAAGATGTTTCTTTATTTGTTGTTCATGTACGTTGTAAAAATGAAGCTATGATTTTTACCAGCGCGAAAAAACGAGTACGTGTCTGTTTATGGACTCGTACCTCCTAAACGTCAAATCTAAGTCGGAGTAGCCGATTGAAGGTCATAGCTCTGGTTGGGGAATTATTTGAAAATTTCAATTTTGCTTTTATTTTTCTTCAGTAGGGTGAAGGGCTAGAGTGACACAGGCTAGATAGATACTTTCTCTCGAAATACCTAAATACATTAGGCAGGTACTTACCTAGTTTAACAAAACAAGTTTGACTAAAATAGCGAATTTTTACTACAAAACGTGTTTTGTCTACCCACTCGTTTTATTATGCCAGAAACCTTATAGGTAAGTTCTTATAAATAGTGCGGTCCTGTCGTGAAGGCTAGAAAAAGTATTATATATTATTCGTGTCGTGAAGGAAGAAAAGTATTATTATATATTGGTCGTGAAGGCTAGAAAAAGTATGACTTAAAAAAACCGGTCAAGTGCGCGTCAGATTCGCGCGCCGATTCCATACTATCAGGTATTAGGACAAAGTATTATCAGGCCAAAAAAACAAGCTCAACATATTTAGCTGTCTTTTATATTTAGCAGGCTTTTATGGTGATTACAAAAAAGAGTGCAAGTTAGAATCATCCATTTTTCACATCAGAAAATACTGAGACAGGGGGGGGAATTGTATTATTTTAATGTTTCTAATTCTACCTCAAAAACTGTGAGGAAAAAGTAAATAAAAATAGGTTTTAGAATGGGCAAACAAATACCTTTCATTTGATGTAACAGTCTCAATTTAAAATTTCAACCCCCCATTTTGCCCACTTTTGCAGAGTTATTAAACAATTTTTCAATAAATCTTATTAGTGTTATTGTCAGATCCCAAATCCTGTTCTGCCGTAATTCTGAATCTGAAGTTTTTTAAAACTAAATTTCATGTTGATGGCATACATAGATTCCGAGATATAACACTGACACAGTCAGACAGACGGATGGACAGAGCGAGACCATAAGGGTTCCTTTTGTACCTTTTTGTTACAGAATCCAAAAAGGAAGAGGTTCTCAATTCAATTTTTTTTATTAGATTAAATTTTAATATAGAATGATGCAACAGTAACAAGTGTAAGAATACTAGCTTAGTAGTAGCTATTTAGGTAATTATCACAAAGAAATTCATGGACCAACCATCAGATTGTAAAATTTAAACACACCTATTTACAAGAAAATATTTTCGTATTAGGTACATACATAGGTGAAGTAACTTTTCTTTATTTTTAAATAACAGACAGACATTAGTAAGTATTATGAACTTCAGCTTTAGCTAATATACACAATAAGTAGTACACTAAGGTTTTCTAGTAGGTAACAAAGTAAGGAACACGAAACCGGCTTGTTTATAGAGTAGCCAAGTAGTACTTAGTGGACACTTGGACAGAATGTATGACATAACAAGAGGCCATAATTCACGTAACATTGAATTATTTAGGTTACTTACTTGCTATCAGATTGGACATAGTCCCCGAAGGAACAAACAAGGCCGCCTGCTTCCCCAACAGTGCTGCTAATTTAGTTTCCAGGGCATTCACCGTAGGGTCCTCGCCGAACACATCGTCACCAAGAGCAGAGTTCACCATTGCATGTTTCATAGAATCAGTAGGCTTCGTTACAGTATCTGATCGTAAGTCTACGATGTAAGCCATAATTCTGTATTGGTTAACAACTTTTTTCACAATAACCTAACATATGACCGAACACTATCAACGCCGGCAGTCGACTAAGAATAAAGGCGCGTGGTTGTAATGTATGATCATTTCGTGTCCTTTTGCTAAGTTAAATTACTGCTCTCGCCTTTAACTGAAATACTACATTACTCATTGACTAGATGTGTCTTTTTTAAACGTTCAGTTTATAATCATACTACGTCTTCATCATGGATAAAAAATATTTAAGATATTCAATATTTCAAAATAATAAAAATATTCAAGAAAGTACTTCTTGATTTGTCAATGTCAACAGATATTCATAATAATTTAAATTTCAATTCTATTTCAATGGAGTTGAGTTCATTTTTGTATTGTATTTGTACTAGCTAGTATGTCAAACACATTTTATTTGACATTTGGGATGAAGCATAAAAAACTGTGCAGTTTGGATACACACTCAGAGAAATTAATTAGATCATATAACCTATAATGGTAGAAATGTTACTTTGTAACTCTCGACTCTGTTGCTTATCTAACTTGGCTTATCTGCATAATTTTTATACAAGGTATAGACATTATTTATGCAGATAAGCAATAAAACATTTACAAAAAATATCATAGTCACTCATTATAATGTTAATAAGTATTTGCGCAGTTGTATGGTATTATGGTGAAAAGAATATCTAAATAAAACTTAAATACTACGAATAATCTTCAGTTTTATTATTTTATTCCTACACCCACATGTTATCCCACAGAGTGGGAGACTGGTATCTCTAGGCCCCGATTTTGACTCGTTGGATTGCTCCCGGATCGTAAAATTTTTGATTATAAGAACAACGTATTTTTACGGCCTAAGTTATTTAATGTTACGCTAGAAAAATATCGTTTACTATGTCGAAAATTAAAAATTGATTAATTTTAGATTTTTCTACAACCATCTATTTTTTCATTTTTATTTAAATCAGAATCAGGTGGCTGACCGTGGTATGGTATCTATTTAAAAGTTCAATAATAAGTTGTTTGATTTCTGGTTTATTTTATTTTGATACAGTTAAAAACACGATAAGTTTAATCTGTTCCGTGGTTTAACACACAATATTTTTTTATCATCATCATCAGTTTTAATATATAAGTAGATGTTTAACCCTTAATTTGGCAATATGAAAAAAAATGGTTGACCATGATTTTATTTATAAAACTATGTTTGGATATTATACAGAATACTCAAAAAAATACTTAAAAAAATCTCCACTTTTCCATTTTCCAGAAAACACATGTCCGTCACAGCGGACTTTGCTAATTACGTTTCGATTAGGCATGTCCGCTGTGACGAACATTGTCAAATTAGGAAAATTAATTTAAATGAGACACATATGCATATTTTACATATCTTTAATTGAAAAAAAGAGTAAATGCAATGAGTAAATCTTCAAAAACTAATGCAATTAACAATCAAATGAAGCCGTTCTACCTTAGCCGTCCGAACTTCACTTTTGACATTATGTCTGCTATTTTGGCATATCTAAATTTCTCTGACCTATTGGTCGAGATAAGACGGCATCTGCACTATTCCCATGACTATCTGTATGGCCTAAAAGTCCCGAAATTCATCTTCGGTCAGTTGAATAGATTTACCGGTTTCTTGTACTGAATAAAAGTTTGATTGTTCAACTATATCCGTTATAACATCTTTAGAAAAAAATAAATGAAAATAATCCAATGTTCTACCGGCGTTATCTAATATATCTATATAGTCACCATCTTCAATCTCTTCTACAGTCGCTGAGTAGTGAAATTCGAGATACAAATGAAGTTACAGGTGTAATTGGTGTTAATAGAAGCGAAGGGATTGCAGACAATGACGGTATATTGTGGTAGATAGAGTCTCCAATTTAAAAAAAATTAAGCACCCGTGATTTGACAGTGTCCGCTACAGCGGACATAGTATTGTAGTACTACATTTCTACTAAATTAGCAATGTACGCTGTGACGGACAAAGCAATTTGGAAACAAAAAAAATAATGAAAATGAGTATATTTCGCTGGTTTTATTATTTTATACTGTAATACAGATAAACTACATCCAATCAAGCTGAAAAGCTAATGAAAGTATTCATTAGAAACTAAAAAACAAAAAAAAAATCCATGAGCAAAACAGCTGAACGCCGCTTCGTCGACATTTTGTGTCACAACTGACAGATAAAGTATTGCCACACTCTAAAATCTATTTTTCTACTATTAGTTTATGTATTAAAAAATATGTTTCACAATCTAAAATGTGTATGATAGAGTTATAAATATTATTTATATTTTTTTTAAAGTCATGTCCGCCCTAGCGTACAAAATCAAATTAAGGGTTAATTTATTTATTTTCATTATTGTAATTATTACTTAAATAGAAATATAATTGTAAGTAGAACAAATAAATCATCATCATATTGCTGGACATTAATTTTTAGAGAATATGAATTAGCTAACTTACAAAAGATTACATTCGAGGAGTAGATATTTTAATTTGTTTTAAATTTGTAGTTTTCTATATGTATTCGAATATTAGAATTATTGTAAATAGAACGCAACTTTAAGTTTTTAAACTGAACGCATCCATCACTAAGTTGTTCTCAATTACAATTCAAAAGACAGCTGACAAAAAACTGTTTGTCATTGGTTAATAATTCCTGCGTTATAGGATACCGCTAATATCATCCAATAGAAACAGCAAAAAAATAACGGTCATCATTGGTTAAACGTAATAGAAATCTAACCTTAACGACAAGAAAGAAGTGTCGGCGAAGTCGTTAGCTTATTTTAGTTGTTTTTTTAATTACAGAAGTGTATTTTACTTGTATAATTGCGACAAAAACATGTATAATGCATGTATATTAGTTGAATAAGATAAGGATCGTGATTATTATTAAGCACAACAACGAAAATCTGTGTTCTTATTTCGGCAAAAATCAACGTGAATCGGGCGTCGACCGGTCCATCCCTCCTACCCGTAACCGTCGCCGACTTGCTGTCAGTCGCTATCGTCATTTTGTACGTATCAGCGCCGTGCGCGGTCACGGCAATCGCGAGGTAACAGAACAGCGCCGTGTGTAGCAATAAGTAGGGACGTGTGTTGTGGTGTGTCGGTCTGAGTGACCGTTTAATGTGGTATCTAGTGCCGGTGTTGAGTCGTCGTACGGGCCGCGCGGCGTGATTGGGCGGCGCGATGGTGGACATGGATAGGAACGATCCGGAACTCCGGTATTTGTCGGTGGACAGGAACAGCTTCAATGACCCGGCCACACAGGCAGAATGGACGCAAAAGAGGCTGGTGTGGGTGCCCCACGATACCCAAGGGTTCGTGGCGGCAGGGATCAAGGGCGAGCGAGGGGATGAGGTTGAGGTGGAGATAGCAGAGTCAGGGAAGAGGATTCTGGTCCCTATTGATGATATACAGAAGATGAATCCACCTAAGTTCGACAAAGTTGAGGACATGGCTGAGCTGACCTGTCTCAATGAAGCGTCCGTGCTGCACAATATCAAGGACAGATACTACTCCGGATTGATTTATGTAAGTATTACTTAAACTACATCTTTACAGAATATTATTTTACCTGCAACTGTTCAAATAAGATGGCTTAACTTGCAGGCTAGCTATTCAATTATTGTTAACATATTACGCCATGCCAGGTCATTATATTGTGTTATAATGCCTTATCTATGTATACTTATCTAACACTATATAGAAAGAAAGAAACATTTGCAAAGAACACAGATCAGAAAAAAAATAACAATATTGGAACTGCCTGTGCTGGGTCTGATTAAACTTTTTCAGACTGCAGGAAAGTTTAAGCCATAAATTTAAAAATGCATTGTATATGAGTTGATAAAACTATAATTTTATTAATTATTACTAATATTATAAAAAAGTAAGGCTTGAAACTTTGTATACAGTGTAATCTCTAAAACTCACAAGATGGGGATATAGCTGTTGCCTGGGGCTTCCCTTCCATGAATTTTTGTTTGGCCATTTCTCAGCTCCCTATTGATCATAGCATGATGTTAATATAGCCTATTGACTTCCTCGATAAATGGGCTATCCAACAAAAAAATAACAGTTTTATTTGGTTCAGTAATTCCGGAGATAAGCGTGTTCAATCAAACAAACAAATTTCAGCTTTATAAGTAACTATAGATTAAATTTTATTTTGAAGATGAATTTCTATGGCGCATGCTGTGGATGCATATTTCATACAATCTAACATCATCATATTACACTAACAGTTTAAGTGAGATAAACATTTAAAAACACTGTTGTGACTTTACACTTCAGATTAATTGACCGAAGACTGAAATGGGCAGAAAGTCAAGTCACTACTTATACAAAATATAAATCATACATTATTTTTTAATTATTTAATACATGTTTTAGAATATTACTGAAAAACTGAATAATCAATTTATTATCTATTAGAATATTTAAGGCCGCAATTAGTAAACTAAGTAAGCTCAAAACAAAGATTATCTACGCACAACTAACACTGTATGTCATTAAGCTACATAATTGCATACCAAATAACTCTAATGAGTTCATTATTTAAACCCATAGCAGTATTTAAAAAAAATTACGATAGTAACTATGATTCATTCTCACAAATATCTATGAGATCATAACTTTTTTGTTTAATGTTAAACTAAGGCTAGGTTCTTTTGAAATAAAACATAAAGATAGTCACTTCATAGTATCAGTATTTTAATAAAATATATCTATAGTTAGGTAATTAGTTGCATGCTACGGTGCTTCCCACGGTTAAAAAAAAAATTAAAACCACAGTGTCAGCTACCTCCATACCAAACTTTATTTAGAAATTAGTTGAGTCGTTTGAATGTGAAGGAGTAACAAACATACAAACACACTCATAAACTTTCGCCTTTATACTATTAGTCTGATCACAATACTGCCGTTTGAATAGATCCTTAGCAACTATGGGAAAATAATATTATTTTCAATAAATAACATAAAAAATAACTTGTTAGCACCAAAATGCGTATTGTATACACTTTATTTTTTTTATGACTCGTCAATTCCTGTATTTGAAATCAGTTTTTGTAATGCAGAGGATATAAAATTAACTATATGCGTATAAAACAATCTTTAAGCATGCAGTTTATGTTTTTATTTATTACATTTATCTACATAAACTATATTCTAATATTATAAAGCTGAACCCCTATATTACAAATGACTAAGCATTAAACCAGGTTTAAATTGACAACTTTGACACTAAAACAATGGCTTATGTCAACTTAAACCTGATAGGTATATTACTTAGCCTATATTTTGTAATATGGGGTATTGAGTTTGTTTGTGTGGTTGAATGGTAGGATATCAGGAACTAAAATAGTCACAGTTTAAATATCAACAAACATTTACTACTAATACCAAATAGGTGCACATACCATACATATTTAAACATTAAATACACATTTTTCCCTATAATTATTAATATTGCAGACTGTTTAAACATCTATTCTGACTTCAATACTTTAAATACGACACACCAACAGGACAATATGTCTGTAATTAAATCAATTTCAAGTAAAAAAGGTGAGGTCATTTTTATTCAAAGTGCTGTATGTGTCATAAGTTAAGTATATTACAGGAATAGATACCTTATCAGTTTGTTCTTAATATCATATTTTTATATACACTGGTGTTATCAAAGTAAACTATTACTCATAGATAGCAATTTAACCCTTTTGCTACCTTTTTTATATACACTGAAATGTAAATGATTCTGAAATGTAGCTCATGAAGCTCCTGGAAAAAGACAGACAGTCAGGTATGACATGTTCAATTATTACTTAAAATTTTGATTGGTATTGATCTCTTGATACCAAAGTACTGCAACAATTGGGTCCTATCAAAATGATTATACTGTAATACATAGATACAAATAGATTACGCCTCTTTCCCAACAGACCCTCTGTTGGTAGAGACGGTAGAGACTATTTCCTTCCACTTGCTACGATTCTGATATACATTTTTGGAGTTTTCAACATTCTGTAATAAATGTAATACAATTCTGGAAATTCAAAAATGATATAATTACATATTAACAAATTATAATAAAACAGCATGCATTTACTTTATTCTGGCCAATGTGGCAAAGAGGCAAAAGTTTAACAATACCAAATGTTATAATAATGCCTATTGAATTTCTTTAACACACATTACCATAAAACCCCACACAGATGGCCTATCACCTACCTATAAAGCCCCATCAATATCTTGACAAGACATGACCACACATGGCCATATAATTCATAGTAAATCAATTACCGACCATATGGTCCCATTTATTACAGAAATATCTACCGCTCATGAAAGCTTATGACACATTATAGATGTCCTAATAAGTACAGGTCACAACTGGCAGTCTTACCTTTTTAGCCTTATCCGTGTCATATATGGTGCGAACCACTGATTACCCATTCTGATACCTAGTTTGAAGTTTGAGTGCACAATTAAATCATTTAAAAGTTAATTGTTGAGGATGAATATTGTGCATTGCCTTGGCCTCCTTTGTTAAAATACTAGGTGTATTAAAAATGCGTGATTATTGTAACACTAGCTTAGCTATAGTCTGTGGTTTGATATGTCTACTTGAGTATATTGTTTCATATGCACATTTTTTTTTTAATTATATATTATGTATATTATAATATATGTGACAGTAAAAACTCTTAACCAGTCAAAATTACTTATGACTGAAAAAATCAGTCTCAACCACTTTTAACCAAAGACGTCGGTTAAAAGGACTTCTGACTGAAATATCAGTCAAAAGTACTTTTTAACGGATGTCATTTGCTAAAAGTATTTACGTACATTTAAAAGAGTCTTAAATTCTTTATCGAATGTGTATTATTCTGTATCTGAACTGATATATATAATCTGAAATTGAATTATACATATTTGGTACGGAATTGAGGATCATTTAGGCTGTACATGCCATTTTTCATGCTCGCTTTCTATTACTCGTAGAGAAAAACAGAAGGCATGAGAATATAGCCTGGCAAAACTTGCATAGTATATAATATGGGCTTTTATTCTCTTTGACAGCTTTATATCGTAACTATAGTAGGTACATTATTAATGTTGTGTACACTCACAATCAAAGGTTCAAGTTACTTGCATGTCGTAATGTAATCTTACGTCTTAACGTAACACATTGTCCGTCGTGTTCAGCTGTCATATAAACTTATCTGATAACGGGTTACTCATTGCCCGCCTTCATAAGGGCACCTGGTGGCCACTCACTTTTGCAGTCAGGTCAATGTTGTTCCACAAAGGTATGATGTTAATAGGAATTTTGTTTTATTATGTCTCGTGTGTTGATAAACAATTGCAGGTGTGACTGAGAGTGTAACGTATAGCTTATTGTTAGAGAGAGAAATTTCAAAAGTGGACCAGTAGTTCTGCAAGTGTGCCTACGATTTTAATACATATCTCCCTCAATTTCGCGTAGTTTAATTGCAGGAAAAGGTTTTGGGGCTGTACTTACCATATCGCAATTATGCGGTACTAACTTCGTTCCGCGGCTTCGTTCGAGTGATGTGTTGGTAAAAAGTACTCAATCTATGTGCTACTTCAGGCTATAATACTATAATCTATCTGCATGCCAAATTTCATACAAATCTTTTCAACCGTTCTGGCGTGTTCGAGTAACAAATATCTCTAGTCCATCCTAACTTTCGCAATACACATATAGTATGGGTAGGATTGCTATCGTATCGTTGGTCATCTTTCTTGTTTGAGTTTTTAACAGAAATGGTGCGAGCCCATAATAGAATATTCGCTCCGCACATTTGTTGTTTAAATATGGCCTCTGCATTACAATACCCTCTCAGAAGTTTCGTATTAGACATTGATTATTCAGAATATGAGGACATTCGGCCGACTAGGCTAGCTGACTGCTATATTATTCACAGAATAACCTCTAACCATATGAGGTCTAAGTTCCTGCATTTCAAATTGTCTTCTATTTTCTGAAACTTATGTTTGGTTTAAGTAATCTACATGTTATTATATTGAGCGTTTAACCGCATCTACATATGAGAAACCCAATGTTAATAAACTAACATAAAACGTTGATTGATATATATAATCTATCGTAATATCGCAGATGGCGCGCTTACAAAAGTTTCTGTAAATTACTAGTTATATTAAATTTTTCTCTTCCTAAGTAAGCACGGCTGCTATTTCCGATTTCAAATTCTGACAAATAAGAGATTATAACATCCTATTTTTGGACTATTAACGTCAGTATTTGTACAAATATAGCTACTAAAATTAATACCTATAAAGAATTCACTAACACTTTTTCTATCATCGAAAAACATTTTTTCTAAACAACATTTTTTACCTTCGAACAAGTCGAACTCAAACAGGTTATTTTAGAGATAATAGCGAATTAGAACAACGAACGTAGTCACCCTCTAGTTAATGGTACTTTTAGTTGGTTGACATGACTGATAGTGCGGCAGTAGTAATTGAACATTCAGTCTGATTGATTGTGGCTGGTACGCTAGTAGGCACACGGTCTAGAAATACCATAATATCTTAACATATCCATTCGTACATCATCTTAAAATATAGTTATATATTTATTAGCTTATGTTTAAGCGGTGTGTACTGTAATTTTGTTATTTATCATTTCATAACTAATGTCCTATAATTAATAATGTGAGTAGCAAAAAATATTATCTTGTAAGTAATGCTTCCGTTTATCCTCAAAATAATTTGTTTTCTGAACAGATTGATTAAATCCTTGTAATAGAACGTACACGTAACGTACGTACCCGCTCTAGGCCAGCGTGAGTGGATTATGGCCTGAACCCTCTCAGCTCTCTGGAGGAGGCCAGAGCCCAGCAGTGGGACTTAATGGGTTGCTGATGATGATGAATAGAACGTACAACTGTTCCTACAAAATAGCTAGTTCGTAATTTCGTTATTTGATTAAGCTGTTGTCTAAGTTGAGTATCGAGACTGAATTATATCAGTATACACGTCTCGAGAGAAAAGAACCAGATCGTGCTGCCGACTGTTTTCTTCTTAGCAGTTTTAGTGCCACGAAAATGCTTTTGAATAATGATTTCAATACACCACATTATACTTCTTTTGCGCATGACATGCATGACATAAAAAACCATGACGAATAGAGGACCAGGTGATGTTTTAAACCATACTGTTTCAATTTAACTACAAATGAACGTATTCTTCGAACACCGTCACGACCGGAATTTGTTTTAATTCAATGAATATTATTCACATTAAGATTGGAAACGTTAGATTCCATTATATTACTATTGGTTCAGTTCATTAACATGTCAATATTATCATCTTTTTTTTTTTAAATGATTTTTATAGGATAACTTTTTGACCTCTTAATTATAGTTGGCATTAGCGTCTTATCCAAACTTTATAATCGATTTTATCCAAATAGTTAGATTATACATTATCTATTTGGTTGATCTATAAAGAGTTTATAGAGGTTTATAACGGTTATGTTTTCGTCTTTCGTGAAGGGTTATACTAGACGATAGATTTGCTATAAAGTTTGAAAACATATCAACTAACAAATCTTGAAATAAAATGTAACGGCTAATGCTTAACTAACCACAATAAAACGTGGAGAATGTAACTAGTTAAATATCATACGATGAAAAAGATTCTCTTATCGATATCTGATTCTCTAATCTTGCGAAGGCCTATTTTAGTTCTTAGAGAAGAGACCTTAATTTGGACCTCCATGCAGTAGTAGATGCAGTAGTGTTGCGGTTGTTTTCACAGTTCTGTATTAATTTTCGACGATCTTGATAGAAAAGTGGCTAGCGTGTATTGTTATTTTTTTTTGTAATTAATGTGCCTCAAAGTACCATCCTTCGCGATTTAAAGTACCATTCAGCATGCAAATTCAAGTCTCATCAATTAAGTCGGCTCAAGATATTAATGGAGCATGAAATCCTTAGATCTACATAACAAAAGGTGCCACCATTCATTGTCAGGCGGTCATCGTCGATTGTTCTCATCACATGTCATGTCCTTTAAAATAAGCAGAACTGCAGACTGGTTTGCTGTCATGCCTTTTTTCTGGAACATTCGGTCGTTTCATTGAACTGAAATAAATTATTCATTAAAAATATATTTCAAGTTTAAATCAACATAATATTATTATATCATATCATCCCAATGACGTCCACTGCTGAACATAGGCCTCACCTAATTTCCGCCACAGCGAGCGATTTTGTGCCGCCCGCATCCTATAATAATTAATTAGTACAACAAATAATAATAACTAATTTGTCAAGTTTGAAAAAAATCCAAGCAAGTTCATTAAACTCTTTTCTCTTTGTTTTTAAGAAGAGTGAATAATTCTACTCACAGCTGTTTCAGTTGTCTATGAAATGATGATTTAAAATATTTAATTTTTCAAATCAATTCACAGCTTAAATATATTAATAGTTATACCAGCTTCTGCGCAGTAGTTTTGTCAACATAATCCCGCGATATTTATGCTAAATATGGGCTTGAGTTCTTGACTAGCGGTTTTAAGTAATTGTGACTTTGCATACCCGCTTAAGGATCAGAGCGTTCTAAACTTTGAAACGTGTTTGTTCAATTTGTCGTATGAGGTCACTCTGTTTCGACATGCGAAAATCCCTTAAGCCATGGTGAACAGTACGTAACTGCCATGTGACTCACGTTTTTAACAATGGAGTTTTATGAAGGCTTTATTGTTATTCCTTTTTTTCCTTTTGCTGTTTAAAAGCATTTTTACTCAGTCTTCTTCGATTTGCAAAGGTCATGAACTTGTCGAAAGTCCTTAGAGATTTGATATAAAGAGATTTAAATACTAGAATGCCGATATAACTTATCAATGGTAGAATAGGTATAGGTATAAAAGGCACAATCTGCGATTATTTAGAGGTTTCGCGATTTATTTAGAGGACTAATGAGTCTTGCAATTCTTGTGGTAAGAGCTTTTTGCCTTTTGAGTCTGGATGTCTTAAATTGATGAGTTTTATTCAAGTTTCTCAGCAAGTCCTTGTAAAAATATGTAGTTGATAATAGAGCCTTTGAAATGGAAATTGTGATCCAAATGTATGTACTCGTATATACGAATATAATTGTATATCTTCGATGGTACAGAATATTCCTGCTTAACATTATCAATTGCAGTATTGTACGTAGTGTAAATATAAGTTTTATGCTCTATAGTAACGATCTCAAACGATTATTATAAGAAACACTCATCAGTGGTCCAGTAATAGTTACCGTTACCACCGGTTCGGAAGGTCGATCCTACTTAGAAGCGCAAGAAACTTGGCTAGACGCATTGATCGAACAGTCTGGCTCCGAAAGGGAAATTTTATTATACATTTTATAGTTTTCTTTGCCTATGTTGAATTTGATGGAACTTTATTGTGCTTCTTCGCTTTGTAAATAATGTAATCAGTCTACGGAAAAAGAAAATATTACTTAATAAAACCCCAAACTTAAACTTGTTTGTTAGGAGAGTGGTCTAAATGTTCCGTTAGCGAGCTATAATTCTCTCGCTTGAATTAATTCCACAATTGCAAAAATATTATTTACTGTTTAAAAGTATTTAATATCCGAAAATAACAACGTAACTTCTTTTCTTGTAAACTGGCCTCTTTTGGCTGTCCAATTGTTTGTCAAATAATGGTGTACAGTCAGTATTCAATGAATACTTCATTATATCGCGGATAACAAGTTTGAATACGTACCAGTACGGGTACATGCGAAAAGATTTTCTTGTTAAAGACTGTTGACCTCTGTGAATAGGATTAGAGGATTTGTAAGATAGTGTGTTGACGATACGACATTACCAGTCGCCACGCTCCGTACACACTACCATTATATCTATTACACGCAAATTTGTTTTACATAACTGTCCCTTGTTTCGTGCTTTATCAGTTTAACTGTGGAGTCACCTCATATATCACCATAACGGGGATAGGAAAAATTAGTTGATAACGAAAAAGTGCACTGTATCTTTATTAAGCACGAGGTTTAATTTCAATTTCTTCATTAGGACGAACATCGCGTACCAGGGCAACATAGACTCGTAGAGGTTATGCCAGTATTTGAAATGCAACGCGACCAAATGGAGTGGCTGTTTGATACCTTAGAAGGGTTAATTCTAAGCCGTCGTTCGAAAGTTGTTCGAGTTAATTCAAACGTTTGGCTAAAGCGTCGTGCTCGAGATGAATGTCAAGGTGAGGCGCGCCGCTGGCCGAAACGGCCGCGGGTGTCGTTGACCCGGCGGGGGCACGGGGTGCGTGAGGGGGGGACGGCCCACGCGAATATGTACGCTACGTTTCAACCTCCACCGACGTTCTAACATCCTGGTACTTGAGGCAAACTTGACTGTTAGTCCTTTTCACTCTCGTGTGTTTTTTTTACAGTTTGTTATCGATTCGCACAAATGTTTACCTGATGCAAACAAAAAAAAAACAAGCGTGTAGTTTCGGAAATTGCGCTTTAGTTTTCTTTGAGCACATTGTTGAACTTTGTTCTTGTTTCTGGCCTGTTTTCTGATAGAAAATTGGAAATTATTTAAAGAAAACTTTTGTTTCCGCTAAACAATTGAAACGATAAATAATAAACGTAGGTGAGTTAGTTAACCTACCTTGTTACTGGAGATGCAAAAACGTCAATGGGTGTAGTGTTTACGAAAGCTTGCCAAGACTATGTTGGAAATACGCTTGTATCCGCTGAGGCGTGGCGGTAATGGTTACCATCATAAGTCACGTTTATTGTAGGAACTAGATACCGCGTGTATGCGTGATCGTTTTATTTCGTAAATAACTCTAATTTTCTCACATCTCATGTTAAACTTATTGGTTTGGGTTTTGCGGTTTTTTTACTCTTCTGAGCTGCTGTGAAATCGTATACCTCAAAAAGTTTCTCAGGTTGAATTAGATAGCTCCTTATTTTCGGCGCCATCTCTCTTTACGGGTACGCATGCTGGACTTGTTAACTTTAATTATGGTTCTTTCACGTTCTAGATGTTAATATCAAGGAGTTATTAGCTTTCCTCTGAATATTTAATAGCTTTGCGTTAAAGTTAGGCTTTGCAACCGACAGTCATATCTGTATCTCTATACTTATCATCATTGGTTGAGCATCAAGAAGGCATTAAAGTGTAAGATTATGAAACAAGCGGTCTAGTATATTAAAAAGTCGCTGACCGATTCAAGACGCAGTCACCCGATAGCGTAGAATAATTATTATAATTAGTATTATAATTATACATGATTTGATAAGTTGTATATAAATGTAAATAGTTTGGTTTTGGAACGTTTATTTATTGCTTATGAGTCAGTTGTACAATTTCCGTATAAATTAAACATATTAATTAAATGTTTATTTCATAAGTCGTAACATATTATACTTATTTAAACTTTTAACTTGTTGGTTATTAGGTATCTTGGTAAGTAATAAAGAGTTTTTGTACCTCATATTGAATAATAACTTTATCTATATTTTAGTAAACAATATAAAACGAGCATAGGTACGATAAGAATGAATTGGTAAGCAGTATTTTAACTTCTATAAGTTACGCATACACCTGGATTGGATTAAATTGTGTTATAATAATTTCATAATAGGAATTCTCTATTGAATTGAGTAATCAATTTAATTACGTTTGAGAATTTGAATAACCATACTAAAGAAAAATCAACCTTTGTTTTTAATGCATTATTATATAGAAAAACTAAATCTGATTGTAGTTTTTTAGACCATTAGACCATTTTTTGTTGAAGAATGTAAGTTTGTCCTACACTCTTTAGAAGTAGGCACTTTATAATCCTATCTAGATTGCATCTGACATTATTCATGAAGAGACATCTCATAATTAATGCAATATTTCATTAAAACAAACACTCCCTCGAGAATTTCCCCCGGGCATGTTACCGTGTGTAATTAAGAGCCAGGTCATTCACTTTTTGAATTTGGCGTATTTGCTCTGTCTACATATGAATCTGCTTTATTTAACGGAATGTTTTAACAAATACGATAATTTATTTATTTTATGATTTACCTGTTTTATCTTCGTTTTATTTTCATCCTGATTAAATCCCGTACATAATTATGTATTGTAGGAGCATTTCTAAGAATATGCCTGATCCACCGACCCGCATCGAGTCAGCGTGTGTGGATTATGCATCAAACCCAGCTTTCTTGATAAAAGAGATGATATTCTTACCCAGCAGGACGTTCGATGCATAATATTATTATTTTTGGATATATCTATTTTGGATCAACATTAAATTTAATGATCCAACTCTTTGCATCAAATTAATATTCATGTCTAAATAAAATATTGTATAAATAATTATTTCCATTATATTAAATACGTTCTAAATCCAAGTCAGCTATCTTGTTGCGGAATTAGGCTGTCATCGCAGTTTCAAGGCATTAAACGATTTACCATATCTACTATCTAGATAATTGGATAGCACTTTTGTCCAGGACATCCTTGATATTCTTGATAAAATTCGATAAACTTTTTGACGGCACTCAGTCTAAAGTTATGATTGAGAATATAATAAAATAGGTACATAATTGAATATAGATGTATATATATATATATACAACTTTTTGCAACTCGCTGCTGATCATAAGCAATTCTAAATTCCCGAAGACTCGCGGCTTACTAGATACATTCAGATTCTTTTAACTACTGCGAAAATCGTCGCTCCATCAAGCTAAAAATATAAAATTATGAAAATTTTATTGAGATGCGATTTTTTTGTTTTCTTAAAATACAACGCTCCATTTTTTCCCTGTGTTATGTGGAGTTTGCACCTCTCAACCACGATCTACATCAACATGGATCCGGGTGCCGGCATCGAAGCAGTTTTTAAGATGCCTCAGTAAACACCAAAGCACCTTAAAACTGCTTCGTCGGTCTCAGGCAATTTCTGTGCGTGGGGTATTTAAAATAGAATGCGCAGATCGACGATATTCGCCGATAGAGTCTCAACTGTAACAATCGCTGTTATCTCGTATTATCGCGCCACTTATCGTTGCGATAACAATGGAATCTTGTATGTATTGAAGTTCCATAATCAATACATAACTTGAATATTTAATGTTGTTCGTTTACTGTTCCTATTTGAAGATTTTGAATTTGAGAGAGAGAATTTGAATAAGAACTCGGAGTAGATCATTTTTGAGGGACTCTACGATCTACGAGACCTCGTGCCTGACTATTATTTATTATTGTGTAAAAAATCTTTCTTATATCTCAAATAAATGTAGGAATATAAATGCAGGATATTATTATGCCAATGGCAGTCACATTTGTCACGGTAGAAATGTCCATTGTGTTATGAAATATATTTTATTGCCCGTGTTCTTGAGAATGTGTTAAATTCAACCATTTACTGTTATTATGTTGTATTACCGTGTATGGATCTATTGTATTGATATAGTATTAATATAGCTGGCCTAGTGAAAAATTGCAAATAACCTTATATCAAATGATTGTTTCAATATCATACGTTTTATCGCAAAATAACGTCTTATCTAGACCTCTACAATAATATTCTTAGTATGTTATATTATGTATAAACGTTTCTTTATAATTAAACGATATTCCAACCGTAGCTAATACAACTAATTATTTCATTAAAACTTTTAACCGATTGTGGTGAATCATCTCAAATAATACTCGCTTTTAGTTTCCTCTTAGTCAGCTATTAATTTGCCTACCCTCAAAGCAACCGACGCTGAAGTCTGGACGCACCCTACTAGACACCCTATAGCCTCCCTACCCTTCCTAGGGGACAGACGAGGTTATGAAACTTTCAGACGGGTAGGGTTGTTGTTACTTCCGACATATGGCTCACTGTAATTTATAGGGGTGCAATGGTAACATATTAGGAGCTTTTTCTTTCAATTTTCTGTGAAAGGGTGTGTTTGTAATCAAAGACAGGTGAGGCATTGAAGTGCAGGGGATTTTGAAAGGGATTCTTGTGGTTCCGGTTGTTGTCGACATTTTGAATAGTAAAAAAAGCTTAATATGTTACATCGTCTGGTGCAAAAGGGAAGGAATGTGTATTCATACGCTACATATATTTCATTATACAATGTACGAAATACTGGTTTATTGAAACCACAACATTAATATTTGATATAGCGAATGACTTCAACGCATGATTTAGCTGATAGCTGAAATAAAATACATTCCGACCAATGACTATCTTATAACGAAGTCATTACACATGTATAATAAGTAGAAATCCTTGCTATGGCCTCGACGTCAAAGTTGTGCCCATCTGCATGCAAGCCATGACTTTCCAGACGATTCTACAACCATCATACAAATTATAATTAAAATACTCTAATAAACATAACCCATCCATTCTGCGGTCGTCAAAACATTACAACCGACGTATGACGAGGAAAAGAATATTTGTTTTGGCAGGCAAACAACCCGGTAATGTGCTGAAACCTGACACTGATGCCTTGCGAATGATATTACAAAGACTTTTTGTTCATAGTGTTTTAGAATGTAGATGGATCAATTTACATCTCTGCAGTTATGTGGTATACTTAGACGAAGCTGCCTTTAATTTGTTTTGAATGTTATCTCAAAAACAATATTTGATGCAAATTTTGGACATGATATCTAATATGGGAATACACATTTCAAAATATCATGACTTGTTTGATTTGTACCGCGATCACGTTTAAAAGAAGAAAATTGCCGTGAGCGTGTCGCTAATCGCTATAGACTTTTTAGCTATAGATGCTATTCTATGCTATCTCGGTTTTTCTGCAGTGCAGATGCCGCATCACCAAGTATCCGCATAACGAAGTGGTTCACCCCGAACCATACAACAATTTTTAACTTTCATTGGTTTTAAGCCAATTTAGACTCCGTTACATAAAATTTTTTGATTATAATTGGATTGGAAGCGTTTATAATCATACTGTAGTTTTAATTATAGTGTGAAGTTAATTATTTTACTAAATTTACTGCCGTACTCAGAGACGTTACTTAACCTTCAAGTTTATTTAGTAAAAACTTGTAATACTTAAGTCGATACGCTTAAAAACGATTATTCAATGAAAAAATTGTATTAATTACAGATTACTACTAATTGACGTCTCTGAGTGCGGCAGTTAGTGCGAGTTTAACTTTTATGTTGTGATCCTTCATTCGGTGGCCACGCCACCCTCATCTTAATAGGATTAAAGGAAGAGTCGTCAAATCTGCTTAATGAAATTTGATTTACTTAGTACCTCGTAAATTCCGACTAAATTTGTTAATTGCATTTTGAGCGCAGTTATTATTAATCCTTCGTTTAATAAACGTTAAATCTTTGTGCAATATGCTTTAATAACTGTCTCAACTGGTTTGACGGACAAATTCTCTGCCGTTAAATTTTAATTGAAGTTAAACACAACGTTATTATTAAGGTATTTCTTTAGTTAGCAGATATTTATATAATATAGAAATATTTGCTGCTTCTACCGTGTAGAATTATCCATTATATATTTCATTGTGATTGATTTTATGATATTTGTAACCAATGTCGGTTCAATTGATGAAATGAAAGGCATTGTATCATATATTTTTTATTTCTATGTGGGAGTGGCTTCTTCTACATTTTAAGGCCTTAAGAAAAGCCAGTAATGAGTACTGGCAGGTGGTCTGACAATTTGTCACTGCCACACAGTAAACTCTGATACTGCTTTGAAAATTAGATTATGTAAATCGTAGCTGTAGTAGTAGATTTAATAGTGTACATTTGCTCTATCCATATGGTATTATAACGACTGAAGCTATTTAGATATGGATGATGTAATCCATGTTTTGTATCTGTAAGTCTGGTCTTAATATTATTATATACATGTATATGATTTGAATTGTGTGTTTTTTTGGTAATTCGGGGTTGGAATTTTTAGTCAAACTTTTAATGCAAATAAAATCTAATTATCTCTTATGATCAGAATGTTTCTTATACGTACTTTGATCAAAATCCTATGCGTGCATAATACACTTGACTGAATATTCTATATTTTTTATGTAAATTCATACAAAAGTATCCGTTCAACCATCTGCAACCTTCCACCAGTCGTGATCCACGATCTACAGACCACACGTGCGTGTAAAATTATTATTGAATAATTGACTATGAATGAAACTGTTGTTCATTACACTAGGAATATTTCATACCGTATCTATCGATCCCGTACCTATATGTTTTAGCTATTTTTGGACCAGTCACGTTGCTATGTTATCGGATATGTTCGGAATGCAAATGTCGTGTTCGATGGCGTTATTCAACTCTTATTAATAAAACCAATTAAAGGTATTAAGTATATTAATTTACTGTCCAGATTAATGTATGAACAATAAATGTATCAATTGGATAGGCATTACTTACATAAAACAAGTTAAGATCATTTGATTTACACATTAGTAAGATAATCTATAAAGAGTTATCTAGGATCTGTTTTAATATGTAAAGTCTTGCAGCTGCATTTAAACATAATATTGAAACGTTATTATCTATTTTGCATAATTGGAATCATAATATAAATGACAGGTCCAAAGGTAATGCCCTGTTAAACGCCGCATTATGTTTAGAAAATACTTCCTTTGTTCTCGTATTTTACTCATTATGACTCAGTTATCTTTAAACTTGCGATGCAAATAATATTAAATATTTCCTATATAGATGTAATAATACATATATATGCATTGTAGTATTATAATATCCACTTATCGTAGCTCAAATATAGACCGTAACTGTGTCAGAAGCTTAAACAAAATCAATAATTTATAAAATGATCGTTAAAATAGATGACAATTTCTGATTCAACTTCAAGTATCTAGGTTCCCTACGTATATAAAATGAGTAATTGCTGACTAAATAAAAACTGTTATTCTTTTGCTTAGTTGACGGTCAATTTGTTAAATTTGCTTTAATAAGATTAATTTTTTTCGATATTGATTTGATCAAAAAGTACCTACGATTGATTTTAATATATGCATAGCATTGAAGTAGTTTTCTGTTACAATGGTATCATTGTCATGTCAACGATGAATCTGCTGTCCTCAATTCAAACAATATTATATTTTGAAATTATACATTGCTTCCTAAATTGTAATCGCTTCTTAGTTGTAATCCAATACTGCTTTCTTTATAGACTTAATAATAATTATATTTATAAACAATGTATTTGGATTTAAGTGTCTACAGTTAAATTGACTGTCACCGTGACGCAGTGGTTGAGGTGGTCGCCTCGCCACTACATCGCCGTGCTGGGTGACGTGGGTTCGATTCCCACACGAGACAAATATTTGTGTGATTCATAGATATTTGTTTCTAGTCTGGGTGTACTTTGTGTCCGTTAGTTTCATGTTTGTAAAGCTCCCCGCGACACAGGGCTTGTTCCCTAGTGCGGGCGTTGTCTTTAAAAAACAAAAAAAAAAAATACCTATATTTCGAATATAGGTATAAACAGGTGTATACATTTATATTTGTTATTAAACAAATATTTGGTGCAGCTACATTCTGCTATTAAGCATGCAATACATTAGAGACACATAAAAGTATTTTAACTAAGAATTATAATATAATGTCAAAAAAAGAAACTAAAATAACTATATCAAATACAATGTCATTATTAATAGTAAAAATATTAATCGCAATCCTCATTTAATCGCACTAATTTCTTGTGTATTATATAGATAAGTAGGTAATTATTTTGCATTCAGTACTAGGATGTCATAAAATACTTATGGATGCATCTCCCGATACAAAGTAATCTCTGTGAAGCCATTTCTGGTTTATGTTCTGTTTTACAGTGTAGTATTTTGTTATGTGTGGCGTCTAGACAGTACTCGTAAAACCTAGACTTTACAGGCCGCCGTAAGCCTTCCAACGGTACTATATCCAAGCCTTTTCGCAAATACTTCTTTATAATTCTACATAAATTGTTTTCTATCTTGTCCCGTTTCGACTTCTTCAATATAATATGAAAAAAAAAGTCGTATAATATATATTATATTAGTTAGGATTAGGATACCCGTGTTGTTTTTCGTCTCGGTTGTTTTTCCTTATTTTCTCTTACATGACATCAAGGTAACGGGTGGCCCGTGACTATGACTGGGGTCTCAACTGCAGTCCACGGACTATTTCACAAGTGTAAATGGTATGGCAATTAAAGTAATTGAATCATTTGTACAATTTAAAGAATCCAGTACGTGTAGCCTCGTGTTAATTCTGTAACGAGAACGGTTAAGTAACTGTTTTAACATAAAAATGTTGATTATTTTATTTCTGTTAAAGGTCTTTTGATCAGGTTAAGGAGATGTTTCATCGTGTTGATGTTTAAATTATATAATTTTCAAAACTGTTTGTTTGTGCACTTATTACCTACATCTAAAATAAGCAACGGATTTTGATAAGGTTTTCACGCAAAATCTTTTGACTAATAGATTTTCACTGTTATTAGAATTTGAAAATGCATGTGAAATTATTACAGAAGGTTGAGAAAAATCCATGCAGCAGTACGAATTACTTTGCATAGGACGCCCATTATCAAAATTGTTATGATAATAATGTTAAACGATTATGATTATGAACAGAGATGAAAACAAAACCATTTTCACATATCGACATAATGATTATATATAATTATGTAGAGGTTCCTTACACCCAGTAACATGCTATTACATTATGTAAATGAATTCTATTGGTCTTTAAGCTTACAGTACAATAATTGACTTACTAAATTTAATCAGGTCCCTTCCCAACAACTATTAATGTTATTGTAATTTATGTAATTCGATTTACATTTTATGAACGGCGAAGTTCTAAGTAAACATGATATAATTATGTCTTATTTATTGCCATAGCAGCAGATTCTTATTGGCCTATCATAAAATGACATTTTTACACCTTGTTTTATAAAAACACAAGTTTTGAGGGGATAATTATGAAACGCTGACAAAACTGTTTTCAAATAGGAATAGAGATTGATTTGTCAGATAATAAAGCTGTCAGTTTTAAATTCGAATTCGTTCTGTCTATCGTAATTTCATTTTAAGCATTACGTATTTTTTTTTTTAATATTTTATTTGGCTGCATCAACTTAATTTATTACTTCTGATTCAAACGTTAAACTCAATGTCTATACAAACATCACATTTATCCATGATTGCATCATAATCGATGCACACGAAAGACCTCAAAACATGAATGCACTCATACAGTCTTGACCTGGTAGTTACATTCACAAACAACTTCCCACCTAGACACGTTTTTATAAAGTTCATAATTGCTCAGCACGCAAATAGTTCTTAAACATAATCAGCCCTTGTATTACCCAGGACAAATCGATACTGTAGATTTAAAATGACAGAAGAAGCATTTCGACTGCAAGCGAAATTGAGTATTATAGTCAATAATTGACTAAGTTTATTTTTGTCCAAAGATCTAATAGACATAAAGGGTATTTTTCCTTACGTTAATGCCCCGTGCATCTATATTTTAATTTAAATCGAGCTCTTTATTAGTTTTGTAGTGATATAACTATGAATGCATTTGATTGTTACATATTATGATACGTTATTGGAGAGAAGTTTATAAAGAGTACATTGTCTAAGGGCATCCTGATATATATGAGGCTAGTTCACAATGATAAAAAAGACATACAAAATGTTTAAGACCTTTGTCCTTTAGACTACGTGCTGTTACGTGCACTGCAATCAGAATTAAATTCACTATTTGTGCTCATCGGCTCATATACACGATGATTGATCAAGTGCATCCTATTATGTGCTTTGTTGATTTGATGTGTTATAATAAACTCAAGAATACACACACATACAAACACTATTAAATTCTTGTAAACACGCTAATTATTATCGGTGTATGCAACATTTGGCTTACTAAGATACCCTTCAGTTTTATAATTTAGTATACATAGGAAAGCGAAAAAAAAACAAACCGTATACCAACCCGTTTGGCCAGCGTGGTATAGTAGGCTAAATTCCTTACACATTGTTTGGAAGAGACCCGTCCTCAGCGATGGGACGTTTATGGGTTGAAATGATGAAGATGATGATAGATAGATAGGAACATAACTCGTTAGTCATACTCTTACCAAATTAGGCATCTATAGTTTGGTCATTAATGGTATCCAGTTGCTATCATGGACCGTCTTCAGTTCACCTTTGACAAAAGGCTCGGCTCTTGGAAAGCCGATGTTAATCAGAACAATTCTTATCTTTAGTGTAAACTCAGTAGAGCGATCTTAAACATAATCTTTATTATAACAATGGTGTTATGATTATGACCCTGTTACGTAACTGACAGCTAAGTTTATACCTTTACTATTGACTTACTAGTGTACCTACTTGCTGTAGTATGGTATATGTTGTTTAAATAGTACTAGGTAATAGAGTACTTCAGATTTTTCTCGAACTATCTATATATAACCACGTGGCGTAAGGAGACAATCAGACATAATATTATGTATGATTGCTTGTCATTGGATGTGAACCCTAAACCTACCAGGGTTAGGGTTCAAATTCATAGTACAAGGATTTTAGATCTGCCACAAAACTAGTTAATTAAATATAATTATTTTCGAATCTATTGGTTTTCGAGCCCATGACGGTCCGTTACAACTTACCATCTGTGTGACATATACGATGTATTCTCAAAAAGATGTTTCATGCGTCTTAATCTATCGAATATTCGAAAGCATCTATTGTAAAGTATTGTCCACGTTCTTTGCGTCTAATATTTCTTATGATGATAGGGCTGCCACATTTCTCCGAGTTGAAAACACTTTCGTGATTTACTGACAGTATTATTGAGGACAACATTCCTGGACCCCCATCCCGTTCTGTAGTAGATGATCTTTACGAGTCTTGGTGATGAATAAACCTAGCGAAAAAAATTATGTCGTGAGCTTGGTGTTTCCACTGACGTGTTCCAAACTGCGACTGTTTTAGATGCAACCCTGTATGACAGTCCATACATCATGTCCGTAAAAGTTGTCACAAACGCATGTACCGCTGTATTCATCGAATGACTTACTCGTCCATATGTGCGACCATGGCGACCATATATGGTCATGTTTTAGTCGCCATATGCCGTGGTACCACACGGAGCTGCCGTGCCCAGCTCACGACTGGGCATTATCTCATTACACATGGTGCATTGATTAACTGTAAACGGCTTTGGATCGCAATCAACGATCGTATTGAATACGCCATTTTTTGTTAGCTAAATTGATACGTTCGTCAAAACTGCGTTGTGGCATTCCTTAAGCAATTTATACGGTTCATGTTAACATATGGTTAAATGATTCTATACATTTTTTATCTGATTGCGGTAATACGAGAAGTCATTATGCCCGTAAACAATCCCGAAATATAAGTTTCATTTTCCCCTAACGCCTAGCTTATTATGTACAAGGGTTTTCTGCTGTTAATCCTGTAATATCCGAGTTGTCGCCCAGAAGAGACTATTCAGAGAAAGGTGTACCTACATTTATAAATTATAAAACCGATATGGATATTTTGTAAAATCGTTAACATTTAACAACACAAAAGTTGTCCCTTCTGTGCTCGATGAAATTTCGAAATTTTATATAACGCCATCTAACGAGCCGCCATCTTTATGTAGACTGAACCATTCGCCTTAATTAACTTTGGCACTTTTTCTTGAGTTATGGACATTTTAGTATCGTTCCAAATTACACGACCAAAAAATATCTGTGCAAAATTTTTAATTGCATTTACTTTGCAGATAGTAATCTTGATATCTCTCACCTTTTACCATAACAGAATTTTACTGTCAGATTTATATTTTAATCAAACAAAATTCCTATCCATGTAAGGACAAACGAACATTAAATAAAATATGAACAATACGAATGTTTCACGCAGAAAAGTTGCGTAACCCTGTGGCGCCTTACATGGTTATAAGTCAGGCCGGTCTGTAGGACCTTCAAGAAGTGGGTCGCAGTTAATGCCATCTGGTTGGACGGGGTGCGATGCAACTGTGGTGTAATACCACCGTAACGGTACCTAGCATAGTTTAATGTAATGCAGCTAGCTTATCCCATACGGGAACCATGCATTCATACATAAATACTAAATACATCTTGAAAATAAGCTATAACTAAAATAGGAATCTTAAAGGTCTTATAGGAATTCTGGTCTCTAGCCAGACGGAACATAGGTTGGACGGAGACTTGGCAGTCTTGCGTTGTTGCAACTTTCAATCTTCGTATCTATCTTGCTTTGTAGAACTCTGACTTGCGTAATGCGTACATTTCCTAAGCTTTAGTTTTTTACATTAGGAACTTTAAGCTGAAGTGGTACACTCTCTACATGGGAGTCTAAAGCGTTGTATTCTGCTCATGTTTTAATACATTTACTTACATTGCTAGCTAGTCAAAGTTGTTAAGCTGCATTTGTTATAGCTGTGGTACTAGGGTGGTGAGAGAACTACCAGCTAATTAACATTCTGACCGTCTGCGTCGTACCGGTTTTGATCCTTTTACGATTTTTTAATTTAAGTGCGTTAAGCCTTTAACTTAAGAGCTTTTACTTGGGACTCAAATATAGATAAACAATAAGATTTAAGCCAGGGACTTGTCATTAGTTAGGTCATATAATGACACGAAGATCTTTTAACATCTGTCGCATCATTGTCAGATAAGCTTTTTATAACACCAGCCTTCAAAGGTAATTGTAGATAGTACCACCAACAGGTACTGTCTGTTAGCTGTGGTCTACCCATCAGCCATTTAATATAAGTTTCATTTAGTGAGGTTTTCCAAGTAAACTTCTGACTGCTACTTATTTCAAATCACGTAAGAATATCAATAAGAACTATGTCCAATCCGTCATTGCCTCCATACAAATTAATTTGATGGTCAATAAGATTCTATGTAACTCTGACTTGTTATTGATACTTATATTAATGTGTGGATTGATGGGCTGATACGTGATTTATTTATCGTCGAATATGATGATACGTGGGTGAGATTCACGTCTGCCTACTTCTTCAGAAGTCAAATGTGTAATGCCCTGATGATAGTATTGTTAGGGTAATAGTTGAAAGTTACTGCCGATATGCATTGGGAGCGGTTATTACTTACGCTTATAATAATACATGCGTCGTTATTTGTTTGGCCATTGGTCAGCTCCTATTCGCCGTAGCATGATGATACTTGCTTAGTTGATAAATGGGCTATCCAACAAAAAACGTTCAACCAAAACGAACTCTTGAGCTTAGAAACTCGTATGACTACACAAAATAAATTTTTAAATACCTCGTTCCTAGTTCTTTTAGTGGCTTTCTCTCTTCTCTTCTTTTAATCTTTGTTCGTAGAGTCCTTGTTCCGTGAATTTAAACTGTACAAATAATGTTGAATATACATTACCCCATTACACAATACGTGAACAGATAGAATATTCACAGGTGTCTTGATTCTGCCTATTGTTAATATCTATTGTGTATACGGTGACATCATGTAACCGATAGGTCGTCATCGGTTCACAGTATTGTGTCGTATGCTACATGTATATGTACATCCTCGTTGTGCACTTGCACTCTCTTTTTGTTGTTTTACATTCAATTATGGATAGGTATCGAGCGGATAGAATAGCTTTACATGCATTCACAGACAAAATCGTCGAATGCAGTCTTTTGGGTTGGTGCTTTCTGTAGTGTCTTAATTCTTTCACGTGTCTCTGTGAATAAAACTGTATTTATGATGACCGTATTGCCTTAAACTTAAATTCTTCTGAAATTCATTGATTGCGCACATATTTCGTAGCTAATGCCATGTTTAATTTATTATCATTGTTGTAAATATGATGTAACTTACTTGATGGTTTGAGTTTCTTTTGCAAAGCAGTATCGTGGAGATAAACTAGACCTTCCATTTACTTCACTAACAACTTTTTAAAAGCTTTTAGTTTTTCCTTGATAAGACAGAGCAACCCTGCTCAGCAGTTTTTTGTGCCCTGCATTGGGTGATTACAGGATTATAAAAATACTAATCTATAACTGTATATGCCTAACCTTTTACCTGCTTACGATTTATTTAAAATATTTATTAATGTTTTATCTCTTTTTCAGGTAAGTTCACGATTTGATTCTCCACGACTACTCCAAGGTTAAGTTTATCAATTATTGAAAGCCTTTCCACTTTCGATTGTTCTTGCCTCTTAAGTAACGAGCGTGATAATATAATCTGTAGTGTGCCGACCGTTTCCTTATAAAATCGATATATTATGTGGAGAGCGAGCGATTGGAACCGGTTACTGGTACCGTTGCTGCTGGCATTTCGTTTGTGTCCCGGGTTCCGACCCGAGACGACGAGATTTTGAAACGAGTAATATTGTCCTAGCGTTCCTGTCGCTTATTTTTTACCATACATGTTATGTGGTTTATCCTACGTATACCTAAGTAACTGATTCTATATTTGTTATCCACTCTTAAATCTTTGAATAGATAAAGCTTGTTACTGTACAGTGGCCCTTAATTAATAAAAAAAAATCCGTAAACCTCGAAGTTACATGAGCAAAATATACGGTACTAACAAGTAAATATACTTTTCATTCAGTAAAGTTGTGGAAGGCAACTGTCAAAGGTAAAACAGCAGTCACATGATTAAAATTGTTATCAGCTAATTCGTTCCAGCAAAATTTTGTATAACCAATAGTTACTCAACACATGCTCACCTATAAAGTCAGCTGATTGCTTTAAAAATACGTTAATTTAAATGGTTTCTTAGACACTGACACTGTTAGAATATAATTGTAATTTTAATTTTTTTTTACTTTGAATCAGAGACTACTTTATCCTGATCGAGCGATAATTCACTTACTATCAGGTTCTATCTTCTGCTGGAAACTGACTGTCACGAATAGGTGCTCGATTTCGAATCACATTTCGTATTAATTTGCAATTGTTGTTCCAGAAATATATTTTGAGATTACGGCCGTTTGTCACCCCTAGCTAGAGATTTTAGATGAAAAATATGTCAAAAATCGGTCACTTAAGTTTCACATAGGCTATGAGACACTAATCAGTCAGTGGTGAATCAGGGCTTCGGTCGTGCAGATTCGCTTGTGTAGGTAGTATGTCTATAAAATACGTAGCTTACCTAAGTATATCCTTCTTCAGACTATACTGTAATTTTTTTTAATATATACGTTGGTAATAGATACTATTATTTTTAAAATGTATAACAGTATATTGTGAAAGCCTACAATGTACTAAGCAGAACCATCTGTTCTTACCTAATTGAGTGCCTTATAATCGACTGTTCCGTTACACGGCCGGTCATTGTCGTCAGACCGGGTCGGGGGCCATACCGCTTTTATATATTTTTTATTGTTCTTTACCCCCACTTAACTCTTTGTTTATGCTTTTTGTGGTGGGTTTTGAAAGGAACTTTGTATTGGTTCACTGGTTCCAAGTTTTATTTGTTTATTCTGTTGGTTCTTTATTAAGGATTAAAGCCGGAAAATTGCTTGATCATAGTGTCATCGTACCTAATTGTTTCATATTAGCTTCTGCCCGCTGCTCTGCTCATTAACATATAGTCTGTATCCTTTTCCATCCATATCCTGGAGTGTGTTTATGTTAAATTTCATAAAGATGAGTACAATGGTTTAATGCGTAACAGATAGTAGAGAAACTTTCGTAATTATCGCAATAGTTTTCAGTTACCATAATGGTCACCTGGTCTAAATTTATTACCCTGAATAATTTAGTCACAGCTGCTAGCCCAATAACTGCTGTACTCCAAACACCCACCCATTACGAATGCTAATGTCCAGACCTACCAAATCAATGTACACCAAATGTGAACCCTGAAACAATAGCCATAAGGATTAAATACGATGTTTGGTCATAATCTAACTGGAAATGTAGCAAGGTGCGTCAAGGACATCACTTAACGTTTGACTGTGGTTGTCTCAAGTTTTTTTAACCAGTTCGTGCTTAGGATTAGGGCTGTTAACGGGGAGTTACGTTAGATGGATATTTTCATTGTTTTATCTTCAAAAAGTTGTATCAACACACTTTTTAACGTTTGAATGGTATACTTATTTTATAGAAAATTAGCTTCTGGCGCTCGCTTTGTATGTCATTGTTTAATCTGTTGGTCCAATAACAATCCTTATGAATCACTGTATCTATAGGTGAAAGCTGCATCAAAATCCGTTAAGAAGATTTAAGCGTACTTACTTACATACAGCGGAAGCGACTTGTGCGAATGGTATAAAGTAAAAACATTGCATTGATGTTATCTTCAAATTTGTTATAATCACAATATTGAGCAAATAGCAAATGTCAACAAATAGCGTTTTAGCTAAGTTTTGGCATAAAATTTACCATTGTTATAAAAAATAAAATAAAACATTAATATTTATAAGAAAACACGTAACAGATGTAGATGGATTCTGACTCGCATATAAAATGTTTTGTTACTTTACCTTCGATCTTTCATTAATATTTTATTGGGATAGTGATTTCTTCAAATGCATCACCTAAACGCAATTTCAAAGCCTAACCTTTGAGTGGCAACCCTACCATCCTGCGCCCGCACCTCGCGGCGTCCTCAACACACGAAGGCCGTCGTACGCGCACCTCCTCGAATTTTGAATACCGAACAACAATATGGCACTAGTTACCGGATGTGTCGTACGCTAACGACTCGCTAAATTTAAATCTTTCATCCTATTGTCTAAACAAATTGTTCTAATGTTAAAAAAGTGGTTTTAGTTCTAGGTGTGCTTGTTAACTTTAGCTTGGAATTTATTTGGCGTGACGTATGGTTTTTGTTCTATAATTGAATTTTGATAGTAATTGGGCACGCCTGTTTGAGGAATGGCTTTAGAGCGATGCGATGATTGTAGTAAATTTATTAATTATAGCCATGAGTTGAGCTAAGAGTTGACTTTTCTAATTGTAAATACAGAACAGAATATATTTTATACTCAGTTGTTTTCTATAAACTATAAAGCTCCAAACTTCTAAGTGCTATTACAACTAATCTAAAATTTAAAGTAACAATAATGTGAGTATCAGACGCATTGATCGATTTTGGAGATTAGAAGTTATTTTTGGAACACGATAACTAACGCCAAACCTCAAAAATGTGTACTTGTTTTTTTGGGTCAGTTGTGTAAACCGAAACTCCAAAATATAATTTGTATTTTACAATAAATTCCTTTATAATATATTATAAAAGTCATGGATAGGCATGGCTTTATCGACAGCCCGACGCGACACGACGACGATTCAGATGAGCAATATTATTAATTTAATTATTTGGCACAACACTAATTGGCAATTTAATTATAATTTGTCTGTTCGTGGCTAATTGGTATGTTATTGAGTGTTGTTGATTTACATTATTATTAAATTGTTTCATATTTGCTCTACATACGTAAGATTTTTGTCGCCTTCGAAAGGATTACAAAGCTACAATCGGATGAAATAATCTTCTAACTGATGTAAACTAGGAAAATATATGCTGAATTTAAAGGATATCGGAAATTTGGCAAATCAAAAATAACTTAGAAAGAAATATTTGGAGATACTACACATTTTGTAAAGTGGATATAAAGTGACTGAGCCGTTTAAACAAATCATGTCTAATAAATCAGATTTAATTAAAAGTTATTTTTTTTAATATTAATTTATTTTTAAACTTTAAATTAATGTTTTTCCTGTTTGGCATTACGCGTTATCATCGTTTATTTATTTTTAAAATCATGATAAAATTGGACGTTCAGTGCCAAGCCCAATTTTTCAAGGAATTTAGCAATAAGTGACTTGTTTACCGAATGTTAGACCCATATAAGGTGATCTAAATTATCCAGATTTTAGATATTTTATAGTAAATTATATGTTGTGCCATATGTGTATAGAAAATGTTGTTAAACTAGAAATGTAACATAATAAATAACGCCGTAAACATGCTATAAAATGTTAACGAAATGTGAAAAGACTGCTTAGATCGTCATGTTGATTTAGTATAGTGTAATATTTGTTATTTTATAGTTATAAAATGTATGTATGTAATGATTATATAATATTGAATGTATTTACTTATCTATAGTTTGTTTGGTTGAACTCTAGGATCTCAGAAACTACTGGTCGGATTTGGAAAATTCTTTTAGTGTTGAATAGCCCATTTATCGAAAAAGGTTATAGGGTATATAACATCACGGTACGTGCAATAGGAGCTGAGCAGTGGCAAAATAAAAACGACGGGAGCGGAGCCTCGTACGACTTCTAGTTCTATATAAAATTAATCTTGTAACGAGATGAATTCTTATAATTGCATGTAGTTTGAGGCCCACCCACTGTGCGCAGGCGCCAATGGTTCAACAGCCGTAGTGTTATGCGCGAATGTCATTGTGCTGAACACAATAACAGGATAATAATACCAAATAATTGTTCTGTAATAATTAGAATATTTACCTGTTATATATAGTTTACCGTAAAATATTGTATTTGTCGCGGTGATATAGTCTCTGAATACTACTAATACTACAAGAGGATGTTAAAGTACCTATAAATTCCATCTATCTTTTCTTACTGGGATTAGGCGTTGACCTATTGCTATAATTCAAAGTATTGTCTCTATAATTCCCGTGTTTTTGACTATAAGATTTTGTAAATCTATTATTATAATATGCACGTTGAATTTCTTAATTAATTTATTATAGTAATACTAATTTACAAGGAAAATACGCATTTAAGGCATTTAACTCATGGTATATTTTCCCTAAACTTGACAGTTGCGACAGTTTCTTTGGTCCACTTCAAAGAAATTATGGGAACATTTCAGCATATTGAAAATTATGATTGCTTGACGCTTGTTAATTAAGATAAGAACAAAATTAATCTTATCTATGGTTGATAATAGAAAACTTGACATTGTACTATCATCAGCTATCGTGCTACTTGATGACGATTATTTCTGGCCGCTAGTTGATTAATGACGTGTAATAGAATCTGAGTACAATGTCCTTAATAACAGACGTTTAGAACTAGAAGCTGATGATGATGACGTAGATTAGAGTATCGAATCATGGATTCCATTTGTTCAAATGATAAGTGCCAGTTCTTCTCATGGCATCTCATGTCCTTCCCCTTTCCGTGGGAGAACCACGCGTGCTGGCTTGCGTTGCCATCCCTACACTGTGGAAAACATCTCCACACGTACAAAAAAGTTCGGCAATTCTTATCTATGCCGAACCATCAAAATGTGGAACGCACTGCCGTCTCATGTCTTTCCTCCTTCCTACAATATGGGATCCTTCAAGCGAAGCGTGAAGAAGCACCTTGCGGGCAGGACACTTGGGTCTCCTGTCAGCTGGCAAAGCAACTTGGGTTCCTCTTTCAGCTTTCCATCAGGCGAAAAGGAACCAATATGCTAGGCTACAATAAAAAAAAAAAAAAATGGCTCTACCTACTATATCAGCGAACTGTTTGTTATCCAATTAGCTGACACTACTTTTTCCTGACTAACTGTTACACCTAGACTTTTGTATGCGTTTCTTTTTAATCTAGGTGAAGTAGAGACATTTAATTCCCAAATAACTTGACTGTTAGCCTGTGTCATCCGACCTATAGGCAAAGCCATTTCCCTATTATTTCCACTCTATGTATGATGTATGATTTCTTGAGTTCATGTTTTTCCTGGACAGTTTCGACGTATATCTGCTGTCTGAAGGCACCACACGGTGGTAGTTTTGGCTCACTAAAGGCTTGCAACTAAATAACACTTGATTTCTTTAGTAGCCTTCTACGACATCCTGGCGTTGAAATAGAGTGATGACATGCTGTATTGTAACTTGCACTACATGATAACATTACGTTGAATATTGCAATAGGTCAATGTCTAAATTTGAGAGAGATTGATGGAGTCGAATTTATTCACGGCGCCGCCATCGAACAGTAGCGATACATGAATATTGACACGAAATCTAATCGAACGTGTTGACCCGCCACAATGGTAGAATACTAGTAATTACTTTTTAACCGCGAGCCGCAAAGGATTGGGGTCACGGCGTCGTCAACACGATTGTCTTTGTACTGGCTCCGATCGTTGAGAAACACTGCCAATGACTTCGATTATGTGGAGATCGGGAGTGTTTGACGAATGGTATTTAGGTTATGTTCACTTCTATGCTTTACTGATTACAAATCTTTATAATAATAGAAAACATATGATTTAACTGTTGTTTGAAATTCCTTATAAATTATTATTACTTTTTAATTCTCGTATTTATGATCACGTGAGCTACAAGCAACTCTGACAGTTTCGCTAATAAATATTAATAATATATGTTAATATAATATTAATTTTATAAAACTTACAACCTATATATTACCTTAACATACATCAGGATACTTTAATTTTAATAGCCAATATAAAAAATATTGTATATCATCTTACGTACTCGTAGTCGAAAACCAAAGTCAGCCTCCTCAGAGACAGTCCCCGTTATTACCTCATTTGATCGTAATGTTTCATTCCTGTGATCGTAAAATACTCGTAATTACGTATCTAAACGCGTGACAGGCCACGATTGTCATGTAACTATAGTATACGTTATACCTCCGTGAGAAAACCAACAAGTTTCAAGAAGGAAATCTGGATCGGTGCTTTTCCGGAAAAAAACACATTGTTCCGACGAATGGCACTGTATATAGGTTGATTACGTAAAAGTGTTTTTGTAGCAATACTACAGTGTAAAGCAATTAATTGTTTTTAGACTTTTTATTTAAGTACTTTGCAAACAAGCATACATCATAGCCTCAGTGAATGACAGGAACATGATTTGTGCATTACTTCCCTGTGGGAAACAAAATGGCTGTTCTATCTTCACAAACAAAGCCTCTTACTTCCTCAACGGCCACTACAAACTAAACTACTATAAATGCCTGATCCACTAGAAATGGGCAGATTTTGCCAAGAGTCAGAGGTAACAACAATCCATGTCCTCTGCTCATGTGGACCATTCATGCACAAAAGAAGTATCTATTTAGGACAGCACCAAGTGCAACCTGGTGAAATACAAAATCTCTCTCCTCAGAAAAACTGGTAGTTCCTAGTTTCTACAGGAGTAAGCAGAGATCTATAAATAACAAGGGCGCTACAGAAGACCAATCCTGGTCTAGGTAGCAAAGAAACCGCTGACTGCTCCTTGCCCAATAAATAATAATAAGCCTAAACTTGCAGCTAAACGATTCCCTAAAAAAGAGATTTCAAAGATTCCATTTTAAAAGAAAATCTATTGCGACTATTGAAACGTTAGGTTTAATGTGTGGAGTTCATTCTGTTTAACATTTTACTACCTATTTGCGAATATAATCAGAAATCACGATAAGAATCCTAATAAGATTAAAGAGAGAAAGAAAATATCAATTATCATTGTCCATGGAACATATACATTTTATTCACGACTAATATTCAGTGATTGTTTTTGTTATCTAATTTCGAAGAACCACAATGTGTTGGTAATATTTCTAATAATTGCCTGTAAGCTCTGTGTTTGTGATAACTTAGTCACAATCCTAACATACCTTTTGTAATTTGTCCTAGTTTAGAAGCTATTCAGGTCTTTGCAGACATGACGTAATCTTAAATTTTGAAAGACAAATGAAAATATGTCTGAAAAAAATTCTGAATCTCATAAGCATCCAATGATTATTGATTAGTTATTGTCAAAAAAAGTTTATTTGCTGTATAAGCAAACAAGTCATGTTCTCTCTAATTTCGTCTTCAAGGACTCAGAATAAAACCATTGATATGCCACGAGTACCCATAATATCATAAAACTGTTACAATAGGAAGAGCGTGGCATATCTGTTTTTATGTATCTCTATTGCCGTTCTGCAAACTTATTAGCTTTATGTATGCATGTACATTGTACATACATAATACTTAGTTGTTAGGAAAACCCAACAAATCACAGTATCACTCAGCAGTCAACATCCACGTCGTCTGTCGCGATATGCAGGGACATCGCTACGTCTATTTATTCGACATATTGTGTCTGGCGTCTATCCAATTATCCAGCGGTAAGCGCGGTAAGCTTTTTAGGATCCGCCACTGTCTCACTCTGATCCTGTTTATAGTTTTAGTTCATTGTATTACGTTTAGAAACAACCAAGTCGATGGATATGCCGTTGGAAATTAGTTGGCTGCATCTAGTTTCAAACTTGTGAAAAATTTTCTTCATAAACTCGAATAATGATTCCTGTCTTGTAAAAAAACTTTTCGAACATGTGAACATGTCTTACTATCGCTGCTCAGAAGAAGGATAAGAAAATATATTATCGGATCACTAGGATATCATATTGGTCCTGTAGATCACCACGATGTTTCTCTATTGTATTTGTATTTAAAACTGCATTTACCAGATGTCTTTGACTAGTCGTCCAAGAGCCCTTTAAGTTACCATTACAAAACTAAAAAACTATTACTTTGCTTTTATAGACTTGGCGATGCAATTTGCTCATGTGAAGTTTCCAAAGCTCTAGTAATTAGTCAAAGAAATATACCGTAAAAGTACAATCAACTAAGTTTATTTTTGGACAACGATAATTTGCTGTTTGTGTGTTTATCCACTCGACACTACTATTTACCTGTTTGACCTTTTCTAAACTTGGGCAGTGCCGTACGCAAAACTAGTGTGGACGTATTTAGTGCTATGAGTCAGTTTAACGGTCTTGTCGCTGAGTTTGTCCAGTTTTTAAACAACAACTAATAAAATAGACACATGTGCCGATGTCTGAATCATTGGATGTTGGGTTTGAATTGTTTCCGTTGGTATTGTGCTAATTATGGACCGGCTATGTACAAATGGGAATAAACGTGTTGCTTTATTATACTGGGGCGGTTATTTTGTCTTGAAATTTTATCGAGTTTTAAAGCGTTACTAAAAAGCTGTCTCAATATCAAAACCCTAACTGAAAAATCAAGTACCGTTTTCCTCAGTCTTAGTCACAGAGAAGAAAGGCGTTTGTCACAGTAATTTCGACTGAAAATGCATGGTATTTTATTGTCTCACTCGCCTTATTTGAGCAGAATTAATCGTTCTAAATGGATAGCTCCTGATTGCATCCTTTCTTAGGCTAATGTAATGAAATACAAAGTGAATCATTAATTGAAGGTAGGGTGTGTAGGGACCTATCAATTAACACTTCACTCACCACGCCTCACCGGACCTGCGAACAAAGGAGCTCGTCGTGTTTAGTTTGCAAATTGTAACGTGTGCTGTCCCTCCACGATAATGTTATGTGTTTTAAATTGTTTGTTTATGTCATACTTTTAGAGGATTGTTAGCTAAGGATTTGGACATAGAAAAAATGCAGAAGTAACATTGTATATTGTTCACAATAAGAAGTCTAACTGACTCCTAATTTAGCATGAAAACTATCTTAATTGAAAGAATTATAAATATACTTTTTGGTTGAATAAAAAATCATGATTATTTTATGATAACAAACGAATACAGAAATACATTCAATCACGGAGCTATTTGCGAATCGCCGCCTACTCGAGTAGATTATATATTTTATTTATATCTCACGCAAATGCGAATATAGTGATTATATAAATAAAGCAATGATAATAAGTAAAGCCCACTTATAACCGCTAGTATGTCTCGTTAAAGTCATGGTTTATCGTCGTTGGCTACTCCACAGTTTTGGCGGTCAATACACTTGAACAATGCTGTGCAAGAGTACTATCGGGAACAGAAATCGTTCGTATTTTGGCAAATTGGCAAATGAAGTTATCAATAGGTGTATTATGACAAGCTTAGTTTTGCATTTGAAATAAAATATTGAATCAAACAAGGTAGGTAGGTAGTAACAAGCTAGCGAAATGTAGGTGTGATACACCTCTGCCTTCCCCTTTAAGGAAAACGTGTGTGTTTAAGCATGAAAAAATAAATTGAAGAAGGTGGTGGAAGATTGGTAAGAAAACAACGAGTTTTTCATATAGTGAGTTGTATTAAGGCAACTACTGTGACTATCAGTGGACTATTTGGGCTTTGGCTCACGGTTTCATAAATATTAAAGGCTTATTGTAAAATTGTAATTGGGCTCTGCCTGATATCGAAAAATGTGTCAAAGTCTACGAGCAGAAATACGTTTTGCCTTCAATATGTATATTTATGCATTGCTTCTAATTTTGTGTGCGAGTGTACATCGATGCAGTGCTCGGTCAATGCTCGCGTCGGACGTCAAAACAATGCTGATTTTACAACGGCACACGTGCTAGCTCCGTGTTAATTGTACCAGATTGGGGTAGGCGGTGTTTTTAACACTCACTCACGTAAGGGGATTAAAACGAATCATTGTACACTTTGAAACGATTTATAGTTTGAACACGGTTTTATTGTCTTAAAGGTCTGTTTGAAATGGAATAATTGGTAAACTATAATTTCTGGGCCCATGCATTTAGTAATAGTCAGTGTGAAAGAACTACATAGTAACTAACTAGGTACATTATTAGTTCGTTTTATGACTTTTGAAAAGCATTACGTTGTACTCTTCGGCATACCTACTCAAGTTTTGTCAAATTAAAAAAGTATTTTTTGTTTGGATTCGTCGGATTTTATACTTTAAAATTAAGCTGAGTTTTGTAAATTCTTCTAATTCGTATTCGTGTTTTCTACATTCTTAGATTCCGTGTATTTATTATTATGTAAAATAAAAGATATTGTGTCAGAAAATAATGATCTGAACTAGTGAATTGTATTAAAACTTTATTCTTCAATTAGGGTCAAATAAATACGAGCGTATTCAGCATAATGTCGTATAAAGTATGTACCAAGGTATCTTCAGTACATACATAATATAATTAATGCTTATATGCCAAAACGATAAAACATTGGCGTTTGCCATTAAAATGTGCTTACGTACGCTATACCTCGTTGAAGTGTCGTTTGCGTAATTGTTTTATATAGAATTAATGTATTCAGGTCAATGAATAATACATTGACTAGTTTGGTGATGTTGTTTCAAGAAAACGATGACTTAAACAATTGTATAGAGAATATTCACGTTGTTCAGGTGAATTTGTATGTTGAAATTAATCATCTTAATATGTTTTATTAACTTTACTTCTTTGTCTTTTTGGTGCTATTATCATAAATTATACACGTAACGAATGAAGAAGGTGAACAGATTCGAACTTTTTTTTTTTGAGGTAAAGAAGATTCAGTGGAACGTGGCGTTATTGTGGAGTTTGCCAACAGATAGTAAAAAAAATATAAAAGCTTAACTAACATTTATTACTATGGAAACGAAATATAGCCTGTTTTTCCGTTTAAGAGCATTTGTATGTTCCAAAATTCTTTGAATAACTTTCAAGAGCTCTTCGCCAAGAAAATGTAGAATGGATGCAAGTGACTCATTGTATACTTAAGTTGACGGAATTCATGGAAGTGGTTTGCGAATTCAAATAAGCTTGACCGTTCCGAGAGAAAATCTTGTGGACTTTCCCATCCTTTCACACTTTGCAAAATCCATTTGAGTCTCTGTAAATAATTACAAATATTCCTGTTATTATTTAGTCGTTACATGTCTGCATTTTACATCTTTTTACGGCTTTTTCTTCTACCTTCAAAGTATGATTTAAAACCATGGCTTATTATATACAAAATATAGGACTGGAGTCTTGAACAAACATGCCATTAATTGTAACAGACATAAATTCCCACACTAAAGGAAATTAATTAACAGCAACCTTACATTTACATAACTAAATCATAAATCATCCTAAACCCCAATTTCTCGTCAAACCTGTTATCTATGAGTCAGAGAAGTATATCATATTCCAACATTACCATAATCTTACATTATTACTGCATATATGTATGTGACTGAATCTGCAAATATTTATTGAGTTAGCTCAGCGAAAGGCTTCTGTGGCACAAACCTGTGATGAGTCAACATGATGGATGCTTGACCCCAATGATACGTGGATAATTTGAGGTGAATCATTTTGCGAAAGGGCTTTTGACCCAACTCACGACAGTATGTTAAGGTTGTTCAAGTTTTGATAGATAATAATCTGCAGCTGACCCTAATTCGACCTCAAGTTTTTTACCTGGAACTTGCTTGGATTCTGTATCTGTATACAGATAGTAGTCTAATTACTTCTCGACCCCCAATTTTATCCATTTACTTGAGCTACATGACTTGACATTTTAATTTGACGACGTCACCTTTTCAAGTATTCTGTTTACATGTGCTAGTAACAAACCTACTGGGCAATAAACAAAGATAACTCTCGTAAAAAATCAAATGACGTGACACCAATTGACACGCTTTGTACATGTAACCTTCCATCTTGATTAGGTGTTGCGATGAACAAAGAAGATGCTTTCTTTGTTTCTTACGCGCTGGAATTACCAACCTTTCGTCCGGTTTGATGACTAACTGATTTGCAATTTATATGATAGGTTTCTCTCACATTACCAACTTCTGGTCTTCAGTGTTAGTCATGATAACTTCGAGTTGTTATGCCAGAAGCACATGACGCATTAATCTGACGCAGCTTTTATTCAGAATTTTGTGTTCGTCGAAATGTACTGTTTTGGACCTGTTCTGACGTCTGTAAGTGGTTAAAATGTTCTAAATATGGAAGTTAATTTACAGTAATACGCAAAATGACTGGTTTTTTCTTGCTTGTTTACTATCCAAAGATATTATACTTGGAAAAATAAACTTAAGACCAATATTTAATTTAGAAATGACAAAATAATGGCTGGTTACATTTATTGCTGTTGTTTGAATTAAGTTAAGACAATTCCAATGGGTTCTAAAGCAATCGCTGTTGAAAGATGGTAGATTTGTAATCAGAAAAAAAAAACTTAATGTTTATCCAAAAGAATATTATAACACTTTTCCTCTTGAAATCGCTGAAGTGTCACCGATTGTTTTTCTAAATAAGTAATATTCCTTATTTGTTGTTGAATCAAGATAAGAAGCTTGCAGTATCTTCCATTAGCGGAATTGAATTAGTATGTGCAGCAAATTAACATGTAATCAGTGTATTGATTGAATAAATTTCCTTTGATGGATTGTAATGAGATCTCGCATGTGAATATTGATGATTAGTGCTACAATAAACAATACTTATTGCTATATCAGTTGTTGGCGGTGTTATATCAAAGGTTTTTGTATAAACTTTGTCAAAAAACGCGCTCCTAAAACTACGTTTCATAGCTGTATTAGTTTCTTATGGTTCAGATCCATACATCCTTGTTACCAACTTGGAAGGTTAATCATAGGAGTTGAAGGCATCTTCATTGATAAGGAAATAGATATCGGTATTAAACCTTTTTAAAACCATTCAAATTAAATCTCTGTTGATTCCACGTCCGAACCAAAAACGTATCAATCTAATTTTATTAAAGAATGTTGTTAACAACGTGTTGCAGAGTAGCAACATGTAGCTATTGTTTTCAGAATTGAATAAATATCGTTTACAGTGTGCTGAGCGTTAGACCGTAACGTTGACGTGAGGCGCTGAAGTAATCCAACTGTATTAGGTTTTTTCATCACTGAGAATTGTGCGATGCTGAAAATATTACGGTCTGGCTGGAAATAAGATGTATATCTAGTAATGCATTCATATTCCTAAGTTTTAAGTGTTTTGGAAATAAATAGCCACCATCATCGTCCATGGATGATAAGAATTTATTAATTTACGTTAACTAGCTTCTCCTGAGGCTTCTCACACGTGGTATGTCGGTAAAATCTAAGCTTTGTTCTTCTCTAGGTGTTAAACTATATACATATGTGTAAAATTTCATGAAGATCGGTTGAGTAGTTTCGAAGATCGCCACCACAGACACCACCTGTTTATAATATTAGTATAGGTTGATAAAGAAAAAGAAATTATCTGACTGCTGTACATAAGTAATATAATTCATATAACCCAAATGAATTAAAAAGTTTATCAAATGATGACTTGTGACATTGGACTACCCGTCTTCGTTCAATCCTTTCATAATCAAAATCAATTTATCTGATTGAGGTCCACTATTGCACAGTAGACTCGTCTTCTATCCAGCAGCACCAAGGCGCGTCTTATATAGTAGTATTTAAAGCTTCTGGATATGAAGCAAAACGGGTTTTTATTAGTTATTTCGTAATAATTTTTTCTAGCCGTTTTGTTAATTAACAGCACACGCACCATAATTACATCAGATATCAACATAAAACGGTGCATAAATATACTTTTCAATACTAAGGGTTACTTCAAGTGACGGACCGGTTCTTCTTTAGACCGGAAAATTGGCGCACGACACCGCGACTAACCAGTAACACTGTCTAATTGTATAACACCTTTACTTTTTATTGCTTGTCTTGTATAAATGGAGGAGAAACGTTGTGGTGTCTATGGTTATTTATAGGGTGATCTGTTGCTTGAATGTGATTCATATAGTAGCGAACTGGTTTTAAATAGTGTTGGATGTTTTGGTGTTTTTGTTCGATTTTATTAGAAGGATATTATTACGTATTAAACAGCTATTTATGGTATAGTAGGCTAAAACTCTCCACATTCTTTGGAGAAGATTCATGCCCAGAAATGGGACGTTTAGGGGTTGAAATGATGATGATGATGAAACAGCAATTTTGTACACTTTGTTGTACTATTGCTTATTCTGTCACTACTAACTAAATAAAAAAAACAGAACCCTCCTTTCCTTAGACGGTCGGCACAAAGAAGTTGTTTGAGTGGTCACAGAAGCTCAAGACCTAATCTTATTTTGGCTACAAAGAGGCTTTCCAGTATGAAAATTTAATTATTTCGGTAACCGATGGTTATTGTTTGCCATAGATTTTGGTTTTATAAAATATAATATGTCAATTAAATTAGACATTACTCTAAATTTTAGTGGTATTTTATTCCTAGTAAAATGTATCTATCAACTGTCAAGATACAAAATTAGTTTTTGGACGTCGTAGAGCCTTAGTAATATCTTCTTTGCCAATCTAGCTCACCAAACACATTTCTACTTTTTAGATACTTTACAGGCAACAAAAAATGGAGTCACGTAATGATTAACCAAATCACACCAAATAACTAACACCATTATATCATTATCAAATGCTAATAAGATTCCTATTCGTCCCACACAATGCCAGTACGTCCTATAAAGAAACCATTCAATACAAATCCAGTTTAATATTGAAATGTCTCCGAATTTATTTGTTAATAACGCGGCAGGTGGTTGAACTTCCCCCCTCCACTTACTCTCTACCCCCTCAGGTCACAGGGGCAGGTGCATTGCCCCCACGACCCTCCTCAGATTATGGGCTAACGTGAAAGTCAAAATGTAAAAAATGTTTTAGATTGGAGTGCTTCTCCTTATTGAAAGGATTCGGAGAAAGATGTGTAAGTTATTAGCCGTTGTCTAATATGAAATTTCAAAGTAGTGTTAGCAAGGTAACTTTAGATTGATATGAAATATGGTTATACTTTTGATATGAAATAGTAGGTACTTACGTTGTTGCAAGAAGTATTTTCCATCGAACAATGATTCTTTAAAATTTCTCAATAAAATCGACAGCAAAAATATTTGTCTTTTCCCTTTGAATGTATAGGGATAGGAATGTCGAATGGAACATAAATTAAGGAAGTCTATATTTCGAGGTCAGAAACTATCCGATATACCTATTGTATTTTGTTAATTTCTAAATGTATTCCATAAACTTTGTATAATAATAAGGTTGTTTTTTAAATTCTCTAATGTGTACCTAACTCATAGACCGCTCCCATTTATTATATAAGGGTATTAATTAATGAAGTGAACGTAGAACTAATTTGTACTTGATAGTGGTAATATATGGGTGCAATTTGTTCATATTAACGCGATAGGCGGTCGAATTATATACCGTATGGTGTATAAATACAATTATTTAAGTGTTCGTTCGTTTAGAAACGAATTGGGTGTTTGATTGTATCGATACATATAATGTACTAGAAGTCACTTTTATTTGGCCATTCTATTGTGTCTAGGTTTTAGGTACTATTTGGTCAGCTCCTATTTGGCCGCATCGTGATGTTATATGAATAGCCTGTAACCTTCCTTATTCCAAACAAACGAACTAAAACTAAACTCTACAGTTTCATAATATTAGTATAGATTTAAATAATACAATTAGAACAGATTAGGATTAAGGATTCGGCGATTAAGGTCTGGACTCCACCAAACCGAAGATTAGAAGAGGGGGGGGGGTCCCCCTGTTGTAAAGAATCAATAGTATGTTTTCTATATTTACATTATTGCGTACGTCCGCGCCGCTCGTTGTGCGTGATTGTTTACAATACTCTAATCTTTTTTCTCGTCTTTGCATCAGTTTGGGAAGTCTATGCGGGAAATAACGAAGCTTCAGTATCTTAGATCTCTCACAGCGGTTTCATTTTAGAGTAGGCGTCTACTTGACTGTGTCCATTAACCATTTATAATCTGGTGGGTCATTATCGTACCTACAGCTACAAAAAACTACTTTGATAGTGGCAAATGAATGGAATAATAGCTCGTTAAAAATTCCTCTGTACTAAATGTGCTATTCGGCATTTTTTCCTCCAATCGATTTGGTATACACTTGGCAAGGTGAACCTCATGTGGTTACTTTATGACGTCATCTGTATTGGCTTACGAGGATTATGTCATCCGTTATCTATTTACAGATATTTGACAACGGATTTTGTGTTTTATTTGTATTATACATAAGGTCTTATCTTTGAGGTGACTAGCTCACCCATGGATTCGCGTTACTAATAACATTTATTAGTAAAAATATCGTATTACTGAACCAGCTTAATAATTTAATTTGTTAATGCTTCTGTGAATATAAAGCTAAACTTTCGGGCTATACAATAATTAAGTTAGGTTAGTAAATAATAGTAAAAAAAAATTTTCCTTAAATATATAAAATGGACATTAGAACTCAATTTGGTTTCAAACAAAACATTTTATACGTTTCCACAAAGCGTTAAAAAGTTCCTACTAGTTTGTGAAGCTTTCGTTTCAGACAATGCGTAAAATATTCATAAAAGAAGCTGATTGTAACATTTTCGAATCCCAGTAAATTTCCTTTTATTTCAGATAAATACATTCCAACTGAACCATTGCCCTATAGCAACGATTTTATTATAACATCCCCGAAACTGAAGGTTTATACACAAAACGGTTCAGATGTCGTATTGACAGTTCGTCCGTTCTGCCATGTATCGTTACATCAGTTCCTCAGTTAAACAGACCTTGAATTAGGACCGGACGACTCGCCGGCAATGATCGATGTACCATTTATATTTACGAAAACCAGCTGCCCATTTATAGCACCGTTACTCCTCGGGTTGCCAGATTGTTCAATTTATATAAATCCAAATTTGAAACAAATATAAAAAAAAACTTGGAATTCTGAAACAAAACTAGTTGAGGTATGCAATGACAAATCAATCTTTGTCACTAAAATGGCGAATAAATTCAGTTATATCTAGGAGCTCACAAATTACTACTTATTGGACAGTTATTAGACAAGGGGAAGAGAACTGAAAAGATTTACACCATAATCCATGTACTCAGGGTCTTACGTGCATTGATTAATAAAAAAATTATTATTCTATTCACCGCCAAAACTGGAAAAGAACCCTATTGTCAAAGTGAAAAGGGCATCTCATGTGTCGATTAAATTAGGATATATATTTTGTGAGGATGGTTAAAATATCTCAGTTATTTGATTACCTTAATTAATCGGATCGTTTATCACGAGTAACCTGGCAATACTGACTGTGCGATATATAGAATATTTCGTAAATGTTTGTACTACAAGCCTGTAGGTCAGATATAATGCGCCATGTTGTATCAGTACCTTGGGCCCTTGCCAACTATAATAAATATGTATTTACAATACATATGGCCTGCCCTATGATGGTTCTAGTGAACGTGGCGACGGAATGCGAACTAGTGGACGCTGATAATGTACCTATAATAGCCCTTGAAGATGCATCTGATATTAAACCAGATGCATCTTCAAGGGCTATGCAATCATACTATCACATTTTGAAAGTAGTGAATATTGACAAAACAACAATGGAAATAGTGCTCTCTTATTATTTAGCTTTAAGTAGCATTTTCATTTACATAAGACACTCATCTTCTTTATTTTAATAGTTTTTTTACTTCTAGTGTCTACTGTTGTATGTACATCTAACTCGTTCATTCCTTTTTCTTGATAGTTTCACGTTACTTTTATCCAATATAAGTCAAATCCTCTTGCGATCCGTTATACCGCGACATGCGCACATCGCGATAGTGATCACAGTCTACCGTTATCACATTTATCACTTCCCTGAATGGACGCGTGAATGAACCACTTATTGTCATTCACGTCAACAAGTTGTAAACATCATCGTTGTACCAATTGTCTCAACAGCCGTAGAATAAAACTGCACTGGACCAACTTAACGTACTTTATATATCCGTATCGCAACGGATGCAACGATACCGTCGTGTCCTTATATCCTGCGCGGTTCAACGAACCTCGTAATAATTTGATAAATAAACAATTATGACCAGTACAAATTGTGAAAAATAATATTTTTATAATAATGAGTAGGTAATGCTTCTTCCTCTGATACGATGTTTTACTCTGTACTGATAAGATATTGTGTACGTTTGTATCAACTCGTGTTGACTACTCGTAATTGTACAGTAAATAAATATGAAATTGTATATGTTGGTTTAGTGGAAAACGATTACATACCTTCAGTAATATTATCGATGACAAGTTTTAAATTACGTTAAATTATAAAAATATTTCATTTTGAAATGATCCTACACTTTCTTTATTTGATCCAAACGTCGTTCATGCGTTCAGTAGTCAGTTCAGGAGTCCTTTCGAATACCTCATTATAAAAAAAAAGTTATCATGAAAATCTATGCTTTAAATTGTTCACTTAATAACATATGGACAAACTTTCCAAAACAATAAATTACCGCTCCCAATCAAAGTTCAATCAGATATAAAGTGCCGCTTGACAATCTTTGTCTATACAAAGAGATCGTCTATCTAATCGTGATGCTGATCAATACTATGTTAACTATCAATACAATAGCATCGCCCACACCATCCCCAAAAATGGCGGCGACTGAACAATTTTGTGTGATTTATATTAAACAGTAAGTGTACTTAGTTTTGACGTGAGAGCATTCGATTAACACAAACGTTTTGTTTATAGAGTCATAAATTCACCGCTCAGTCGTTTGTAATTTGTTAATGATGGGCTTTGGTTTGATGTGTTAGTTAATGCTTATTTATAGATGCTGAGCTTAATGTAAACAGCTTTAATGCTAGGAACATGACTCGCGTTGTTTGCTAAGTAAAATGAATTGTAGACCATTATTTAAGAAGATGCAAGTTAGTAAGCATTTGTATCACACCGGACACTACCACTGTTAAGGCCTATTTCGACAAAAGCAATTCTTATGCCTTATCTGTTATTCTCTACGAGTAAGACAAAGCGAGTACGAAAAATGTTATGGAAAACTTGCACCGTGTAAGTCATTTTTTAGGTTCGGATTCTTCCAAAGTGGAGACTAGAAGACATGGGAGGAGATCCGATATTCTGTAAACAATCAATAGAAACCCAATATTTACAACGGTAGTCATCATATCAGCTCAATGACGTCCACTGCTGGGCATAGGCCTCATCTAACTTCCGAAACAACAACAGTGTAATAGTAAGTCTATTGTAAGGGGCATGCCTATTGATTGTTTAAAAGACAACTTTGTTTTGTCTCGGCTCCTCTTTGGTCCAGTTTGCCTAAGTCCTCTATGTCCTAAACTATATCTATTTGAAATTTCATAAAGACTGGTTGAGTGACTTTCGCATATACAATATCAGTGAGGATATTTATATTTTTTTCATATTGTGACAAGTCGTCGCAACTTTACTTCAACACAGATGTCTACAATACGTAACTCCATTAACGAAAACTAGTTTCGGTTGATTTTTCCATAGAAGACACAGGTTTCGCTCACACCTTAATTTAAAAACTCAACTAGCTACCATTCTGCTCACTAAATATTGACTCTAATCATGTTATATTGACTGTATCAGTTAGACTTGTTCTGTAACGAGTATACAAGTACAGCAACGATTAAATCAAAACACACCAATGCCCATATAAGGGCAACTTCACAGTCACGTATGATCCATAAACGTTGTGCACGTCTGTTGGCAATGACTCACAAGCTGTTTACATACCACAAGTAAGCTAAATTCAACTTTTTGTTAAAATATTCAAGGGCTATTTTACCTTGTTTAGTAGGTGTGGGCGATAGTTAAGGTTTACCGCCGTCATGTACTAATGTACTAATTATATCGTCTTTTGAAATTGTCGATACGTGAGATTTTTGAATCTGTCATCGAATTTGTTAATTTACTGTTTTAAAATTTTGCGATGTTTAAATTAGGAGCTGTTTGCAATGCGTAGACAGCTCTAACCAATAACAATACATTTAGTAAACAATAACCAAATTCTAATCATACATGTATACAGTAAAGGCAGGCTAAATTCCCTCCAAAATCTTTGGAGGAGACCCGTGCCCAGCAGTGGGACGTTTCTGGGTTGTAGTGGATGTATACAGTATAAGTATCATACATTTTCAGTGTAAGAGGCGTGTCGTTAGGTAACGATATCGTCAATCTATCTCTTGAAACATTAATTACTTCTGCTTCTTAAACAAATGTTCGCCGGCGATGGCGATCTAAACAATATTTTACCGGAAATATGAGTTATCAATTTAAATGCCTATTTGAAATCGAAAATTACTATTGCTTAGTTGAAATCGTATAAATAAATAAAACGCACCTTAAGCAAAAGCAATTAAAACTTAACATCTCAATACGCTATTAGCTACTCCAAATATGGCGGCTCCTGTAATATTAATAATTACAGTAGATTCTGACATAGCACATAGTGTTGAGGTACTTATGGTGCAGTAATTAAAAGGCGGCCTCGCACGGCCTTGCCATTCGTTTGAACAGATGCGCGATGTCGACGTGTGACTCAAGCTTGTGAACTCTTGAGATAACGTTATTGTATAAATATTCATTTCATATCGTTATTTTGATTTTAATTATACTAATGGGCCCAATGAAATTTAAATCTGTAATATTTAGTCTGTAAAGTTTAGCTTATTCATTTCGATGTCTAAAGGTGATTTGTGGGTCAAAATTGCTATTATAATAAATAATATTAGCCTAACGTAGTCCACTGGGTCTAAGCTTCTTCAAGCATACGTCACCTGACAAGGTTCCGTCCTCGCAACTACCATGGTTGCCAAAGGTTGCTAGACTATAGTCTAGCAACATTCTCCGTAGAATCTACCTACCCATCTACGGATATAGTAACAAGCATGAGCTCCTCAATTAAATCACCAATATTCTTACTTGAAAATAGTTTGACTGGTCTCCTACTTTGCATTCGACGTAGTGTCTGTACTGTATATCAATTAGCGGGATCCCATCAATTTCTTCAGTGTCATCTTCTATTAAATATCGCTTCATTCCAACACCTTGAGAGCGCATATTAACTTCATTGACTTCATAGTTAATTGTTTCTGTATCTTTATTTGAGTATTGTTTTAAAATTGGAGCAAGATTTCAAAATTGAATATCATTGGTAGGGGATGCCTTGCGCCGTCCTTATTCGAGATTAATTCATCTTTTTGGTAACCTAATCCAACACTAATATCTACTATAATTGTGAAATGGTTCAGAGTCTTCTCTTTAAAATTAATTTTGAAAATCCTTTGAAAGTAGTTTACTGTATGTTGACTGAGACTTTGACGCCCACTTTAATAAAACGCAATCCTCTTATTCTTTGATCCGATTATATTGGACAGTATAAAGTTTATTGTTTGCCAAAAGTCTTTATTTACATAATTATCCAAATATTGCACATAAATATCGGCAAATTTGTCATAAAAATACTTGACCGTATTAAGTATAAGAAAAATTCTGTATGAGACAAAAGAATTTATCGGTCGTGCTCGTAAACTGGTCCGTAAAATATGTTAGCGGCCATTTTCGTTTGGCGAATATTTGAACGATGAGTCATATGTTACGTTGTTGCCCTATTGTACGCGTGCGCTGATTGTGTTTGTAACAATGACACATGTGAGGTGAGCTGTAGATGGAGGAAACTGCTGCCGGATTTTGAACGGTTCGATGTTTCCAGGTCGTCACCTAAGAAATTAGGCAATGCAGTTTTTTCGACTATTACTTATTTTATCCTATTATGATTGGTGTGCTATTTCTTTAAGTATGGATATGGTTTTTTTTTTGATTAAGATATTGCGTGGTCTCCTCCAAAGAGTGTGGAGGGAATTTAGCCTACTATGGCTAAATTCCCTCGACATTCTTTGAAGGAGACCCCTAACCAATAGTGAGACGTTTTTGGGGTTGAAATGATGATGATGAAGATATTGTCAGTTGTGATTCCTTGGGGGTTATTATTGGAATTTGAATGTTGAAAATCTGCTTAAATTTTGAAAGATCCCGAGCTTCTTTCAGCATTGGTCACCACTCCTTCGAGCCAAAAGGTCTTTTAACCAATATTTATGACGACGTGAACCGATTACTAGCAATTCACAGGTAATTACCATTTTAAACAGTATTTATTGCAGCATATGTGTCCCATAAATTGCACCTAAAAACTTTACGCTTACTCAACTGTCACTTTGTCACTTGTGACTTGTAAAGTGTCATTCAATAGCGCATTTTAAGCGTACGCTGCATTACCAAAGTATTTATTAGCTTACATCCTTATATAGCGTGGTATTACACTACTATATATGGTGGTGGTCCCGTGGAAATTGTGTCGTATTAGTTTTTATGTAGTTTCGTAATTGGTGCGGTTGCGATATTGCTTACAATTGGATACACAGCTGACTAAATCGTGATGTTTTGAAGGATTTTCAATTGTCTTTTGGTTTAGACTCCTAATTTGAACAAGAAAACATATAGAGTAATAAGTCTATTGTAGTCCACTGCTAGGCTTAGTCAGGTACTCGGAATGTACGGCACATTTTGACACAATTTTAATTTCGCTGAAGTGGAAAGTAAGTCTTAAAGTCGGCTTGATGATTGACCTGCCTTCAGAATCTTTTACGTTATATTATAAAGTTATAACTTAAAAGGTTCTTAAGGTCTAGGTCTAGGGTATTATATACCCTATCTGGGCAATATTTCTATAACTTTTGACATCTACGTATTGTAATAAAAATAATTCAGCCGTTTATGTAAAAGAATGTACACAATTTTACGAGTACATCGCCCACTCGTAAATATGGAGTCATCGCCATTAACTAGCAACGTATTTCCTTAACTTTCACAAATTACTCGCATATTTGTCATTCCTGGATAACGAATTACACGATAAATGTTCTAATGAATTGTATTTACTTCTAAACAACCTAATATTCCTTTTACAACATCATGTTGTTTGTCCAGTCTATTCTATATATTAATATTCACCCATATAGTGCACATATTTATCTATTAAATTGACAATTGAATTAGAGGAGGATCGGTAGTATATTAATATAAAAACATTATCTGACTATTATCCGGCTTAGAGAAGAAATATGAACAGGCCTGGGTAAATATTGCTCCAGCCGGTATTGTTTAACATATAAATGTAGAATATAATGCGAAGTAAACAGGTACAATGGTTATCTCTATGGTTTCCTGTTTAGCTGTATAACAAGCTCCCCTTATCTTTCGTTTATATTATTATTTAATGCTTCAAGCGGTATACCTAGCATAGCAACTGTGTTTATGTTTTCAAATATCACGTTTGTTGCACCTTTAAAGATGATTTAAGTAATGTTTTTGTTAGTGTGTTTACCGGAATCTTTCAGTATTAGAATTTTGCTGGCAGGTTCGGACTCAATTAAAGCAGAGGGTATACGAGTTATACGACATGTGTATCATAAACAACCACGAGATTTTCAATATTTGTCATTAAATAAATAATGCTCAATTATTTCACCGTTGCGCCACAGCTGTATTCGTTGATTACAACGCGTTTCTTTTCTCATCATGTCTCTGTTCTGGGGGACTCCCGGTCTTAGAAAGAAATTGCCATCATATAGTGTCTATAGAACCACGTTGGTCGATATGAGAACCTTTAGGGTTGGGTCTTAGCTGAAACTACGCAACGCCTTTATATGTGGAAAATAATTTATAAATGTATTTTTACTCTAGCTAAAGTTTCGATGTTATTTACAATAATGCAAATAACTTAAAGAGAGTCGAGTTCAGTAAATAAATTAATTGGGCTTATCTATCCCGTTCAAAGTTTGTAGCGTTATCATTATGCGGCGGTGATTTATTTATTTAATCAATTTTATAGGCCGAAGAACAAGTAATTTATGTAATATTATTTAGTTATTGTTTATCTAAGTTGCTAACAATAAAATTGTTTGGCCCACTATAACACAGGATTTTCCTACTATCGGGGCCAAGTAATGTTGTGATTCTATTGGTGAGAAGTCGCCCCAAGAGTTGTTACTGGAAAGTATCAATTTGGGAGGCATTAACGCCATGCCAGGCTGTGTCTCTGGTATTGTTCACGAATAGACTCCAAAGTGGGCCTTGCCTGCCTTGCGGTATAATTATCAATTTAGTAGAGAACCTCTTGGGAAACAGGAATATATATGACCCGTTATTATACGACCCGAACTATGTGGCCCTTGACCAGAAAAGTATGACGACCGTTGCTATTAATGGTGGTTACCACCTTATCTTTAATAAACGATTCTACTGGTAAGAGGTAGCTCATTCTAACACATACACCCACTTGACTCTCTCCAAAGGCTGGCTGTTCGAAATGTCGGTGATCCAAATTTCACGGACAACTTGGAATCCTTAGAACAACGGAGAGACATTGGGTCACTCTACGTGCTCTATCGATTATTCTATGAGAAGTGCTCTGATGAACTTTTAGATTTGGTGCCATCGTCGCTTTCCTATATACCGTCTATTAAGTTTCCAGCGATCATTCCTCCCACGTACGTGCATGCTCTGGGGTGAACTTCCTACAGCGGTGTATCCTGAGCGCTATGACATGTCCTTCTTTAAACGAAGTTTATAGAGAACTAATCTCCAAAGGCAGGCAGCGGCTTGGCTGTGCCCCTGAAATTGCCAACGTCTATGAGCGGCGGTAACCACTTATCATCAGGTGGGCTGCTTACTCGTCTGCCAAATGAGGCAATAAAAAAAAAGACAGTATTTACAATATACGGATCAATAAATGATATGCAATTAAACATATTGATTTATTGTAGTGTTCAGTGCAATCAGCTAACAGTTATCAATATTTCTAGATCATCACTTAAACGCGGTCATAGTTTATGTATACAACATTATTTACATGCGCAGTAGACGGTTCCGCTCGTAAATTGATTGATTAATTGCGCTTATCGTACTGTGATAGCGTATCTCATATGTGCCTTTCATGTCGCCGAAATGTAATGTCTTACGTATAAGGATGCCGATTGTATCGACTTTTTGTGTAAATGAATGAACATTATATAATAAGTAGATTACATAAATATATTTAATTTAGAATTACATTTATTTTCATATATTTTCATTTAAACGTACACACGGCCCTTAAATGAGAGGCGATATCTGGGCCAGTGTTGACACGTGATAATATGGCTGTGATACACCATTGCCTACCCCTTCGGGGAAAAGGGTATGATGCTATGTTGGTATTCATTATAACTGAATCGCAATAATTTCAAACATTGAACTCTCGACTGCCGCAAAACCCGTTTATTTCAATTCATATCAATTCCTCGCAATAGTCCAATTAGCTTCAACTTAATGTTAATTACTTGTTTTGCTCCAAGACCTTAGATATACAGTATTTATTGACCCAAATAGTTAATGTTCTAGTGTCATTTGCACAGATGGTAGGCACGGCATGAATTCTTTCTACCTTAGAATGTTGTGTGGTATGGTATTCCGACTTCTTATTAGTATGTAATTTGTTTAAGGTCGATTTTAATTAACTTGTATGTGATACTTTGCACCTAATAATTATACCTATAAAAATTAAGTTGGATTAATTTAACGACTTTCTTGTTTGTAAAGTCCTAGCATTAGAGGGTTGTCGTGCCCACACATACAAGTGTCGTTAAGGTTTAAAATCTGGTCTTTCGTCGATTCATACCACGAGCTGTTGGCTCCCCTGTGTGAATCGGGAAGAATCCTTTTTGAAGTCGTCGTTGCGCACCATTTTAAATAGTTCACTGTTTCGTAAATGCTTGTAATAAAAACACGTTTAACGTCCGTATAATTGCAGTCTACAATAAAATTATGTAAAAGCTTGCAATTTGTAAGTTTCAGAAAACAATTGTTTATCTAAACAATACTCCGGTAGTTGCGACATAGTATGCGTGATTAAAATGCATGTATTATAACTGACATGTCATATAATAAAGTAATAACTTTCGATTATATTTCTTTTAACCAGGCGTGAGTTCGTTTCCATGGGACGCCAATTGTAAGCACATTTTTTGTAACAATAAAGATTTTTATCAAAAAAATAAAATTGTCTTACAACAACACCGGTTCTGTTGCACAGATTGTGAAGCCGTTGGTTCTAATCTTTTTCTGTGTCATATTGATTTCCTACTAGAGAATGAGAAAGGGACAAATACTGCACCTATGTTGATGTCATAGCTCTGAAAAAAATACCGCCAGAAGGGCACTTTAGTCAGGCGGAGCATCTGTTGCGTTGCCGATTGAAACGCACCTCAACTTCAATCAAACACCAATAAGAAGAAGAATAATAAATCCATATATTGTCACAATAAAACAGGCGAACATGATACGCAACAAAAAAGCACGTTACAATATTCTTATAAGAAACAAGACAATAGTGCATGCGGTGCGATGATGCCGGGATGTGAGCGATTGCTGCGTGTGATTCACACTTGCGCACTTCTTGCGCGCATTTCTTAACGGATACGGATACTTTCGTTTTCTTTCATTTTTTCCTTGTATACTCTTGTATATTAGTCGACAGTAAAATTTCTTCACCAGTCTTAGTGTAAATGTCGTTTGCATATCAAAAAACATTGGTGTCTATTCTGATTTTGCTGTATTAGTCTTACTACCAATAGCTGTATTAACGTTATTTTGTATTTATTAAATTAGAATGGATTCTGTTTTTAATATTATCTAATAAATAATGTAATTAATACATCACAATGTGGTAGGACATAGTAAAGCACTAACATAATATTAAGATCTGTATATAACCTATGATCCACAAATAAAGATTATGATTATGATTAAGTCATTGGGCTGATATGATGACGATGAAGTAAATTAATATTAATTGTAAATTTAAAAAAAAAATGTCACATTATAAATTAAATTAAATAATTTTTGCTTGCACGTGACATCAGTACAGTGACAGTTGTCATCAATGCGAGTCTTATAGAATTTTCGTTAAAAGTGGTAAAGCAATTATGTGGTTGCTATACGAAAGTGTCGTGACTCGTGATATCAATGTTACGGTTTATACGATTGATTAACTGATTGGCTACTAGCTTCTTTCAATCCGCTATTTCTCTCGAGTGACCCATGCAAATAAGCTAATGGGTGCAAAAATATAAGTAACTATAATTAAAGCCAACAGACAGTTAAGTTTCGCGTAAACTATTTAGCAATTTTTTGTTGAATAGTATCAAACTCTTTTGGTCACCATCTTTATAGTTGAAGTACTTGAATCAACTACATAAATATTTAAATTTTTAGCCAAGTGATTATAGTAATTACAGATGGCTATAAAATTTGCCGATATATGGAAACTATCAGATGTTTAGACTCATTACACAAATATTTGAAATATTTTTATGGCTAAGGTTCGTCTGTTTAAACAAATATGGCCGTTTGAGTCATCTTTGTAACTGTTTCTAGACCTTGAAATATGTAAGTAAATAAGAAATAAGTATTGGGCGAGCACATTTAAGTAATTATATTAATTACGAGTAATACAACTTTAAAAAATTATTATTCTGAATATACTTTAAGACATTCTTCCGTAACTCCGTGTGGTGACGAAGTAAAAATACAATATGTCACTGCTACTTCTCCTATCCAAGAGATCGTTAGAAGTTAATAAGGGAAAAATCACAATGCGATACGGATGTAATGATAAAACCTCAAAATGGAACCCTGAAGTAACAAAACGGTTTTTTTTTGTATTCCAGGTATCAGCAAAGTATTAGATTCTATGATAACATCACGCTACGGTCAATATATCTGAGCAGTGGCCAAACAAAGTACGGCGGGAGCGAAGTCCCGCGCGAAAGCTAATCAAAAATATATTGACTCAATATATCTCTTCTTCCACAGACATACTCCGGGCTCTTCTGCGTGGTGGTGAACCCGTACAAGAAGCTGCCCATCTACACGGAGAAGATAATGGAAAGGTATAAGGGCATCAAGCGGCACGAAGTACCTCCACATGTGTTCGCTATCACCGACACTGCATATCGCTCTATGTTGCAAGGTTAGTTCCTATATCCTGTACTTACCTTTATTAGGTGACGGTATTACACTTCTTAGTTGCACGGAGATCTCATGAATGCCACTGAGAATGCAGTATTGTATACCAAGGACTCGAAAGAAAAAAAAGACCTCGTATTCGCTTCTCATTCACCAAGTCACGAGGATGATGTAGAATTCAGCTGTTCAAATTACTGACTCCTACCTAAGTTGTGTCCTCAAGGAATGATTGCGACACGACAGACGGAGAAAGACGTCTACGTAATATAAAATAATAAATACGATTGACAAATACTTGTCCACAAACGACGAGTATGGAAATTTACACAGGCATTTGCCTAGTAAGAAATAACTTAGGGCTTAACCTTTGACCAGCTGAGCGATGACCAGCAAACGAAAATGCGACTTAATTTGAGGTTTTTGGAGGTCTTTCAGAGTTATTAACGCTTGAAAGTATTAAACTGGCACATTTTGCTGTATGCTCGCAAATGGCATTATATCTATGTTTTACATAGTGGGTTTTGCTGTCACTGTCTGTTTTATAACGTTGATATCGTACTGTCTAATGTAAATCTAGATGAATAATTCAAGGCAACCACATAACAAAACCTACTGTCTAACGAACTACTCAGTCGATAATATAGACAAATTATTATGTTTTAGTAAAAGTCGTGTCACTGTTAGTATTAATATTATAATCTGCTACATTTGCTCGACACTAGCAATTTGTTTTAAAGATAACCGGTTGATTTATAACGTTTGTCTATCTATAAAGTCACTTTAAATTCAATTTGTATTTGGTGACAATATTCTGAATTACATTTTGGCATAATGAAGCTATTGTAAAACGATGATAGCGTAGAGGCACTTAGCTTAAGTACGATATAAATTCGTCATATTATTTTTTTTCGATTATCGCGAAGAGTTTTGACTAGCTTAAGATGCAGTAGCTTCGGCATGGGAGATATTATTCGGGATTTGGCTAAATTGAAGAGATTTGAGAGTATAGAGTAAGTTAAGTTAGCCGCTTACCTGATCTTCATCGAAATTCTCCACCCGTAAGTATTATTAAAGACAGCCAAGTTGCTGAAGACCCTTTAATTTAAATAGCAAGGCAAGAGATTCGCGCTACTTCTAGAAATAAAAGAAATGAAAGTAGCAATATTAGAGCAGCAGTCTTAGGGCTCTTTACTTATTCAGTTGTATAATTTATTGCTGAATTTGATCGGACTTGTACGTAATACGAAAATACCTATCCTTTTAACAACTTGAATTTTCTACAAAAACAACTTTCATTTGGTATCCTTAATGTATAAAAATACAGGTTATGGCAATAAATAACGCCAGAGCCTTGTACACGTAGATAAAGAGAGTCTATAAGTCAACTCGTATCGGTGCCATTACCAAACAATTAGACGAACCTCTTATCTATGTAGTGATGTGACTATGTGCCACGAGAATGTTGTCGATGTTTACTAAATTATGACAATTTTAGCTAAAACTGCGTCTTTAATTAATAATAATATGCTTGCGACCTGGGCCATAAGGTGTTTTAAAGTTTATAATAGTAGAATAGATATTCCAATATGGTTAAAAAAAAACTAATAAATCTTAAGCCATGGCATGTCATATGATAAGTTTATATTGCAAGAAGGTTCTAAGTAATCATAAAATTACAATACTTACAATCTCCTATAATAATTTCTAGAACAGTGGTTCTTAATCTAACCTATCTCGTTTTTTCCTTTTAGCAGTGAGGGACAATTTATTTATCTCATAAACTCTCTTCTCACGTACCACTTTTTACACACACACACCACAAAAGATCAGTGGGTGATTGGCTGCAAAAGCCTTCCTAATAAAATCCTAGTGGCCCAGCATGCGCGTTCGCACTTTTGTTACCGTCAGGGACTACCAGTAGTCTGCGGGCCATAGGTTAAGAACACTTTGCTCTAGAAAATGTAAACCTATCGATAATACAACTGCACATTCACATCACTAAACATCAGTGCAGCACTAATGACGCTGCTAAGACATGTAAAAGGAAACGCCCACGACAATATGAGTGTTTCGTAACTACCGACTACTATAATGTTATTGTTTTTGTTCCAACTTAATGTATTAAAAGATGGAAGGATGCAACCTCTGCAATCTGCAAGCTTTGACGGATAAACCTCATTTGTTATTACTTTATACTGAAGCTCATGCTTCAGCTTATGCCTTTTAAAGTTACAACAGAGATTTTCTAGTCGTTTAACTTGCTTGCATTAAAACTTATACTTTGGATGCTGCAGTTGTCAAACGTAGTTGTAAAACGTCAACTGGCTGTGTTACGAAATAGAACCGCTTAATTTATAGGCTAGCCGTATCATATTATGGCAGATTTTACTATTAAACTGCAACATAAAGCTTGAAACACAGCGAGTGGGCACGCTAAAGACTCAATCAAAGTCAGCAGACTGTCAAGCAACAATAATTGGGTACATAGTTGCAATAATGACGTTAAAGGTTGTGGGGTTAGTTGGTTATCGACGATCACATTGCATAATGTTAATTTGCAAATATTAAAACTTACGTAGTAACTACAATTAAGGATGTTTCGGTAAAAGTTGCATCTGTGTAAGAACTGGAATTATAATGAAGACTTACTTTTTACACTTTCACGTTTCAAACACAGAACGAACGAAAAGAAGAAAAAAAAATCACAAATTACAATGTAAGCAGTTATTTGTATTTTTTCTTTGCAGCCGTCTCATGGACTCTCTCGAATGTTTCAGATCGTGAGGACCAGTCCATCTTGTGTACAGGAGAGTCAGGTGCCGGCAAGACAGAAAACACAAAGAAAGTGATACAGTACCTCGCTTACGTCGCTGCTTCTAAACCTAAGGGATCTGGCTCGGTAATACAATTTGTTATATTACACATTAGTATTATGGTGAATAGCAACTCAAGGGTGCACATCGACCCACTTCGGTCGCGCGCTGTCGCGTGAGGGAAGTTAGGAAGTGCGAAGTGATGAAGTGATCCTCGACCATGGATCGTGTGGATCTAATATGGATCGTCTAGTCTAGACTCTGTTCTATTGGGAATTAGGGCCTTTTTATTATTTGGGGAATAAAAAAACTTTATTTAGGTCATAGGCATCAGTAAATAGCTAACGAACCGACATTTTAAAATGTAGTCTTATTATTTCAAATTAGATTGCATTATGATTTGTTGGACGTGGTGGTTTAGGTGGTGTAAAGGTTTATGGATTTAGGGTTTTCTATCAACAGTTCTTTTCTATTTGCCCTTGAGTTTTTTCTATTTTAAAAGCATTTATATTAGTTTTAAAAGCATTGTTACATATTTTTTGATAATTATTATTTATGAGAGCATAAACAGTAGGTATATGTTTTAATGTCGTGTAGATAAAAGCTTAAACATTTAGTTAATTGTAGAAGTAGCGGTTTTATGTTTTTCGTACAATAATTATAGTAGGTACTTATTGTTTTTACACTAGTGTATTGAGTTTTATATTTTTTTAAGACAATATTTTTAATGATATTTTATATTGTTTTGTGAAGCGTTCGCATGTCTATTGGTTCGACTATCGTGTTCGGGTGAGCATTGGAACCAGTTTGTGATACCGAGCTAGTTTATCGCCTAGTCAAATGAAAATGTAACTTATTGTAGAGCTATTTGTGTTGAAAGTTTCATGATAGGACATACATGGCGCATTTGAAAGTATATTAAAAAATTGACAAATACGCCATGTGCTGTGTCTGCATTTTAATAGCTAATACATTTCTGACACACAGACGTATGTGAGACAGTAATGTATGTCATAATTTCTAGGTATTTTCGCTATTTCACGAAATTCTAATCTAGCTGTGTGCAGCACACTATTCAGCGAGAGCATCGTGTTCTATTTTTTATTTCTATACTGTAGTTCATTCGAGATAAACGTCAATGAAAATATACCATATATATACATTTTTTATTCGATCATCTCTCTTTCTAAGACATGTTTCGTGTTGTCCTTATCTTGCCTTCAAGGAAAGATATATCAAGAAACTTGCTTTGCAAAACATCACCAAAATTTGGTGATAAAAATAAACACAATATTAAATATTGTGTTTATTTCTTCAAGGAAAGATATATCAAGAAACTTGCTTTGCAAAACATCACCAAAATTTGGTGATGTTTTGCAAAGCAAGTTTCTTGATATATCTTTCCTTGAAGAAATAAACACAATATTTAATATTGTGTTTATTTTTATGATTTGGACTAACAAAGTTCGTTAACACAGAGGCTAATGTCGTTTATAAAGGCACATTATAATTTAAACTTTAAATCGAATGAACTACAGTACAATTCACAAAGGCTAAATATCTCTAATTGTAAAACCTACATTACTTCGTTATGTACATTTAGTACACCTGCATGATATGGAGGTGGCATGTGTACAGCACCTAATAGTGTTGCTATGAAAAAAGATACAATTTTCTTAGAGAACTCGAGCCATTTGATATGCAGTGTTTAAATTGGATACAAAATTTTGCTGGTACGGGGCATAGTCACAATAGTAAACTTGTGCTAGCATATACAATGGATAATCCCGTATTTTATAGACACTAAATAGTCATAGTGTTTGAGAAATAATGGCTTTTCCCAATTTTTTATAAATGTTTTTTTCGTAGGCTAAATGCACTGTGATTAATTATTATTGATGAAACTAGTCGAGAATACTCTCTTATTAAAAATAATAGCGTTTGAAATTTGCTTCCTTATACCATTTGCCATAGAGTATAAATTCTAAAATCAAATTCTGTAAAGCCACTAGTAGAATATTTTTGTAGCAACACTAATTAAAGGTACCTACTATAAGTTCTCTACAACACTGATGTATATTTTTTATTTTCCTTTCTTCCACGCGATCTGCAAACGACAACAACAGGGCCCGTCACCACAGTTGATTATAGTAAGTCTAGAAAAGAAACAACGCAAACAATTTGCCTGCCAACGTCATTGGTGATCGCCGGTTGTGGTTTATTATTCTCTTAAATATTCTAAAATACATTTTCATAGTAGATTCCATATTCAAAGTAATCGTAATAGTCAATTTTAACAGCAATATCAAATATAGAAAATTTCCTTATCCTTTATTATTCACACTGGACTGTTGGACTTCGGCCTCCTCAAGACAAGTAACCTGAAATTCCCTTATATTATAACATTTCAGGACCTCTAATATATTAGATTTAAATGTGACACAATAGTTCTCAAAAGCGTTTCCATAATAACGTGGATACTCTCGCTTTGGACTTTCGACTTCAGATAGTAAGAAAGTTGTAAAAAATATTCCACTCGATATCAAGCTGGTTCAACATTTTTATAGTATACCGTCATTCTCAAACATTTAATAATGATATCCAAATCAAATGTTGAGTTTCAGAGCCTCTGATTCACTAGTGAAAGTCCACTCAAGTCCTTGACTCAAATTAAGTATCATCATCAGGAAGGAATCATTGTTAAAATAAGTATTAATTACAATAAGAGTAATATACCACATGGCGGGGTGCCGTAACCATTTCTTCTGAGAAACTCTGGTGGCATTGGATGTTCATTAACATAGACGTAACTGAAAAAACAAGCTTAAATAATAGCAATAAGATATATTTCGCAGTGACATTTTATATCAATATCATCTGACAATGTAAAACAGAGATTTGAGATTTATTTGACTGGCAATTTTAATCTTCTGTTTTAAAATATAAGGTTTAAAATTGCCTAACAACCATTCTCTGCTTATTACTCTTTTTCGAGTTTATGAAAAAAATAGCATTGTTGGTTACGTCCATGTTTTGGGTTAAAAATAAAGGCATGTGCGCATGACTATCAAAAAGCATGACATTTATGACGTTTTCATTTATTTTTTTACGTTGTGTCGTTGGTTCAGGATGCTTTGAATTTGCAAAGGTAATACTGATCTATCTTAATAATCCTCTGGCTGATAAACTGTCCGAGATTTCCAATATAGGAGATTATGGAAGCCTGTTGTTGCAGGCGTCTATAGGCTACGGTAATTGCTTACCATCAGGCGAGCGTTTGATACCAAATTGAAACTGTAAAGTAAAACAGGGCTTGAAGACTACTATTTTCTAGATAAAAATCAGATCAATATTGCCAGTGCTATTCAAACCACTTAAGCTTGGTATCAAGCATTATTATAAGTACCCTGCTTATATGCTACAGCTGATATATAATACATCCTTATTATATTATACATAGTATTACGAATTATTATGTAGTTTAGAACACCAGTTTAAGATATTATATTATTAGGTTTATTTAAAAACAATTAACTTTTATCTATTTTAAGTTTAAAAAAAGTTAAAATTAATTGTACTTATATACTTACCTATTTAAAAAAATTATAGACTCATACAGGTTATCTAAAAATCCTTTATACTAACTACCACATTATTATCTATTAAAATAAACAAAAATCACAAACAAGAAATCTCCATCTTTGCTAAAGACTATTACTAAAACTTTACCTAATGACACTAATAAAAGCAAGTTTTAACAAAACCTTAGCACGTAGTACGCATGCGTCACTTCACCAAATGTTGTGGTCATGATTTCACCATTATATACTATACAATGGACAATCTTCATGCCGTGGCTCGTAAATATACCTCTAAATAATTTATTACGCGTACTTAATATATTTAGTCACAAGTTTCGTAACAACTTAATGTTTTATGTTCTTTGAAGTGTTCTTTTAAAGTTGCATAATCAAGTTTCCGAACGTGCTATGCTCTGAGAGGAATATTGAAAATCAACGGAATTTTAATATTGAAAATATAAATGCGTAGGAAGCACTTCTATTGGCTGTGTACTTAATTAAATTAAATTTTCTAAATCAATATTTTTCATTTATGTTATGATTTATTTTACTATATACATACTTTTTACGACACTACTTTTCTATGCGCACAATAACTGCATATTCCTGTATTGCAACGTGCTCTTGCAACACGTAACGTAACATGCAACAAATGCTTTCAGTTGCACAATAGAGGTATGTTTGCACCCACACTTTATGTTGTATCGTTGCTAACAATGTTTCACGTAACTAATCCTGTAACATTAACGTTTCATTTCACGCTGCTACTTCCACGTAGACAAACGGACCCACATTCGAGGTAATGGAACGCTAAAACCATTTGTCATTGGTGTGCTCAAAACATTCACGAAATTAATGTTTCAACGTTTTTTGCTATCATTAAATATTTTTTTATGAACGACTTGGCTTGAACGTTAATTTCGTGTATAAAATTTATAGTTAAAGTAAGTTCGCTGTAATATACATGTATTTTCTACTGTTTAGCTATCAAACGGGTAGTCGAAAATGTGTACTTAAAGTTGGTCATATTTGCAATTACCGTTCATGGTGGCAGTGAAAAAAAAAGAAGTTTAATCTAGATATTGAGTTGTTGATTTATTCTAGAATTTGTATTTTACGGCTAATTTTCTTTAAACCCATATAATATTCCTTATTCACTTATAATTTCTAACTAAATCTATCCAAATTTTCCTAATGATATACTAATTTCATTATCAAACCAAAGTCATCTGCATGGAACTAATATCGTATTTAATTGTATCTGAATAATAATACGATTCTCTCTTATAGGGCGAACTGGAACAACAATTATTACAAGCTAACCCCATATTAGAAGCCTTCGGTAATGCCAAAACTGTTAAAAACGACAACTCTTCTAGATTTGTAAGTATATTAGAACTTGAGAACAATCTAACCAACAAAATATGAGAGGTAAGAAATATAGTTACTATGATTATGTTTCCAGGGTAAATTCATAAGAATAAACTTCGACGCGTCAGGGTTCATAGCTGGCGCGAACATCGAAACGTATCTACTCGAAAAGTCAAGAGCGATAAGGCAAGCGAAAGATGAACGGACATTCCACATTTTCTACCAACTCCTAGCCGGAGCTACATCTCAGCAAAGAGCCGAATATATCCTCGAGGATCCCAAGAGTTATCCCTTCTTGACAAACGCTGCTCTTCCCGTACCCGGCATCGATGACGCCGCAGAGTTCCAGGCGACTATCAAGTCCATGAACATTATGGGAATGAACAACGAAGACTTCAACTCAATATTTAGAATAGTGTCCGCTACGCTCCTCTTTGGCTCGATGCAGTTTAAACAGGAGAGGAACTCCGATCAGGCCACGTTACCTGACAACACAGTTGCACAGAAGATCGCACATTTACTTGGTAAGGATTTTTATATACTAGGGCAATATTATACCCGGTGTAACATTTAGAATGGTCAGTATGGCCAAGTCTGAAAATATAAGAAATACGGAGATCTGTTCTTAGGAACCATGTCATTTATTTTGTGAAAAACAAAACACCCTGTTACACCCTGTATATAGTTACCAGGGCAAGAACATTCTTAAACTTGTTCTTTTCGAATTTCAGGTCTATCAATAACAGAGATGACAAAGGCATTCCTCAAGCCGAGAATCAAAGTGGGTCGCGACTTCGTAACGAAAGCACAAACTAAGGAACAGGTCGAGTTCTCAGTAGAAGCCATCGGCAAAGCTTGCTACGAGCGTTTGTTCAGATGGCTCGTCAACAGAATCAATCGATCATTGGACAGGACAAAGAGACAAGGTGCATCCTTCATCGGCATCCTCGATATGGCCGGTTTCGAAATCTTCGAACTCAACTCCTTCGAACAACTATGCATCAATTACACCAATGAGAAGCTCCAGCAACTCTTCAACCACACTATGTTTATCTTAGAACAAGAAGAGTACCAGCGCGAAGGTATAGAATGGAAGTTCATCGATTTCGGACTTGATTTGCAGCCGACCATTGACTTGATCGACAAACCTATGGGTATTATGGCGTTATTAGATGAGGAATGTTGGTTCCCCAAGGCTACTGATAAGACTTTCGTAGAGAAACTCGTATCGGCACACTCCGTCCATCCCAAGTTCATGAAGACTGACTTCCGAGGCGTCGCTGACTTCGCGATCATTCACTACGCGGGCAAAGTGGACTACTCCGCGGCGCAATGGTTGATGAAGAACATGGACCCTCTAAATGAGAATGTCGTATCTCTCCTGCAGTCATCCCAGGATCCGTTTGTGTGTCACATATGGAAGGATGCTGAGATAGTTGGAATGGCACAACAGGCTATGACAGACACACAATTCGGCGCGAGGACCCGCAAGGGTATGTTCAGAACAGTTTCTCAACTATACAAAGAGCAGTTGACGAAACTGATGGCAACGCTCAGGAACACCAATCCAAACTTCGTAAGGTGCATCATACCCAACCACGAGAAGAAGGCTGGAAAGATCGAAGCGCCTCTAGTTCTGGACCAGTTACGCTGTAATGGTGTGTTAGAAGGCATCAGGATCTGCAGACAAGGCTTCCCTAACAGGATACCGTTCCAGGAGTTCAGACAGCGTTATGAGCTTCTGACTCCTAACATAATACCGAAAGGTTTTATGGACGGCAAGAAGGCTTGCGAGCAGATGATTGAGGCTTTAGAACTGGACCACAACTTGTATCGCGTCGGTCAGTCCAAGATCTTCTTCAGGGCTGGTGTACTGGCGCACCTCGAGGAGGAGCGGGACTACAAGATCACAGATCTCATAGTGAATTTCCAAGCGTTTTGCCGAGGATACCTCGCCAGGAGAAATTATCAGAAGCGACTGCAACAGCTTAATGCTATCAGGATCATTCAGAGGAATTGCGCCGCCTACCTGAAGCTTAGGAACTGGCAATGGTGGAGGCTGTATATCAAGGTAAGTACAACTTGCAATTTTTGTATTGTACAATTTTTTATTATAATTTGGTTGAATTGAACTGAATACAGTTAACGATATAAATCAGTGAATATTATATATACAATTCAAATTGTTTGTTTAAAAATCTAACATGTATTTTGTAGCGATGTTAGAATTAAAAAGATATAAGTAGCATTAGAAAGATTTGAGTTTTTTTAAAGAGTAATATTATAATGAATTAAATGTAGTTTAATTATTTAAAAAGGAGCAGAGAATCGCTGCTAGTGTTGAGAGCCTATTTATACGAAATATTACTAGCTCGATACTATAAAATAAAGATAGATAATTTAAAACGCACAATGTTTTGAAATTCTTACTCTCATACTAACGCAACCTAGTTGATTAAACAGAAGGTATAGGTATTTATGTAACTATATAACTTCATTTCCATGTAACTTCAATTCACATAGATTACATACATAAAGTCATACATCGGATGTAATGTTATACTAACATCATTATTATTGAAGTTATACACATACAATTGAAATGAATAACTATCCCACAATTGTTGAACAAAAGTGCTCTGATTAATGATTTTGTAACATTCGTTATGTAGCGTATAATCACTCATCAGCACTTACTTTATGTATTAAAATTAGTAATAGGAGAAGGGTACCGTGATCAACAACTTTAAACCTTAACGTGCTAAAGTAAGAAACATTTTTGCAAACTTTTGGAACGGACAATAAAAAAATCTGTATGAAATAACATAATTCATAAGTTTATCCATTAGGCGCGTGTTTGAGTATATTATACCCACAGGTGAAACCGTTGCTGGAAGTGACGAAGCAAGAAGAGAAGTTGACGCAGAAGGAAGATGAGCTGCGACAGTTCCGCGAGCGACTAGATACACAAGTGAGGAGGTGTGCCGAGTACGAACAGAAGTACCAGCAGGCTAATGCTGAGAAGACACAGCTGGCTGAACAGTTACAGGTAAGAAGATTCGAATATTTTCGTATAAGAAGTTCTTACTTCTGTTAGTCAGTCAGCAAATGAAAATGTATTTTATTATTGAATATTACATATTTGTTGACTGTGAAATTAACAGTAGGGTCTAATCTCCAAAATCTGTCAACCAGGACAAGTGCGAAAACTCCAGATTTTTGAACTAAGCAATTACTAGTTTATTTATTTATTTAAAACACAAAACAGAAAATAGTTATACATGGGTAAAGATATTACAAATTCGAAATTTTATGTCTTAACTAAATTCCAACATTATGTGTACTTAACATGCATAAAGGTAAGTCGGAAGACATTTTTTTTTTATTTTTAGATTATTTTAAGGATCAAAGTAAACAACAGTTTTATTGTTATGTCATTTTAAAATCCAGGCTGTTATTAAAATCCCGCCCAAAACTTTCCCAGAGTGCCTTATAAATTCCGCTATGCTAGTTAAAAGTAACTCTAAAATCGCGCGGTCATGGTCTCCACTCTAGGACACGCTTGCTCCACTGTCCATCGGTCCTTCTGCAGATATGACCGAGAGAACTCACTTTAAGAAAAATTTAGTTAATTTATATAAAATGTGACAATGAAACTAAGTAATTCATTTTAACTTTACAGGCTGAGTTAGAACTATGCGCGGAGGCAGAGGAGTCCCGCGCACGGGCAGCTGCTCGCAAGCAGGAATTGGAGGAACTGCTCCACGACCTGGAGGGAAGGATTGAAGAAGAGGAAGAGAGAGGCAACGCGCTGCAGCAGGAGAAGAAGAGGTTGCAGCTTAATATACAGGTACAATACTTCAAGCTCAGAGGACCTACTAGGGTCAACGATATTTTTTCCTTTATTTAGGTATTTAAATACAAAATATACTAACAAGTTATTCCCGACAATAAAACGGCTGTACCAATTTTAATAAAACACGTCTAAGAAACACGCCTGTCATGCCAGCCATAAAAAAAAATCGGCTCATTCGTTGAAGAGCTACGATACCACAGAAACACATACAGACACGTGAAACTTATAACACCCTTCTTTCTGGGTCGTGGGTTACAAATTATCTATACAAATATTAGAAGAGATTTTTTGTTGAACGCTAGGATATCAGGAACTACTCTGTCAGGGTCCGATTTGAAAAGTTCTTTTAGTGTTAGATAGCCCATTTATCAAGGAAGGTTATATGGTATATACATCACGCTACGGGCAATAGGAGCTAAGCAGTGGCAAAATAAAAACGAAGGGAGCGAAGCCCCGCGCTTCAAGTATAACATAAGAAGATACGAACGAATATTTCACAAAGCGAAGAAGTTACCGTAAGAGGCCGTAAGAGTATTTTACACTATCTTAGTTCCGTGGTAAGGTTGCCAGTATAGTGTCAGTGTCGGCAATAGTGAAGTAGCGACCAATTGCTATTATTATATCATTTGTTAACTAGAATTAATGGATAAGGCATTTGCCCTGACGATGAACGAGTAACGAGTAAAACTAGAAACGAGTTGGCGAGCAGCAGGAAGCGAGTGTGTAGTTCCGATAGTTTTGTCGCTGGGCTATAACAATACGAGTAATTTTGTAGAGAAGAAAAAACGGCAATGGTAAGTAAAGAGTTAGATAGTCTCATAGGTCGACAAGGTTTATGACAGTCGGTCAACCGAACGATTACGAAAAGAATATCATAATATTATCAATTCAAGTTAGTGGACTTAATTTTTCCACTGAAGTTGCGAGTTGCGACATCTTGCATAAAGAATTAGACTTTCGAATTTTACATGTAATAAAAAATGAAAGTATATTTTAAAAGCACTAACCTAATTTACAACGATTGCTTTCAGGACCTGGAAGAACAATTGGAAGAGGAGGAGGCTGCAAGACAGAAGCTACAACTGGAGCGCGTACAATGTGACTCCAAACTGAAGAAGTTGGAAGAGGACCTTGCCCTCAGTGAAGATACAAACCAGAAGCTTGTCAAGGAGAAGAAGGTATTTTGGCTTGTTTGGCACAGATAAACCTTTAAATACAAACAAAATAAATAAAATAAATGCTATAACATTGCTTGTTTTACGCAGATCTTGGAAGAGCGCGCCAACGACCTGTCTCAAGCGTTGGCCGAGGAGGAGGAGAAGGCTAAACACCTCAGCAAGCTCAAGACCAAGCAAGAGTCCGCCATCGCAGAACTGGAGGAGAAACTTCTTAAGGTATGATGTATTATATTCATGTGATAACCAATTAATAGTGTCCGACCTCTGGCCGATTGATTCGACTTCTGGCGTAAATTTATAATGTATTGTTTGTTACTAGCCACGGTTGATGTAGTTTAGTTGAGATGCTGAGTTATATACAGGTAATAAAAAATAAAGGTATGTCTACAAAATGTTAAACGTAAATATTTGTATCGCTGTAGGATCACCAAATGCGCCAAGAAACGGACCGCGCGAAGAGAAAGTTAGAAACTGAGTTGCAGGACGTCAAAGAACAGCTCGCCGAGAGGAAAGCGCAAGTCGAAGAGTTACAGATTGTGCTCAGTGAGTCATTCAATTTATATTTGTTTTTTAGTAAAATATTTATTAGTCACTATGTTATGATATAAAAAGAAAATACTTTCATTGCCAACAACAGTTTACAGAATAAATGTGGACTAAATTAAAAATGTAGTTTAATGTAATGTATGTTCTAGAACTAATTTTTGTGATACATTGTGGAAATTCTTATTGAGGAAGATATAATTTTCATTTTGATTATTGACTGTTGGATGAGTGAGAGACACCATCGCTTGTAGTAAAGCATCAACCAAATTTGCTGTTATCCCAACTTAAAAATGTTTCATTGAAAGTTTTTGGTGTTCTCATTTGTGTCTCGATATCGATAAATTTTACATGATTGATATTAGGAATAAGTTTGTTATTTTTTCAAAATTATTGCAATGAAGTTACACCAGAAGCACATAATTGAATTGAAGTTATATAAAATAATAAGATGATTGTTCTTTTTCAAAATTTTACACAATGTGCACCTACATATTCGATTCAAATAATAATAATAATTATAATACAAGTATATTACATCGAGTACGAAACCGTTTTTATTGTTTGAAAAAGCTAATGTGTAGTACGTGTGTGTTACAGCGAAGCGCGAGGAGGAGCTGTCGGTGGCGGTGAGCCGCGCGGACGAGGAGGCGGCGCTGCGCGCGGCGGCGCAGAAGGCGGCGCGCGAGGCCGAGTCCGCGCTCGCCGACGCGCACGAGGACCTGGACGCCGAGCGCGCCGCCAGGACCAAGGCCGAGAAGTTGCGCCGCGACCTCAACGAGGAGCTCGAGGCGCTCAAGAGCGAGCTGCTCGACTCGCTCGACACCACCGCCGGTAACTACACGCCTTTCTTCTCGAAACACAAATTGAAATTCCCTCTATAGGGACTGTCTTTATAAGGAGATTTTAAAAAAGAACGCCGAATGTCCATTGAGAATATTTCAAATTCAAAATAATCTCTAAAGTAAAGAATAAATCTCCTAAATAGAAGATTTTATTCAGAGAATAATTAATAAGATCATAATTTTCCATTTCAGCCCAACAAGAGTTACAGAAGAAACGTGAACAAGAAGTGGCAGTACTGAAGCGTAGTATTGAAGAGGAAACAGTATCGCATGAAGCCACGCTGGCGGAGCAACGACACAAACACTCGCAAGAACTCCAGCATCTCAACGAACAACACGAACAAATCAAGAAAGCTAAGGCTGGTGAGTGTTTAGTTAGTATTAGGGCGAGATTCACAGACCGTACTTTGACTTTACTTTGAGGGAAAGTTCAACTTTCAACCAAAATTATGTTTCACAGTCCTGTCAAACCCTTACTTTACTTTACACTTTGGCCACAAAGTTTGCTTTGCATTAAAATACGGACAATTATTGTAGCCCTTTACCTTATCAGTGTTTTCTACAAATCAAACGTCATTTTATTTTAGTCGGGTTATACGTTCCTCTCATATAGTGATTTGACGTATGACGTTGTTGCTTTATCTATGGACATGTAAACGTTACGTCTCTACTCGTGCTTTACTTTGGGTTCATACTTTGCTAAGAAAAGTCAAGAAACTGTCTATGAATTTCAAAAAACGTAAAGTAAACTTCGGCGTTCAAAGTATAGTTTGGAAAGACTCCTTTGTTGTAAAGTCACGACTGTGAATCTCGCCCTTAGGCTGCGGAATGTGTGTAAAATGTTTATTATGAACTAATAGAATTTCTTTCTTCATTTATCTGACGTCACACAGCGAGGTTTTTGACGTTTTTGTATGTATGTCGTAGGATGAGTTGATAATTGGAGTTTTCGCGAAATCCCTAAGAATTTTGTGAAAATGCAGAAAATTAGACAATGGTGAAAACATTTCTCAATCTTACTGGGAAAAGATAGGGTTTTTGCAAAAACATCAGTAACATTGCGAAACGAAACGTTGATTATATATTCTGTATTGTATAGCCAATGTCAAAGATACACGGTAACACTTGAATGAGTATATTATGTATATTGTTGAAGGTAATTAAAAATTAAATAAGAACGCTGATATGCCGGTTATTAGAGATAGCACACATTGGACGTGTTCAAAAAGTACAGTGTACACATGTGTAGATCCCCACCACTAAAATAGAGCGATCATAACTCGTGGCGCGACCTATACGATCGATTTTATTACACAATAGTTTTAATCGACCTCTTTGATTTCGATAAAAAAAAATGACACTGACAGCAATTATTAGAAAAATTTTAAAACATCCAAATCCAAACACGAGTCAAAAACATCAAATCTTATATTTTAGAGAACATACATAACATTTTTGCAATATTTTTATTTTGCTAGAATTATATGAGATATCGAAATGGCGGGTGTGACAAAGGAACGTAGACTTCGTAACGTAAAGTTTGGCCTGTCCAAGGACGACAATTATGAGATGAAAAGGCCGGCGTTCCCTCGCGAAGAGGGCAGCTCGTTCAACTCGGCGCGCGACTATTGGCAAACTATGTGCAGCTGCAACGATAATGAGTCGCCGGATAGAGACTTGGACGTTGAAAGTAATGACGTGATAGACTTGTAGATTGGTATGTTTAGAGCAACCGCTCTGAACCTACCAAAACCATACTGCATCCGACTCGAGTCCGGGAGAATTTGTTAAAAAGTAGTCGTAGACCTATTTGTATTGTATGTGCCATGTGTGCCATTGTGTAACGTATGTGCCATGATATTGTATAGAATAGAAAAAACTGTATACATACCTACATAAATATACATATAGTTCCCGTCTTATTCCCAAAGGAGGGATAGATAGAGACCATTTCATTCCACCTGCCACGATTCTGACATACATCTTTCGCTTCATCAACATTCATCAATCTTTTCATAGATTCTCGCCGGTTTAGGATACTCCTGATCTGTCCTTTCTTTAGAATATCTCCGATTAGATTGGAATTTTTTTTTTAAATATAGAAAACGGTATGCATTAAATTTTTTTAGTAGTGCGTGAGGTCTGTTTGTACTGTCGGTTAGTTTAATTAAAAACAAATTAATAAGTAGAGCTATAAGATTCCGGTTCTCTTTAGGAATTTGGTAGGTAGCTGGTTTGTAGGAAGTTTCCCGCTTCCCTTTTACAGTTTTTAAAATCCTAGATGTTGATTCAACTAATTTAAAGGTGTCATTTTTTTCTTTACTTTTGTTTTCAATTTTACTGTTTGTACCTTCCGTCGCACTTCCCCATATGGCATCTAGCCTCGCCTTTACGTTTCGCATCAAAACTCTGCCTACTAGACACGTGAAATATCGCGACTTCGGTTATGAAAATTGGACTAGATGAAATGAAAAGAAACCTTTCGTTTTTGTGTGATAACAATGATGTATATTATGTCCAGCGCTGGAGAAGGCCAAGCAAGCTTTGGAGGCTGAGAACGCGGACCTGGCCACGGAACTGAAGAGCTCCAGCGCCGCGCGGGCGGAGGGAGAGCGGCGCCGCAAGCAGGCCGAGGCGCAGCTCGCTGACCTCGCCGCCAAGCTGCAGGACGTAGAAAGGACCAGGTGAGGACGAGCGATAACTAATAGTTCCCTTTACGTCGAGTTTTAAACTTATTATTCCTATATTGAAATAGTACTGTAAGTATCGGTGGACTAAAAATGTGACTGTACTTTTGGCAATTGTCTTGACTCGACGTTAAAAGCGAGGAAGAATTCTTTGCTCAACATTGAGTTAATAAAAACGTTGTCACTCTCACATTTTGAAAAAACACTATAGTTAATGACGTCGCTGATGATGTAAATAAACGTCACAATGGCGGTATTCTTTAAACGTGGTCGTTGAATTAATATTATTGAAATTATGTTTGTGTAATAGAGGTGAGATCCAAGAGAAGTGCGTGCGACTGCAGAGCGAGGCGGAGGCGGCGGCGGCGCAGCTGGAGCAGGCTGAGCTGAAGGCGTCCGCCGCTGCCAAGCACGCCGCCACCGTCGGGGCGCAGCTCGCCGAGGCACAGGTACCACTAACGTATACTCACTTATTAAAAACAAAACTAATATGTTTATAAAAGCACTCTTTATGACCTTTTTCACCACTGACAGATAAGTGCTAGATAACCTATCGGTAACTTAGTTGACAGATTATTGACGTATTGTTCATATAAAATCTGTCATTAAGTTTTAGATAGACAAGATACTTATCTACCACTAGTGAAACAAGGCCTTATTGTTCTAACAGTAGGTTGTTTTGTTTGCAGGCTGTGGTAGGTCTAACGGTGAAATTGTTTAAGCAACGACTCCCTATCTTTTTGGAATACTTACTTGTCCATTACTATGTTAATGCTGTGTTTCACCACTAACTGATACGTGTCTGATACCCAGCTGAAATTTAAATGGCATAATTTTTATATATAAAGTCTGCCCTTAATTTTCAGTTAGGTTATCAGATATTATCAGCAAGTGATGAAAAATGGCCTTAAAAAAAATGTGTTGATTGAAAATACATTACTTTTTATTACAATACACAATCTATGTCATGTCTATTACAGAAATACTGTGCACAGTTAAAATAGGATTGTTAAGTAAATTGTATTATTTAATAATAACCATGTGTTTTCCACCAGGCTCTCCTAGAAGAGGAGACAAAACAGAAGCTCTCTCTACAAACGAAGCTGCGTAACATCGAGCAGCAGCTGGAACAATCGCGCGACCAGCTCGAGGAAGAGGAAGAGGCCAAGAAGAACCTCGAAAAACAAGTGCGTATCGTTATCAGATAACAGGCCTTTTGGGAATAATATAGCACTTGCGAGTGATTGAATTGTGGACGAGCAAGATATTGTCGACATAGTTATTGTCGAAGTTCCTTCTTGAATTTTTCTTTACCAATTTTTTTAGGCGTCATGTAACTTATTGAAATCTTTATTAATATGCTATATTAAAAAAAGTAGACGCCACTGCAAGTCGACAAGTATAAGTTTTTGTAAAAAAAACATTGTAGAATTTATTTAAAATGACAAGGTTCATACAGTTCATTTCATAACGTTAACAAAACTGTGCGGGTTCGAAGACAGTAGGTTAACCATTCCCTAGGTTATTTATTTATTTCCAAACATTCAGCCATCATTACAGGTACTTAACCTAATGCAATAGTGTACAAACTGTAAACAATAAAAAAGAACTCATCCTACTTATTACTATAATATAATTAAAAATACAATAAAAACTACGATAGTGTGCACAATATAGTACAAGTAGTCCTTGTGAACTCACTCAGGGAACATGAGAACATGTCTACGTGGTTAGACACCGCATTGAGCACACGCAGCATGCGCTCGCTGTTGGCAAGGGCTCGTCGTTGTTATATCCTAACAGAAGTTGCAGTGGTGGTAGTGAGGGTGGGACAGTCTTCTATTATATTGAACATTTCCAATAACGCATGCAGGTGGCAGCACTCACGCTCCAAGTGGTGGACGCCAAGAAGAAGGCAGAAGAAGAAGCGGAGAACGCGGCCATCATCGAGGAACAGCGCAAGAAGCTCAGCAAGGACGTCGAGGCGCTGCACAGACAGATACACGAGCTGCAGCAGGCTAACGACAAACTTGACAAGAGTGAGTATACTAACTTACTAATATGAGAGGCATAAGCAATGATGATGATGATTGGGTGCGCAAATCATGTGGTCTGAATTGGATTCCATGCGGTACCAATATGAATTACACTTTGTGGAATTTATATAAACTAGTCAAGTGACTTACCATTTGAGTATGTTGAAGGAAAACATCGTGAGTAGATTAATAGAGATTGGCAAAGTGTTATAAATACCATTTTAATAGTAGGGCGGTCAGCGATTCCACGCAGGTTCCTAAATACGAAGATTAGTTTGCGCAATCTCGCCGAAAGCAGATAGATACATACTATAAACCAAATTAGAATATTATTAAAACTGTTTCAAATACAACACAAATCCTATCAAAATTAAACTAACATAACATGCCATTACACAACCGTTATAATGCTAAACATGGCAGTTGAAAGGGAGGTGGTGGTCAATAAGAATCCCAAGATATTTTATATTATTTACCCTATCCAAACGTTGGTAAGTTGCACTGGCAAGTAGATATGCAGGGACTGGAACAGTAATGGGCCGAAATATACCATTGGTGAGTTGTTTGTGTACCTGTTTTAGCAAAACACATATATTTCGTTTTGTCTGCATTAAGCGTTAATATGTTATCAATTATTACTAGTAGGTGTACCTTTAGCGTCTTTTATCCTCAAAATAATAATATAGTACTGTTGTGTTACAGGCAAAAAGAAGATTCAGGCGGAATTAGAAGATACGAACATCGAGTTGGAAGCGCAACGTGCCAAGGTTATGGAGTTAGAGAAGAAACAGAAGAGCTTCGATAAGGTACGAGACTGTATTTATTTTATGTCAAACCGCTGCGTAGATTGTTTGTTAATAGTACGAGTTACAGCTGTTACTTAAATACGCTTGTATTTTGAATAATTCTTATTCAATCAATATTTAATAGTTCACAAGGTTTTGAATTCGGCAACCAAGCAACTGAGAATGAGAAGCACGTATTCATGTCGAGTAGGCATGCGTATGCTTTACAAATACGTGCTATAACGCTAAATATATAAAATTAAAATGTTCGAATTAAAGTTCAAAATAAATTCAACTGCCAATATTTTAGTGGTTATTTTTAAAATTTGTTTGTGAACATAAATTCTCAAAATGTGAAACCGGTACGATAATGTACAGTCAGCAAAGAAAGTGGTTTACCAGTTCTGACAAAAGTTTCTGTGTGTACATCAACTGTGTTAAACTATATATTTGATCGAGTATACAGTAAATAGCAGCGTAAATATATTATAGTATGAATGTTTGTCTGTAACAGTATGTAATGTTGTGTAGGTGGTAGCAGAAGAGCGTGCGGTGGCGGAGCGCTACGCGGCGGAGCGCGACCAGGCCGAGCGAGACGCAAGGGACAAGGAGACGCGCGTGCTGTCGCTCACCAGGGAACTGGACGACGCCGCTGAGAAGGTCATATATATTATATAGTGTATACTTATTCGACACATCACTAGTATAGTGTACAAGCATAAGTATGAAGGATATGAATGTCATTGGATATTTGAAATGCAGCAATATTCTGAGATGGATATTTGCAGTTTTCGGTAATACAGATGACTGAAATTGTAACTGAAACTTAAGTTGACATATTTTTGATATGAATTCATTTAATTACCTCAGTCTCAGACAGACACTTTATCAGACAACTATATTATGTGCAAAACTTTTTTTTTCATTCAATAATATTGTAACAAAAATTATACGACTTCCTATTATAGAATGCATCATACAAGCTGTAGTCTTATAACCGCAAACAATATGTACAAAGATAATGTTAAGAAGTTCCGTAATACATAATAACATAAAGGATATCATAGTAAATTGAGCTTCGTGTTGTGGTCAATTACGACGATCCGTATAAATAAACAAGATTAGTTTCAATTAGTGATTTATAAGAAAACAATATTTAGTTATAAATGCACTAAATGCACTAATCAAGTAATAAGTATATTTACCTATTTTATAATTGTAATAAGATTTTATTCACACATTTTTTTTTTGCTAAGTATATGAAAATGTTTGTAGGTACTATTGAATGGTTATTGGAGGTTAATTTTGATAGACAACTTATCCACATAGTGATTATATTAATGTTTTATATATGTGTTTCTCAGATCGAGGAGTTGGAGCGCAGCAAGCGCGTGCTACAATCAGAACTGGATGAACTAGCCAACACGCAGGGAACAGCCGACAAGAACGTTCACGAACTTGAGAAAGCGAAACGCGCGCTCGAATCACAACTCGCTGAGCTTAAAGCACAGAACGAGGAGATTGAAGACGATCTGCAGCTCACAGAAGACGCGAAGTTACGCCTTGAAGTTAACATGCAGGCCATGCGCGCGCAGTTTGAGCGCGATCTACAAGCCAAGGAGGAGCAGGGCGAGGAGAAGCGCCGTGGCATCGTGAAGCAGCTGCGTGACCTGGAACAGGAGCTGGAGGAGGAACGCAAACAGAGAGCTGCTGGTGCTGCACTACGCAAGAAGCTTGAAGCTGACCTCAAGGACGCTGAGCAAGGCCTGCACCTTGCCAATAAGGTCAAGGAGGATGCTGCCAAGCAGGTAAACACTCGTTGTATCTTAGCTAGCACAACGAACAATATCAAAATTAAAACAATTTAGTGTCTAACTATTTCTATTGGAGATAGGCATAATGATGTGCCTATTTGAGTAAGGCTTTAGACACACAGATTGCATTTTATTCAACTGTACTCTGACTGCAAATTTGTAGTGAGTGTAGATATTAGGATTGCAATAAAATAGAAAACTAATCAGTACAGTTGGCGTCTAGTTACGACTAGATGCGAGCAAATGCAGAGATCGAAGTGCAGTTAGTTTGGCGATCATAAGAATATTAAGTAATCAGTCAGTGTGCAGTCGTTGGAATTGTTCGCCAATTGCATATCGACTGCAATCGGCTTGCAGACGGTTGGTTTATTTTTGTCGTGGTAACAGCATTCAAATTATAAATTTGCAGTTGAATTGCGATCCGTCTATCTAGAGTGTGGTTCTATTTACCCAACTGCCAAAAAGGAGGGTAATGTTTTCCGTGTGTTTGTAGGTATGTATGTGTCATAGGCTATGTGACGTCAGCAAAAAACCAATATGGCGGCCGTAAACTGTCAAAACAGCCGTTTGCTATCGCAATATGGGTATCGGATGAAAGCTAATTAATAGCCTAATTCAATTATATATGCATTAACTATTGCCCGCGACCCCACTTGTCTCTTGTAACCTAAATAGCTTGACCAATTTGGAACTATCAAAATTCAGAAAGTTATAATATACATAATAAATTAATAACTTTAACTGAAGAAGGCTACTTTTGGTAGGGCAAGGCAGTCGGGTTTTTTTGTTTTTTTAAAGAAACACTTGTTTGAGGTGTAGTTTGTATCTGTAGTACTTTGCATGTTCAGGTGAAGAAGCTGGGCGCGCAGCTGAAGGAGGCGCTGCGCGAGGCGGAGGAGGCGCGCGCCGGCCGCGAGGAGGCCGCCGCCGCCGCGCGCGACGCCGAGCGACGCGTCAAGGCGCTGGAGGCCGAGGCGCTGCAGCACAACGAGGAGCTCGGCGCCGCCGACCGCGCGCGCCGCCACGCCGAGGCCGAGCGCGACGACCTGCTCGACGAGCTCAACAACACCGCCGCCAAGGTACTACACGCTCTGCACTCATTTTAAAACTGTTAACAAAAAGTTAATCATGAATCTTTGAGGCGATTCATAACTTTTTATCTAAATATTCATTTGAAAATTTCGTTTTTATTATTCGATTTTTGTAATAATTTTATTGACACTTTTTTTTCATTTACTATCTTCCCAAGAGCTCTGCTCATGCTCATGCTCTGATCATAAATCACGTATTACATTATAAAACATTGTATTACAGAGTACTCTACTGATCGATGAGAAGAAGCGACTAGAGGCGCGGATAGCGGCGCTAGAAGAGGACCTCGACGAGGAACAGTCCAACAACGAGATACTTAACGACAGACTTAGGAAGGCACAGGTAGGACTACTAATTCACAACTATTCAACTGTCTAATATTCACAACCATACTCTGTAGTAGTTATTCATACAGGGTGAAACCATACGGTGCTGTGGATGGAAGATTAATTGTCTTCAGAATACTGTGTTATTATTGTTTATATGACAATAGCGACACAATATACATAATATGGTAGCACAACCGCCAATTTTCTTTTACACAAGTGTTGCCACCGGGTATATAAAAAAAAACTGTTACGTTATGTACAGAAAGTTATTAGAATCTAAATTACGGCTACGTTGCATAAATAAATTTATATTTTCAGAACCAAATTGACCAACTGACAATGGAGTTGGGCACAGAGAAGTCTGCTACACAGAAGCTCGAGAGCGGTAAGCTGGTGCTCGAGCGACAGAACAAGGAACTTAAGGCCAAACTCGCAGAGTTGGAGACTGCGGCACGCACCAAGACGAAGGTGAGCTTTTTCATACTGTTGAATCAATATGATAATGGTACCTTGGGGTACTCCTTATTTAATTTAGAAAAAAGTTTTAGAATGATGCGCCTAATACTTTGTATAGAGGTAGGAACTAGGACGCCGCGTAATACCCAACCTATTACGCGGCGTTCTAGTTCCTACCTCCTACTTACTATAATTGCTAAGCCATTTTTGGGTCGAATATGGAAAAATTATCGATTCAAATAGTTTATACCATAACCAGCTCTTATGAGAGAAGGTAATGTGATTGTTTGTTTTTGTTGAGCAGAGCGTGATCACGTCGCTGGAGCTGAAGGTAACGAACCTGGAGGAGCAGCTGGAGGTGGAGTCGCGCGAGCGCCTGGCACAGCAGAAGGCGTCGCGCAAGCTCGACAAGAAGATGAAGGAGCTCGTGCTGCAGCTCGACGAGGAGCGGCGCCACGCCGACCAGTACAAAGAACAGATCGAGAAGGTACCATACATAACACACACCTCAGGGCGATTACTCATTCGGCTTAAATACTTCCTTGTCAACAAAAGAAATTGCGTATTTAAAACCGAACGGTTAACAGTTGGTAACAGCATAAAAACAAATACACTCCGTATTGGTTTTTTATGCTGTCAGCATAGTAATACATTTTAAGAAAAGCGACAACATAGCAAATAAACAAGCAAATATTGTGATAAAAATTTCAAATGTTAACTAATTAGTATACGTGATTCTAGATGAACGTGCGCGTTAAAGCACTGAAGCGTCAATTAGATGAGATGGAGGAGGAGGTACAACGCGAGAAGGTCGGCAAGCGCAAGGCGCAGCGAGAACTGGAGGACCTGCTCGAGACGCACGAGACCATCACGCGCGAATGTAACAACCTGCGGAATAAGCTCAGGTACGTACAAGAACACGAGGTACAGACAGAGTTAAGACACAACAACAACGACTTGACACAGACTCGAGACAAACAACAACGACTTGAGGCAAATTAGAGACATGCAACCACGACCTGAGACAGACTCGAAACATGCAACAACGACCTGAGACAGACTCGAGACATGCAACAACTACCTGAGACAGACTCGAAACATGCAACAACGACCTGGGACAGACTCGAGACTTGCAACAACGACATGTGACAGACTCGAGACATGCAACAACTAGGAAAGATGTGGCCGAGACAGGTTAGACACAAACAACAAGTAAAACATACCTGATATTGACATAAAGTACGAGACAAACTCGAGACACACAACAATTAAGAGACACGTGAATTGAGATACGAGACAGACTCTAGACATACTAAAACAGTAAATTTGTGTGTTTATTCACTATAATAACTTTTTTTTTCGTCAATACAGCGGACCAGAAGCTTGCTATGATTTTCTTAGTGCCCCGGTATTCCATAGTTTGCCTTTACTATGGCACTTGAGAAAATCATTGTCTTATTGTTTTTAGCCACAAACTACAAAGCGAAATATCCGGTAGGCCGACGTTTACTGAATCAGATAGTGAGTAAGGCGCAGGGAGCGGCGTACAGAGGTACACAGTGACATACTCGCGGAATGCACATACATATCTGTGGAATTGGGACTCAGTACAGGCTTTTATATTCGGCTGGTAACACTGGACTAAGAAATTATATAAGTTAAACTGTATAGGTGTAGAATGTTGTGAGGAAACTTAACAACTGAGAGATGTAAATAAGTGGTTGCGTTATTTAATCGTAATAAAAGGAGTCCATGGGTGGTTTGCTTGTCCACCATATCGGGCAATAAAAAAGTACTTTTCATACCATACTATACCGGAAGAGTCCAAATTTGAGCAGATACTATTTTTTAAAACGTCTAAAAATTTGTTGGCATTAGACTACTCAAACTGCTACGACACTCAAAGCATGCAGAATTAACACAAAATTCACTTTTCAATTATTTATTAGCAAATTACAAATATCCAGACTTAGATGTTCATTATTGACCGTGAATGGACTGACAGGTATTGGTGATTATTGGGGAGGGAATTAGTTTTAAAGAGTCGGCAACAACATGTTTGTGATACTTTTGGTGTTGCAGGCGTCTATAGGCTACGGTACCCGTTTACCATCAGGTGGATTGTAAGTTTGCTTGCCATGTAAAAAATATGATATACATAAATGTTAGTTAGGTGTCAATCAAAGTCTAACCCGAACGGTCGTGTATGAATTTTTCTTAGTATCATCATGATATCTGTCCAACGACATCCACTGCTGGACATCATTATTAATTTTTCAGGTATATATAGTCTTATTGTGTCGTTTTTAAATGACAGCACTACACGAATATGCATGGTCAAGTAATAGTTTCGCTTCTAAAATTTCTTATGAAAAATGTGTTACCAACGCCAAATGTTTCAACCGATCGAATGTGTGCTTGCTTCTCTGCTCTCTCATGGAATGAACGAATGGGTTTGAATCATTCACCGATCAATATCATTCTCATCACGTGCTGTTTCAATTAACACTAGCAATGTGTTAACAGTGCCAACTGTTGGACAGTCATCTACCGTTGGACTGTAGTCGCTTATAAAATAACTGTTTTAATGTGTCGTCTTTTTTCATATAGAGAGTGGAATATAGTGTCGAGAAAGATTAAATTTATCGATTGGAAAGAATGTACACATGGCGATTTATTTATAAAGAATATTAAACTTTTCATACGATTCACCTAGGTGAATTACTACCTTGTATCGCTGTATGTGTATGTATATGAAGGCCTATTTGGAAACTGAACATTCGACTTAGTTGACTTCGACATAGCTGTAGAATGTTTGAAAATTTTAATATTGGTCGCTGTAATTTTCAGACATTTGACGGCTATATCTATATCGAAATCAATAAAGTCGAATGTCGAGATCCTGTGTAAACACTTAGATAATACGCGATTGGTGTCATTATATTCCACTCGTATAGTTGTAAGGGGTAGTGAGAGGAATGCGAGAGTGACGCACGTTGTGGTGTTGCAGACGGCAGGGCGGCGGCATCGGACTGTCGGGCACGTCGTCGTCCAGCCGCATGAAGCGCACGTCGCTGGCGCCGGGCGGCGGCGGCGGCTCGGGCGACGAGTCCTTCGATGACGTCAACGACACCACCAACTCGGTCGAGTGACGTGCGCCATCTCCACACAAGTATACACCTGTCTTGTAACAGCAATACGAACTATCTTCATAGTTATTTTTTATCGTACTGTAATCTCTCGGACTGCATGCGTTTCCCTTACTGTTATGTCGATAAGTTTTAATTTTAAATACTTTTGACTTAGGATAAGATTTTGAAAAATTGTTGTTATTCCTTTCTCGCTTTTTTGAAGTACTTAATTAAGGAACGCTCCGTTCGTATGGCTGTTACACGGCTCTGTTTGAGTACAATCGTCATTTTGTACGAGACAAATTTCCTGTGAGCCGTCGACCACTGAGCCGCGCTATTTACAGTGCGGTGAAGGATCCGACGATTACAAAATCATGATTGTATTATATTAAGTGGGCTATAAGTCAATGTAAATCAAGTTAATGTATGGGAATAGCAACAGCTGAGAACGCATAGGCTTTTGTATCTAATAATATACATTTTCTTTCATTGTATAATATAATATATGTATGTGAAATTTTATTGTCATTATGAAATATTTTGAGTACATTTTTGTAAGTTGTAGATGTATGAAAATGTACACAGTTGCGTGTTACAATAGTTTATGTTATAAAGTAGGTACAAGTGGGGGGTGGCCACGCGACGCGGCCGTGTACCTCTGCATACGTCTAGAACGATGTTGACGCGGGTGCTCAATTTACACTAAATAAATTGCATTTAAACAGTCGAATCTCTGCAACAACAATAGCTATTGGTGATAAATCCCTCCCAGTATTAAACTATACATTCCTAACAATCGAGATTTTCACTTTGCCCAGACAAAGTCGATCGGGTAGATTGTAAAAATTAACTCATTGGGTGATATTGTAATGAAATTTTTTTAAAGTATTATTATAATGTGGCAAAATATTACTTACTGTTTGAATATTGCATTTAGTACGCGACTGACTAACGAAGACTGTTGCTGCGATAATAATTGACCCCACACTCCTCCCATTTATATAATTTGCCGTTCGCTGATACTTCCTAGCACTCGACGAGCCGGGCGCGTTCAACTCTGAGCACACATGTATCAAATCTTTGAAGTTATTTTTACAAGAATATTTCCTGCCGCTGTAGAGTTGAGCTCGCCCGGTGCCGACCACTTTCATCTATACATGTAAATAATATTCAGTGTCACCACTGAACGCTTAGTTGCCATACAAATGTTAATGATAGTTGATAAGTGAGAACATGTGAATCTTCGATGAGAGGGCATGTAGCGATGCACGCGTCTCCCAAACGAACCGTCAGTCTACGCGGTCCCGTTGAGTTACAAGAGCACAAAGGCTAGAACTAGCTGTGCCGACCATGATGCACATGTTTATACGACATGCGAGGCAACGCTAGTTTCCACTAACTAGTACTACAAGTGGCGCCGAGGACCACCTCGCGTGGTGACCTCGTGTGCGGGCGCGACTAACGGCTGGCTCTTACTAACTTAGGTAAGACTCGTAGTAATAAACTGTGGCCTTAAGTTTTCTTTATCGACTTATACGTAAACGAAGCGGAATTAGTCTCTTGTAACAGAGGCCTAACTTGTCTTGCAAGCATTTTTATCATTATTTACCAGTCTTCATGACCACTTTTTTATTATAGTTTTTCCGAATAATAATATGCAATTTAAATGTAAGTAAACATTGAAGCATAAACTTATTTTACATAAATATTATATTTAATTATTAACAATATTGATAATTGTAAAATTGGCCATAGGTTGTAACAAGTTATCAGTTGGTATGCCAATTAAACAATTTTTCATGATTTTTAAACAATTTGTTTTATTTATCTGAAACCCTTTAAGAAAAATTCGTTTATTCCTCTTTTGACAGTTCCTTCAGAGGAATTAATGGTACTTTTTCTTCCCATTCGTTCCTTCTAAATGATTAAAGGAACTGATGGGAATAAAAAGTTCGGCTTTGACCCTTTCTAGGATGACAGGTTAGTGCTGCACGTAACATAGCCTACTTTTTATGAAGGGAAATCATAATTGACTAAAGAAGAAGGCTTTTTGGTCTGACGAGTATTCAGCTGAACACCGTGAATAGGTGGGATACCCCTTTAATATTACACGCAAACTACGAGCACCTAACCTATGTAAAGCACTTCAAAAGAGCACTTTAAATAATGATATTTCCACGTGTAAATCTACTTAGTCGAAAACATGCATACGCTTTGTTATATCATTAGTCAAAGTTGGTGGAATAGACGTTTGAAGAAATAGTGGACCTAACAGGAACTAAGAGACCGAAGTGGTGTATTTGTCTCCATTGCAAAATATCTCATACCTACATAACGTTAAGTTTTCTAAATATTCCTTCCACATTCCTTATAATTTGTAATCAAATAAAAGGAAACTCATTTGTAAATTTAATTTTATGTATTTGATATATTTTTTTGACGTCCACACTGACCTTGTCAAAGTCACTTGTGTCAACTGTCAAGTATCACGTCAATAATAAAATTCATTATCGCTTCGCTTCAGTCAAAAAGTGATTTTCGTTTCAAATTTCAAGTGTTCTCTGAATTACTACAGTTTAACATTATCTACAGAATCTTTCGACTATTACTAACTAGCCGCTGTGCGCTACGAGTCAATAAGTTTAACTTTTCATTCAAAATGGACTCGATAGACGATTACTTCGATACTGCTTTAGATCTCGTCAAATCCTGTGGAAACCTTATAACTGAGTATGTAAATGGCTGTAAAGTTTTCGAGAAGAAATCCTGCGACATTGATCTTGTGACTGAAATAGACAAGAAGGTTGAGCAGACGCTTATTGAGGGATTAGCGCAGAAGTATCCTACACACAAGTTTATAGGCGAAGAGACGGTAGCAGGAGGAGGTAAATGTGAATTGACCGACGCTCCGACGTGGATCATAGATCCAGTAGATGGTACATTAAATTTCATCCACGGCTTCCCGCACTGTTGTATATCTGTCGGTCTTGCGATCAACAAGGAATGTGTTGCTGGAATTATCTACAATCCTATCTTACAACAACTATTCACCGCTAAGAAAGGTCAGGGGGCCTTCCTAAATGGGAGACAGATACATGTTTCTAAAATAAAAAGTCTCCGTGAAGCATTAGTGGCATTTGAATGTGGCACTAGTCGAGATGAAGATAAATGCAAAGTTGTTTTTGAGAACTTCCAGATTGTAGTGAAAATGGGTCACGGGATGCGTAGCCTAGGTTCAGCTGCACTGAATATGGCAATGGTGGCCATGGGTGGTGCTGATGCCAACTTTGAGTTTGGTATCCATGCTTGGGATATTGCTGCTGGAGATATATTGGTTCGAGAGGCTGGTGGAGTCTGTCTGGATCCTTCTGGGAAACCATTAGACTTGTTGTCTCGGAGAGTACTTTGTGCTAGCACTCCAGAGCTAGCTAAAGAATTAACTGGAGTACTAGTACAGTATTACCCAGAGAGAGATTAAGAAAAATATCTTTGATTTTGAATACTTTATTATACTTTTTATATTTATACTTGAATAATTATTATGTGGGTCTTGTATCTTAGTGTATGGTTTAATGTTCTCTTTGTTCTATAGCAAGTGCTATTGACAAAGTCAGTGCAATATTTTATTCAATTTAGTTAGTTTAGTGGCATGTTTATTGTGTTCTAAGTCAAATATTGTTCTAATTTAATGAATGGGTACTTATATAAAAACTTGTCAAAGAAATTGTGATCATAGTATATTGAAATATAGTTTTAAAAGAATCTGTTATTTGATTATGCTTTTATAGTTTCTGAGTAAAGTCAAACAATGTACCATTGAATTTTGTTCCAAGGATTTTTAGTTTCTGATAAATGAAAGCTATTCATTTGTCAACATGTATAATGCATTTATTGAAATATAATGTACTTATTGAAGATCTCATGTGCTAAATTAAAACATATTATTATTTATTTAGTTTAAATAATATACTGTAAGTAAAACTAAACACAGTTGATAAGAGTCAAGATGATAAGATTTGACTTCCTCAATAATATGAAGAGGTTGATTATATAACCACTCATTGTAAACAGAGTACTTTAATATATTATGTTATCTATTCTTCAATTTTAATTTAATTCAATATTAGTTGGTATTGCTTGTTTTGTCAATCTAAGGATTTTATTTTCATTATCCATCAGGTCATAGGGAATTAGTTGAGAAAATTGTATTTTCAAATGAAAATATAAAAACTTGAGTTAATCCAGCACCAGTAAAAGACAACTTGAGAAGCTGGTGCTGGATTAATTCAAGTCTCAAGTCAATAGATAGCTATTATACTTGGATAAGAAACACATTAATTAACAAAATAAATAACAATAAAATCAGTAAAATTTGTTTATTAAATTGATTGTATGTGATAATTATTAAATACAAAATTGATAATGCCTGAAACACTATTGGGTCAGTTGGAAATTACACAAAAACTTTAATAATCTAGGCATTGTTGTTTATCACTAATCTCTTAGACAATTATTTATTTGCAAATAATATAATTATATGCTTACAAATATGTACATTTATCTATGTAATGAGATTTGTTAACAATAGTAAGTAAATGAAATAGAAATACAATTGAAACAATTTGATTTAATTAAATTAAAATACTGTATGTATGTATGTACTTATGCAATTATCGGTACATAATTAATATAATTGTTTTCCTTGATCTAAATAGCTTTAATTGAATTAGATTATTCTATTTAATTAGTATATTGAGCATTTACAGTACCTAGGAATCCTAATTAAAATGCTTTACGTCAGTGGAACAAGTAAAGGTCAACCTATTTACTCATATTGTTCTCTACTTATAAATTCTTAAACTGTATCTAAAATAGTTTAGACTTTTAGAGTGATAGACATTGTTTTTTCAAATTAAAATGCACATTGGCTAAAATGTTGAATTCTTAATGAAATTGTTTTGTTTACGATATTTCTATAAATTTACGTTTTCCAAATTACTCATCATTGGTAACGGTGGACCAATGTTACTAATTTATTTGCATTTGTTGACATTAAAATATTAAGATTATATTAAACCTTATTTATTATCTTAAATATATATAAAACAGTCTTTAGTCGTAAATGTACTTATTCGTCAATGTAGTCATTGTATTTGGTCATTAATAATGAACGAGATCTGTAAAATAAATTATACTAAAGTTTATGTACTTAGTAAGTTGTTCAAAGTCGATGTTGTCAAGTCATTACAGTCTATTTTGTCTAAATCTTAGTTTCCTTGTTATCTCGGCCCTTTCTTAGTCAGTCAGTATAATACACAAATACTCAAGTCTCATTAGGTAGGTAGTTCTAGTCATCACTGTCATAATGTGTTTTGTTTATGTCTGTAATACATTAGGTACAGCGTTTTCACACAGGCTTTTTATATGCTTGTATTGATATACTAGTCATACTACCCCTGTACGAACGCTTTTCGACAGAACCTACATTGGTATAGTCTGACACGAATAACACTGTGCAGTGGAACATAATGCTGCCCTATTGTTGATAGCATTTGAAGCTCAGTAACACCCCCTTGTGACGACATTACTGCACATAAATTGAGACTATGTCCAATAGAAGCATACAAAAAATAATGCTTTTCAAATCAAAGTCATCAGTCCAGTTAAAAGTAGTTGACTACTTTTGTTTCTTCAGTCCATTTCAGTCACGCGTTTCATCTTCTATCATAATAAGTTATTTCATATCTAAAGTCTTTATTATTGGTTAAAATAAGTAAAACTTTGGTGCCCACTTTTCACTTTCCAGACACGGTAGTCGGTCATATTTAAATCAGGTCATATCGGTCATCTTAAGTTTGCAACAGGCAGTCATTTTTAGTCAGTTTTACTCCTCGAAGCAGTAAATAGTCAAGGGGTTTCAGTACAAACAATGTCAGTAAGTAGTCAGAAACTTTTGTCAAAAGTTAGTCCAAATTTAGTCACAGGTCAGTCAGTTAGTCACTGTCAGAAGTCAGTCTCTAAGCTTCTCTCTGTTCAGTAATAATAATCATAAAATAATCTAAGTAATAGTATTCGGGCATTAAATTTGTTCAGTCGTGGTCAGTCAAAAGCGGTCTTATTATCGTGTTGTCATTAGTTAACAATCAAGTCAGAAGTCGAAGTCTTTATCAGTTTGTCAGGTCAAGTCAATGTCTTATTTTGAGTTATCATTGCGACAAAAGTATTTTCGATGCCAAAAATCCCAATAAGTATGCAGGTATTTAAAACGAATTGACCAATGGAATCCAACCAACACAGTCATATATCACCACTTATTGAGTTTCTTGCGTCTACGCGTCTGAGTACTGTTAGAATATTCTGTCTTTAAACAAGTTTGTTTTATCCTACATACAACCAAAATTTGCCTAAATTGGTCTATTTCGAGAAGATATATCTAATTATGTCTACATCAATGTCTTCCATGTGGTCTTTTTCTCCTGAAGCTCTTGAAGATGATGGGTCTAGGGAACTCTTTCAAAGCATAAGGGTCGGTCTTCATCACTGGCATCTTGTGCTGTTCTGGCAGTTCCATATTTTCTTCATAAATAGCCCACTGCGATGGACTGAAATAAAGATTGTTTTTTAATATTTTAGTGCTAACAAGTATGCATAAAAGCACTGCGAGAAAAGGAAAATTCGAAACAAACCCTATACTATACCAATGCTGGCCAACAAGGTATAGGAGGCTAAATTCTTCAATAATTCTTCCCTTTCTGTGGAGACCAGTGCCCAGCTGTGAGATGTTTATGGGTTGAAATGATGAATGATGAGTGCTAACAATTTTAGAGTCATTATTAAATTTTACTTACCTAATTTCACTAGGAATCACATCAAAAGCCACAGATGGAGTTTTAGCAGAACCAGAAGGTTTCACCTTCACCCTATTTCGGTGTCGGTTCTGACTTTTAGGCTTTGTTTCTACTTCATCTAATAATGCGATCTTATCAACTGAAGATCTTTCTTCTATATTGCCATAAGGGTTCCCAGGGTTATTGTAATTTTCTTTCAAAATTTCTCTCTTCTCTTCTTTGATGTCAGGTTTGGGAGTAGTCTTGTTAGTTGAGTATTTATGTAGAACATTTCGTATGTAGTAGTATTTATTTGTCTGTACAGGCATTTCGTCATTACGTCTTGTTGATCTTTGTAAGTAAGGCTTAGTCGCAGTCTCATATAAGTAAAAAGTCGATAATTTCATATTTTTGTCAGTCGTGTCAAAAGTAGAGAAGTCTTTGCTGACAGTGTCAGCTATTTGTCCGTCATTTGCCTTTTTATTTGTCACTTTGTCAGTCACTTCTTTAGGTTTGTCAGTAGTAGGAGAACTTCCTTTATAAGTTCCTACGTAGCCAAATGTCACAAGTTTATACAAGTCAGTCGTACTCTCATTCTTAACTTCAGGTTTGTCCGTAGCTTTTGTCTTTTCAGTAACGTTTTCATTATTAGATCGTGCAGACGAGTGGTAGTTATATCTAGTCGTATAAGTCGGTCTGTTGTGTCTATAGTTTTGGTTGTCAGGTCTTTTATTGTAATAGTAAGGCTTGTTTGGTCGTCTATAAGTATCGTCATAGGTCTGATAAGTCACTTTTACTACGTCTCTATCTCGTATTGGACTTGGAGTTGATCTTCTAGTCGTTTGTCGCCAAGACTCTGTAGGTCTTGGCACGTAGTTAATCAAGTAAGTATATTTGTCAATGTTCTCTGTCACAGTAATCACAGGTCTTTGGTTGTAAGGTCGTTTATGGGCTATATTGTTTATAACTACAGATTGTACTTGCTGAGTATCTTCGTCTTCATAGTCATAGTCGTCATATTTAGTCGGTCGTTGTCTAGAGTCAATTATGTCATCAACTCGTCTACTTTTATTCTTAAAGTCAAGTTTGTCATCTATATTAACGGGTCGTCTTGTCGGTTTAGTTTGGTCAGTCACGTCAGCTTTAGTCAAGTTTTCAGTCTTATTAGTCGTAATGTCAGTCAGGTTTAAGTTAAGTTCGTCTTTGTCATCGTCTTTTGATAATTTCGTCGTGTTAAGTTTAGTCATATTTTCTTTTGTTATGTTTTTAGTCAAATTTTTAGTCACAGTAGTATTTTTTTCAGGTTTCTTTTGAGTAAGTTTAACTCCAGCTTTCTGTGTAGTCTTTTTGGTTGTAGTACTCGGTGTTTGAGTAGTTATTTTTCTTTTAGGTTTAGGAGTAGTAAGATCATCAGATTTTCTGATGTCATTGTCAGAGTCGGAATCTATTTCGATCCAAGGAGATAAGTCAAAATTGTTGAGCAGTCCATTTTGACAAGAGATCCTGTCATTGTCAGGGTTGTCAGGGGAGAGGAAGACAAAGGGTTGGATTGTCTCGATCGTGTCCAGGGTGCGGCAGAGGACTTGCGCGAAGGATATCCTACGAATTTGTTGTAGCTGTGCTGGAGTTAGCGATGATTCGAAACCTCCGTTTTCGTACCTAAAAACAGAAAAATATTTTTTGTCCATTTTACATAAATTTAAACTACTTATTTATCTTCAATTGTTGCTGACTTTGTGTAGGAATAGGAAATATAATTTTGAATACTCTAATTTTTTTATTTCATTTTCTGATTTCACAGACACACAGTTTTTATATTTAGTTCAATGGTTAAATAATAAATCCGAAACGATTCATTGCATCAGGTAGATGCAATCGAAGAGGAAATACATAACCTTGAAAGACAAAAAACTAAATAATGTTTCTTACCAGAACCGATCGCCTTTTCTGAAGTTTGTAAACTGTTGTGCGATAATGCAGGCAAATGTTGGTCCAACTAGTCCGCCCACTACTGGTCTCTCTGCCATCCCTGCCGTAAACAAGTCTATGTCGTCCACGTGCCTAGGAGAAATACAAATATTCATAAGCCGGGGTAATAGTGATATTTTTTTTTCTAAAACCTTAGATTTTAGTTTAAGTTCATAATTTTTTTAGTAACGGGTTGATCAGTTTCCCAAAAGATCTTATAAGTATCACTGTATATAATTTTTCCGAATGACTACATTCCTATTAGTATTTTTTTTAATAGGTCTTTGTGTAGCAGTGCATTTACGCATCTATATCATCATAACTCCTAGAATTTATTTATTCATTCTCACCTATATAAAGACATTAACTTCCTAGCAGCTCGAGATGGCATCACCCTGAACAGATCCTCAAATTCTTCAATAGCAGATAATCCGCAAGGTTCTCTCCAAGATGTGTACGGAGGTACACCATGATCTCTTCCCCTCTGTATATTGATAGCTGCAAGGTCCATGCCGAATTCAAAGTGAGGAGTTTGGAATAGATGGTTGGTGAGCTCCTCTGAGATGAACTCGTCTCGCTTCTGGATGGGCTGGTTCAGCATGCCTAGGAGAAGACGGTCTACTGCACCGATACTCCAAATGTTTGAGGGGTTCGTCAGTTCCATGTGGAGGGAAACATCTGGAAGGTAATAGTTAGAATTTCTTTCAGTCTACATAAAACAAATGACTTACTAAAATACAATGAGATTTCTTTTGGTCAAAAGATGCGATGGTGTGAAAGAAGATTTTTGAAGTAGAATTTTGTTTTTTGGATTTCTATCCCGGTCCGGTATATCCTTGCTACGTCTTTTACCTACCACAATCAAACTTTTGGAATACGAAATTGTTGGGCGTCTCATTGAAGCTTCTCTCGAAAAATTAGCTAGATATTAAAAAAAAAATTGGGACCAGGGATCCTGTACTATTAGGTACATATATGTAAACGTACATATTATTATTATGTGCCTTACAATGTCGTTTAATTGAACGTTATATACCCTACAATCGATTTGATTGAGTAACCCATTTGATTTTCAGCTCACAATAGATTATGAATATAGCTAGTCACACGTTATTGTTAATTCAGATAATAATGTATAACACAAAGAAACCGGAACGATTGGCGTGGAAAACACATTTTTATTCAGTTTAAGAACGTTTTTGTTCGTCAGACAATTGTTTGATACTAGGTAGTGAAAATGTATGGAATATAAGGCAATTAGTTTTAAATATTTCGAAACTGTTTGTTGATTGGGTATGTGATTCTAAATATTATTTTAAAATGAAATAAGCGTTCGTTTAATAGCTTGAGGGAGTAGGGGAACTGGCATACGATGACGATGCTTGCGTACCTACCTAATATTGGACAAAGAATTGAAAAATGTTATAAATTCGACACAAGTACTGTAAGAACTAGCTGCATTTGGTCATAATTAGTTAAATATCGTCGGATTGGTAGACAATGTTTTATCATCATAAATTATGTGTCAAAAATTAAATGAGGTAATGACTACCGAGTTGTAACGGTGACAGTTATTGAGATTTTGATTTTTATGCAAGTGTTTATAAAATTACAAGCAGTAGGTATTGTGAATTAACTGTTATAAAACAAATAAACAAGCAGCTTACTATTGCTCATAGGCCGATGGAACCTGTCGAACCGCACCATGGAAGACTGCACGAGACTGTGTCCGAACCGGAACGCTGCTGAGCCGAACGAGCTGGCCGGGCTAGGGTTGATCTTTGGGCTGTAGCCCTTGTAGTAACCTTTCTTCTGAAGTTCCAGCTCGAAGCGGTGGACTACTTCGTTACCTGGGAACAATATGATAAGCTGTTGTAGGGTATCATTATGTAAACTATACCTAGTAATTATAAAATTCATTTGTCTTGTAAGCTGTCAGCTAATTTATGTTTCGTACCGTGTCATGAAATCAGTATCTTTTTCAAAATTTTGACAAACAACCTGAGAATACTGTCAAAGCCGTCGTTGATCTATAAATAACATAATATATTTAATTAAAATAACTAGGTACCGGAAAACTAAGTTCTTTTCAAAACGACAGCAGCACTAAATATTCGAATGAAGTGTGATTCAATCAATATTAATGAAAAATAGATCTTACCCAGTACGATAGGCAAAAACTCCCTATAAGTGATGTGTTGGATCATGGCACCAACAATCTTCCGTGTCTCCTGGTAAATCTTCTCGTCACTCCAGTGAGGGTTCAGGTGTGCTAGTTCTTGTGCCATTCTGAAAATAATGAGATTTTAATAAATAGTGGCATTCGAGAACATCATTGTCTCATAACAAGAATTTGTCTGACATTTTTTTTAATTCCAACGCAAACAAACATTATTTGATGATGATGGAAAGCATGTGTTTTGGAGAGCAATGTTGAAAACTGATTTCTCACTAATGACCATTAGTATAGTATATAGTAGAGATATAGATATAGAGTTGTAGCATCTTAATAAATTTGAAGGTGATAAAATATTTACTCACCTGTTATGCTGTCTCATCCACACTATATGCGCAGCCACAAGTCCTGGATGTTCATTGACTCTGGCGTCTCCAGACTTGAAGCAGTCGGTGGACACTGCACCTCCGCGACAGAGTTCGTCCGTACGTTGTGGGGGAAGGACTGGACGACGTTGTTGGACACGGCCGTATTGTAGCATACCTTGGAGTACATGATCAATCAATATCGTTTGAGAAAAATGGCTTTAATTGTTCGAAATTTATATAAATGGATGTTTTAAGAATTTTTTAAATTATTGGAAATTATTGAACTGTATTCTTGAATGTATTTTGTAAATATTACTGAACATGAAAAATCCGTATTAAATTTTCTTAAATGCTTAATAATTATATTATTTAGTGAATATTTCATGAAATCTTTGTTGGTTAATATTTATACAAAGATAGCCTTACGCCACTAGCGGGAGTTTATTTATTGTGTATGTAAAATTAGTTTTTCAGTTACTCACCATTCCTAAACAATCTCAGTTTATCAGATTTTGTAGATGAACTTCCGTACAGTGGGGACCCGTCGATGTATGCGGAGACTTGGTTGAGTTGTTCTCTCCAGCCAAGCGCGCAGTCATCGCGAGGGGCTGGGGAAGAACGCACGAAGTCCAGGCAACGAACACCTTTGGGACCGTAGAATGGGTCATCAGCTGGTACCGAGATGGGAAAACATTCTGGATGCTGTTATAGAAAAAGTTACAATGAGATATGAGATTGGAGTCGACACGTATCGTAGTATAAAATAAATTGGAAAATAGAGGACAAAGAACTTAGGCGATTACTCCTTAAACACACACAAAGTTATTATCTTAAACAAAATAAGAAAAAGCTGGGACTCAGATCCCTGTGGTTTCATTTGGTTCAGTACGATATTATAAATCGGTCGGTTAAAATCATCGTTATCATCATTAAACTATGATCATTCACTCCTAGAAGTGATTCTACTAATGAACAGTATGACTCTGATTTTCGGCTATTTACGAGTATAACTAGAGTTATAAAACCATTTGAAATTAATGAAAGCTAGACGTAAGGTAGTCTACTTACTAAAAATTCTTTAGACACGAAGTCTCTGCCTCCATCCTTACAGCACCTCGGTACAGACCCATTAAACCCTCTAGATTGCGAAGACGACGTAACATCATGATCAACGAACTGCCCCCATTGCATCAGCAGATGAGTTACACCAATGTTCTCAGCATTTTTATCTTCATGTACTGTGGAACTGATCAGCCTGGAAGACGGGAGTTTGGCACCGGTAGTGGAACGTCTAGGAGCTTGTAGATCATCAGAGTAAGAAGGTGGCATGAATCGTTGCACAGGCGTAATAGTAGAGCCCCATCTTGGGCGATTGAAGTTGTTGCATGTGCCGTCGTGGGTACGATACCTAGAAATTATATTTTCTCCAATAAAAAACCTGTAATATGTCCGATGGTAAGCGGTTATAGAAACCTAGGGTGTGTACGGATATCTTATTGTGTTGTGTAATTATCTTTGGTATTTTCCCAGTCAGGCCGATCAATTTGAGCAAATATAGGTATTTTACCTTTTAGAAGCAGGTGGACACTTGGGCGCTCCACGCAAGGGGCATTGCTGCATCAGGGGTGATTGTCGCAATGCACTCGCTGTAGGGAACTGTGCCTCCTCTGCACGACCTTCCAAACCTTCGCCATTTCCACCACTGCAACAAGAGATGAGGTAATTAGTTTTAGAGCTAGTTAAAATATAGACACCGGGATAATGTTCTGTGCGCTATGGACGAACTTTGTTCCGTTGATGTAAGTACTTGAGTATAAGTGGTTGAGATGCTAACATAGTAATAACGATTGAAACTTATGTTAAACTCACACTGTAGTTTTTCGTGGGGAACCTTTTTTAACTAGTAACAACAGTCATCCAAAATTCAAGTTTTGATTGACAATTAATTTCAGAATTATAAACTGTTGGATTAGTAGGATATAATACGGTTTAAAAAGTAAAAAATGTATTATGGACGGTGTTAAAAGTCAAACTGGTATCAAAATTAAGTTGAATTTAAAATATGTGTGACGTTTATAAAAAGATAACTAGAAATAAGATGCAAAGCCCGAGCCATAACGAATTGCAAAATGGGACCGGATTTTAAAACGGACTTACGTTTTACATAATTTATTACGACTGGGTATTTTCGCTTCGCATATGATACATTTGATATTGCAGTATACTTAATATCAAGCAGAAGTTCCTATTACATTTATATATACCTATTTTGCAATAATACAGTGTATTATAAGGTCACCTTCAGCAAAATTAGTTGATGCTAATATCAACGATGTTCTTTACAAAATAAAGTCCAAATTTGAAAGAAGAATTTGTAGCATTTTTTGCTATAAATATTTTATGAGACTCCCAAGGCTGTTAAAATCATAATAGAGAACATAATAAAAGTGAAAACGTTATGTAAATGTTGTTTCGAAAATGTTTGAGATCGATTCATTGATGTTGGGTGAAAGTAATTTATAAAAGTTTCACGTTGGGTTCTTATTGGCTTCTTTGTTATATAAGTAATTTCTATTATATATCTGTTTAAACGGGGTGCGGGTAAAGTGGGGTGTTTTTTGCCGCAGGTTGTGTACGAACCGCAATGCAAGAGACAAAGCGAAGCTAGTTTTTAAATGTGATGACAGTCTTAGAGAGAAAGCTTTGTGTGTCTGCTTGTGTTTATAGCGATGTTTTGTTACCGCTAATGAGTTGCTGGGAGACTAATCGCAATGTCGAAATACGATTGATAGAAATAGAAAACATTTATTGGTACAAACACAAGACATACTGAATAACAAATACATAGACAGAACAAATACAAACAAACAACAGTCTCGCGTCTGTACCAAATAGGCACCATTTCAGCATAATGCCGAGCACAAGTGCCCGGCGCTGGTTTTCAAATAGGCCTATTTGGGGTGACGCGCGGATGCTTTTTATCTAATATATATTATTTTTGATCGATTTTGATATCCTTCTCAAATGTTTGAAAATTTAAATATTATGTTCGTTGCAATGATATTGTATATATCATTGGTTTGTTGACAATCAATCCAATGTCATTTACAAACATCTGACAACGATCAGCACCTATCCACGTCTGCTCCCGCGTGACTCATGAGAATTTATCTCGATAAAGTTAAGTTATATCCTGTCACTCTCCAATCCTATCCGTTGCCCCGTAGCAACGTGAATGAGGATCAAACAAACAGTTTTTTGCATTTACTATATTAATTATATACGATTAAATGTCGTGCGGGGCTTCGCTCACGTCGTTCTTTATTTGGCCACTGCTCAGCTCCTATTGGCCGTAGCGTGATGTTATATAGCCTATAATCTACCTCGATAAATGGGCTATCCATGGTAGGTGAGCGTGTTCAACTAGTTACTAAACAAACAAACTCTAGCCTTATAATATTAGTATAGACTTATAAATAGTAAAAGTTAAAATTAGCATAACTCCTCTGAGGTATTATGTGTGGGAGAATATCAACAACATGAAACTCGGTCTATCTAGTTAAGAACTACAAAAACTTTTACATGAGGCATAGAAAGTGAAGAGGTTAGTTAAGAGCGGGTCTCATATGGTCCAATATACAGCCATTCCTAACTAGTTACTGCCTGTGGCAATATTCGCGTGATTGCCTATAAGATAAGTATAGGTACTTTTAATTTAAAGAATCGCTACGGATTTGTCTATATTTTTGTGGACAGTTTATTTTTAACTTCTCAAAATATTTTTTTAATGTTTTTGTTATTGAATTGGATTTTGTCTAGTGCATCACCGAGGGGTATCCGGTATACGTAAGAATTAGTGTCGTTTCTACATATGAACTGTGCGTGTATATACTCTGTCGCTGACCAAGAAAAATATCTTGTCTGCGATAGACCCGACGCGCTCTGTAAAACTTGTCGCAAATTTTCGTGGTTAGGTTAGTCTAAGTTAACTCTTGTCGTGTACATGATGAATTAGACTTATATGAAGCAGACACGACGAAAATACTTACACGTGTACAAGGGCCCTAAGGACTGTTCCATATTGCCTTAGGCATTAAGTCTGCTTTGTACATTATTGCGGTATTTTGTTCATATATCCTTCAAATCCAAGACTATATCTATTACAAATTTCATTAAAATTTATTCAGTAAATAGTTTAGTTTTGAAATCGTATGATTACTTTTACATTTATATAATTAGCATGCAAATTTCATGTATAATGTAAATATATATAAAATAATCAAGTCCTCTTCTTCAACGGCCTTGTATAAAGCAAGAATTGCAACATTCTTAACCCTTCTAGTGCTCTCGGATGTTTCAGAAGGTCAAGTTAAATATTTTAGATGATAACATCGGCTGATATAAAGAGATTAAATTAACAATCACTTGGATAAATAGGTTTCCTTAACGTTATTATCAACTCATTGACATAGCTGGACCAAAGTGTCCTTTCCTTCCTCAATTTAAAAACATATCCTATTAGTGGCATAAGGATGGCCTCGTCTTATTTTGAAATATAATATAGTTTTGTAAAACATCTCGCCTACCTCTTCGGAGAATAAAGGCAATATTATGCTGTTTTATATACAAACTTAACTGCTTTTATTTTTAGGTGTAATATTAGTTAAAAAAAGACTGAATTAATATTGTTTTTGGACTGGATGCCATGAAGGGCTTCTTTGTACGTCAAACAGTTACTGATCTGTTGTAGCGCCCACAGAACAGAAATAGGGTTGTTCATTATTCTGTGGTAGCGCCCACATATACACTTGGAATTTCTTCTAGAATATGTGAATTTCTTCACGATGTTTTCCTTCACCGTCAGCAGATGTTGTCTAACTAACTAGAACATAATTATAAATCCCACAAAGTGAAATCCACATTGGTACTGCCGCCGGTCGGAATTGAACTCGAACCGCATGATATGCATGCCGGTCACTTATCTATTCGGTCACTTTAGCTTTAAACAGAGGAGCAAAAAAGACTGCCGAGTGGCGTTGCAAGAGTGTTTACGTCCCGGGTTCGATCCTCGGCGCGGGCAAAAAGCGTTGTTATCGATTTGTCTTGAAATTCTCAGTATTACACCTAAGTTCAGAAATATACACAGTTAATGGCAATAGATTCGACTCGCGTGCGGGTTACCTTTGTCCAACATTAACACAGACTTAAGGATCTACAGACATGTGGTCATTAATTTGCTCATATTATTTTTCTACATCCGCGGACGCATCTGCGGATGTTTAGAGCAGGCTTTCGTCGTCAAAGTCAAGTGACATTAAGAACTTACAATATCAAGCAACATATTGAATAACTGGTTACTTGTTGATACAAGGAGTGGCCGTTTTCACCGGTAGAGAAACGCGTAAAGCACGCCGTGTGCGGTGTTTGTGGGCAACCTGTCCGGTTTGTTTATGTGTGAAATACGACTAATTCGTTACAATATTTACTTTTCACTTTATTAACGAGAAGTGGAAACTGGTAAGTAATTGAAAATACAAATAATCATTATAAATAACAGAGTTAGTGAAGTAAATGATTAATAGAGTTATTTGGAGGGCGTGGTTTATCTGTTGGTGTTATTAATTAATTGTAATTTGGTCGGTGTTGCCTTCTATTTTAATATTTATTTTGCCAATCTTGTATATTGGCCTTAATAACTTAACTGCATAAATATGATTTAAGTTAAAATTTACCCTAGTATAATTTAAAATGTTTGTTTTAGTTTTATAAGTAAACGTACATATTTGTTAATTTTGTTTTGATGCCTATTTTGCAGATTTTATCGCCTTGATAAATAAACATTTTATTTAAAAAAATCTGTTATTATTGGAAACTGAACAAAGACTTCCAAATTTTTCTTTTTTTCAACTAATTAGCATCTCATTATATGACATTCCGAGTCCCCACATCCACATGTGATAAGTTGATATGCAACCTTCCCTGACCCCGGGTGAAAGCGAATACTTTCGCTGCTGAGCGCTCACATAACAATTATGGATTTAACATCCATTCGTGTTACGAAAGCGATGCCAAATATGGGAACGTGTGTTTGTATAATCATTGATTGTTTACGGTTTTTTGTGAAGGATTTTCTTTTGGAAATCGTTTTATTTTTATCTGATAAGTTGCACACACTTATTGGGGACAATAGAGTCTATTTGTGTTTAAAAGCTCAACTCCTTAATTTTGTCTTCATAAAATTACGATAAACGACAGTATGGGAATGTGAAAGAGAAGGAAAACTCGGAAAATAATCGCGTAACTAAACTTGTCTACATTGCGTGGTAGAGATCCGTCTCTTACTACTCTACTCGAAATTTCGACATTCGACTGTGTATAGTATAATCAGTAATTGGGGTTGATCATTAAGAGCCCCACAGTCTATCAGGTCATATCAGTCTACCAGGTAAACAAACGCTAGGTCAATGATTTATTGCGAATCGCCAGTAGGTGAACTTTAGCGTCTGTTCTGTCTGAACTGTTAATATCTGTGGGGCCCTTTTATGATGATTGCAACTTATATGCGCTTATGATTAGTAAAATATTTATAGAAATTAATTATTTATTCCTATTTGTCATGAACGTAACTAAAAGAATTTTAAATGATTTTCGGTCAAGGATAAAATTAAACTTTGAACTCCATTAATTAATTTATTCTACGCTAATTTGAAGGTTAATGTTGTGGTTTGAAACAAATAAGTAAATCTTCATCTATGTAAGTATATCTGTACAGGTACTAAAAATATATATAGTATTATTAAACCTCGTTGATTTTGTTTTAGTAAACTAGGAAATTATAAAACCAAGGCTAAGATTATACTTTTGTTTTAGTTAGCTCTGTATATAGATTGTTATAAGTACCGGAAATAATTTTAAATCTGAAACATAACAGAGCCTTCTCTCTTATGGGTAGGCAAAGATGAACAAAACTATTTTAGGTTCATTTATGAGATGGAACTATTAAATGAACCTATGAACTAAATTCACTAGACCGATACGAAACTGGATATTTCTGGGCAAAATAAAAAATCAATGGATATATTGTTATGACCCTGCCCTGGATTGAACCTGTGACCTTCGTACGCGCTGTCATTATATAATCGAAAAATAATAATTTAATCTCAAATGCTAATTCACCTAATAAATTGGGGTGAACAGAAAGTCAAGGATAGATTAAATAAAATTGTTCCGTGTAAACTTTTAAGTTACTGATTTATTTTATAAAATAAGTATTATTAAAATATATTAACCATGATGGATATCGATAAAGATTATAAGATTATAAAGATTCTTTAGTGTTTCTGTTGATCTTATCTAATAAATAAAAGTAACATTACCAACCTGGATTTCCCGCCAACAGTCAAGTCAGTCAATCCAAGTCAAGTCACGTCATTTTGTCACACTGTCACTGTTACCGTCACACGTCAGTCAAAATACGTCATCACTTTAGTCAAAATACGTCATCACATCTCGAGTCTTAACAAACAAAACATTGTCTGTGGATAAATAGAATGACTAGAATTTGAATTTGGCGCGCGAATATGTCAGTACGCGTCTGGCCGCCATGGCGACCGCGCTTGACTGTCGAGGGGGGAGGCGCGCTCGCGTTCAAATACTACCACTACTTCTCACTGAATGTCGTAATTATAATTTTAAAAGGCGCATGTTGACATTAGTGCTACGGTACGATAAACAGTATTAAATGATTTGATTTGGAACCGATCGATTTGGTCTTCAAACTGTTTTTTTTAAGATTTTTCAATAGTGTGTCTCTGTTTATTTTTATTAACAAAATGATGGGTTGCTTAATTTTATTATGAAAGGTTTAGTGGTTCTTTTAAGAATGCTTAACCGAATTATTGGCCCGTTGTCAAGATAGTTTTTAATAAAACAAGTAGGTTCCTACTACTTATTACTTATCTACTTCAACAACCAAATACAAATTTACCTCTATCTGAGACTACCACTACACATGTAAAAAAGGTTCATCAATTTCAATTTAAAAATTGAACTTAAATCCATTTCAAGTCTAGTTAAGGTTCTCAATATCTAAAATTAAATTACAACTCAAACTTATCTTTTACTTTAGTTGGATTATCCAAACTCCTTAAAAACTAAATATCTACCTTGTTCAGTTCCTATGTCAAACACTATGTGATTTCTTGTGGGTTCGCCCGTAGATGCTGAGAATCATGGGAACAATTTTCTGGATAAATTTCCCTCCCCCACCCCCTCCCAGATAAACCAATCTAAATATACATTCTCAGAACATTTTGAGGTACGGTATTTTCATATGTTTGCGTCAAACAATTTATATATTAAGTAGATATCGTCGTGATGGACGACCTTTCGCCGTTCGCTCTTATTAAGCACGTCAGGTAACCGAACAAGATTCACCTTTGAAACAAACGGAGATCTTGCTAAGACATTAAATATGTCAAGGATATTTAACTCAATTCACATTGCGAGAATTGCTTACTCTAAAAGGATTTGTTAAGGCGCTAACAAGGGTAAAATGCAAATATATTGTTGAAGTGACTATTATTTGAAACCGAAATCACCCGAAACAGAGAAAGATATCATCAGCATTCATCAGCAACCCATTAAGTTCCACTGCTGGGCTCGGGTCTCTTCTCCTCTAACTAGGAAGCTGAGAGGGTTTAGGCTATAATCCATTCACGCTGGCCTAGTGCGGGTTGGTGGATCAGACATACTCATAGATTTTTTTCTAGGGTATGTGGGTTTCCTCACGATGTTTTCCTTCACCGTTAGCAGATGATAAGTCACTTGACTAGTACATATAAATTCCACAAAGTGGAATCCACATTGGTACTGCCGGTCGGGATCGAACTCGGACCTCGTGTTTAGCACGCCGGTCCCTTATCCATTCAGCCACCATCGCTTAGAAGAGAAAGATATATGAACCACTTATTACACTATATTATATTGACACTGTTTGTTACAAGCCTCTCTGCATAAAAAGATGAAATTAGTTTACAGTTACCACGCTGTTCAAATGAGTTTCTGCACTTACTAGAATGTTTTGTGATTTTGTTTGAGTCGTCTTTTCGACATAAAACAGTGGTGAAACGTAGTATTATCTATTGTAAGACATAGACTTATATAGGTGCCGAACTGCCGAGGAACACCAATGTCGGCATATACTCGTATAATATAGTCATGCTTTTTTTTCTAGTGCAGGACAAGTACTTTTTATTTTGCCAGGTATTTTGTGAACTCATTGAATAGTGATGGAGCTTATTTTTATTTCCAGATTACGAGCTATTACTGAGAATTTATCTTTTTTATTTAGTCTATTAGCTAATTGTTAATTGGGTTAACAAACCATAACGCTAAGATTATAAAAATTGCGCAGTTTTCAACGGAAGCAACTGTCTCAGCAACCATATTAGAAATCTATTAGTTATATTGGTCCGAATCGAATCTATATTTGTTTGTTAGTTACGATACAACTGTGATGGTGTAGAGAGTACAAAGAGGTGTTCTGTGACCTGATTGTAACATAACGTCTGCGGTCATTGGTCACGTGTTTGATGATGCAAAATGACGAGGCACTCGGCTGAAACTGGACTTACTAAATAATTGACAGCGAATCAAATCTAAACTAAATAATTGCGTAAATATTGCAGAAAATTGTCATTGATTACTTGGTTAATCAAATCAAGAGTAATTTATAGACGACAAAACGAGCTTCCCCAGACTATTAGACCGGAACGCAATTTTGGTACAAATTTATGTGTGGTTCTGACTTCTGATATAAAAGCTAAATTATTGTAAAGTTGAATTAAAAATCAATCAATAGGTACTTTTAGATTGAGAGAAATCAGACCTAATCATTATTTATAATAAGCATACCTGATAGTCCATTGAAATGTTACATGAGCTTTGCATTTGTTAGAGAACGCAATTTTATTTTTGGGACATGTGTGGGGGTCAATAGAAGCTTAACCTCAAGTTTGTGGGGTCGCCACCCTTGTCCCCCGGCCGCCATCTTAGAAAAAGGGGTGAAACTCACACACACTTTTTTCGCGATATCTCGGAAACTATGCGTCTTACAAAAAATTTGTAAGTCATAATTTGTAGCAAATTGTTTTGCCTACAAATATGTTTATATAACTTTTTGCCCTAAATTAAAAATTTTGTAATAAACGGTGTAGCCTGGTCGCAACGTCAAACTTGGGTAAATTGCCATCGTATAGGTATAATTCAAATATGTTTAAAGTTATTATTTTCAGTAAATATATTCAGCTTAATCGAAATCCAGAATGAAGAACACGGATCGAAATATAAAAGTGATCAATCGGTCAAAGAAACGAACATTAACATTCTCGATCCAAGTTTGCATATTTATTTTTATGAATTCAAGAAATTGCGTATAAAATTTTACAACATTATCGAATAGACCAATCGAAGCGTCTCGATTCGATCTCTTCAATTAACTTTTAACATTTTATGCGTTTTATGAGTTAAAAGTATTTATATTATTATATTAAGGAGACAGGGTAAAATTTCTCTGTGGAGAGCTGATTGACTGGGGAAATGCCATCACTACATTCAATGGTAAAAACAGTAGGCCTTACAATTAGACATATTCGAAGTTTCGTTAATATGTTGTCAGATAGTTTTTATATACGTTAGATGGCCGTCTTCGGGGTGGATTTTGGTAAGAATTTATTTTCGGCGTATTCTTTGTGTGTTTTTATTATTTATTATTTCTTGAAGTAATTTTCAGATTATTTTTAAAAAGAAAAAACCCAATAATTATTTTCAACTTTCTGGGAATCTGGGATATTGGCGATAATCCTGTACTGTTTAGCTTTTCTTTACAAAGTTAGTAAAACATCATCTACTTCCGTGGTTGAGTAAAAAACTGGCAATCGCAACTGACCACTGGTTTCGATCTATTTCTCTAATAGCGTTACATCGGTTACGGAACAGCAAATTGTTAACGGTCGCAATTCATAATAATTGTAATATTGTTTTCGTATAATGCGTAATAAGTACTGAGAGAAATGTATTGGGTATTTGTAACTAAAGTAAACGAAACTATAAAGTGTCCGGGAAATTGGAAAACTTTGAAGCCTTTTTCCATTTTGCTCATCATAAAACAAATTGTAAGTAAACACCCACATTTTGCCAGCTGTCCAAATTGCGGGCTAATATCTACTGAAAATTTCATGAAACTACAGAACTTACCAATTTTTGTATTTTGGCCTACTGTCGACTACTACTGTGGATTACAACAAACCCTGCTCTACCGAACAAAGCCTGTGTCATGGGGGACACAAAGAAGACCCCGACTCGAAACAAATATCTATGAAACACAAATATTTGTCTCGAGTGGGAATCGAACCCACGTACGGTACGTCGATATTAATGGTGAGACGACCACCTTAACTGCATCGCCATGGTGACAATTCAGTGAAGTATGCACAGCAAAGTATCTTTGTAAAATCCTGCGGCACAATGATTGCTTACTTGCTTTGCCTTATATAAAAGAAAAAGACTACGTAACAGACAGACAGATTTGATCTGCATTCATAACATTAGATTTCAATCATGTTATAGTTATCGCGTGGTAAGTTTTCGGCAAAATAACTGCAGTGAAAGTGGTATTGAAGTGAATAATCACACGAGATACAACTGTTCTGTATAACGAGTTATACAACGAGATCTGAGGGAGTGCGTCTATCTATTGTGTTCATCCATTATGTAAATGTACTTAGTGACAATTGAAAATGTAAGGTTTGGTAAAACAGCGTGAGGAAGGAATTTGGCACTACAGCTCTCTTTTTAGTCGAAGATACAAAGACAGCTTGAAAACAAACTGTAAGAACACGAACTGGTCGGTAAATGATCGGATTTTTTTTCATTTACGGAAGTAATTCTAAAGGATATGAGAGAGTATGAAGTTTCCGAAGATGATGTTGAGAATAGGACACAGTGGAGCATAATATAAGGAAAGCTGACGCTACTACTGTAAGGGAAACGTAGACGGGAAAACGAGAGATATAGAGAAAATAAAACATCATTTTTGATTAGTTAGTAGAGAATATCCTAGTAGAGAATATCCTGATTTATCTTCACTGCTTTTCATAGCATTTTGTTAGAGGCGACAACTGACGAAATGACCATTGGGACAGGATTATAAAATGCCGACGTGACGTTCTAGATGTCTGTGACCGAAACTGGAGGTACCCAGCACTGACATTTGTTTTGGTTTTTGTTTGTTTTAAATTATTTATTTGTACATATTATTTTACAATATAAATGATCGCCAAACTGCATAAGCAACAATGTGAAATTTGTATTTACAGGTTTTTAGGATTATTTTAAGATAATTTAATAAATACTTCATTTTGCATGCGTAAGATCTGCCGGTTATATAATAAATAGGTGGATTGCATCCGTAGCCATGTGTATGTGCGTGTTAGATAGCAATTTCTCAGAAAATTCGTTGTATATGGTGAGTATGGTACGGAATGATACGTGAATGGGCTGGTACTGGTACTTCTTCCTATATCTGTTGCAATACTTTTATGTCTTCACGCGTGTTTATTTTTGAGGTAAGTAGACGTTATAGAAATAAAGTTGAGTTTGTCACGGGTACTTTTAGCCTAGGTCTGGAAGGAATCCCTTTTTAAACTAACAATTGTAAAGACATATTCTCTCTAAGACTATTTTCGATAATTGAAAAGAATGCAAATAAATTGTCGGTCATACTTAAACATGGTTAAGAAAAAACAGATTGCAACTTAATCAAAACAATGTTTAAAAAGCTCTAGTTCTATAAAACTCCGGTTTCAAATTTTATTAGATGTAGATTTATGTACAAGTTTAGCGATGGAAGGAATATTATACAACACTGTAGTGGAACGGGCACCAGAAACCTTTAAACTTGATAAGGCAAGACAAGTTCGATATCGCGCCATGTGACAACTTTCCCGAAAGCCTTGCAAGTGAAGTTTCTCCTCACTCACTTGTTAGTTACAGCAGACATGTAACATCCGCACCCTTTTCACACTAACTAGTATAACTTCTTTGGAATTAAACTACTTTAGGCTGTGCAACGACTTCTTTTAAACAATTGAAAGAAAAATAGATGGAAGGAAAGTCGTTGAAAGTTTCATCCAACAAGTCGTATCAAGAGTTAAAATACATAGCTTAATAAAAAAGAATGGTGATAGTTAACGAAGCTCTTAAATAAGATAGAGAGAGAGACAGAGAAGCTGTGCAAGTTCACTATTTACATTTAAACTTTAGTAAAAAATACATCCGCGGTTTTCTGTATTTTTTATTATGGTTTGAGCGGGGATTTATTGCTGTTCTCTATCTATACTGAAATTTTAAAGCTGAAAACTTTGTTTGTTTGGTTGAACGCGCTAATCTGAGGAAATACTGAACCGAATTGAAAAAATCTTTTAGTGTTGGATAGCTCAATTATTGAGGAAGGCTATAGGCAACATAATATCACGCTGCGACCAATAGGAGTTGAGTGGAGGCCAAACAAAGATCCTCTAGAACGGAGCCCCGGGATCTTTGTTTAGCGTCAAAAAGACAGCATCGCGCCGTCGCCTCATCAGTTCTGCGCCTTAGGTTATCCAAAAATTCCCAATAGTATTGAACGTGAGAGTGCATCGTTGAACATACAGATTAGTTAGAAAGTCCCCTGGTCTCTGCTCTCACTTGATTGCAGTGCTACAAATTATCTTTCAACGACTACTTTCGCGTACTCTCTGATGATTCTATAATATCTAAAGCATAATTGAAAGCTGTGCTCCGTCCTACCTAACAACATGAATGGTAGTTTCGTATAAGGCTCGGACTTCACTGAAGTGGAGGCGAGACGGCTGTACGCGAGATATATACATATTTATATGCTCAGCAAAATAACGTCATTAATTTTTCTCCTAACTCCGTTCCTAAGTACGCGTCCAGGTGGATACGTAAGTTACCCTGATTAACTGTACTCATTGCTGCAGGTACGGACTAAGCGATTATGTGTATGCGTTCCTTCGTAAGTTACTTTCTGAAGATTAAAGATTTTTCAAAAGCGGCGACAAGAGAAGAGTAGGTGTTTAAACAGCAGCACATTTCCGAGATATAAAATCAAAAATAAACGGATAGGTGAGGAGGATGAGTGTCTAATTTATAATTAAACTGTCGACTTACATAATACCTACATTCAATGTTTCTTTATCCACTACAAAAAATAAGAAAAAGTATATTCAAAATAAAAACTAGTCTGGTTTCATAATACCAAACCGGATAGGCACTTAAACCACAAAGTTTTGTAGTGCGTACATAATACAATCGTAATTATATAAAAAATATAGCTTATCAACAAAAAATTAATATCTAAAAGCTTGTAGGTGACAAAAGTAAAACCACAGCAGGTTTAAACTTTACATCACATTACATAAAATATCTTCATTTTGTGAAGGGCCAGTCGCATCCACTTTTCGAAGGCCCTAGCTAATAAGGGTGTGATCTAACTGTAATTTACTGGGTACAATTTGAGATCTTGGACTGATATTGAGAATCTAACTGTAGAATAACGAAGGGTTTTCAAATGACCGACCTGAGAAATTAATTCCGAACCTAGAGATTCTCATCTAAGAACCTTTATATTATTATTATGGTATCTTTGCCATTTAAAGGTTCATAGATGAGAATGATATAATCTGTTTATTTCTAAATCTATTAAGATTGACAACATCAAAATATACATAATTATGAAAGAGCAGTAAAACGCGAAATAAAACCAATCGTACGTTAAAGATTTAACAAGCAATCCAAAAAAATACTTTCAGCAATTTACTGACCATCTCAATAACTAGCAAAATTTTAAAGATGCTTTTTTCTTTTGATTTATTTGTTGTGTGTGTTACAATTTGGTTGGTGAGCAAAACGATTACCACACAAATAAATACAAATAACAAACTAAATAATATAACTGTGGTATATGATATGTAGCGGCTGCTTTCATTTACACAATATTACACCTGTAGAACAAGTCTAGCCGGCTGACGTACTAAGTAGTTAAGGAGAGGCCGTGCTTTGCACTAAGACGTATTCACTTGATGATGATGATGAATATTTAAGGTACTATATATGTACATAGCATCATGCTTTTTGGCCCGGCTATTTTGGGTCGCAAGAATTAGGGGGCGAGAATATTGTTGTATTAGGTAGTACGGTATTCGCTTTTTCTGTAGTGAAATTCTCATTATCTATTAATTCAGTAGGTCAGAATTCGCACTCGGTAAAGGGATATAGGTGCGCTTCCTATTATATGGGTTGACATGGGTAGGAGTTATACAATCCGTTTATAAAAAAAATAGTGATGCTATTTTCCATTGTATATCGCAAATAAAATTAAATATTTTTTATTTCAGATTGAGATCCATATTATACTTACAACTATGGTTACAATAAAAAAGAAAACTATTTTTAACAAAAAAATATTAAAACGACTTCAAATCAGTACTAAAAAGCGAAAAATAAACTGAATTAGATATTTAATTCCAAGCTAAAAAATACCTACCTACCTGTTTAAAGTATAATACTCTATTACTAATCTGTTTGAAGTCGGTGCCAAGCCTAAAGAGTTTGTTAAGCTACGTACTACTTAGTACGTACATCTGTTACCGCTCGTCGCTCGCTCGCTACTTCACACCACCTCGCACTTGCGTGTACCTAGTGGACGGCTCAAACTGAGTGATACAACCTCATTAGGCTGGCACCGACTTCAAACAGATTAGTAATAGAGTATTATACTTTAAACAGGTAGGTAGGTATTTTTTAGCTTGGAATTAAATATCTAATTCAGTTTATTTTTCGCTTTTTAGTACTGATTTGAAGTCGTTTTAATATTTTTTTGTTAAAAATAGTTTATTTTTCCATTTTTAGTGTACTTTTTATCTAGCAGATTTAATAATACTGGCTGGCAAACTAAGACGGAAAACCGAAATAAAGAATCTTCGATAGAAGGGAACGTCTATTTAAATATTCTAACAACACAACCTGATTGTAGAATAGAGGAATCTCAAAACTCTCAGCTTTTTATGTCTTTCTTTTTTCCTATAAAATGCGACAGGTAACAAGTATAGGTATACAATGCAGGTTAGATACTATATCGAAAACTTAAAATATCATCTAAGAATTCCTTTGAATTATACAACTTTATCTTCCATCAAGAGCTCTCACCTCAGACACTTGAAATAACACAACTTAAGGTTTATACATGGATGTGATATTTAAAGAAATCATCTTCTTACTCCTAAACATTAAGAAGTTTCCCTTCCAGTGACAGCTCACCTAAATAACCTACAAGAATACAACTATAGGTTTATAAGTACCTATAATGTTGAAAGAATTATCCTTCAACTCCTAAAAGTTAAGGAGTTATACCTTCCAGTGACAGCTCACCTGAATAACCTACAAGAATACAACTATAGGTTTATAAGTACCTATAATGTCGAAAGAATTATCCTCCAACTCCTAAGAGTCAAGGAGTTATACCTTCCACTGACAGCTCACCTGAATAACCTACAAGAATACAACTATAGGTTTATAAGTACCTTTAATATTGAAAGAATTATCCTCCAACTCCTAATAGTTAAGGAGTTATACCTTCCAGTATCAGCTCACCTAAATAACCTACAAGAATACAACTATTGGTTTATAAGAACCTATAATGTCGAAAGAATTATCCTCCAACTCCTAACAGTTAAAGAGTTATACCTTCCATCACCAGCTCATCAACATGAGATGTTGACTATCAGACGTAAATACTTGAATAACTTTAAAAAATATATGAAATACGTAACATGTGCCTATAAAATTTGAGGGTTGCCTTCGATTTCCCTGAGATTCCATCATCAGAACTTGACGTGATGAATAGGGGACCAATTCAGAAGTATACCCTTTCAAACAAAAAAAGAATTTTTTAAATCGGTTCAGGCATCTCCGAGTAATCGATGAACATACATAAAAAAAAAAAAAAATACATACAGTCGAACATATAACCTCCTCCTTTTTTGAAGTCGTTTAAAAATATAAAATGTATTTTTAAAATCAGACGTGGAATGGAACTGGCCGACCCTAGGAGACTATCTACTTAACCGCATGCAGTCGTATCCAGCGCCCCAGGATCGGAGAGTCCCATCGGTCAGCCAACGTCTTCAGGATAGTGTTGGTTCTAGTGCGTACTCGGTAAATACAACAACTTCATAACTTACACAAACAGTTGATTTTATGTTTAGATAAGTTTGCCTGTAATTAATTAATAAATTCCTTTTCATAAGACGTGAAAGTGTTCTGAAAGATATATTTGTGGTAATTTGTTACAAGTGAAGAAGTGGTCATAAATTAGTAGCATCATACAAAGTTACGTAAGTGCTCATTAGAAAATATTCATATGTTTAACTGTACGTCACACGTAATATAATGAATAGTTAATGAAATAAGTCGCTGAATATTTCTCACTTTTCAGATTAGTCGTTTGTAAAATAGGCTTTACAGTAATTATTATGTTATAATAAGATAGATCGTGCACTTTTAGACGTGTTGAAAACTTTTTCTAGGTCATAGTAATTAGATAAACAATCCCTCGGGCAATATAAAAAAAAAATTCAAATGATCTTTTACAGAGCTCGTGTTTCTATTGAAATTCGTGGTACAATTTTGTTATATTTTTTTTTTGTTTATTATGGCTAGATGTTTAGATGATTACTAAGACTTAGACAACATGTATTAGACGTGCACGGTGTATACAACGATATTCTTTGTTAATACTAAAGTTGAAACACCCTGTGCAAGACTGCACAACCTTTTTAAATAAATTTTAAAGTTTATACTTTTTGAGGTTTTATTTATTGTCTATTTTTTTTAAAGTTTGTTTTTTTATACTTTGACCTTAATAAAAGATTACACCTTTTGTTTCGCTATGAACAAGCGTCTTTCCGTAATACACCTCAAACGTCTTTGCAGAACAAAATAATATAATATAATAATATTGTACCACATTCACACAGCGCCATCTAGTCCCAAATTAAGCAATTATATTTCCTTTAGTTATGGGTACTAAACAACTGAAATACTACTTACGAGTATATACATTTTTTTTTTGTAAATACATACATATTATAGATAAATTACACCCAGACACAGTACAAACCTTTATGCTCATCACACAAAGATTTGTCCTGGGTGGGGATCGAACCCACGACCTCCAGCTTAGCAGTCAGGGTCACTAACCACTAGACCAACAGGCCAGTCTAAATGAAAAAAATCTAAATGAAATGCCCATGTTGTTGGCATTGGTGTGTTAACCCTAACATTACCCTGGCCGATTAAAGCATCATCAGTGCGGTTTTAACGATAAAGCTATAAAGGGTTACCTTAAAGACTAGGTCACAAACATCTTATATAATAATGACCCATACACACAATAAGCATGTAAACTTAATTGTTGACTCCACCATTACGTATTGTACAGAGGCTCGGTTTTGTCGCCAGGTGACGATGACGTAACTAGTGTCAGTCGATCATCGTGTCAATATGAGGGGAACCTCATTGGCTGTAATTAGTCAATATTTAATGAACACTTTCACTGATAAAGTTGAGGTACACTGAGAGCTATTGAAAATTGTTAGAGTACATATTTTATTTCTTTTTTTATGAATTACAAAGCCTTCTCGTTTATTTATATAGATTTTTGTAAGAACGTAGTTCACCCGCGGTACCATGGGAAATCATTGATGAGATGAAAATTACCAGTCTAGAATAAGATTCCTAAACAATGTCACGTATATTCTCCACCAGCTGTATGTAAAACTAGAACTCGGACGGGGCTTTGTCGTTCTTTATTTGGCCTCTGCTCAGCCCCTATTGGCCGTAGCATGTTATATATTATATATTGACTGGCCTGTTGGTCTAGTGGTTAGTGACCCTGACTGCTAAGCCGGAGGTCGTGGGTTCGATCCCCACCCAGGACAAATCTTTGTGTGATGAGCATAAAGATTTGTTCTATGTCTGGGTTTAATTTATCTATAATATGTATGTATTTACAAAAAAAAAACTGTATTTAAGTAGTATATCAGTTGTTTAGTACCCATAACACAAGCAAATATAATTGCTTACTGTGGGACTAGATGGCGCTGTGTGAATGTGGTAAAATTATATTATATTATATATGTATGTAGCTTAAAGCATTCCTCGATAAATGAGCTATCCAACACTAAAAGAATTCTTCAAATCGGACCAGTAATTTCAACTTCCTAGCGTTATAATACGAATTTACCCGTGAAAAGCAATACAGTTTCTCTATTCTATTCTAGACCAATATACTTTGATGTACCGCTCTCATTACATCTCAACCGCAATGACATAGCATTTACGTTATCGTTAAGTTCCGATACTACTTCAGTGTGACGTAACGTTTACGTGTGCGACGTGCGAATACGCACAGTTATGATACATCGGCCACCGCGACGTGACGATTGTGCTATAATAGATAACGTTATGAAATACATTCTCGATGTTATTAGAAAGTTGCATTGTTTTTTATAAGTTTTTTTTGTGGTATTTGACACATTTTTATATATAAATAAGTATCTCTCGTTTTCTTCTTGACCCTTAGTAACTAATAAACGGAATAAATCATAGCCTATGTTACAACTATTCTTATGTAAAAAATTACATTAGTCTGATACTGGTTCGTACTTTTCATGAATCAAACTATTTCCTTAGAATTAGAATTGCTTTATAAATTATTATTTTAATATAATATTAACATTTCAAAAAATCGCTCGCTGTGGCGGAAATTAGGTGAGGCCTATGTTCAGCAGTGGACGTCATTGGGCTGATATGATGATGATGATTAACATTTCAGCATGACACACATATTAAAAGTAGATAATTATGATGGAAATTCCAGTGATCAATACACAGGGTTTTTTTTCGAGTTTGAGAGTTGTATTAAGAAATTGTTTTATTACTCGCCTCTTATGATAATCATTTCAACCCACAAACGTCCCACTTCTGGGCACGGGTCTCCTCCAAAAAATGTGGAGCGAATTTAGCCTACTATACCACGTTGGTCAGATGGGTTGGTTTAGGGTTTGTTTCGAGTTTTCCTTTTCTCGCAGTGCTCTTGTCTCCGTAGGGTTACCCCCTCAGCTAAGTCGCCTTGTACATCACCCACGGGTTGAAATGGGTAGTGACATTATGTATTCTTAATCCATCACTACACGTATCTTATTACTAGTCTGTTATTGGGTCGTAACTTGAAAGTCGCCCTTTTCATGAATCAAACTATTACTTTAAAATTAGAATTGCTTTATAAATTATTATTTTAATATAATATTAAAATTTCAGCATGACACTTATTAAAGTATGATGGAAATTCAAGCGATCAATGCACAGAGTTTTATTTCGAGATTTCCTTCTCTTACACAGTTGTATTAAGAAATTAATAATACTCGCTTCTTATGATAATATGGTGCTGAAAAAGAGCAATGACAGATTGTTATTATATTCCTTCACCACACTTATCGTATTAGCGCTAATTAATAACTTCTAAACTCCATTATTACAATGGTAACACCTGAATAAAAACAGATAGATTTTCAACCAATTAACGCTATTTAAACACAGTTTCCCATGTGCTTGAGTAACATATAATGACTGACATACATACTGTAAGTTAAGTTATTTGATAGGGGTCTAGTAAGTAAGAAAATGTAGGCATTGGTTATGAAATTAGGCTTTAAATTTGTTTAATTGTGTTGTGATTCTGGCCTGTTGGTCTAGTGGTTAGTGACTCTGACTGCTAAGCCGGAGGTCGTGGGTTCGATCCCCACCCAGGAAAAATCTTTGTGTGATGAGCATAAAGGTTTGTTCTGTGTCTGGGTGTAATTTTTCTATAATATGTATGTATTTACAAAAAAAAAAGTATTTAAGTAGTATATCAGTTGTTTAGTACCCATAACACAAGCAAATATAATTGCTTACTTTGGGACTAGATGGCGCTGTGTGATTGTGGTAGAATATTATTATTAATATTGAATAAATAGATGAAGTTTGGAGCAAAGCAAACTGTCAGCTTTACATCACATTCAAAAGATGTTTTTTTATACGGTGGCACATCCTGAGATTTATCGGGCGGAAATTCTTCTGAAAACCATAAGCTACGAGATCATTTAGGTTCTAAAGTATGGGGATGAACTCCCTGCCGATGTCAAGCGGTGCGATTCAGATTCTCAGACTCCTAAAAGAATATATATAAACATCAAAACTTTCTAAAGAGATACACGCATCCCATAGTATTCACACAATTGTAGTAAAGTTCTTCATACTGCTAGTGTTGTTCAGATTTCTATCGATAAAAACTAGAAGTTTATAACAATAGGAAAAGTGTCATCGATAGATACAATCGATAATTTCCAATTCCCATAATTAATCGTATTAATTATCTATTGTGCGTTATGATTGAAGGTATAGAGATTTCCTCTTTGTTAATAAACGGATAGGATCTAGCGTATCTGTTTTTCTTCTGTGTTATAAAAAAATAGTATCAGCTTCGGTACCAGTATCACATCTGTTTTCTTCGAAAACGTAGACAGTTGTGTCAAATTCATTATTGGCGATTTACGTTAGGTTTTATGTATGCATAATGCAATTTACCTGACCTGATTTTGGGGTTATTTCGAAGAATTTCATGATACAAGTATCTAGCCGCCAGGCTTTAGATCAGCTTATGACATTTTTTAAACTTCCTATAAATGTTTATTCTGATTCTTCCCATAATAAATCCAAAATCGGTTAAGAGCATGTCGATCCATGCTCAATGTACGGTTCCGCAGCAAAAGGGCGTATCTTCATAGCGTGTACGTCCTTTTGTTGAGAAGCGCCGTTTTTCATAATGTTCAAAACAATTTCCGTTGGAAGTATTTATTAAGTGGTATCTTTGTGATTTTGTTTCAGATTTTTAGATTTTACGACTTAGAAAATAGAGGTGGGAGATGATGATGATGAGAGATGTTTCAGCTTTCGTATTAAGTAAAAATCAGGTTCTTTAAATAAATTCCCATATTATCTACAATGTATATTTAATATCTCATCCGTTAGTGAGATATAAAGAACAATGACACGGCATATTACTCTCTCTATTGTTTACGAGTTGTGGCGAAAGTTTTATAATTTTGATAAACAACGCTTGTGCTTGTGTAAATCAATTGTGTCGTGTTAAAAATGTTTTGGGTATGTTACTATTTAAGTATGCGGCACTGCTGATAGTTTTAAAGCATTTGGTTCCGTATCGATAACTATTGTTTAAAGGGCTTTACAGCAAGTGTAGTGTTTTTAAAACTTAACGCACACAGTAATCTCATATGTCCGGTTTCTGAACCATCAAATAAAGTTATTGATAGAATAAATGATATTGATAATTTAACTAAACCCAAAGTTTATTCTGTCAGATTGAACTCAAGTTCTCTTACAGAGCAGTCGTATAAACTCCTGTTGTGCCACAGAGGCAGCTTTTTAGTTAAAATTTGATTAATATTTTCTTATTCTGACCTCTATTCATTGTACACCTAGCGCTCAGTTTTGCCCTTTTCTTTTCTTCACTTCTAGAGGCCTAGATAAAATACTGAAACGCTTTCATCTTTAAGTAAGCAACTATAGATATTCTAATGACCGTTTTCGTAACCTATTGTTAATTAGCAATGGTTTTCCCTACAAATATACTTTCAGAGAGAAATGCTTCTTTGTTAGTTCTAATGAAGAAACAATGTAGTGGTTGGGTGACAACGACACTAAGTGAGACTCAATATCTAAAACAACAAATAGGTTTAGCATGAAATAAATTTTGAAGTTTCAGATGAAATTTCAAACTAACAGGAAGCCAAATAACACAAACAGATTTTCTTTGTTTCTCTTCTTTCAAGAAGAAATCACATTCAGTTTTTCTGTAACTAATAACATGGAAATCAATTCATTTCTAACATTTCCGTATGTAACAAATACATTTGTATATACACGTGGTTATGTGTCATACAATAGGTATTGTATACGCGTGTAATACAATACGGTGTAAAGACAACGATATGTTCGACACCAAGTTATGAGCACCTTTCGCTTTCAAGTGCAAGGTCTGCTTTCTCGCCACTTTCGATTTTACGTCCGCACTTGCGGCCGCGCCAGCTGCGTGTGCGTTGTAGGTTCAGTCAACTTTGTCGATTGTTAATATTTTACACATTATTTTTGTAGGATGTCAATTATTTATTTACTTAATATTATAGGTATTTAAAATAATGTAGAAGTTATCTTATTTAAAAAAAAAAGAAAAGATATTTATTCAAAAAACCATCAAACTTTCATATGTATATCATCATCATCATGATATCAGCCCAATGACGTCCACTGTTGAACATAGGCCTCACCTAATGTATATGTAATAACTAAATTCCGCCCGCGGGTTTGGCCGCATAGTATGTCGGTAAAAATAGCCTAAGCACTATTCCAAGTTTTACAAGTATTCATTTTTTTAATTTATAAAAATATTTAGTTTTTAATCCAAAAGGTTTATTGTTTTTTCTTTATTAAACAATTAGCCGAGCTCATAAGGAGAAAATAACTATACTATAATTAATTACAGCACCTCACGATATTTCCCTATAAAATAAACAAAGCGATAATTTCAAGGCATTTTAATTGCTAAGGTACTTTCATTACTATCAATTATATACTTTAAAAACAATTACAGATACAAAATTAAATGATATTGTCGAGTGAAACCTTGTACTTGAAAACGAAAGGTAGATGTATGAGCTATCATAAACGCATCATTAAACCGTTGCAGTCAGTGAATGAGGAAATTGTATTACGTGTAATTTCACTTAATATGGTTGGTAAAGTAAAGGTTCCTTTCTACAATGAACCATAATGGGATATTATCTACTCGCGATCATGTAGGTACGTTTGGAAGGTTGAAATCGGCCAGGAGCACTTTCATGGTGACAATACCTTACTATAAAAATTAAATGTACTAATGTACTGAAGAGAATAAAAGGACTTTTTGTTGAAATTTATGTTTTCTCAGAGAAAATGAAAAGCAAAAATAAAACCTAACAAACAAGAGTTTCTTTAACGCGGTAATCTCAGGATCTACTGGTCTAAAAATTCTTGTAGTGTATGAGAGTCCATTTATCTAGGAAGGCTAGACTATATAACATCACACTACAGCCAATAAGGGCTGAGCAAGGGCCAAACAAAGAAGAACGGAAGCGATGCCCCGGGCAACAGCTAATGTAAATTAAAAGTTTCAGATAGGTACGTTAAAGACGAAAACGGAAACATCTCCTCTTAGAAGTAGCTGTAGGCTTCACCCACACTACCTGGAGCCGATACCGTCTAAAACAGTAAGGTTCCAGCGATCATTCTTCCCACGTACGTGCAGGCTCTGGGGTATACTCCTTACAGCGGTGTTTCCTGAGCGCTATTACATGTCCTTCTTCAAACGAGGTTTAAAGAGAGCTATCCTTTCAAGGTAAGCAGCGGCCTGTCTGTGCCCCTGGCATTGCTAACGTCCTTGAGCGGCGGTAACCACTTACCATCAGGTGGGCCGCTTGCTCGTCTGCCACTACAGGCAATAAAAAAAAAAAAAAAAGTCTAATAGACTATGAGATTCTAAGGTAAGTCTACTCGCAATCGACAGTCGATTAATCGATTTCGATATGACTGTCAAATCTTTGATAATTAAAGTGAACATAATAGATTGAACAGTAGAAATAAACAATTAACTGCAAAATAACGATCTATCGGATCTATACTTACTACGATATATTTTTATTTTGATTTTATTATCTTCGAAAAACCAACAGCAGTAATAACAAAAGTGCAGTAACAATATGATACAAAGTGCCAATTAAAGGTCTTCACTTATAGTAATATAGTATCTTATAGATAGGTGAGCTTTACGTAAATAAAATCATAATGAGAAAACAATTACACAGTGTAAATTAAGAAGAAGACAAAAAGAAAACAGATTAGATACAACACTACAACTTGATACACACTATTTCAAAGATTGATATATACCTAATCACTAAAATTACAAATTAAGCAAGCGCTTCGCCGTCGTGACGCCAGTGTTAAACAAATCTAAGTCCGCATTCAATAACTTAATTAAACAGTATAATCTTATTATGTGGGCGTACAGCCTCCGTAATATAACTGTTTAATTTAATTTATGTGCGTGTAATGACCGGAGCTCATATAATATATAATATTATCTTTTATTGAGGTTTTCCGCCCTGCTTAGTACTACGGTCTATATTTACCTGTTAAATTGGCGTTTAGTGAAACTTGTTTCAATGTTATGCTTTACATAAGTATCCAGAAGTTTATCGTTGTCCTAAGTTTGAAAATGACAACAACTAAATTTTAATATCAAATTGAATTTTCAATTATTTGACGGCGATGTGGAAAACGATTTAGTTAAATGACATTATTTCGATTTTCTAGCTAAAGTGTAACGTTACCATCACGCAGCAGAAGATTTGCGCAGCCATAATAACACCACCTTGGTGTTATATCTGCTGCATTAACAAAGGTTTCCGAAACTCATTATTTTTTCTTTTTCACCTTTTAGCAATGCTGATATACAGAAAAGCTTCATAAATTTTTTTGGTACCTATTCCGAAGTAGTTATCATTTTGAGTAACAGAATTTGAGAGAATTATTTTATTTTATCCTGTTTAAAATTGTTAATGATAACATACAAGTTTGTCTTATTAGATTTATATTATTATTATTCTTATTATTATTCTCGCCAGCGTGGTGGGCGGCGGTGGCTCAGCTCGCAGGCGCGCATTTCCTCTTCCTACAAAATAGGTATGTATAGTTCGTTCCGTTCTCAAGAACGCGATATAAATACGACTGACTTGTTCACTTGATTCTTTGATAAAACGAGGTACTCTTGTTAATGTTGCTGTATATAAACTTTTAATAAATTAAAAAGGCTAGTTTAGGTGCGAGCCAGTTATAAATGCGAGTTTTTCGTCCTATCAATATTCGGATGCGAAATGGAATATGAAATTATTAAAATTCCGACAATTGCCGAGCACTTTGTGAAAGTGAAACCCAGAAGTGATTTTAAATAAATTAATAAAATAAATATAATTATCAACAGTTAAGTAACGTTATGATTTTTTAATGTAATTACACAGTTTAAAATAACATTACGTAAATAATTTTATGCGCCTTAGCTAGTCAGTCCTAAATATTCAACATAATTATTATAAAATTGTAATTTAAAAAAATATTAAGTAACGAAAACTAAATAAATAATAAAATCTTAATTTTTTAAAGTTTATTTAGTAAAAACATGTAATACATAAGTCGATACGCCTAAAGACGATTATTCAATGAAAAAAATTGAATACAGATTGCTAATTGACGTTTCTGAGTGTGGAAGTTAGTACGTTGCAATAAAATACCGACTAGTAGTCCTTTATTTTTCTAATGAAAGAGGTCGAATCAAGTTATTATTATGTGATTCAATTCAAAATAGTTTTTAATACATTATACCTACTTTCATAAGTTTCTAGACCTAATGGTTTCGGTTATGCGTTAATCTGTCAGACGGTTTAGCGTATGTGTCGGATAACATTGAATAAAAACAATTTATGACAAAGTTGTATCGCAAAGTGAAACTCGTTGTTATGCCCAGCAGTGGACCACGGTGGGACGAAGATAAGATTAAAATAAAATGTTTTAAATTACTAAATTACACTATAATTATTATTGTGTTATGTTATTTAATTTCAAATTGCGCAACGATTCTAATGAATTATCGTTAATTACGTTTCTGAATGGTTCGTTGACCATCACATACTTATTATTTTATATTATAAACTGTACTTTTTATTATACAATGATTGAAACTTTATCCTATATTAAGATGAAGATCAACAATAAATTAAATACAATAACTAAAAAGGTGTTTACTAAATTTGGTTATATACTTAGTATTGTTAAATATATCCTTGAGTTGTTGTTGTTGAGAAAAAAAAATGCCACTAACGCTCACCCATCTATGTACTGACTTTGCCGAACGTTACTTAACCTCGATGATCATACATCGCAGTACCACAATGCTTCATCATCATCTCAACCCACAAACGTCCCACTGCCGGGCACGGGTCTCCTCCAAAGAATATGGAGGGAATTTAGTCTACTATACCACGCTGGTTAGACGGGTTGGTATAGACTTTGTTTCGAATTTTCCTTTTCTTGCAATGCTCTTGTCTGCATAAGGTTACTCCCTTAGTCGCCTTTTACGACACCCACGGGTTGAGATGGGGTAGTGACATTGTGTATTCTTAAAACCATATTGCTTAATATTAGTATATTATAGTTCTAAGTTGGTTTTCAAAAGATAGCTCGCTGTAGTGGAAATAAGGTGAGGCCCATGTCCAGTCATCATCATCATCAAGTAGTAGACGTCAATGGGCTGATAATAATAATTATAAAGATGATAGTTCTAAGTTCAGAACAGCACACATAGCCAGTAAGTACAGAAATCCACGTCTACAGAAACTCCACGAAACCCGGTTATTTCTTTAGTATTATTAAGATTTCTGTAACGAGCATCATATCTGCCCAATCGATTAATTACCACGACCGGCTATTTGTTTAAATATCTTCGTGAAAAATAAGAAAATGCTTATTATCTGTGTAATTTATAGATATTTGTGTCCGAGATTAGATGTACTTTGTGTCTGTTAATCCTATGCTGGTAAAGTCGGAGCACTACACAAGACGTTTTCCATAGTACAGGCATATCCTTAAAAAAAGTTAGTGGCAATAGGCTCGCCTGCCATTGCATAAGACCGACCTAAAATACCAGGTTAAATTTAGACGCTCATGCATCTCTGTCCACCCCACCTGTGTTAGGAAAATAATGATTTTATAAAATATGTAGTATCCAACTGTTTGTCATTGATGCGAATGCAGTAAGTTTCCCACAGAGCACCGGTTTTTGCAGGAACCGGTATAATGTCTCCATCGTGCTTTCTAGAGATCCGGCGCAGACGCAGCTTTCGCGACGATCGCGTGTTTCGGCGTTGTCTTAATGTGTTTTCTATATTTAAACTTGATCTCTTAAGAATATAATTATGATTCACTAACATTGAATGAATGGTATAGTTGATGTGACTGCAGTTTTTTAATTAAAAAAAAATTAACTCATACCAAGATTCTTTTTTAAAAACAAAACCGTGGTTTTGTGAGTATTGTAGGTTGGATACAAACTACAACTTTTGACTGACTTAATCTAGTCTGTTGAGTGCTATGGCTGCTATTTAGAATTCTATAATTTTGTACATATTCCTTGAAACAGTCCTCTGTAAGGTAAATAAAAAGGGTCATAAATTTAGGGAGATGGATGTTTTTTTTTGTCATTCAGGTCTTCGAATGAAATAAAGTTTCTTTCGTTTTTTTAATTTTATTTATTTTTCAATTTCTAATTTCAATAATAATAAATATCTAGTATGCAAAGGCTGTACCACGAAGACCTCACAGAGTCTATCTGGGTATCAGCGAGCCGTATTATGGATACATAGTTTAATTTATTCATTGCCACCAATCAGACATTATAACATTGTCCAAATACACGATCCTCCCAATATTATCGTCATCCTTGTCTATTGGTACGCGAAAGCAACATATCGGCGCAAGACACCAAAATCAAAAGGATAAGTCACATGATAACAAATGACGTATTATCAGCTTTTGTTGGTAATTCTATGAAAGAATTGCCAATTTCATTGTCACTTGCGCAAATTGACATTGTAGAGTACGAAATTCGTGTGCCAAATATCAAATAGTACTAGGGTTGTCACAGGAACAGTAAGACAAGTAATGATTTTACAGAAGAAACGGTAAAATTATAGTTACATTATCTATATACCAATGAATAATATGGAGATGAAAGGCGATAATTGCTAGATTGAACTCTCTTAGGGTACTCTCTTTTTATGGTAGGTACATCGATATATTTTTAATATGTACTTACTTACTCAATTACAGATTTTTAACTACATATTATAATAATACTGAATTTGTTAGAAATGAAATTAATCTGATTGATATTTTACTTTAAGGAAAGATATTCAAAATAATGGCTGGCTTACTACGTTGTAAAGTACAGTCTTTGGATCATGCATCTCTCAGTTAGGGTAAATAGGCCTTTTCTATCTTAACTTTTTATAGGCTTATATAATATATTTTATAAATATTATTTAGAATCTCGATGTCACTGCTGTCTCGTGTGATATCTATCACAAATTAGGCAACATCACATTACAACATTTTATTACTAAAACTAATGGTCTAAGATCCCATTAAGCGCGAGCGGGCGCGATTTAACTAGGCAACCTATTTGCAATAAGTCAATGTGAATATTATCTATCATTTATATCTTATCACTAATAAATAACAGATGAGGGTATATATTCCTTAATGGGATCTTGTACTAAAAAGTAAATATTACCAACAGAGGCAACCCTACCTAGTGGTACACAGTAGGTAGTTCATTGCCGCGCATGCGTGTGGTTTGTAATGATGTTGTATAATGTGATTAATTGTAGGAAACCTTGTTCGACATGCTTCTTTAACTGCCTACGCATGTATTGTCACTATATGTCGTTCACTTTGGTTTGTTGTGATACTGTCTCTTTACTTTAAAGACCGCTGTGATTTCTGCCCAGGAACTTGCGGGTGCAATTGAAGATCAGTGCCTCATCAGCAACCCATTATTGTTTCATTGCTGAGCTCGGGTTTCCTCTCCTCTATTCTGAGAGCTGAGAGAGTTTTAGGCCGTAATCCACACACGCTGGCCTAATGCGGGTTGGTGGATCAGACATACACTTAGAATTTCTTCTAGGGTATGTGGGTTTCCACACGATATTTTCCTTCACCGTTAGCAGATGGTAAGTCATATGACTAGTACATAATTATAAATTCCACAAAGTGAAATCCACATTGCTACAGCTGGTCGGAATCGAACTCGGACCGAGTGTTTAGCACGCCAGTCTCGCCACCATCGCTTATTATAGTTATTAAGATCAATGCGTGTCAGTTTATTGTAAAACATAAATTAATTATAATTATTAACTTCGACCGTCGGCTTCAGCCGCGTGGTATTTCTGTAATGAGTATCATATCAGCAGGCTGCTATTCCAGATTATAACCTATTTTTCTGTGAGACAAATTTCTCGCGTGATGAGTAATAAATATTAGATTAGAATAACACGAATTCTAGGTATGGACCTAGAATCCGTGCGCTATCGCTACTAAATCTATGGTTTTATTAGATGAAGCACAAACTAAATATCCTAATTTTATAAATGCGAAAGTTAATATGCATGGATAGATGTATGGATAATAGGAGTTCAGCTTTTGAATTTTTACTAAAATATCAGCATTAGCAATATATATCACTTATTAAAATGTGTCCTCGACGTTCATATGAACGAAATTCGATTAGGAAGAAATATTTTTTTGTCATAATCGTCGTTTTTAGTATTTTTACTTTTTATTAATTGCTTCTTCTTTCTTTACCAAGTGTACATCATCATCATCATATCAGCCCAATGACGTCCAAAACTGAACATAGGCCTCACCTAATTACCGGCGGCACAGCGAGTAACACAAGTGTACACCTATACCAAATTAATTTAGCATCTATTTGATGCTTATGGGCGAATGTGATAAATATAATGTGAGGTAAGACATCTTCAAGATAGTTAACTCTAGTGGGTGGGCAGTGGGATGCGATATGCAGAGTTCATTGCAATATCGAGTACTGTTCGTGTGGGTTTTTGTAATGAGCTTTAAAATTTAAGTTCTGATTTATTATAATACATAATTATAATTAATGTACAATGTTTTTAATATAATAGTATCTTGATTTGTACACAATGAAATGAGTAATACTGTTTTGTGGTGTTGCAATAAGTACAATTTCAGTGCGAGGGTTTCTGGATTCGACAACTGAGTTTGGCAACAACGTCGTTCCAGAGATTGACGGGTTCAAACAAATAGACAAACTCTTCAGCTTTTTAATATCATAGTATCGATCAATGAATTTTTATGACAAGTATTTCTTTTTATATGAAATAGTCGAATATAAACATCAGAATTTGTAAAGCTGTTATTGTACTTACAGTGGACTTCCTACGGCAGATAATTATGATGATGATGACGACTATTATTCGAATTACCCTCCTTTTTGGCAGTCGGGTAAATATAACAAATATTGACAGTAACAATGTTCATTAATAATTTAATTATATTCTTATCATAACCCTTAAATCACTCTATAGCAACACTAATTTTATTAAGCAAAATGTACTGTTTTAACTTTTAACGTTATACAGCCATTTATAACAATTGATATAACTGTTTTGAAGTAACGCCGCAACAAACAAACGTACATACCTTTCTTTAATAATAGTCATAAAAAGTAACGATTGACTTCCGTGGGTTCCGCGGTAAGCTGGGCTAAGCTGTGTATTGTGTGGTAATGACCACTCGTGACCAAGCAACGGTAACTAATAGGACCGCGATCATAATACTTAAGTCATGGTAGATTGTGTCATTATTATTTATTTTTTAAAGACAACGCCCGCACTCCTCAATGAGTCCTGTGTCGCGGGAAACTTTAGAGACATATAATTAACGAAAACTTAGTAACCTATACTCGAAACCAATATCTATGAACCACACAAACATTTGTCTCGTTTGGGAATCGAACCCACGTCACTTGGCACGGCGATGTTAGTGGGAAGGCAACCACTTTAACTGTTGCGCCACAGTGATAGTCAAGTGTTTCTTGATTTTTGATTTTCAATCTAAATTCTACCCCGAGGGGACAAAATTATGATAAAAACGTTAGAAAACTAAAAGTGGTCGTTAGGAAAGGACAGGAAGGGAAAGAAAGAAATATATTACAATAATCCGTGTATTACCCCATCTCAACCTGTGGGTGTCGTAAAAGGCGTGCGAGAAAAGAAAAATTCGATACAAAACCCTATATCAACCCGTCTGGCCAGCGTGGTATAGTAGGCTAAATTCCCTCCACATTTTTTGGCCCTTTCCTCTTCTTTCTTTTTGTCCTTTCCTCCTCATTTTTAGCAGTCGGGTAAAAAGAAAAGCTCCACCACTGCAGTACTCTGAATTCATTCGATTAGTCGGTTTTGATGTCGCTGTCAAATGTTTGAAAGTGACAGCGAGCATATCTAAATTCCTTACATTTGACAGCGACATCAAAACCGACCAATCGAATGTCGAAATTCAGAGTACTGCAGTGGTGGAGCTTTACTTTTTACCCAACTGCTAAAAGGAGGGTAGTGTTTTTATCAGTAGGTCTACTCGAATTTTCTACATTCGACTTTTTTTTTGATATCGCTGTAAATGCTATTGAAATGTAAAAAACTTTATAAGGCTAACTGCTATCCTCTATTGGCTAACAAGTAATAACATATTAACCAACGAACGTAGTTCACCTTAATGAAGCTGTGAGAAAATTGCAACACAAGCGATATACCGCCGGACGAGGACTATCAATGGAGCGAGTTCCTCGCAGTCGTAACTGGACATCACATATATACCGGTACCACCTGTCTATTGATCTAGACTTCTAGATACGTGATTACTTGATAATTTAACGGTTCTGGCATCGGAATTATGATTGAGCGTTCGTGACTTTCATGAGAAAACATAGCGTCACGTCTTTTTCCGCGAAAGGAGTAGGTAGTGGTGCATCATGCCCATGTTTTGCCAGCTTTGTTAGAATAGTTATCATGTAATAGGGGGCGAGCCTTTTGCCATCTATATGGGCACATTTGTTTTCAAATTCAAACAACGCACGGGACAGAAAGAGGTGTTAGCGCGCGTTGAGCACAGAAAAGTATGTAATTTAAAAATGTTGAATGAAACTTTTTCAAATTTTACATTTTCGGCCCGAAAGGGACCTGAAATTTGCGATGACAATTAATTGAGTATAAGTTTCATTGTAGAAATGCTAATAGAATTTAAATAAAACTGGTCTAAAAGTACGATTTAGACCCAACTTTGCGTTTTTTTTTGTACGAGAAAAGTGTCATAAATCGAAAATCGGAGTCCAATCGAACCTCGACCATATAGTGAAAAATAACATATATTTTTTTCAATATTGTAATCCGTGTTATGTACAAATAAAACCGGATATAAAACACCCGAGTTTGGGAAAACCTCGCCTTAATACTAAGAATTTCTTGATAGAAAAACCTAATACCATTTTTCGAATCGAACACGGGACCTCTCACGCAGCAGTCGTATACACAAGACATAAAATACTAAAGCAATCAATCTGGAGAGTGCGGTAACAATAGGTTTATATTTATATTATAAACTAAATTTTTAGGAAAGCGATTTTTTTTTGTATTTCGTACAAAACTGGATAATAAATAAAAACCTATTGCAGCAACAAATGCATACAAATATCTATCATTTTCGATACAATATGCTGATGATAAAGCTATTCAGATAATAATAATGTGTCTAGCAATAGTCTGGTGTAGGCTGATGACTATGAAATAATATTTCAAAACCGAATTGGTTTAACAATACAGTTTATTAGTTCAACTATATTTACACCAGCCTTTCTAAAATTGGGTGTTATTTATGAAAAATTGCATAGAAAAATATTATACTATAAATAGAAACGTAATTGTGATATAAAAGTGCGAGTTGAATTCCCGTGCAAATGGGTTTCGTACAATAGGTAATCTTTTATTTTAAAGTTTTCTTTTTTTAAAATATTTAATATTGTACATAATATATGATCTTGTTTTTGTGAAAAAAGTATTTTAATGTGATAAAAACTTTAGAAAAAATTTCATTATTCTATGACAATAAATTTAAAATGCGTATTTTATTATTATGTTTTCATTTAGGGCGCGTGTCAAAAATTCATAAAGGCAAAACGGAAGACCCTTTAAAGGGTATCGGATTTTTTACTTTTGTTTAACGGAACCATTAAAATTGCTTAACCGAAATACGGATGTTGCTCATCAAAGCACTCACTTTTGGTGAATAATGCCTATAAATTTCACAACAAAACTATAATTTATATTTTACATTAGAATTTCAAATATAAAATTGTCTGTGATGCAAAACTGCAACTTTGATTTGAAACCATATCTTTTGTGAAATTGTGACCTATTGCAGTCGCACTCAGCAGATGCCCCACTTAATTTATGTGTCTGCCGTTAAAGATAACGATTCACATACTTAAAACATCATGTGTAAAAGTGTACTTAATGTTTTTTTTACCTGACTGTCAGGAAGGGTATTGTTTTTTGCGCGTATCTTGTATGTTTGTAAATTTCTTTATTCCCACGTTTCTTCCAAACGGCTGGATGGATTTCGACAATTAAGGTATCGTTAGATTCTTCTCATAAACCCAAGTGTCCTTAGATAGGTATTAATTAATAAATAAAAAATAAAACGGCGGACTTTTGGCGCCAAATTGTAAGTAGTTAACATTTTTTTTTAAACAAACGTATCGAGTAGGTTATCAAAATAAAGAAAATCAAATGGAGATTACAAATATATACATATATTAAGCAAGTATTTAAATTTAATCTCTTTTTCGGTCTTTTTAGTGCGTTGCCTATCTGTTGATTTTTTGCAGTCGGGTTATTATAATTATTTAGGTATTTAAAATATGCATTGCAACTAATATATGCAGTGTCACTTCACGGTGCATTGCCGACAGTATGCCTAAAAAAAACTAGTACCTACCAACATTTCGCATCGTTAGCACAAAAGATCTTAAAAGACTTAGAGTTGAAACATAACAAGCCGTTTATAAGTTCTTACACTACCCCATTTCAACCCATGGGTGTCGTAAAAGGCGGTTTTACTCCGTCGTTGTTGTTTGGCCACTGCTCAGCTTCTATTAGCCGTAACGTGATGTTATATAGCCAAGGCATTTCTCGATAAATAGGTTATCTAACAGAAAAATAAATTCCACAGTAGTACTTGAGACTAACGCGTTCCATATATCGCAAATAAATGCTTTGAGTTTGAGTTCAACCAAACAACTCTTTAACTTTATAATATTAGTACAGTTAGTAGTAGAAAAACTAGAAAATATACACACAACATATTTGTTAAAATGTTTTTAACAAATATGTAATACATTTTATTGAGATCCTTAAAGCTATTTCTTACTCTCTTCAACTAACACATAGCTACAAATATTTTGCGGTATGAGGTTACTATACCTAGAGGACGAGGCATTCTATGAAACATTTACAAATAGTTACAACTGTCAAATAGGTGTAACGTAAGTGATGTAATTTGACATTAAATATAGGTAAGTACAATAATGGCAGCAAATTGTGTACCGGTTAACATCCTGGTGCATTTCATGATGATTTCTATTTTTAGTTCGCTAGATAAGGATCTATAATGAGTACTTTAGAAACTAGGTTTAACATCAATTTAATATACATTAATAAATAATTTTACAAATTGCGTTACATTCTGTGTGTGGTCACCCAATTTTTATTTTTTAAACTATTTCAAAAGCAGGTAAAATTTTAATCAATTATTTTGATAGAATCATTTAGCTTATAATAATTCTGATGAAATTTCTTAGTCAGTACAATTCTTTAGTTAGAGATGATGTTCTTCTATCGAATTCTTCATTAATGAAGGTTGTGTTCGGTCAGTTATTAGAGCATTGATGTAAACAAAACCAAAAAAGGTCCGTGTCTTATTTTCTTTTAATGGTAATTCATTTGTTTAATAAGAATTTCGACCATTGCACATTAACCGACTGGCCAGTAGTGTATGCTATTTAATAAATAAGTTTTGAGTTTATTTTTTAAACTCAAAGCTAAAACGTAAGATATTTTGTCAGTCGTTGATGTATTATTTAAAGGCTAATCCTAATTTAAATTAGCATCTTCACGAGTTTTTTTATAGCCTTAATTTGTATCACCTTGAAAACCTTATCCAACTCGTTAATGCCAATCGAAATAAAATTTATTTAGTCCACTTATTTTATTGTAACTTGCAACACTTTGAAAGGTGTTTTTATAAATAGCAAGGTTCTAGGATTTGAATTTAGATAAAGATGATTTGTATTTTTTATGCCTAAGTCTTTCAGTTTGATTGTATTAGCATACTTATAGATTAATAAAAACAAAAGCAAGTGTTAAAGAGATGATTTTTTAGGTACTGTTTCACTGAAGTTATTGAAGATTAAATCTTCCCGACTCGGCCGCGCGGGCGAGTTTCTCGCGGCCGAGTTGATGAATAAGTCTTAATAACACTATCTATATTTACATATATCAAAGACAAATGCAATGATTTTCATTATGCAAAGTTTCTGACAATTGTCAATGAAGTTGTAACATTTTATAAGTGCGGTGAAAAAGCACTATTCTTTATTCTGATGAAATTAACCTTAACAGGAAGTTCTTCTGAAACTTTTGAATATTATTTGCAAACTTGATCGCTTGATCTCTGTACTTTGCGATAACGAAACTTCTTCAATGGTATTGGTTTGCACAAGTATTCACATTTACCTTCCTTTGTTTATTTATTTTGTTTTTTTTTACTTATAGATAAATCTGTAACTATTGTTTCTGTTTGTTAATAATCACACCGTTCGATAAATGTTTTATAATTATGTTCTCATGTAAGTGAATGTAATTCTTAATGAGAATAAAGTTTCTGAAACCCGAAACTTTTTATAACTGCAGTGATGTAGAATCAATTACTGCCCCTTGTAAATACAATTTGTGTTACGAATAATTTTGAGCACAATAAATGTAGTAATATGAAATCTTTTCACAAATTCGAAAATACTGTGTAAGTAGTTTTTTAAATATTTTTTTTATTTATATTCACAAAAATATTTTACGGTTTAGCCGAGTCACATATATAGAAATCAAAGAAAACCATTTTTGACCGAAACGTGAAAATATTATAGCATTTATGTGCCTGAATGTGAATTATAAACCTGTGTACAAAAGCCTTAAACTCAGGCAGAACCAATCACAAATAATCTTGTGTTTATAAAAAACCTGTAAAACATCTTCTAAAGTTCAGTGTTAAGATTGCACCAGTATAATTAGAGGATACGAAGAAATTGCACTTTGAATCCGAATGGCACTCGGCGCCTTGCGTTGCAAAACCTGCTGTGTCCGGCCGTGTGATGAAATAACGTAGAAGCATCCTCAGATGTCATGTTTATTTACAGGCTAATTATAAAACTGATAAGTCAGATATCCTCTAAATTTTGTGAATGTAGAATAGTTTTTTTCAATCAAATAGAGAAGCAGGGAAGACAGACTTTCTATTAGAAAAAAATATGCGTACCTAATACTATTTTTTTTTAAGTTTAATACCCGATGCTGTAGGCAGAGGGTACATAAATTATATCACACAAACTTTTGACAGCTATCTACATCTTATCTAACAGGATACCTATTGATACGAAGAAAATAAAATAGTTCTGAAACAATAATAACAAGGCAAAGTAAGAAACTATTTGAGCAACCTGATTGGAAAAGCGGTAAGGGAGCCTTTTTCTTAACTTTCCAGGTCAAAGTCAAATTTTATTTAATTATACAAGCCAAAAAAGTGTGAGTAAATTTTCACAAGAACTGGTAAGAAACTCTGGCCACTTTTTTAATTGCCAAAATTACCATGAAAATCTTTTTTGGTCTGGACTTCTAAAAGAGAGATGAGACCAGAAAGCAGACCATCTGTTTACAAACAATCAAAGATAATACGTAGTCTCCGGTGTGCGCGTTGTAAATAAAAAAAAGAACATGGCGTCACACCTTTTATCCCCGAAGGGGTAGGCTGAGGTGTATCACACTTATATTTCGCCACATTTACAAATATTTACAAGTCATCTCTGCTGTCCTCTTTAGTGCAGTCCGGGTCTAAAATAATGTCGATTGGCCGCTAGTTCATTTACACAAACAAGTACGTGTTTGAGGGCGTTCAAAGTTTTTTAATCTAATTATTTTTATTTAGTTATATTGTACATTTTTTTGTTTCTTTTACTGATTTTGCTTGTTTTCTTGTTTCTGATTGATGTGCAATAGGATTTGAAATGAACCGAAATTTCACAATAATAAAAAAAAACGGTTTTCTCTTCAGTGTAGGTAACTATTGTACAATAGTTGAATCCGTACTTCACTAATTAACATTTGACTACTGATTCTGAGTAGGCCCTCTGAATATCTGGTTGGTCCCATCCCGAGACAGGGCAAAGGTTTTGAGTTTTGTGACCTTTGTTTGAATATTTGTCAAGTTCATCTCTAGACGGAACTTGTCTCATAGTGTAGGCCTTGGCCTTGGACCATAATAGTGAATTGAGGTTTTTCCTTTTTAGGTACGGAAAAGAATGATATAGTGTTAACGTGGCTGTGCTTTACTGTAGCGGTTTGTCAGCTGTTCTATTTAGAAAAAAAAGCTTCGACATTTTGAAATTTCAATATTTATAGTTGTTAAGAATATTAATCACCTATAATTAGCGACCACACCTCTGAACTATACATGGGTAGTATCATTGATAGTAATCTAAATAGTTCCAACATTACTGACGTAGATTGCACATCTTGATCGCAACCTACATTATTTTGTCCTTTTCTGCTAGTGTGTGTATGGTAATATCACCAAATGGAGACAAACATCTTTGTAATGTGATTCTCGCTCCTAAACTGTTAAATGATCATTCAGCTCTTTGTAATTGGTGATTAATTACATAGTAATAAAATATTAAGTTTGAAATCAAAATATCTCAAAAGAATCCTTGTTTTCGGGGTAAAAGTCATCTCTAACAAATTAGATTTCAATTTACGTTTACGAAAGGTTTTGCCGAAAACAAAACAAAATATGAAGAGAGAACCTTTTTTTCAGCCATTTCAACCATACGGAAATGAGGCGAAAAGAGACATGTGGAAAGAATTAATAGCATTTCAAAGTTTAAACAACTAGAGGTATATTGTGCATGCTGCTTATCGCAAGCCTATTCTTACGAAACATTGTCTCCACTTTGATTTAATCGATGCTTATAAATAACAACTTAAAAACGAAGATTAAACTTTTGTTTCATTGCAATACAATTATTTTCTTGCATTACCAATTATATTTATGTACCACTGACCTGATAAGTTCCTTCAATTTGGTAGCAGCCTGCAACGATGCATACCCGTACCGAGAGAACTTTGCTGCCTCCTCTGCAGGTGCATTGAAAGCGGCCACGTAACGAGCTGGACTTGTGTCGTCGAGCCAAAGACCTGATGATGAAGAAAATGAAAGCACGTTATAATAGTATATATATATATAGTATAGTATAGTAAATATTTTTCATAGTCTCATGTAAAAAAAAAACATTTGTCTGTTATTTTTATTGTTTGATTATTCGAATACTGAATAATATAGTTAATTATTTTACTCACCCATTGAATATAACTTAGGCTCCAATACAGTGTACAACTCATGCATCTTCTGCATTCCATATTCCGCTGCCTCCATAATTTCTCTCTTCTCACCCAAAGTTATATTCAGGGCTTCTTCAACGCTTGACTCCGATTCTAAATCATCATCATCTATGTAATAATCTTCTTCAGAATCATCTTTATTATCCTGTTCATTTTCTATTTTGTCAATTTTTACTTCAGAAGAATTATTTGTCGTAGTTGCATTCTCTTTATCACAATATGTCACAATAATTGTTGAAACATTCTTAGATTGATTGTTATTCTGGTCCTTTTCTACAATTGTAATATTATGTACTTCTTTTGATAGCGTACTGTTGAATAAAGGCATCAAATGTTTCAATACTTCTATTATATTTGCCGATGTTGTATTTTGTTTAGTACTCGGTATAGTTAAAATTTCTACGTATTTAGGTGTTTCTGTAGTAATAGTGTCGTCATTAGTGGTAATACTTTTAGTTGTTTGTTTTTTTATTCTAATTGTGTCAACTTTTTCTTCCATGCCACTCTTAATTTGAATAACTTTCTTTAAATTAGTGTTAGGGTTAATTATTATGGCTTCACTGAGCTTATCAGGGTCACTAGTGATATTGTTTTTTATTCTATTTATTGAAGCTATGATTACATTAATTAAGTCTTCTTCTTTTCTACCAGTATCATAATTAGTGATGTTTGCTATTGAACTAAGGAAGAGTTTTAATCGATCTTTGTTCTGTTTCTCTGAGTGTTGGTCTTTGTCTGAAGTTTTGTTACTAATTTTGAACACATCTTCAATAATTTTAGAAAACGGACAGTTTGGCGTGGTTGCTGTTGAGTTGATGCTTGTTTGTTCGTTTTTAACGGTGTTTATTAGTAGTAGCGTTGTTATAAATACGTATTTGTACCTGAAATAAAAAATAAATTTAGCTTTGAAATCATAAGATTAATTGACTACCCTATAAAAGGTTGTGTTTAATCCATTTACGATAACTACAGCACCAAATAGATTCTAAGTAGTAAAATGATGAAAGCAGTTTCATCATTTTATTTTCAAACAAGAGGTCATAATAACTCATTTTGTGTTGATGTTACACGTACAAGAAATTAATACAATTGAAAATATGGACAGATTATCGAACCTAATGTGTGTCAACAAGAGTTGTTACATCAAAACTTAATGCTACTGTTACAAAAAAGATAAAGCAAAACTGATGCGTCATCATTTATGATGATGTTACACAACTGATCAACCATCAGTACTTTCGTTCAATATTTTCAAAATCAGGGCTGTCCAAATTACGTTCAATGGTTTGCCATCAAAACAAATACTTGAGTTTTTTAAAAAGCGGCAATAAAATTGTTTTGAGCTTTACCGGTTTATTACTTTCACTATAAATTAAAAAAAAAATTGGTCGTTTTCACTTTCCTCTTTGGATAAAATATTTAATTTAATTGTATTTTATATAATTTTATCTCATAATAAAAAAAAAATACAGATACTCATTGGTATGTAAAAAATTTAGTTTTTATATAGGTACAGCAAATCAAAACACGCAAAAACTGCATTGTTTGGTCGTTGTATCATCATCATATCAGCTGAATGACGTCCATTGCTGGACATATTCATCATCTGTCTGCACCATTTCCTATCATTTATATTTTTTCCACTGTTGGACATAGGCCTCACCTAATTTCCCTCACGTCGAGAAATAAGTGATATAAGTTAAGTATACTAATAGTTTTTGACGTCATCGAGGGCATTAAATATAATTTATAGGACTTCTTCTTAGAAGAATTTATTGGTTATTGCACGTGGTTGCATGTGATTCATGAGGCTGTGGGTACGACCTATATAAATGGAGCATATACTTATTTACAGGGACCCTAAACCCTGTAAATACTTTGTATACTTTGTGTTTGCTTATTAGATATGTAGAAAATCCCAACTTATACAATTTCAAAACTTAAACATGGTCGCTGTAATTTTTTTTTTTTGTTTTAAAAAAGACAACACCCGCACTAGCGAACAAGCCCTGTGTCGCGGGGAGCTTTACAAACATGAAACTAACGGACACAAAGTACACCCAGACTAGAAACAAATATCTATGAATCACACAAATATTAGTCTCGTGTGGGAATCGAACCCACGTCACCCAGCACGGCGATGTAGTGGCGAGGCGACCACCTTAACCAATGCGCCACGGTGACAGTGACAGTTTCATACACATAAATCATCACACAAAATCAAATCCCCATATAGCCATAGCCCATAGGCCACTTTCAACAGCCCTGATCAATATCATCAAGTCATCCATCATTACATCTTCATAGTGACATGTTATACAATGTTACGTTCATTGCGTCCACTCAGTATAGATTATTTGTATACTTTCTCGAAGTCTCACGGAAAAGGAAAGGGGGCTTTCACTTGAAGACCTGTCGCCATGTTTTATTGTATGCTGTCGAGTAAATATTGTGTGTTCACGGTTGTATTGTTGTTTTGGTGCAACGAGCTGTGCTATTGTTGAGAGTAATTCACACCTGTTCTATAATAGACCATACTAATAGTCCTTTTCATGGTAGAGCGAAGTTTGGATTTATCATTTTGCAAGCATTTTATTTTTAACAGAATAAAATAAAAATAGAAAAAATAAAAGATTGTTCTGATTGGCGTTCGGTATTTTTTTTTTAAGTTTATTACACATTGAGATAAACTTCTGCATAGCAAGCTTTGTGTTTATTTTTTTAATGAAATTACAGATAGTTTCAAATGCATTAGATGGCCATAATTGGAATAGTATAAGGCACGTTTTATACGAGGCGCCGTGTGAATATTTAATTTTATCCAAAATTCTGCAACTTTCTTAGGGTTATTGTAGCTTCCATAACGATAAACCGGGAGAGAAACAGGTGCCCAGAATGTAAATAGTATGGACGATCACAGTGCAACAGCGGCAGTCAAGCAGAAAAACCCGACAAATATTTGTTTTGTACTCAAGTAGAAAGTAATTTTGTTAGTGCAGTAGACAATTAATTAATACAGAATTGTCAATCTTGTTGCAGGTTCACTTTAAACTAACAAATGCGGTTTAAAAAAGAACTGAAGCGTTGAACTGATCTGCATAGAAAGTGTTACAATTTTTGACTGTCAGGATTTATGTGTGCCTATTAATTTTCAAAGTTTTGGTATCACGCAAATAAAAATATAAGATTCAATCTTGGAGATCTAATGATAAAGTTTATTTTACAAGATTTTATTTTACATTTTACGCAGAAAGTCTGATACTATATATGACAAAATATAAGTCCTATCCTGCGACATCAAACGCATTCGAGAAATCTTTCGCAATTACTTAGTGCACCAATTTACGAAAAACCATTAAAATATATTTCTCAATTCAAAAAAAGATTCTCAGAAGCGTTTGTAAGTCAAATACTAGCGATTTTTTTCGGCTTGCATTTCGCAAACTTGCCAAACGTTGGCCATTATTGTTGGACAAATTAAAGAAGGTTTACCTCATCGATATAATTGAATTGCCAAATGTTTGTTCAAGTTTTAGTTGAGACATTTTGTAAAGATGTTATTACTTTGGTTGCAACGATTCATTGTAAGTTGTTCATCGTTTCATTTATTTTAGTCACGCGTGATTGGAGATTATTAAGCTTGGAAATAGTGCATGAAATTTATTATTTTATTTGTTTACTTTTTAAACTTCACGGATTATAATCTATAGATACTGTAATTAATTTAATTGGATGGATGCAATTTTGTACTGAAGAATGTATAATATCGTTAATCGCTCGATCATTTCAATCTTTTATACTTGTGTTATATACTAATATTATGACTACCTCAGTGCCGTAGCAGAAGAGTGTCTGCAGCACAAAGGTCCTGGGTTTTATCCCCGAGTTGGACAAAAACTGTATTGGGTTTTTCTGTTTTGAAAATCTCAGAATCAGGTTGGAGTCTGATGAATGGCGATAAGCTCGCTGCCTATAACATGCGACTGAAGTTGACTGATCATCATCATATATTGTGATGTTCCATGTTGAACATATACCTCACCTATTGCCGTTACAGCGAGCGACTATGTGCCGCCTGCATCCAACGACCACCCGCAATCCTTACCAGGTCGTCAGTCCATCTTCCCGTACAAGATGGACTGACAGAACATAGTCGGCTAAAATCTGTGTGATGCCTATCTCTTCGCAGAAATAGGTGAGGTTAATAAGTAATAGTTTTTCTAGTTATCTGTGGCGCTTGTGTCACTACTCTGTTCTTATTATCTGTACGTCATTGTATTTACTCCATTTTTAGCCGCGCAATAAATATTGTTTAAACTATCTATCTTGTGAAAAAAAATCAAGACAGAAAAATCCAATAATGTTTGGTAATCCTAGCACTAGTTTAAAGTTTCAAAGTCAGTCTAGTATGAAGACCTAGAAATCCTAGAACCACAAGGTATTACAATTAATCTCAGCAGAAACCATAAGGAAACCACAGTGCTAATAAATTCAGTATTACTTAGTGAGCTGAGCACATGTACCATAATTCTGTTTTACATCACACATCCGTATGACTATGTTTGTCATCCTCATACTTTTACCAACAGCTTACGTAAAATTAACAGTATCGTGGTACAGGAAACAGGAAAATGATTGTGTTTACGTTAACCAGCACGAAAGAAACTTGATTGCAAAGTAGGTATTATACATTTTCTACGGAAGTGAAAAGCTGATGCAAAAGGCGAAATCAAAATTTTAAAATTATGCCTTTTCTTTTCAATATTAAGACAGCAATATGTCAAACTAATTAATTCAGTATCATTACAGAAAACTTTAAAGGTAGTTAGTGAACGTTTGAACTGAAATTTTTGTTCGAAAAATTGCTTCATGCTTAGCGCCATCTAGTAAAATTTTGGAAAAATTGCAAAAGTACGAGTGCCTGCTTGTTTTCCCAGAGTGCTAAACTTTAGTCATGTAAATGTCATGTTTTATATTCACTCACGCCAGATGTTGTTTAATTTTTTTTGTTGTGTGCAAACCGGGATTATCTATATAGTAAAACATTGAACTTTTTTTGCAGATAACAGGACTGAGTTTCTTTTATTCGCTTTAGCAACGTAGCTAAATACATGAGTCACCTAAACTAATTTCATGCATGGATAACTACCTACTATAAAGAGATGATATCATTGCAAGCTTTTTATTGATTGTTTTCGAGCAAAAAGTTCGGTTGATATCTTGTGATTTCTGGACATTTTAGTGATGATTTGTGTGTAGTTCAGGGGTACCCAATGTGCTAGAAAATACAAAGGGGCGCCGCACCGTGCCTGAGCCAGAAACGTTAACTTTAATACTAAAAAGTACACCAGCTTCAATCAAATAGAATTGAAGTTAATTGTAGATATATTATTATATATTTTAAGTTATTATAAATAATGATTTGTTGTAAAATATTTTTAAAATTGCAAAATATCACCGTTTTCTACTGTATAATAAAACAATTGGAGGGTTTCGAGGATTGGGGGTTGTAATGACGAAGCTGCTAAGCTAAGATAGCTGTTCTTATAATAGAAAGTCCGAGAGCTAATGATTCGATTACATTTCACTATGTAGATTGCATTTGCATACACTGAGAATTGCCTGTACCGATTGTTGAACGAGGGCCTTTCACCACAAAAGGGAAGGATTTTAATGTACCAATACAAAAAATAAAATAACATAGGTATATTATGTTCTATCCTCAACTGTTAATTTATGCAAGATATCTGGTTTTGTGTTGGATATTCTAATCTGATAACAGTCACCGGTTTGCTGAGTAGCGGTTATTTTATAAACAAAAAGATAGACGAAATATCATTTGACATCTACATAAATAAATAAAATTAAAGTGTCCGTTTGTAATATCACAATAACAGGATTTTGCAAAGTTTGTATGTTATAACAAAAAATACTTTTCTAAGTTTTTATCTGTCTATTTGTTTGAAGTACGTAAACTCGAAACTAGCGGAAAACTAATCACACAAGGAGTAAAATAAGCAGGTAACTTTGATTTTGGAAAGAGTTTGAGGGTACTATGAAAAAAACATTACGATTCAGTGATAATAGATTAGTTGTCCACTAGCACGAAGTCGCGGGCACAGCGAGTATCTAATATTTATTATATCGAATGCAGTATTATTTTGCAGACACCAGTTTATCATGTCTACTATTGTAACCGGTTAAAGGCAATGCAACGCCACCACCACTAGGGATCAGGCTCTTTGTCACGGGGAACTTTATGATCACACAATAAATGGACACAAAGTACACCCAGACTCGAAACAAATATCCCTCGTGAGAATCGAAACTACGTCACGGCGAAATTAGTGGCGAGGCGAGGCGACCACCTTACCCGTTACGTCACGGTGACAGTCTGTACGAAGTGACATGAGTAGTTATAGTTACTGCATCCATTCATGTCTTAAGGCCTTATAAATCCCCTCTCACGTAATCTATTTCAATGTTTGCAGGTATCAGATCAACGGCTTTTACCTCTATCTAATCGATTATTGAGATTATACATAATAATATATTCAACATTCCAACATTTTTAATTAAATGCATATACCTATATTTAACTAATCTACTTAAAATCAATAACAACAAACCTTAAAACTTCCATAATTGCAACATAAACACTATTCAAAACGGTCACAGATAACAAAGTTCACTCCCGCCAAAATTTGACAGCTGTCGAAAATTTTGACAGATTCGAAATGGTTATTTTTTTTAAATCGTCGGCTACCGATCCAGGCGCGTGTTGTGATACAGCCAAGCGCCATTGGACTAGTAGTTACATAACGTCGGGAGGCTGGGATGATTAAAGTACAGTTATAAGACCTCGCATCGAACGATGATCTCGTCTCACGTCCGCGCTGCTTGTTTTGTGGCGAAATGAGCTTTTTTCGTTCTCTCACACCGTTCAAAAACATTTGCCGTTAACTACCTGTTCCTTCATTTTTTGTTTCATTGAATATATCTTATATGATATCAAAATGTATACGTAAGTACGAACAAATACAAAATCGAACACAATAGGATTAGGAACTCTCAACTCAAAAGCCAGCTAATTTACTTCATCATCATATATCAGCTAAAGCCGTCCATTGTCCACTGCTGGACATAGGCCTGATCTTCCTTCCGACATAGCGAGCGATTTTGTGCTGCTTGTACTCGTATTGGAAAGCGCAGCGTTTTTCGAGTTACTTTAGAATGAGAAAATTAATGATTCTCATTTAATTATTATAGCTCTTTCACTATGTTCCATATCTTTCACACAATAGTTTAAATTTTACTGTTCGGTAACATTGTTACGATTGGTTGTTATAAAAAGTGTATTTGGTTAATTTTGTTCGTTTTCCTGTTATTGTGTGGTCACTGCAACCTTTTACTGTCTGCGCGTTTTAACTTGAGAATTTCGTTGACATTGTCGCCTGCTGAGTTATTATATCATTTATATTTTATTACCAATCTTAAGTAATATCTCGTTGGACATTTTTCAGAAACTGGACAACTAAACGCTGATTATAATTGTTAAGAAGTTAGATGTAACATTATATCAGGCGGTTGTTAAATTTGTATGATAAATCTGTCACACACTGTCTTTGAAAATTTAAAAGTAGATTCCATTAAAAGAAAGAAAGACGAAGAGATCAGAATCATACTCACAGACATAAATGTTATAGCGCTGGTTTTCAGACAGAGCCAGAATGTGATCTCACTCACTATGCCAATAAATTAATTGTGGTAACTAAAAATAACACAAAAAGAAGGTGTCAAATACATATTTACTTGTATGGACGGTTTGTGTCTTAAAACGGTCAGTTTTTCTCGGAAGCTGGCAATGTGCATGGTTTTTTATACCACGACGGTGGCAATGAAATGGAAGCTAACATAGCTGGTGAAATACCCACATTTCGTCAGCTATGATAAGTCATACTTCGTCACACACGTGAAAGATTATAAATGTGAAAGTTAAGATGGATGGATGAATAGATAGATAAATGGGTAAATATTTGTTATATAATCACACCTGAAAGGATAAAATTTAGACTATCCGTCATATCACGTAAGCGAAGACGCGGGCGGCAGCGGTTTTAAAGAAAGACTTTGTAGACCATGAAAGATACATTCTTGTAAGTAGAGAATGTTATTGTGCATAAACAACTAATTACTTCTTATTACGACTGTAATTATCCAGTAAATATGATCGTTTTGATAGTAAAAGTATAATGAAAGTTATGCCACGTTATTTAATATTAAACACAGCATGCACTGTAATTTAATTAGCTATTGTATTCATTCAGTTTGCAGTCACGCAATAATAGTTCAAGGGATTAACGGTTATGGTAATCAATTTAATGTTTTAATAACGTTTTGTTTTCTTTATAGCATCATCATCATCATCATCATATCAGCCTATCGACGTCCACTGCTGAATATAGGCCTCACCTAATTTACGCCACTAGGTTAGGTTAGGTTCTCGAGTGGCGGCCACGTATTGGAAGGCGTAGCGTTGGACGGCCCCCCACCAGATGGACCAACGACCTGGTCAGGGTTGCGGGCGGCCGTTGGTTGCGGGCGGCCGTTGGTTGCGGGCGGCACAGGACCGTTCGCAGTGGCGTATAGCATCAACTTTAAAAAAATCTAGGTACTCTTATGATCGTCTAGATAGGAAGTAACTACAAGTCGTGCGGGGCTTCGCTCCCGTCGTTCTTTATTTGGACACTGCTCAGCTCTTATTGGACTTAGCGTTATATAGCGTGTATATTATGTTATATGTGTAGCCTTCTTCGATAAATGGGCTATCCAACACTAAAAGAATTTTTCAAATCGGACCAGTCGTTTCTCAGATCGTTCAACCTAACAAATAAACTCTTCAGCTTTATAATATTAGTATCATCAATACAACCCATAAACGTCCCACTGTTGGGCGTGGGTCTCCTCCAAATATTTTGCAGGGAATTTAGCCTACTTTATCACGCTGGGTTGGTATAGGGTTTTGTTTCGAATTTTCCTTTTCTCGCAGTGCTCTTGTCTAAAAAATTAATCATCATCATCATCATATCAGCCCAACGACGTCCACTGCTGAACATAGGCCTCACCTAATTTACGCCACTGCGAACGGTCCAGTGCCGCCTGCAGGACCGAAAAAAGTAATAAAACTAATTAATATACAATGAAAATTATCACATTAATTATTTCCATAGGATTTTTAATATATTTAAAGCTGACAGCTGTGATAAGCAGACTGATGGCTATATAACTTTAGTAGGTACCTAATAATAACAATGGCATACCATATAACGTCCCATTACAGGTTTATACGGGTTTACCCTCTACTTAACGGAATGATATACGGGGTTATTATCGTCGTAACCGCTTAAATATAACCATAACCTAACACGGCGACTAACTACGCTGCCTGGTTTGATATTAACAGTAAAGTCATGCGAATGATAATAAAAATTTACATTTACAAAATCATATTAATATGAATATGATTTTTTGTTATTATTTGTTACTTATGTGTCATGTAAAACAAAACAAAAAAAACATCTATGATTTCGAAACAACACTATTTTTTCTTAACTTATATAAACTCACTAAACTTAACTTTTAACTTATTTTATAAATGTGAATATTAAACTAAAAATAAATACAAATAAATATATGTAATATTCAACTCTAAAATAATTTTCTAATTGAACCTTCTAGTTCTTGAGATTACCGCGTTTAATCAAACATACTAACAAAATCTTCAGCTTTATAATATTAAGTTTAGATATAATAATCGTAAAAACATTCATTACATGTTTTATGTTCATATTGGTGTAATTGAGATTGACTTTGTCCATTATTAGTCCAGTGACGATACACTTACAATTGCCAACGGTTAAAGACCTTTGCCGTGAAAAATAATTGTAACAAAAAAAAATGTTCTATTGTCATTGATGTCTGAGAATTTCACGATGGAATTAGTTTGCGTTTAGAAACGGTACTGGCAATTTTGTTTATACATAATAATATAATTATGTAAAAAAAGTTTAAGTTAGTTTTAATTGTGTCAGTTTTTACTGTAATTCAGATGTAAACTGACCACTTGATGGACAAAGCAGTTAAAACTGTGATCTATACGAGTATTGTAAGTGTAACTACATTTTATAAAATCTTCATCATCATATCAGCCCTAGGACGTTTTAGCTAGTATATTTATAAATTATATCAGATTTATGAATCGACTAGAAGTCACGCGGGGCTTCGCTTCCGTCGTTCTTTATTTAGCTACTGCTCAGCTCCTATTAGTTATAGCGTAATGTTATATGTCTTATAACCTTCCTCGATAAATATACTATCAAACACTAAAAGAATTTTCGTGCGCTTATGCTTTATCATCATCATCATCATTTCAACCCATAAAAGTCCCACTGCTGGGCACGGGTCTCCTCCAAACAATGTGGAGAGAATTTAGCTTACTATAACGTTCGTTGGCGGTACGATGTAACATGGTGGCAAAATTACTTTGTTTAAAGCCTACTGCCAAGTATTTTACACCAACTATACGCAGCGTGTCGTCGGCGCTTTACGTGTCCTATATAATAATGGCTATAGAATGCTGATGGCTGTCCCGCTTCTGCAGTGCATCAGGTATGTTCGCAAAAAGCCATACAAACGATTTCTCTGCGATATGGTGCAAAAAAACCGCCTCCTTGCTCTGCAGAGTTCGGACTAGCTCCAACAGCATTCTAAGAATGATTGCCGCGAGGTATGACTCGCCTATTTTGGGCCAATGTATAAGACTATACGTATGCATGCATGCATGTCTACCGTACAATTGGTCACAAAATAATTGTTGTGTTTTTAAATTTATTTAATCTGTTTACTAACATAGTCCTAAGTATATTGTTACTAACATGATATGAATCCTGTGTTCGAAATAAAATGCTTGCAAAACAAAACATTTTCGCATTAATAAGATTAATTAGGATTGTTAACATGACTCTACAATAAGAATCCTGCAACAATTAACACACATTGCTATCATTTCCTAATCAAATAATACGATACCTATGTTGATATGTGCCGAACGTGGCGACCGTATGCTATTTACAACCAAGGTGCGTTTGCGCAAGTATTTATATGACACTACGTGACACGGTTAAGTGTAGAGTGACCCTAACCTGTTTGTTGCGAATTGATGACGTAAGGTTATGGTGTTGTGAGCTGACTATGGGCTATAGATAGGGTTGCAAGTCTTAGCAGAACTTAAGGATGTCTTCTTGGCCGTGTTTCGGTCACATGTCACATTCACATTTGTTTGTTTGGTTAAACGCTAGGATCTCGGGAGCTAGTAATCCGATTTGAAAAATTATTTTAGTATTGGATAGCCTATTTATCGACAAAGGCCTATTTATAGGTTATATAACATCACGCTACGGTCAATAGGAGCTGAGCAGTGGCGAAATAAAGAACGACGGGAGCTAAGCCTTGTGCGACTTCTAGAATAATATACACGCGAAAGAAGCTTATACGCGTAAGTAAACCTCTAAAGGCTTTTCTTCGTTGAATCTGTACTGATACAGAGGCTTTCAAGGAAAAGCTAAATATAAAATGCGCACGACCCGGGGATCGATCCCTCTTGCACAGCAGTTATAAACTCTCGCTCTGTGAACCGAGGTATTTATTAATAACTAATTATCAGTTTATAACATTAATAAATTTGATTGAATAAAACAACAATTCGTAAACAATGTTTATTTTAAATGTTAGTAAAATATAGTCTTATTCCAACACTGGCTCATTATTTCGTTCCAAACAGTAGATAGTAGTTATTAAGTAGTCATACAATAGCTAAACTAGAAAAAAACAACGACCAAAGGCTTGTATTCAAGGAAAACTCACAGATAAATTTGGAAATGGACACTTTACAAGGATATGTTTTATTGTTGGTCTTTCGTCGATTCACACCACGTGCTGTTCATACCATGGTGTGAATCGGGAAGTATCCTTTTTGAAGTCGTCGTTTTGAATCATTTTCCAATGTTCAGGAGTTTGAAACGACAGGGCGACGATATCAAAAAGTGTCCTTCTCAATTCACACCGTGGCGTGGCGGAGACATGAATAGCCCGTGGTGTGAATCAACGAAAGCCCATTTTTACCCGACTGCCAAAAAGGAGGGTAATGATTTTCACGTAATATTTATCTCAGCATAATTGAATGTAAAGTAAACTATTGTACATAAATGTATAGATATTTTTTTAAGATTATGTTTAAAGTTTTCATTTATAATATAATAATAATATTCTACCACATTCACACAGCGCCATCTAGTCCCAAAGTAAACAATTATATTTGCTTGTGTTATGGGTACTAAACAACTGATATACTACTTAAATACTTTTTTTTTAAATACATACATTATATAGATAAATTACACCCAGACACAGAACAAATCTTTATGCTCATCACACAAAGATTTGTCCTGAGTGGGGATCGAACCCACGACCTCCGGCTTAGCAGTCAGGTTCACTAACCACCAAGGCCAGTCAAAAAAGGTCTATTTATAATAATAATATGTTTTTATTATTTTAATAATAATTATGTATGTGTTTTATTAATGATCTCACTCAGACGACTGTTTTATGTGTTTATAGTTACAGTTGCTTGCTCACTAACTACTTAGCTACTTTGCAGACATCTACATATTGTTTAGCTTCTTCGCTTCTGGGTATTTAATATCATTTTCATTTCAGTCCAAATAAAAATAAGAATTAACATGATTTAAACCTAAATTAATTATTTAATTTTGTTTTTCTTGATTTTAGATAAATTTGTTACAAACGAGTCTGTCATTGATTCATACCACGAGCTATTCGTCCCACGGTATGTTTTGGAAAGGACCATTCTTGAAGTCTTCGTTTCATACCATTTTTCATTTTTCTCTGGTATGAAATGACAACTTCAAAAATGTATCCTTTCTTCTTATAAAAGTGACTTAAAAATTCACGAATTGATAGTAATTAACACCTATAGAGTTCCAAAGATATAATCATAAAATAGCAAATTTCCTCGCATACATTACACCTTTTAACCGGAAGGGGTAGACAGGGGATCTACCCTTTAGATTATAAAAGGCCTGACGTGCGTCATAAACATGTTTAACCAGCTAAGTAAGGTCCCGTGTAATTAGGTCGTCAATTTTCAAAAAGGTTCGTGTAGTGACGCCAGTGACGGATTAAGAATACATAATGTCACTACCCCATCTCAGCCCGTGGGTGTCGTACAAGGCGTCTAAGGGAGTAACTTTAAGCAGACAAGAGCACTGCGAGAAAAGGAAAATTCGGTACAAAACCCTATACCAACTCAATCTGGACAGCGTGGTATAGTAGACTAAATTCCCTCCACATTCTTTGGAGGAGACCAGTGCCCAGCAGTGGGACATTTTTGTAATGATGATGATGAGGTCGCCAATAACCGAGTTAATTTCAAAACTTCGGGCTGCTACCAAGAAGTCAATGACTGGAAAATCCAATAACATTTTTGTCCATCCTGGATATTAAATCCTCATCCATATGTAAAGCAATCCTATGCATACAAGCTAGAACAATTAAAATAATTAGGAAACGAATAAGTTCTTATTTAACTAGTCTAAGCTTTCAATTTTTGAATTCGAAATTATTCGATTCGATTATTCGAAATAAAATCTTAATTAAAACTGATATAAACGCTACGATACAATACTGTGCCGCTAAAACAAACGTATACAAATAAGGTTTCGGAAAAAAAGGTCTTAAAAAACAAGTCATAGATGCGTTATTCCAGTACCTAACTTATGAAATGCAGTTGCAACGTTTTGCCTTAGTGAGACAGAATAAAACCTGTATGAAAATCAACTTAGCATAGCGTCACGCCTTCTTCCCCGATGGGGTAGGCAGGTGTGTAGCACACAACAAATCACAGATAAACGTACCTACTGTTATCAATAGAATCGTTGTTGACTATGTTATACTGGGTGTCCAAAAAAATAGGACATTATATTTGAATAGTCGAGTTGCAATGTTACAATATTATTAAAGAATAATATAATTATTATTGCCAAAATACATCTTATTATTCTGATGAATGATGATAATTATTATTGCCAAAATACATACTATTATTCAGGTTTTTTTTAGTAGGTAATAGAATAATTTGCAACTGAAACGTAAAAATTTGTTGAAATTCATAACTTCAAATTAATTCTTCCAAAAATGTTTGATTAGTAGTTTCAGAACTTTAGATTCTTGTGTCCATTTCAAATGTGACCTATTTATTTGGATACCCGGTAGATATTTATAAAATAATAATATCTACAATTATATTATTAAGAGCATAACATAATCACACATTCATGAAAAAAAAACGGATTTGTGTGGTGAGCGATATTTTATCCTGACATAAAAAAGGTATTATAGAATCTTTAGCCACTTGTGACATGATAAAAAGATGAAAGAATATTGGGAACAAAGAATTAAAATGCGTTAGGACTTATAAAACTAACTGTCTTATAAGTGATAAAAATATAAATTTATTTTTTAATTTCGATAAAATTTTACATGCAGGCGGAAAATTTAGGACTCATTTCGTTAATGGCTTTTATTTAATTTATTTGTCAATAGAAAACAATATAATTAACATAGTAGTCAACTTAGCACAGCCGTACTATGTGTAGTATCTAGTACTTATATTTCTATGTGTAATATAAAATTTATATAAAAAATATTTATTATGGACAATAAATTCTTCCGAGATCACTCCTTAGCTTCCAATATTTTCTTATCACATAATCAGCATCTGAAAACATTTAAATTTTATTAGATACAATAATATATTTGAATATATTTCACCGCTACCTAGTTAATTTTACTTGAACTACTAGAAAAAATATCAACCTAGTGCTGCCATCTATTGAAAAAGGCTTATATTAGTATTTAACCAACCTGTATCTAGATGTCGCTAATGTGTCCGTCGCACTTCCCTCTCCGCCTTGTCTTGCCGCTTGAGGTCATTGATCGTCGTGACGCTACCGAACAACACTTTCGCTGTCATTTGCTGCAAATACATAAATAATGTGTTAATACATTGATTAATTGATTGCAAAAGATTGCGAGTGGCCGTTGGATGCGGGCGGCACAAAATCGCTCGCTGTGGCGGAAATTAGGTGAGGCCTATGTTCAGCAGTGGACGTCATTGGGCTGATATGATGATGATTAATAGACAATTATTGGTTTATTTCAGAATGGGTTTCGACAGTGAAATCGTTTTACATGAAAACGAGTATTGAGGGTAATATCCTCCAAATATAATAAAAAAATATGCAAGTACATATTGTCAAAAAGATAATCCAGATTGGCAACCAGGTACTTCGTAGATATACCTATGGCTTTAGAATCCTGAAGAGTCATTCTTATAAATGCATTTGCTATCGGTCTCCTTAACCACAGCTGACAAGATGTGGTTGTGATATACCTATGGCTACCCCTTCGGAAATAAAAGGCACCAAGTAAAGGTGGCAGAACGAATATCAATCTATATGTCATGATTATGTCGTTTGACGTCATCGCACCCTTTCTCTCGCATTGCCGAAAAGGTAATAAATTAACACGATATGATGAAGGAAGGCCCTTTTTTGCATGTATGGAATATGAATAATTGTAAATTTTGGAACTTTGTGATTGAGTATATAGCACTGCACACAATTAAAAAAAAAAGAAAAGTAGACCACGTTTCAGTTTTTTTCATTTAAGAGTATTTTTCCAAATTTATAATTATTATCAAAATTATTTTAGTTAAAGATAACGCCATCACTTTGAAAACAATCTATGGATACGGGAGACTTTATGAATACTTCCACACTCAAATCCATATGCAACTGTTACAGCAAGCAATAATTTTTTCACAAAAATGTCTCAAAATGTAAAACTCATTTTGCGTCATTAAGCGATCAATGTAGTCCATATGAATATTCCAAAAACATTGCAAAAATTACGAGTACGTTGAGCAACAGTATCGGTATGTTGAAACGGACTCAATTAGGGCCTACATTATCATCGGACTTTCAAGAAACGCCCTTAAGGTGAAGATCGATGCGCATATTATGGGCAAAGTGAGCAAAATGGGCAAGTTAATGGATTTTGTTTGGGTGTTAAGAGCAATTTGTTTCACTGTTGGTACATGTTTTAAGTCTTGTTAAAGATATTTTGAATGTTATCTATTGGATTTTAGATTAGAGCCGTTTTAGATCTGACGTGACCATATTGACCATGGTGTCATGGTGAGTTAAAGCTCTATTGGTGTGGTTATGGGAACAATTCTCTGGGACAAGAAATTTTCCTTAAATGTCTGATCAGATTATGTATTAGCAGGTCGTCTTTAGGGAATATTGAATATCGCAGTTTTTACCACTTTTTGTTTTGAAGTCTGCTCATCATGGTAATAAAAATACTATTGCAGTTTCATAAAAAAATCCTTTCCACTAGCAAATGTATATTGGTCACTAATAATCAGCTGCTAGAATAATATTTTCACACATTCACACAGCGCCATCTAGTCCCAAATATAGCAAAATATATATTTACTTGTATTATTGTTTTGTTTGCGTGTATGTGCTTTATTTTCGAATTAATTTTGACCATAAACCACACATTTGAAAATAAGCTATTTTCTAAATGAAAACCTAATAACGATGTAATCTATAAATACAATAAAATAATTTATCACATTTACAAACTTACAAAAATATTTGAGTTTATTTTTGTTTATTAATAAATAGTAGTAATAAATAGTAAATATTAAAAACTGTTTCCAATTTTTAATGCACACGTAAGTTATTAACCCAAAAACATCGCCTTAACGGTCATAAAAGCGGATTCGCATTCGCTGCTCCAGATTTAATAATTACCATCAGCGGTCAGATCGAAATATTGTAGCACGCAACAGGCTATTAAAATTAACGTAACTGGATCACTACATGTCTTCACAAACATACTTTTGTACTTTCTTTAATTTTATCGATATTGTTACTTACATGCTTCTTTGCAATAAGTAAAAAAAAAAAAACCCGTTAGTGAAATCTAATAAAGAGGTTGACGGGCTGAGGGCAGAATTAAATGTAAGAGGGTATATCGATGGACAAACATTTAATGCTCGATACGACTTTCAGCAATAAAGATGCCAAATAACGAGAAAAAGAGTCATAAAAGAATAAATGAGAAAAGAATAACAAAATTAAAAGAACAACAGAGAGAGAGAGAGAGAAAGAAAATGAATGGAAATATCAGTAAGTAGTAAGTAATCGGTCCTTAATGTTTGAAAATTTACTGCTGTCGTTTTCAAACGTTTGACAAAAATATTAAAATCGACAAAGGAATATCGAAATTGCAAGGGACCGTATGATCTCTGGCTATCCCAATGGAAGACAGGCGTGATGATCTGTATGTAGGGTTAGAATTTCAATAAATAGAATTTTTGTTTGCCCGATGTTTCAGTGGAATTCACCAACTACGGTCACAGCCTGACTGACTACTAAACCCCTTATCTAAATATGTGTTCAAGTTGCGAAAGCTTAGTCTTCATCAGGCAGTTTCTTTAATTGTCTTTGAATTAACTATTGTTCTTAGATTTTTTTTATTTATTCTGGTACGTATAAACAGTCATTATCACTAATGTAATACATTAAAATGTTTTTAATTCAAGAATGTACACAAACAAACACAAAGTAATATTTGGAAACTGATTAGAGAACTTTTTCTGATACAAAATTAAAATGAAAAATTAAGAAGACTCTTAAATTATTGATTTTTCATTTTAATTTTGTATCAGAATGTCAATTTAACTAATTCCTACATTCATATAATCAAACTACAGCAGTTTTCAAACCGAAATTTTATTATACATTCATTACTTTGTTTTCCTTTTTTCTGTTCAATCTAAAATATGAGTAGAACCTACCCTTTGAGAATTTTATACTGGCAAATTTAATTAATAAAGAGGTTTGAAAGGGTTTGTATGTTATATAAGCTATTTTATTCGTGATTACTGAAGTCCCTTTTAATTGAGCTGCCTTGTAGATACTAGTTAATGACAAGGACTACGGTTTCAGGGTTGGCTAAATGTTTATTAGAACCATGATTTGCTTTGGCTTGGCTTGTAGATGGCAAGAAGGTAAGTAGATTTTTTAGCTTATTGCATTGCGAAATCTGAAAATAATTCAGTAACGGTTTAGATATCGTGCTGTTTTATTTTTATTTTAAAGTGGGCTTGGCTGTACGTTTAAATTACAAAAAGGAATATGTAGGTAAAGAAATCAACCAGAAAAGTATATTATTGCTATAAAGTTAAGGTGCTTTAATTATAATCCTATTATAATATGTTGAAGATGAATGAAGATGTTTGAAATTTCACATACAGATAGATTTATTTGATAGTACTTTTAAGTGCCATACCACACGGGAATCACTACTACTACAAAATTTGATCACTTGAAAATTTGAAAGGGAATTTGCTAGAGTATTTGAACTTTAAACTATTGAATACCTACTTGAAACTCTATTGGAACAAAAATAATCAAACCATGTCCAGTGAAATAAGCTTGTATAAATCATTTCGATACAAATAGTCAGTGATGCGAACATCCTGTGAACACTGACCACACAGAGGCTTCGTAACGTTCATACATAATGCATGGTTGTGTTTGTATTTCTATTACATGTTTACACTGAAATAGGATACTTTACATTTTTTTTTAATACACAAAGAAACTATGAAAAATATTTCTTAACTAGCCACCGCCTGCGGTTTCACGGGCGTGGTACGTCGGTAAAAAGGAGCCTTTATGCTATTCTAGACCAGAATCTATTTGTGTGCCAAATTTCAATCAGATGTTTTCAGGCCATTCTGTCCTTTTTGCATCCATCCATCCTAAATTTTACATATATAACATTAGTAGGATAGGATTTGCGCGGAGTCGGCACAAAATCACTCGTTGTGGCGGGAATTGGTTGAGGCATTACTAATGGACATAGGTCTAGTAGATATGATGATGATATATTAATAATTCTAATTCTTCTAATTTATTCCTTTCTTATCATGGTCATTTTTGACCTCGACCAATCGAATGTCGAGGTTGCGAGTAAGATTCATAGCTATATAATACCTACCCATCACACAAAACAACCTTAACTATGCCTACCCCATTTTTATAGTAACTAAGCGAGGTGTTTAGTTCAGCCGTACGGCCCATTGACGCGCGACGAACATTTACGGTTCAATTAGTTAGGGACTCGGTGTCCTTACAAATCGATCGAAGCTCAGACGAGACTATTTCGACGGCAGCAAAGAACGAAAAGACATTTTTTTTTCAAATTTAAATTTAGGATTTTTCTATCTTGTTTTTTCATGAAAATTGAAGTTTTTAACGTGTATTTTGTCGCGTAAATAAAGACAACCTATTTTTAAGTAATAAAATACAAAGGTACATCTACCAATTGTCTCTGTATACGTCATACAATTCGGTGCATCGTGTTGTGTGCCATAAAGAGAGACATCAGTTACATGACCGTTTCCACACGGGCAGTTTACTTTTTTCTAAACTTGGGATGTGTCGTTTATTATAATTGAAAATTTGGTAATCAGTAATTAAAAAATTCTACGTAGAAACAAACATTATGGCAGTTAGTTAATCATAATGTGCGAAATAGTAGAAGACATCTTTCGAAAAAAAAAATTCACTCAATTGACCGTGTCTGATGTGTCTGTGTGTTCTTACGCGCAATACTCAAAAACTACAGGGTAGATTTGAATGTAGTTTTCAGCAATATATTGCTAGAAGTTTAACTTAACATATAGGCCCTAAAATAGGGCCTATATGTAAATTTGAATTACAATCGGGTGGAAGTTAGTTTTAAATATGTTATATCATACCTGATAGTTTCCAGTGCTAGTGACGTTGGGTGGTGTGTACCCTCGTCCTCCGTACCCCTGGCCAGGTCCCCCGTGGTACAGGGTGTTGTTGTTCGCGTCTCTGGTCGTCGCCGCGGCGTATGATGACTTGCAGTTTTGGGACATCGTTGTGACCTGGAATATTATATAAAAATGTCTTGTTAGAACGGGTTTTAAAAAAGAAAATTTGAAATCACCCCGACAAGAGCAAAAAATGCTGCACCAATTTCAATAAAACATATTATCTAAGAACGATCGAAATTACGATCATGTCAGCTTTGAAACAAAAAATAAAATCATCAATACGAGTATCGGTCCATTCGTTTAAGAAGTACGATGTCACAGACAGACTCATAAACACAGGCACTTCAAACTTATAACACCCCTCTTATTGCGTCGGAGGTTAATAATAAATACAACTCGTTTACGTCAGCTGCCTGAAATTCTCAAAATTAACCCAGAGTTTGGGAACAAGTATGCTCCCTTGATGGCAATAGGCTCGCCCCTTATTGCATTGGACCTAACATAGCTGGTGAAACCTAGGAGTAATGCATCTAAGGATAGGTTACAAAGATATCATACACCCAGTTAAAAATAGTCGTAAGAAGAAAAGTGACTGAGCAATTTTGAATCTTATATTGATTACGCATTGTGATAAAAATTTGGGACGAATAAATCTCAACTCATATTGGTTTTATACTGGAAATAATTCCAAAACGATTTTCAGCAGGTCTTTTATGTAGTGACTTTTTGCTCCAATTAAAATTACCGTCTTAACTCGACGTAAGCACTTATAAATAAGTAATATAGCCTTAAGACATAAACCCTCGCAATGTCTTTTTGGTGGTAATTAAAAAAAAGCCGGTCCCAAACTGTAGCAGTGGTACAGTTACTAACTGTAACACGAAACCAACAATTAAATTAACGCCTTAAGTTAAGAGCGTTGGCGATTTAAAGAACACACCAATAAAATAAAAAAACCCGAAACAATGGTCGGGCAAAAATGATATTGGGCTTTTTTATCATGAATTTCTCAGTGACAATAGGCTCGCATCCTATTACATGAGACCTTACATAACTGGTGAATAATATCCTGAAAACATAATCAGTGTTATGTTTTCTGGATAATTAGGACTCGTGTGGATAAATTTGTAATTGGGGTGATGCTACTTTTGTTAATATAGTGCTAAACAAGAAGAGAGTGAGTGAGTGAGACGATCGTTTTTAAAAAATCCATGATTCTAAAATTTTATACTGATATTATTATTATCAAAGTGACTTAGTTTGTTTATTTAGCTTTGACACCATGGTATCATCGTGGAATTGAAGAAGAAGAATTCGACGTATAAATACATATATTAGGACTTAGAGAACCTTCTTCGAGAAGAAACTAGTATTATTTATAAAACGATCAAGAAAAGTATCGTTAGTAAAATAAAGAGAATAAAACGTTTATCTCTTATAAAATGACTGTCGATTCGCCGTTTGCATGGATGTAATTTAAAGAAATGTTCTTATAAATTTTTACCCCGAAATGATTAAAAAGGAGGGATCCTTTACTATCAATTTATTGGAAAATTTGGAATGATTTTGTTGTTGAGCTGTGTTCAAGAGTATTTTTTATTTGAGCCAGTTGATTTTTATTTATATTGTTAGTATAGTTGTTGTAAGTATAACTTTATATCATTATTAAATCTATAATCACTCGCTTACTCTTCTAACTTACTCATGAGGCATAAGAGCGTATATTTTTTTGGCGTTCCGTCAAAATGGATTACCCATTTTCTTTTTGTTGACTGTACCGACATAGAAAAATGCCGTTTTTATGTGAACCTCTTTATAATTTAGATGGGCATTCATTTTAAAAGGGGGAACTTTGCATATGTTGGCGAGAGTTCACAGTAACGAGATTAATTTGAATCAACTCAAGCGAAATTGAAACGGTTTTTGACACGCTTTTGTGAAAAGCAAAATGTCTTTAAAGAGTTGTGAATTAAGATATAACCAATAAAAACATAATATAAAATGCAAAACTGTTTTTGTGAAATTTTTAGAGAGGTAGGGCATAGCGGGTAGATTGTAGGGACATCCCTACCATCTACCTGCTATGCCCGTAGTAGTGTCTCACTGGCATGCTTCCATGTCAGCGTAAATGGAAGTCGTCCGTGGAAGTCCTAACCTCTCACAGAATATCGACGGCAAGTAGCAGTAGGTATACATGCTGATGTATTTCATCCAATCAGTGAGGAGTGCCAGAAGATTTCCTTTTGTACTTTTTCAGTAGGCAGCAGCTTGGTATTGTTTCTGTATATATTGTATCTGTATTGTATTACCACCTTTTTTTTTGTTTGCACGTCTGCCACTGCCAGTAATAAAAAAGAGTTAACACCATTGATACAGTTTGGTATCCCCACCAGATTTTATTTATTTAAATACAACATACTATATCATTGCAGGGTGCTACCTAATACATACATAGTTAAAATCTAAAAAATATTAATATAAAATTATTACTACGTACGGCTTGACGATATTTTTTTGAATTCGTCTCCGTCCCACATTCAAGAATTACAATTGTTTGTCATCTTAATCGCTTTGATTTATTTTGAAATCAATTTCGTACTCATCATCATCATTTCAGCCTATTGCATTCGTACTCATTCTGTCATAATTAAAAAATTAATGTAATTCATCTAATAATTTAACACCAACTTTATTGATTACAAAGTTCTCCAGATCAGTAAGTTGATAAAATTTTTACTATTTCTGTTTTAAGTAAAAAAAATCGCTACATCTTATAACTTAAGCCATTGACATGATAACGCACTTAGCAACCGCGTAAACCTTGGAAGGGGCCTGTTCGCAAATTTAATATAGAGCGATTAAACAATCGCAAAATTGTGTTTTCCAATCAAAAAAGTGCATTTACGCCTTATTGTTATCGTATTAAGGTTGTTGATGATGATAAAATAATTTTGTTTCAAGTTTACGTCAATGTAATGCGGAATTTTACCGTATGCATATTATTTACATTAAATTTTAAGATAAAAATATACATAATGTATATTGTGCTCTGATTTCATTTTGTTTGTCATCACGAAGTTTGTTTGTATAAGATGAATTTCAATCATTAGTAGCAATATTTTGGGTTTGGTAATATGAGGGAGAGTAAAACAAAGACCTTTATCCCTCCTAACAAATTACAAAACTTAAGCTTTTACATTACTAAGCTCTGAAAGTTAAAAGAACACAAAAACTCAGTCGCCTACATGTTAGGCAAGCTAGTATTCTGTAATCTTCACCAAATAGTGAAAATTGAAAATTAGAATTTGTACAGAACAAAAAATTATATAATATAATAATAATATGATATAATATTCTACCACATTCACACAGCGCCATCTAGTCCCAAAGTAAGCAATTATATTTGCTTGTGTTATGGGTACTAAACAACTGATATACTACTTAAATATATTTTTTTTTTTTCGTAAATACATACATATTATAGATAAATTACACCCAGACACAGAACAAACCTTTATGCTCATCACACAAAGATTTGTCCTGGGTGGGGATCGAACCCACGACCTCCGGCTTAGCAGTCAGGGTCACTAACCACTAGGCCAGTCAAGTCAATTCAATTCCTTACTTTTTACTTTTTTTTTATTTGTCCGACGTGGCAGATGAGCTTGTGGTCCACATGATGATAAATGGTAACCGCCGCCTATGGAAATGGCTGTGTTGTTTAGCAACGGTTGCGAAGAAAACACAACCAAGGCCCTTTCTACCCAAAAGAAACAGAGAGGAAAAGGAAAATAGGGAGAGAGATTGGTAAGAGAAATTAGGCAGCGTTCCCTCTCTCCAGTTGAAACGCAACAGAATATACTATTTAAAATTAAAATTTACTTGCCTCCTAGCCAAGTGGCAAATGGCAATCGTTTCGATCTATCTATTCTAACAACATGTCAAATTAGTACATTGATCACGTGACATATCGATAGCTTATGTATTGAAGTGACATTTAAATATTTCGAATCAAATCAACGAATTGCCTCTTGTCTAGGGGGGCTGGATATTAAACCCGGACCTTAGCAGTCGTACACAGGTTAAAAGCCATCATAAAAGTGCAACAACCTCAATAAATCTAACGATAATAGATACAAAAATCCCGACTACGAATACCGGTTTTGTATTCGGAGCAATAGGTCACTTTCCGGACCTTCCGTTAGGTGTTAGGTGCACTGTAATTATTGTATAGCCACCTGATTATGTTGCTTAGCTAGCATAGGTAGTGAGTGAAATAGCTTGTAAGTAATATAATGAAATAAGTTATGAAGTTTCAAATGAAACTTTGGACCACGCGACCGCAGCTACAGACAGAAAGTCTTCCAGAAAAATACGATGGTAGGAAAAGATACTAAAATCATCATCATCTCAACTCACTGCTGGACATAGGCCTCTCCAAACACTCAGTCGTCTGACTTCCGCATCCATACTACGAAGTCTTGTCTGAAATTTTGCACTAATAGTACTTAAACGTATATACCACAAAACTCATGTTTCGAATGAAAATTTGTCTCATACTATACACTCGTGCCTAAATTGAACCCACAGAGCTTTAGCATAAAACTAGTTCTGTTTCAATTTAAAATGGTTGGAAAAAATATAATTACTAGTGCTATTCCAGACTATAACGTACTGTTTGCCAAATTTCTTACATATCCTTTCAGTCGATCTGGTGTAATTCTGTAAGTCTTGTTGCACCAAAAAAAGCTGTAAAACACCAAGGTCATCATCATTATTCGTTGCAACCCATAAACGCTGCTGGGCACGTGTCAACTCCAAAGAAAGTGGATGGATTTTAGCCTACTATACCACGCTGGCTACAGGGCTTGGTATAGGGTTTGTATCGAATTTTCCTTTTGTCGCAGTGCTCTTGTCTGCATAAGGTACACCCACGGGTTGAAATGGGATAGTGACATTATGTATTCTTAATCCGTCGCTACACCGAGGTCATTTATGGCAAATTATGATTCGCACTGATTCTTTTTTTAAATAATATCGCAACACAAACCTTTTCTAGTTCAAGCACGTGTGCTTTTTGCACTAACTTCTATCGCTTTCAAGTTTTAAAAGCTTTTTCACTTATTTAAGGAAACTTTTTACTTTTGACGTCACATCACTAAACACACGTTCCTGACACACCCCAACACTTAATGCTCTAATTTATACGTAATAATAAATCAAACAATTACTCACAATAAACTCATTGACAAACAACCTCCGTAGTAAATATACTAAGACATAAAAATGTGTATGTCTTTATTTATATCGAGTAATAGGCTATGAGAATGAATGGGCTAACGGTAGCCAGTCGCATCCGGGTTCGTGGCTCGTAATAAGAACATCCGTTAAACTAGCAATGTGGGGAAAACCCCGAGGACAGTTCCGCTCCCATAAACAATTAGCATAGATGTTTTCCGGGTTCAAAATTGAACTTTCTGGATTGTTTATTAATAAGACTTCGACAAAACGGTCAGAGCTTACCATTAGGCGGGCCGTATGTTTATGTGCCACCATGTCGTGATTATCATCATCATCGTTACAACCCATAAACTTCCCACTGCTAGTCGCGGGTCTCCTCTAACACTGTGGAGGGAATTTAGACTACTATATAACCACGTTGTTCAGACGGGTTGGTATTGTTTCAAATTTTCCTTTTCTCATATTGCTTTCGTCTGCTTAAAGTTACTCCCTTAGTGGCCTTTTACGACACCCACGGATTGAAATGAAGTAGTAACATTATGTATTCTTAATCCATCACTACAGGGTTTTTGTTTTTCAGATAACATGTTACATTCATGTGACTTTCTGAATTACTTTGAATTTTATTTCATTCAAGTCACATACAATCAGCTAAGATAGCACAGAACTATCCTGCGACGCTCGTCCCGTCTGCTACCGAACATCGTGATTGCGTATTGATCGACATACAAACGTTCCCATCTCGTATTCATCACTTCGTATCGGTCACGTACACACGGTTGTCTAGCTATTCTCTGTATAAAAACTATCTCAAATGTAAGGGTGATAGTTCAACTATAGCTTTACTATTCTCTCCGATACTAAGTTATTTGCACTCTCTCGTTTTAAATTTCTAAACGGATTTTAGTGAATTTGCAAAACATAGCCAGGACTTGGACCAAGACAAACAAATCAATTTTCAACAAATTACGCTAGTGCTAGGCACCAGTTTTATTTTTCTTCTTATAAATGTTTAGAAGGCGAAGGATCGAGTGTTATGGCGCGTGTTGGGAGAGGCCTATGTCCAGCAGTGGACTGCAATAGGCTGAGATGATGATGATGATGATGATGAAATGTTTGACAGTTTTCTGGGTAACTTTCTAGCGTCTCCACCGTCCCCTCCAGTGGGCGCTAGGCAAGAGTATGGTAATAGGTAGATCCGGCTATATATGGGGAAGGGCGTGGGGCCCTCAAAATGAAACACAACTGATCTTATGAAGTTATAGTATTAATTTTAAATGTCAAGAAGTGCGTGCACTGCACAAGAAATTGGAATAATAATGAGCCCTCTGTCTTCGACGGATGCTCCGACGAAGACTCGGTTCGAATTTGAATTAATTTTGGATTTTAAATTATTAAAAGTAAATTAAAAAGAAATCAAAAGAGATCCAAAAGTTGGTCAAAAGAGGTGCAGTTGTGCAGGACGTAGCCTGCAACGGGTGCAACCGTTACAACTTGATGAATTCCAACACAAGGAGTGTTGGAATTCATCAAGTTACTCAGAAGGCTTTTAAATAGACTTAACGACTATCACATACAATGGTAACCAGAAGCAATGGTTTTACGTGTTATACGAAGCACAGAGGCGATAGTCAAAATGTCACAAATGGTTAACCATCTATTGACTTACTTTGCTGAACGTCGCTAAATCACGATGTGTGTTAGGAACATTTCAGCACCGCAATGCTTTATGCGCCTTATTTACGACACATCTCTACTTCTTGCTTCCTTTCGGTGGAGTACAAACCTAAGGTTACATTTATCGTTAGTATCGGATCGTTCGTGTCTCGTCTTTCACTGTTAAAAGCCACCCTGTGGTACATTTACGTAAGCTAAGTAGCGATCACTAGTGCTAACAGATATTCGTTTTAGATAACTTGCTGCTCTTAAACTGATTTTATTAAGTCCGCGGTCTAATTGTATGAAACGTGCGATTTAAACTAACGGCAAGGTGGGGTTCATTGAAATGTTGGATATGAACTTTTAAGGAGTATAATGTCAAATGTTGGCAGCCTTCCTTGATGGATATTATCACTGTAGAAGAATCGTCAAGTTCAAATTTCAAATCAAGTCAATCTGGTATCGTCAACATAGAATTTTAATAAAGCGTGTATAGATTCTAGTTATAGTTTTGTCTCTTATCGCTCCCCGCTTATCGCTTACAGTATAACCAACAGGCTTTTCTAACTATTTATTCCTAAGCTATTTTAAATAAGCGTCGCTTCCACTAGTGTCAATATACTTAATGGATTAACATTGTTTACTTGTATATGGATTTATTCAGATATTGTAATAAAGATTAGTATTTGAAGCAAACAAACTATATCAAAACAAGTATCGCTTTCGTAAATATCATGTCCTTTTTTGGATTTGTTGGATTAAAAACATTTTTGATATTTCTATCGGATATATACCAAAAAGAAGACGACCTCAGGCAGCCTAATTAGTCTTGACATTTGGTCGTTTTTATATCGTTGTCAAATATATTAAAATGATAAAGACCATATTTAAATTGACTGGCCTGTTGGTCTAGTAGTTAGTGGCCCTGACTGCTAAACCGGAGGTCGTGGGATCGATCCCCACCCAGGACAAATTTTTGTGTGATGAGCATAAAGGTTTGTTCTGTGTCTGGGTGTAATTTATCTATAATATGTATGTATTTACAAAAAAAAAAAAGTATTTAAGTAGTATATCAGTTGTTTAGTACCCATAACACAAGCAAATATAATTGCTTAATTTGGGACTAGATGGCGCTGTGTGTATGTGGTAGAATATTATATTATATATTAAATTTTCAAACATTTGACATAAACATTTTTTTAAATATTTAGGGTAAATTCGCTCTCGTCATAGTGTCGTATTTCTCTTGATAAGAAGTAAGCCGCTACTAGTTGAAACCTCTCTTACTTTTAGGACCAAAACCAGTTTCACGGGGTATATTCATCATCATCATCATCATCAGTAAACCATTCTCCTCTCCTCTATCTAGAGAGCCGAAAAGGTTCGGGCCATAGTCCACACACGCTGGCCTAGTACAGGTTGGTGGATCAGACATACACTTAGAATTACTTCTATGGTTTGTGAGTTTCCTCACGATGTTTTCCTTCACCGTCAGCAGATGGTAAGTCACTTGACTAGTACATATACATTCCACTAAGAAATCCACATTGGTACTGTCGGTCGGAATCGAACTCGGACTGCATGATTTGCATGCCTGTCACTTATCCATTCGGCCACCATCGCCGATCCGGGGGATATTACTAACTAATTTATATTACTATCTATAACTAATCTATATGACTGGCCTGTTTGGTCTAGTGGTTAGTGACCTTGACTGCTAAGCCGGAGGTCGTGGTTTCGATCCCCACCCAGGACAAATCTTTGTGTGATGAGCATAAAGATTTGTTCTGTGTCTGGGTGTAATTTATCTATAATATGTATGTATTTACAAAAAAAAAAAATATTTAAGTAGTATATCAGTTGTTTAGTACCCATAACACAAGCAAATATAATTGTTTAGTTTGGGACTAGATGGTGCTGTGTGAATGTGGTAGAATATTATTATATTATATTACACCACTTCGATATTATTAAAATGGGCGAGTATACCTTTTCAATTATTTTCTTAGCGCTACACCTGATCCTGTCTACCTTCAAATTTAACTGCATACGTAGAAACTGAGTCACTTGGTGTAATAATTGAAATAATGAATCATTCGACCTTCAATCGTTGACAAAGAAAGTGAGTTAACGCTAAGCATACCGGTAACTTAGTCATTTCGTTAATGACGCGTTTTGTTTGATTACTGAGTTGCGGAAGTGTATACGACTGCTGCGAAAAATCCGGAGTTCAATTCCCGGGTTGAGAAAATACGGTATTGGGTTCTGTCATGAAATAATTGGTTATTGGCAATTGACTAGCCTTCTATTAAATCGGACTTAATAATATAATATTCTACCACATTCACACAGCGCCATCTAATCCCAAAGTAAGCAATTATATTTGCTTGTGTTATGGATACTAAACAACTGATATACTAATTAAATACTTTTTTTGTTGTAAATACATACATATTTTGACTTGACTGACTGTCACCGTGGCGCAGTGGTTAAGGTGGTCGCCTCGCCACTGCATCGCCGTGCTGGGTGACGTGGGTTCGATTCCCACACGAGACAAATATTTGTGTGATTCATAGATATTTGTTTCTAGTCTGGGTGTACTTTGTGTCCGTTAGTTTCATGTTTGTAAAGCTCCCCGCGACACAGGGCTTGTTCCCTAGTGCGGGCGTTGTCTTTTTAAAACTAAACTTTTAAACTATTTATTATAGCTGAACTAACGCTGAAGAGTTTGTTTGTTTGGTTGGTTGAACGCGCTAATCTAAATCAATATTTCAACGCTTAAACGTCCCACTGCTGGGCACGGGTCTCCTCCAAAGATTATGGAGGGAATTTAGCCTACCATACCACGCTGGCTAGACGGCTTGGTATAGAATTTAGCCTACCATACCACGCTGGCTAGACGGCTTTGTATAGAATTTAGCCTACCAAACCACGCTGGCTAGACGGCTTGGTATAGAATTTAGCCTACTATACCACGCTGGCTAGACGGCTTGGTATAGAATTTAGCCTACCATACCACGCTGGCTAGACGGCTTGGTATAGAATTTAGCCTACCATACCACGCTGGCTAGACGGCTTGGTATAGAATTTAGCCTAGTATACCACGCTGGATAGACGGCTTGGTATAGAATTTAGCTTGACTATACCACGCTGGCTAGACGGCTTGGTATAGAATTCGTTTCGAATTTTCCTTTTCTCGCAATGGTCTTCTCTGCATACCTTAACCTTAACCTTTTTTGCCTTTTGCCTACGGGTTGAGATGGCAGAGTGACATTATATATACTTAACCCGTCACTACACGGAGAATGTCTGTATAATCAAATATTCGTCCAAATCGTTGAGCCATATTCGGGTTACCGGTGCATAAATTTCAAAATTAAATAAACAAAAATTACTTGCGTAACAGTATTACATTAGATTTTAAATGGATGTATAATAAGAAAGATACCGGAGATTGGTCCAATTACCATAATTAACTTTATAACCGTAGCTGGAAAAAATATTGCAATTTATAGTCACTACTAATAATTTGGTTATTACGCCAAAGTAAATTAAACTTTAATATTTAATAATAAGATTGTCTTTGTATTGATTGTGTTACATGTCAATAGACACATTATGAGGAATTCATAAATTTATTACATTATGTTTGCTTCACTCAAATATTTTGTTGCTTTATTTGTTTTTAACCATTTAAATTTATTAATTAACCAAATTCTTGAATAGTTGTGATATCTATTGTTGATTATTATTAGAAAACTTGTGAAGCGATGATAGCCAAATGGATAAGATGACCGGCAGTAGATTATAATAATAATCATCATCATCATATCATCCCAATGACGTCCACTGTTGAGCGTAGGTCTCACCTAATTTCCGCTACAACGAGCGATTTTGTCAATTTTTTTTTTATTATAATAATATAATAATAATAATATTTATTAGCACCAATGACACAGTTATTACAATAGAACAAGGTACAAGGTAGAACATAAATTACTCAAATCATTCATCATTTCAACCCATAAACGTCCCACTGCTGGGCACGGGTACCTCCTCCAAAGAATGTGGAGGGAATTTAGCCTACTAAATAACTCAAATACTAAATAATATTGCAATACATACATGAAAACATACATCTTTAACAACCGTGCTAGGTTAAAAAACCTGTAAATATCGCCGATCACCAATTTAATAACCACAGTCTTCGCGGAATACCAAGATAAGGTAGGTAGGTATCAAGTGATGATCCCACATACCATACTTCTTGACGAAAACAAATTAAAGTTTGATTGCTTATTATTATTATTATTTTCTCATATCCAAATTTTATTGAATTTGATTTAGTATGGTGTTTTGGTTCTGTACCTTTCTGTGATATTTCAAACTGTAACCAATTAAAATTATAACAACTTTTTTGACTGTCACCGTGGCGCAGTGGTTAAGGTGGTCGCCTCGCTACTACATCGCCGTGCTGGGTGACGTGGGTTCGATTCCCACACGAGACAAATATTTGTGTGATTCATAGATATTTGTTTCTAGTCTGGGTGTACTTTGTGTCCGTTAGTTTCATGTTTGTAAAGCTCCCCGCGACACAGGGCTTGTTCCCTAGTGCGGGCGTTGTTTTATTAAGTAAATGAAAAAAAAAAAAATGAACTTTGGCGATTAAAAAGAGTGGCCTGAGTTTCTTGCCAAGTTCTTCTCAGAGCTCAACCTTGCCAGTGGCAGTGGCCGTAGGCAAATTTACTGATACCTTTTTTTGGCTTTGTATGACGTTCATAAGTATCATCTATGTGATCCAAATGAATAAAAAGATTTGACTTTGACTTTGTACAATAGAACTAAGCTTTCAATCATAATTTGTCCATCTAAACAGCTATACGAACATAATGACTATAAACTGTTTTCCACGGTTGCGCACAGACTTTCTACGTTCTAACACTAGACTTTCTCTAGGTCTGAGATGCTCTCACGATATACCCGCACTTGTCTGACCATATCTTGATACAAACTGCAACTATAATAGGAGATTCATTGTTGTTAAATGAAAAGGATATTGTAGGTTGTATTCTATAGAATTTACGTTTACGTTGAAATCTAGAAAAGATGAAGCGGCACCGTGGTATAATAGTAGGCTAAATTCCTTCGACATTCTTTGGAGGAGATCCGTGCCCAGCAGTGGGATCTTAAATCAGAATCATAATCATAATCTTTATTGCTTTAAATAGGGTACATATAGGTGTTACATTACAGGTAAGAATATAAGCTCTAGCCCATCCAGCCATGTTAGATAGCATGCAAATATAATAAAATAAAATTTAAACTAAGTAAATAAGAATTAAATTGAATTAAATTATCAATAATGTTATTCGCTACATTAGGGGTTAATATCATGACGATGATGACGTTTTATTTCTCAAGTATATAATTTCTTTTTCTTTACTAAAATCCCACATCTTTCTAGCTTCTCTATTTAAGGCCAAAACTGTTCTGTTCTCGGAAAGGTATCCAATTTGTCAATTATTGGAAACAGTACCAAGTTTACTGCCCGATTGGTACTCAAAGTACCAGCGTGTCTTGTTATTGTAGGTGCCGATACAGCCCGTGACCCCATCCAATAGTACTTAACCATTTTACGCGAGTCTTTAAAACAGCCCTGTCCATTATCTAAAACTCGTCGTTTGGCTCCAATAAGTGTTGTTTAGGAGCTGGGGCCGAGTCTTCTAGCACAATCGTAACACACACAATGGTAAGCCGATGGTCTCATTCGACAGCTGTGATTGGCTTACTTATTCAATCGCGACATATTGCCGGTTCCCCAGGTGGTTTGTTTGCTAGATGGTTTTTTATGTAAGTATAAGAGTGTTACAATAAGCTTATTATTATTGTTGTTCTTTAACAAATAAATACGCTTTTGTTTATAATACGGCTATAGAAAAGTGCTTCATTTTGGACGAACACGCATGAGTATGTCTAATACGATACAGTGAAAACCGCTATTATGATGTTAAAAAACGTGTTGCGTTGTTTTATTTTTACCCACGTGGTATCGGTATAAAGTAGCCTGGGGGCTGACTCTGAATTTCGACATACGATTAGTCGGTTTTAATGTAGATGTCAAATGTTTGAAAGTGACAGCCACCATATCTAAATTTCCTTACATTGACAGCGACATCAAAACCGACCAATCGAATGTCGAAAGTAAGTCTCCAGTCCTATTCCAGACTATAAATCTGACTGTCAAATTTCATACAAGTTCTTTTAGCTTTTCTGGCGTGATCGTGTTACAAATATCCACCCATACTTTCACATAATTTATAATATGATTAGAATTTGTTGTTTTGAATTTCGATACGTTAAAATGAGACATGCTGACAATATATGGATCTATCTCTTAGACTAGGGAGACATTAGAACTAATAAAGCATCTGTGACGAGCCCGTTTACTTGAGATACAGTCGTAACTGACTACAATAAGGAGAGCCGACATCACGACGAATTACCGATAAAACAATTTATTTGTGTCAAACAATTTTGTCGACGTTTTCTTCAAGGTTTGAAGATAACGAGTACACGGAATCGACGAAAGATCTAAGTTTGAGATGATAAAACTAGAAAATAGTAGAATTGTCTTTCTGATATATATTATCTTTAATGATGTTGTTACATATATTATGAATATAATAATAAATGTTGGTATAGGTAGATCTCGGAAATGTCCGCATGTAAAGATTTGGAATACAATTTATTAATAAATTGATGTAGTTTTGTGTGTGTTCGGTAGATAATACGAGTTTTTAAATTTATAAATCAATTAAAATTTTAATATGAAAATTATTTTTTGTGCATAAATTGTTATCTAACATGGTCAAAAGTATAATTATTGCAATCAGCTTTTGTAACTTGGTCGAAACGTCAAGCAAAATAAGTACTTCGTGTAGTGATGGATTAAGAATACATAATGAGAAATGAAGAAAACACTACCCCATGTCAACCCGTGGTTATCATCCAAGTTGACTAAAGGACCTTATGCAGACAAGAGCACTACGAGAAAAGAAAATTCCCTCCACATTTTTTTAAGGAGACCCGTGCCCAGGATGTGACGTTTATGGGTTGAATAAAATATTAGCTAAAAAAGAGGTTTGTACACTTACGTTGGTATGTTAAAAATATATTTTTTGAGTAGATATATTATTAAATCGCCAATTTTTTACAATCATCATACAAATTAGGTCTTTTTTTATTAACCACATATAATTTAAATTGTTTATTAACTGCATTGCGCAGTGACGGCTAGTGATACATTTTTTTTTTCGCTCACTTGTATTACAAAATCTGATATATATAATTAATCTTTTAAAACCTGATTGCGATAATGACAATGTATGGTTAAAGAACAAATAGCCTTGGCTGAAACAAGTCCAAATATTTGACATTTTCTTGCATTTTATAAATGAACGAATACATTAAAGTTTTGCGGTTATTTTTTTTTTTGAAATTTTGCTATTTTTTTTTATCCGTAGGCCGTCCACAGTTGCTTAAAAGTTCAACCAAAAGACTTCCAAAAAACGTGGCTTAAATTTTTCCGTCCTAAGACTGATATTAAATTTGATATGATGATGAGGGCAAATAGCTGCCCGCTATAGTTTTATCCATGTATTATGCAGAATATCCATGTAGGTATTGCAGAAGTATCCCTACTAGTCATTATAAAACATTATTGGGCTGGGCGCATTCCTAAGGTTACCTAGTCAGGTTTCCTGATTCGAAATTAACGTTCGCTTTACATAAAAATGTTCAACGCGCAAATATTCGTGTTTTCTTACTAAAACCAAATGCACATTCGAGTCTTGAAATCTGAGTTCCGAACTAGTAGTAACGAAACGTAATCAGGAAACCGTATGTATGCTCCTTACCTAAGAAGATACGACTTTTAGCTGCAATTTTCCAATATGAGGAATAAAACGCACCAAGTCTAAGTACTCATAAAAGTTTAGTGAAGGATTAATGAGTTAACTGATCGAACGGGACTTGTAAGTAAAGTCGGAGTCTATAGATGAGTTATTGAGAGTTTAAAATAAAATACAGAGATGAAATTCAATTGAGATACATGCATAAAATACCCGGCAAACTGCAAAACTCAAAAAAGTCTGGACAATTTCAGCAATCTTTTAAAATTATTTTTTGACGAACAAGAAAGTTTGACATGAATAGAAAAATTGAAAAAATATGCACTTAAAACTTACAAAAACGTAAAATATAGGTCATCATCATCATCACTACAACTACCTTTATATGTCCCACTGCTGGGCATGGGTCTTGTCCAACGAATGTGGAGGGAATTTAGCCTACTATACCCCGCTCGCCAGACGGGTTAGTGTAGGGTTTGTTTTGAATTTTCTTTTTCTTGCAGTACTCTTGTCTGTATAAGGTTACTCCCTAAGTCACCTTGTAGAACACTCTCGGGTTGAGATGGGGTAGTGACATTATGTATTTTTAATCCCTCGCCACACGAATGGATTTGGTATGGAGAGACTGGCCTGTTGGTCTAGTGGTTAGTGACCCTAACTGCTAAGCCGGAGGTCGTGGGTTCGATCCCCACCCAGGACAAATCTTTGTGTGATGAGCATAAAGGTTTGTTCTGTGTCTGGGTGTAATTTATCTATAATATGTATGTATTTACAAAAAAAAACGTATTTAAGTAGTATATCAGTCGTTTAGTACCCATAACACAAGCAAATATAATTGCTTACTTTGAGACTAGATGGCGCTGTGTGAATGTGGTAGAATATTATTATTATTATTAGTTATGAGTATTGAGTGGCAATTAAGACTTCAGACTACATCTTACGGTAGTTTTAATTAAGATAATAATTATTTTATGATCATATCCACATTTATACTTAGAAGTAACTAGTAACCAATGAGTCAGTTACATTTTATAGCACCAAGATTTAATTGCGTTGTAAGTTATAGCTATAAGTAATTATAAATATATTAATTCAATTATTTCTGGTTAAGTTAATTATGGCCAGTAGCTATACTTTGATTGGGTATTGTTATTTTTAGAAATATCTTATTTTTACACAGTTGTTTAAAGAAAGGAGTTATGTATCGGTCGCATTCTATACTTGACTGGTAATACATTAACTTAAGGGGCGTTGACTTCATTTTGCAGAGCATTAATGTTTTATATGCTATTCATCATCAGTAACTCATTAATGTCACACTGACAGGGCTTAGGCCACAATCCACACACATCCATAGTGCGGGTTGGTGGAACCGACATACACCTAGAATTTCTTCTAAGACATGTGGGTTTCCTCACGATGTTTTCCTTCACCGTTAGCAGATGATAAGTCACTTGGCTAGTACGTATAAATTCCACAAAGTGAAATCCACATTCGTACAACCGGTCGGAATCGAACTTGGACCGCATGATTTGCATTCGGCCACTATCGCTTTTTATATCCTATTAAGCAGTAAGAATAATTAATTATTGCAAATGTTAGAGAAGAAGTTAAAAAGCAAGACACCTGATTCACCGACGAGTTTTGTCTCAGGGGTAGGCAGTGGTGTATCACACCGTCAATTCGCAAACGATGTTTAGTTTTTACACGTAATAGGGCAAAACTATAATAATAATATTATATTAATTTTTTTTCCCAATCGGGTATTGAACTTGAATCCACTTGCACAGCAGCTGTACATGTGACTGTGCCTTAGAAGCAGCAATGACACAAGATTATAATTTTATTCACAAACGAACCCGATACTTTAAGACAGATGATCACACTTAAATGAACAGTTTGGCAATCAATCAGGCCATTACATTGAAACTACTTTTACTAGACTATAGTAAATAATATTGAAATCTAACATATAAGACAGTGTGTGGGTTCACACAACTACGTCTGTTGGTTACGCAACCATTACAAAAATCATACCACAAAAAAATTACGACTACAATCTATATTAAATTATAAAGTTATACCTCCTTATTACAAAATATAGACTAACTGACTTGACTTTGACTGGCCTGTTGATCTAGTGGTTAGTGGCCCTGACTGCTAAGCCGGAGGTCGTGGGTTCGATCCCCACCCAGGACAAATCTTTGTGTGATGAGCATAAAGGTTTGTTCTGTGTCTGGGTGTAATTTATCTATAATACGTATGTATTTACAAAAAAAAAATGTATTTAAGTAGTATATCAGTTGTTTAGTACCCATAACACAAGCAAATATAATTGCTTAATTTGGAACTAGATGGCGCTGTGTGAATGTGGTAGAATATTATTATTATATTACTAAGTATTAAACCAGGTTTAAATTAACATAAGCCATTGTTTTAGTGTCAAAGTTGTCAATTTAAACCTGGTTTAAGCCTAAGTCCGTATTTTGTAATAGGGAAGAGTTGATTTGTTTGTTTGGTTGAACGCGCTAATTCAGGAACTACTGGTCAGATTTGAAAAAATCTTTAAGTGTTGGATAGCTCATTTATCGAGGAAGGCTAAAGGCTATATAAAGTTATGGTTCGGCCAATAATAGCTGAGTAGTGGCTAAACAAAGAACAACGGGAGTCAAGCCCCGGCAACAGATAGTAGAAATAATACAAGGAAGAAGAAATACAAAGACGTGGACCAATACAAAAAAGCACGTAGACCAATGCGTTGGTCTGATCAAATTTTTGGCTAAACTCAGCACCACGGCTCACAATGCTCTCCACTAGGCTCAGTGAAAGAGGAAAATCGAGAAACATAATAATAGATAAATAAATTTTCGCCTCGCCACTACATCGCCGTGCTGGGTGACGTGGGTTCGGTTCCCACACGAGACAAATATTTGTGTGATTCATAGATATTTGTTTCTAGTCTGGGTGTATTTTGTGTCCGTTAGTTTCATGTTTGTAAAGCTCCCCGCGACACAGGGCTTGTTCCCTAGTGCGGGCGTTGTCTTTTTAATACAAAAAAAAAAAAAACAGTGCCTAAACATGACGTGGAAGTCTATATTTGGTCTCCACCCCTTACATGTTACTGAGATATCATTGTTCTCTTTACAGTGTTGTGGTCAGCATTTAGTCAGTTATATAATTTGTGCATGCTAATAGGGTGTGAGTGTGGGTGTGTGTCTGTGTGTCCCTAATAATATAATGGGGAAGACGATACCCAAAGCATTGAAGTATATGTCAGCGTATACAGACACATAATTATGTTATCTTACTAACGTTTTTAATTAACGCTTAAAATCTTTAAAAGCTTAAAGCTTGTCCCAGTAACGCAAGGAGATTATTATTGACTGTTGCGCAAGAGACTCTTGAAAGTCTCAGTTTCAGTCAAAAATTTTGCAAAATAAGCTCGCCCCTATTACATGGGACCTAAGATAGCCAAATGTGGATTTGATGCACTTCTGCCTACTTGTCGGGGATAAAAGTCGTGACGTTATTTTGTGTTTAAAACTATAGTAACTGACGCATAAAAAGCATAAACATAACGCAAAAAACATGAGCAAAAACTTAGATGTTTTTGTTCGTCGACCTAGAACAACGGGATATTATTAATGTGTTTGTTTTGATAGGCGCTTAAATGTTAGCTATTGAATTTATTTGTATTTATTTTCCACATATCACGTAGTTTTTTTATTCTAGAGTAATCCGGATTAAATATTTTTGAGGTGCAACTTTGCTTACCTAAAAAATCTTTTTTTTAAACTAATTATTGACCCACTGCTGGACATGGGGCTCCTTTACTCTACCTAAAGAGCTGGGATGGTACAAATACTAAGCATTAGAAATAAAAACAAAATGACTCACCTCTAAACGTAATGAACGGCAAAAAAACACTAAACAGATTAAAAAACACAAATAGAACACAATCCCCGCGCAAAACTCGAATTTCGAAACAAAATGGCGATCTGTCAGTTAGTGTAAAAAAGGAACACTGGCAGTTGGGGGATTCTTGATAGTTTTTCAGTTGAAATTTTGGAGTTTAAAAATAAATAAGTGAGTGTTAAAATGCGGGGTTTTGCTAGCAACGAGTGCATCAGTTTGTGCGGTACGGTAATGAATGGTAGCGAGGTGGCCGCTTGAACGGCTTTGGCGGTAAATGTGTGTCTTGATGTGATTGGCGCCGCACTGCTTGATACTTTCGGAAATGCGGTGAACTCGTCAATTAAGGATTTTTTCCGTTCATTAAAATTCAGGAATTTGTCTTTTGTGTTGTTAAATGTCATTAAATAAAAATTGGTCGTCTGTAACAATATACTGTAGGTAATAAAATATTAAATTAGTAAGATATTTATTAATTGTTTATAATTATGAGACTTTTCTTAGCTTTTTTGAACTAATTATTATTAATTCTAAAGGTTCACGATTATTGGCATTGCAGTTGTTTAGCAACCGTATTTGCATGTACTCGTATTTAGTTGCATACTATCCCGTTGCATGAAACTATTTGAATTATAAAATGGAAATTTATGCGATCATGCATTCGGTATTTAAATACCATAATTTGCTTAAATAAATTTATTATTTTTATTTCGACCGGATTTCGACAAGCGTAAAATTCTCATTTTTAACCGACAATATTTTTTATTCGTATGAAGCATTTTCATGAATGTAGGAATAATGATTATTCAAATCATTCGTTTTTAGGATTAAGATTATATTAAACGTGAGTTGGATTAAAGCGATGATAAAATAAAAAAGGAAGAGTTTTTTGTTCATTGTTTAATTTATCAAAGCCTTTCCTACTTCTCAAATAAACCAAAACCGTCTTTAAACCAAATCAAGTATCAAAACTTTGTACTCCAAGTACCGTCCAACGTTAAAACACTCTCTATAAGAACGCCGAATATTTTGCAAAGCAGAATTTAGCTCGACAAGTATCAAGTCAGTGTTGCCGTGGTATGTAGTGTAGCGGTCTGTGCAGTCGAATCGACTTGGCATTTTGGCTGACAAAACGCTTGCGATGAAGCTAAAAATTATGGAGACAACTTGTAGATTTCTTCATCCATGTATCACTTAACAATGGTGTCCGAATGGGAAGATATCCACATGCGAAATATGCGGTTCGAGTTTGATTCCGTCAGCCAGTATCAATGTGGATTTCACTTTGTGGATTTATATGTAGGTACTAGTCATACTAGTTGGAAGGCGCAGCTTGGAACGGCTCCCCACTAGATAGACCGACGATATGGTCAGGGTTTGCTTGCGGCCGTTGGTTGCAGATAGCACAGGACCGCTCGCAGTGGCGTAAATAAGATGAGGCCTATGTTCAGCAGTGGGCGTCGTTGGGCTGATATGATGATGACGGTGATGATGACTAGTTATGTCGATTGCCATCGGCTAATGGTGAAAGAAAACATTGTGAGTATTTGTGAGGAAGGTAGAAGAAATTGTATGGTGAATGTGTTCCATCAATCTATATTTGGTAGCGTGTGTAGATTATGTCAAACTCTTTTAGCTCTCTAGATAGATAATAAGAGGAGATCCGAACTCAGCAGTGAGATATTATTGGGTTGCTATTATTATTATCTTTATTTTGCATTGGTCAGTGGTTAATAGCCAAACCATCATCCGATTACGTCATATTGCAGCTCTGAAAAGCAACTGGAGTTCGGTAGTACTATTAATTATGCTGGAACTAGGAATCGTTTTGATCGGCTAAAAATATAGATTGTGTTTACACTACCTAGAAAAGAAAATAATGCACTTATAATATTATTATGCAAGAATTAACTGAAAAAAATATAAATACATGGACGCATTTTGTAAGTTTACATGTAAATAATAGAGTTTAGATAATTATGTGCTTTCTTTTGTTTTGTTTTTTGTTTTAATCTATAAATTTATTACTAAAACTTAGAAAATAAGACAACTAGTCTGCCTTGCTAAGAAAGAACGACGTATTGACCTTATATTGGTCACAGAAAAAACGCACGAAAGATAGAGTACTTACGATTTATTATTCTATGAACTTTAGGGGCATTTATATCGTTTTACGTTAGCAAGGCAGCAGTGGTCTAATAAAAAGATAAATATGGTATATAATATAATAATGGGTTTAAGATAAATAGAAGAAAAAATAATTGATAAATTTAGAGTGAAATTCTACAGAAAAATAGTATTAGTAGTAACATAAAATTATTTTTACTGTATGAGGTGTGGAATCGCTGCTTTATGTAATTTTAATTTCTTTATTAGCATTTACTTACACGCTTTGGCATCTCAGAAATATCTGAGGAAATATAATATGATATCGCATAAAATTTTTGTTCGCGTATATTCCTTGTTTCTGAGAAAGTAATCAAGGACGCTACGACGATGAAGGCTTTTCTTCCAATGAAGCCAGCCCTTGGAGAGTATTTCAAACTTTTAGCTTTTGCCTTGTTAAATTTTTGAACAAAACTTTTACCTATATTTTTCCTTGTTTTGACTGTTTGCCGTTCTACTTGTGTCATTTATTTTTTAAATTCAACAAACTTTACATGAAGTCTTTTTAGTGAAAATCGGATCCTAATGGCTTAATAATACCTAATATACGGCGGTGGGTTTAAGTCCAAAGAAAAAATCATCATCATTTCAACCCATAAACGTCCCACTGCTGGGCACGGGCCTCCTCTCCTCTATCTAGAGAGCTGAGATGGTTTAGGCCTTAATCTATACTCACGTTAGTGGATCAGACATACACTTAGAATTTCTTTTAGTGTATGTGGGTTTCCTCACGATGTTTTCCTTCACCGTTAGCAGATGGTAGGTCACATGAATAGTACTTCGGTTAAGGTCTTCACGAGTAAAAAAATAAATTACTCCTAATTTCTGTTCTTTTTCAAGCGAGTTTGGTATCATAAAATAAGTAGGATAGATAAATATATTATGTTATTCTTCAAATTCCTTCACAATCTAATCTTACGTATATTGTGTGTTGATCTGAAAAATGAACAAACACAATTTCTCGCACCTGTGCTTCAATATGGAAAAAATACAAAGAAATACAGTGTCGCAATTGTTATGGCTGTCGATGTTTTTGTATTAGAAAAATTCACTGGCTCGGTATCTAAAGTGTACGCCCTAATTCTAAACCGCTGGAAAGCATCGTCTAGTTAAATTTTAAAAATAGGGTATCCTATAGAAAATTTAAAACTTTGAAAATTACAGACGTTCATGAGCAGCCGTAACCGCTTATCATCAGATGAGCCGCTTCCTCATCTGCCACTTCAGGCAATAAAAAAAACGAATATAATATAATCTTTTTTTTTTTTGTATTTATTTGTTTTACGTGTAATTTTTGATATTGTTCGATTTCGATGTTCGAACGGAACCTTTCCATAAGTTCAGGATCAGGCCCGTAAAGGAAATTCAAATCCAAATTAATTTATTCAAAATCGATCACCAAGCTGGGTAGAAAAGGTTCGTATTGGATTTTTGTGTCATGAAAATATATAGTACTTACCTATCAAATTGAAACAAGGAGGTTGCTTTATCTTCTTAATTCATGAGACAAAACTTCAGTACAGATGAAAATGTATGAAAGTCTGGAAAGTCAATCAAGACACGATAGTAGCTGCATAAACATAGCAAAGATAAACAAAGAACTAGGTCATTACATACAGATTTAAAAGCCTTCTCTATACAATGAAGCCCCCAGCGTATGCGTCTATAGGTAAGCTTCCCACGGCGAACTGTGATGCAATTCTAGTGTCTAATGTCAGAGGTGCCCGTTTTTTGTACACCGTTAGCCCTGCACAAATGGCGTATGGTTTATATCATAAGAGGTAAGCGATTACATAGGCGGAAGCGGATTTACACGAACTCTGGTAAATTTATGTTAGAAAATTATATTCTATTAGATAACACTAAAGTTTACATGCTGTAATGTTACAATAGCATTTGCCCGTGACTTGTTTCTTTTGATCTACTAACATATATAAAGACATGGTCTATCTGTTTGCCATTTAAATTTGTCATTTTATATAAACTAACAACAAAAATCTAAATATTTATCCATTCGTATAAATTTTCGCATTTATAACAATAATAGGATAAATGAGGAGTGCTTATAAGCGATAACGAGTAATAAGTATTCTGCAAATATCAATAAGGTCAATGCTTGATCGTATCTTCTCTTGGAATATGACTTGCACAAAACATTGAAGAATACAACGCAGTTATTTTTCTATTTACTGGCGATAGCGTTCTATAAATAATTCAATTCATAATAGCTACGTTAACTTGACAAGGCAGAAGAGATTATTTAAATGCAGTACCTAGTCTCTGAAACTGTTAGTATGATTTAAAAAATAATTTTGCACTAAAAAGCTCCATTAAAGAGACGTGATGAGTTTTAAACAACCAATACATTACAGTTAGCCTGTCATCCCACTACCGGGAAAAGACCCACCATGAGATCCATACATGTCTGTAGTATGACTGACGAGCATTACCACATTGTGCCACCTTATGATGGGCTGCCGGCCCATCGGCACAGCAGCAGACTTCAGTAATGATGGCAAGATGAGTTGGACAAAGACTACCGCACATTGGCTATGGATAGAACAATAAGGAAACAACCAATAGAGTTTACAATTTACTTATATCATCTCTTCTACATTCGTCTAACCTTTTGTGAATTCCATTCCTTTCACACCGCAATCCAAAGAGGTAGTTACCATCCTGCAAGGTACACCTTGCATTTAAATATTTGCAAATAATAGTACTGGTGTAATAAACAAACCTTGCACAAATCCCAACTACTCACTAAAAGTAAGAAATCCTCCACTCTCCAATCATCAAAATAACGATATAATGGTCAGCACGTAAATCATGTACATACTCGTAATTAGCTATAAAGACTTAAATTGAAAGCCGATCCCACATTACACATTGTTATTTAAATATGTGAAAATCTTAGAATTATACTTCTCTATGTTATAAGCGACAAGCGGAATTCACAAGCAGTTGCAAATATTCATTCATTCAATACTCCGCATACGAAATTCCTGCGTTTAATTTTAGAAACTGTATATTTTTTGTTGATGTTGATTGGTTAGATCTTGTGTGTGATATATCATAAGTGGCAGCGGGATGTAGGTAAGATCAGCGGGATGCAATGTCAAAGTTTAATGTCAAAGGTGCATCTTTTGTATACCGTTAACTATGCAAATATTGTATGGTTTAACGGAGAAGCTGTAGCGAAAAGACTAAATTTTGATCTCTCAGATTTATTCTTAGATTCTCAAGAAAAGGATATAGAACGAAAAGGAAAGGTAATAAAAAGACGAGCGGCAAGATAAAATATAATGTAAATATTTAAATTATAAATATTTCTTGTTTCTACGCTGTTTTGATGAGGTTTAGTTACAGTTTAGTTGTGTTATATAAAAAAGAAACTCTATTATTATGATTGAACCAACAGTATTATTACTATCGACGTTATTCCATCGATCTACTTAAATGTCACGTAGTCGAAGATAAACTTGTCAGATATGGAAAGCAAAAATTTATAAACAGAATAAATTTTCACCGCCTAATTTTAGAATAAGTATGTGTGGTTTAAGTTATAAGAGATAGCGAGTTTTTAATAATACAGAATTGAGTATTTTGTTTATTTACAATTAGACACTCGCTGTTTATGGAAGAGGGGAACCTCATAACACACTGCTTTGTCTAAAAGCAGTGCTAAAAAATATTATAAAGCTGAGTTGATGAAATAAACAATTTTGTTATTTAATAATAGAGAATAATTTCTTGAAGGTGACAGATTAGTGAGCTGCTAACCTGGGGGTAAATGTGCATTGCAGTTTGCAGCATAAGTGACACAGTGAAGCCTCTGTCTACATAAAAACGAAACTGCTGTAATTTTTTCCTTCCCCATTGGGGTTTGAAGAAAATGAAATTGAGAAAATTAAGGAATATTAGACACGTGTTAAAAAATTAATCAATAATTATATTATTCATATTGACAATGTAAAAAAAAGGTTACGCAATTTTCTGAGTGAGGTAAACAGTTTTTGAAGTCCAAATGTTGCAACTTATTAACGTAAGCATTGAAGGAATTAAACCATAAATCATTTAAAAACTATTTGAAAATTAATGCGTCTAGTTTAACATCTGACAGGTTTGCTTACAAAAGTATTTAGACATAGTTACAAGTTATTTGCCATCTGAGAGGCAAAAAAATGATAAATTATTTAGTGTCTAGACATAATCTGTTAGTAAAACTTCAATGCAGTTTGAATTTTTATATGTTTAGTAACGTATCCTAAGAACTTCAAAATTTATCCATAAATTGCAGGTTTTGAAATACGGTCGATTTTTAAATCATTTTTATATTGGAACATGAATGTTTATATTGGATGAATCGTATAAAAAGTTCTTGTGTGTTTTCATTAATTCATTTGGTACTATGATTTTTTTTTTTATGGAATAAAAGTGTTTGACTATCTTGATGGTTAAGTATAGAATGCGATTATTGAATACAAGATTGTTGTTTTGATCCTCACATAGGACAATTAAAATTATTCTTAGTTAATTATATGTATGTATGTAAAGTTCCTCCTAAAAGAAGGTTTGCTAAGCACGAACGTTGATTAAAAAAAGATAGGACAGTTGTCATTATAATTTATTAAATAATATTTGTGTAACGCATTTTTTCACTGTATTTTTTGTGTTACGTTGTTATGCAATGTTTATTTACGTTTGTACTGTAGCTTGTCACTTGTGCCACGTCTTAAGGGGCATGGAAAAGATCGCACCGATAACACCGCCTTTGTACCATCCACAAAGGTCTGTATCGGTCGCGATTCTCTCATTGTGAATAGCGATGACAGAATTAGATTTTTGTTTAACTGTACTCGTGATAAGCGTTGTCTTTTAATTTCAAGACTGTTTTTAGATTCAAATTTATTTATTTTTAGCTAGTTTTATCGTTTTAACATTTGTACTGGCATGTTACCATACAAAAGCACGGAACATAACCCCATATTGGGGAATGTGATATGCCAATGTCTATGAGGGACTGTTATCATATTATATACTCGACTGAAGAGGTGAAAAGGCAAAGAGAGAAAATAATTATGTTTTAGAAACAAGCGCATTACTACAACGTTGTAAGCTTTTGCGAGTGATTTAAATATTTCGGTCTTTTATAGCATTTCTTGGTCTTTATTTAAATAGTCAGCCTTTGATCACGATTGGTACAATTCGATCGAAACGCCGGGCAAATAAAAAGGTACTTACAATGTCATTAGTCTTTCTAATTTAATACCTACTTGACGTAGATCCGTTTTAAAACAATTAAATGCAATATAATTTCAATGTTTCAATTTTTATTGTATTTCAATTTGTTGTTTGCATCACATCTCTACTCTTCTTGTTTCTGCAGAAACGAGAAAAGTAGAGATGTCTGAAATTTAGGTCGCAAAAAAAACCTATGAAGAATCTGTAATAATAATATATTTAAGAACCATACAATTATAAGAATATAATTTTTTTTGTAAGTTTGAATTTTATGATTAAATCTTGAGACTTCACTTCAGGCTTTTATTTTCAGGCCTTATATGCTAAATAATTTATATTTCATTCAATTGCATAATTTGAATGCTATATTGAGATGGTACATATATATTCCTTTTTTGCAATAGCTATGCCACTTCTCTATGTCAATCCAGCCACCGCCTGTTTCTTTAGGTTATAAGTTTAGAAGGAGGCTCCAATAATAAGATATTAAAGATTGATGATGATGGTATTATTAGCTATACTGCGCATAATATGCTATATCAAAATCTTATATTTAAATAATCGTTATTTACACTAAATTATCTTTACTATTCTACGAGAATAATATAATTGGAAGCCTACTGCCAAAAGTCATTTTCGTTCTCAAAAGAATTGATGAAATCGTCGTGTGAAGTTGGTTCAATATCATCAGTGGTTTCATAATTCGATAGATCAAACTTATCAGCTAAGAAAGTGTCAGAAGCGTATGTGACTGCCTTCTCTGTTGAAAAGAAACTATCAACATAAGAAGAGGCTTTAACTGTTGTCGATTCTTCAGTTGTTTTTTCTTCAACAATAACTTTATTTTCCTCTACATGGTTTTCTTCTTTTTCTTTCTCGACAGTGTTTTGTCTCTTTTCTTTATCATTATTAAAGTTGCTTTGTCTCTTTTCAAAGCTGCCTATGGGTTCAGGTTCGGGTTGACAGAATCCTCCCCAGAAGTGCCAGCCATGAGGGCAAATAAAGATTTGAGGGTACAGCTCCTGGTTTTTAAACAGGCATACGTAGTAATGGTTGCTGCTTGATGAAAGAACTCCATTTTGGCCTACAGTTTTACAGGTGGGCACCGGCTTTTCTTGACATTGTCCGTTTTGTAGTAAAATCTGAAATGGAACAAAATGATGTGTTCTAAAAATCCATATTTCTGTAAAATTACAGAAAATATAATAAACTAATTGTGGGTGTAAGTTATCTCGCTGGTATCCATACTAATACGGACTACATCAACACAGAGTAAGGATGGGAAGACAACTTACTGAGCTGAGCTAGGCAAGACGTAGTTGCTAAGCCTTACTAATTGTATTTAGACCTAGTTGATTAAGTTAGGAACTAAAATATTTGTAAAAAATCAAGCGTATTTCTCGCCGACAAACCGAAAACTACATAGTATGTACAAGAATACCAGATCTTACTGAGCACTGTGCTGTCTGAGGATTGTAGGCATAATGTCTTGGACACAAAGCTTCCCTGTGATCTGCCGGTCTACCATCAGGGAGACCTTCAGGTGGTGAACATAAGTGGAACTTTCTGCAGTCATAGGCATCTGGGAAGATCCCCACCTGTAAAGATTAACAATAAATAAAAAAAAATGTGGATGACTCATGAGCGATATTTCTGGATAATGTCGCACGTGCAGGGGTTCTAGAATAAGAATTAAAATGTATATTTGCGATAAACGTGGTTACACGGTCTTTTTATTCAACATTGCGTCGGTGGGTCTCCAAATTTTATATTTTGATATCTGCATTTTCTATTTTATCTATATCTCAATCCTTCAATCCACCGTCCAATCCCCATTGTTTTAATTTTCCTCCCTATTAATCTGGTCCTCTCTATTTTACTTTTCCTTCATATTTTCCTTATAAATAGGGAGACCTATTTTCCTTTTTATTTTCGGTATGCAGGGACATATTTCTTCGGAACCAATTCTAAGAGAACAGAGCCATGTCCATGAGTGGCGGTTAACACACAGGTGGGCCGCTTGCTAACCTAAGAAATATGAACTTGTGTTATATTAGAAATAACATAATAAAAGGCAATTTTTAATTTTTGTTCAGCAGCGGCATGTTATAGTTTGTTGGATAATAAAAAAACATAATCATCATCAAAATTACAGCACACTTTACGATTGTAATATATTTAAATTTATTTGAATTTCTGAGCAATCTGTTCAATCGTTGACAGTAATTACCTGTTTAACAGGAGCACGAAAGGTTTTGGAGGTAAAAACACGTAACCGACATTCTGTCGATTGTCAATGAACGACGTGATCTATTTATGAATGAATGAAGTGCCTTTGCAGTAAAAAATCTGTTGAAATCGTCACGCGAAGGTAATTATGTCTGCTAATTCCGACTTAATTTTTGATATTTGCGCGTCTGGTTTGGTGTTCTAGTGGCTGGATTTAATATTGAACTGTTTATTTGGAGACAAACTTCTTTTACATATTATACTTATAGTAGGTATTCATATTTCTGTTATAAAAATATTTCAAAAATTACTGTCTACTCGTATGAGGTCAAATTATCTGTTTTGGAATTGAAACCTAGCCTTAGTATTCACTTTCTATCTCAACCACCTTCAGCGTTGTAGATACGTCGCACACCTCTGATACGATATGGCCTCATATGAGTACATATATTTGAGTCAGCCACAGTTTATTCAGTCTCTTTCACTGCTGAACAAATGCTTGGACTTTAACTTTCCACTCCTGTCTTTCCCTGGCCTTATTTCACCAGTACTTTTCATAAGCATTTAGTCCTTACACCAGCGTTTACTTAGACTTGCCCATCTTACACCAGACCCACAGTTTATCTTTTTTTTTTGCAATTAATAATGAATAATATTTAACGCGATCAATTTCTATTTACCTATTTCCTAAGGGCGCTTCGACTGGGTTACATCGATCAATGGTCTTTAGAGTTACTAACCTGTTCACAGCTGTGTTCAAACTCCTGACTTGTTAGCTGACATTCAGGCACCGCATCAGGAGAACAGCGGCCATTGTGAGCGTTGCAAGTGTGTCCATCTTGGCACTCTTCTAAAGGAACCTAGAATACCATCAGTACACAGGGTGAAATTTAATGAAGTATCTTTGGACAAATTTCTTTTTTCTTTTATAAGACAATGTTCGCACTAGGAACAAGCCCTATATCGTAGGAGACTTTACAAACTTAATAATTCGCTTGTGGAAATCGAACCCACGTCACTTGGCACGGCACAGGGCGATGTTAGTGGTAAGGTGACCTTACCACTAGATAAGCCACGACTGTCACAGTCGGATAAAATTGTATTTGAAACATGATTTTTTTATCTAGCTACGACTTACCGATTCTCTAATTCTACCGATAGCCTAATCATGGTAGCTATGAGCCATAGGGTGAAGACTACCCAGTATCCAGGATCATTCGCGGTAAAAAATGGTTTATAGAAAAAAATTGTTGCTGGGGCACTAAGGTACTGTGTTTCTGAGATTCATCATCATCATCTCAGCCTATTGCAGTCCACTGCTGGAGATGAATAATAAAAAAAATAATAAAATAATAATAAATAAATGAATTTCTGCACTGAGATTGTCAGTGCAGAAATTTTGTTTTAAGATTTGTGTCTCTCATACTGTCGATTTAATTGGCAGCAGCTACCCATAACAGCAGGGCTAGGACTAAGACTTTCTGCAAACAAATATATTTTAAACCATACCTTAAGCCATCCAACAGGCAGCGGCACGCATGTCACAGATACAGTGCAGTTCTGGCATGCCATACCAGGACGTGTACAAATGCCTTCGACATCTAGCTCACCAGCACCAAGAGTCATGCCCAGAGGTACTCCTGCCATGCGGTTGCCATTGATCACGCCGCTAAGGTCGAATGAGGTCGTTAACTGGAATGGAAAAAGCTATCGTAAGTTTAGTTATATAAAGTAGTAGTTAAAGTAAGTCCACATGAGGTATGGAAAGGCATAAATCACGTAATTAGAGCTGACGTCATATTTCGGTGATCCAATTATTCCAATGTAAATTATTATATTGATCCTTTGCATCAAACAAAGACGCGTAGAGCTATAAGTCATTCAAAATAAAAGGTTTTATGTAAAATTTTCAAATTAATAAGCCTTCTTAGCTTGTTACTAATAAGAATAATCTGAGAATTCAAATGATATATTAGTCCTGCAGTCAATTAACAACCAAAAAATTATTCTGAAATCGATCTTGACGTATTCTGACATTTTAAAAGCTATCCGCAATTTCATTTGAAACTTGAACCTTCTTTGTTTCAAAAACTAACTTACTAATAAATTAACTTTTATAGTAGCTACATAAAACATGTACTTAGTATAAAATAGATTGAAATGCGACAACTATAACTAAACAGGGAAATATCGCAACTATATTAACATGCAATCACATAAAACATATCAATATTAATAAAATATAACTCACAGATTGCGTAAATGCAAAAAATGAAAAGAAAATAAATTTATTCCACATTATTGACACTGATACACCAACAGATCCCAACAACGTTTTAAGAACTAAAACAACTTCTTGATAAATGAAAAAATGTATGAATTTGTGAGCCCACTGATCTTTGACATTTTTATCTTTATTTCACGATAAATACTGTTTAAAATACAATGCCAAACTATATTTGGTCATTTGTTTATTGTAAAAATGTTACAACGCGTCATTATTTGGCCGAAACTGGATTGTTTTGTAGTACAAAGAATTAGTATAAAGTCCAGTGTCCGGTGTGACCTACGGAATAATTAAGGATGCACTGAGCGTTGGTAGATATGTTAACTTACTTATAAAGCTACGATTCAGACCAACCGGCTCGCATCGGCCCGCACCGGGCGGCATTTTACAATGCGTTAAAGAACATTGAAATGTATCAACAGTAATTACAGTTCATATTTGCATGCAACTTACGCATAGTTACCTCCGTCGGCATCCCGCGACGCGTCGCGACGGCCGACCGGCTCCGACCGGCTGCCGCGGCATGCGTACGGCTGCCGCGGTAGCCGTACGGGTGCCGCGGCAGCCGGTCGGAGCCGGTCGGAGCCGGTCGGAGCCGGTCGGAGCCGGTCGGCCGTGTGTCGTACGGAGATTACGGTGCAGCAACAGCTAGCGAATCATTCAAGTTGTGTTCTTCAAGCGATATTTTAAATAATATTTCACTTTACGTCTACGCGGCGCAAAGAGAGCGGCACTTCTAGGCGCTTGGAGTGCGTACGGATTCCAGCGGACGCTGTCGGCTGCCGCGGCACCCGTACGGCTACCGCGGCAGCCGTACGCATGCCGCGGCAGCCGGTCGGAGCCGGTCGGCTCCGTTCCGATGCGGCGCGACGCGAGCCGGTTGGTCTGAATCGTACCAAACATTTTGTTTAAGGTTGTGTCGCGATATCGGTGGCGCTGCATTCGAGTAGTAACGACCCTTCCTTGGTTCTATATAAAGTATCGCAAAGCTTGGTAACCGTGATGTCTTAGTTATCTAAGTTTTTTTCATTAGTAATTATCATTTCAACCCATAACCATCCCACTGCTGGGCACACGTCTGCTCCAAAGAATATGGAGGAAATTAAGCCTATTATACCACGCTGGCCAGACGGGTCGGTACAGGGTTTGTTTCGAATTTTCCTTTTTTTGCAGTGCTCTTGTCTGCATAAGGTTACTCCATTAGTCGCCGTTTACGCACCCACGGGTCGAGTGACATTATGTATCCCTAATCCGTCACTAAACGGATCATTAGTATTGCTTGGCAAATATTATATTGCTATCTCTATTAAATTGAAACCATCTTCTTCTTCTTTTTCCTTCAATGTTTACTTCTAAAATGGTCTTAAAAAGTTGTCGTTACGTTTCAAGTGGCCAATATTTTTTTTTTCATATTTTCTGAAGTTCTTAATAACTGTCTGTGCTCGTCATCCCTTTCTTATACTTCTTTATTTGTTATCTTTTCTATTATGTGCAAGTAAGAGGGAGCAAATAATATGTTTACTTGATAAAACAGACTACACTACAGTTATAACTTATAACTTTATATTTAACTGTTATGCAAAAACTAGCTTCTGTATGCCTAATCTAGGTTATAACCGTGTACACTAAGAACCTATATATACCTATCTTCGTTTCGTCATCATCATCATATCAGCCCAATGACGTCGACTGCTGGACACAAGCCTTACCTAATTTCCGTCCGCCGACTTCTTCGTTTGTTCAAAGACATTGTACCTCAGAAATCTTTGTTACTATATTCATATTTAAGTGCTTTCATTATATTGTATTTCCTTTTAAAACTTTATGAAAATTGTTACAAAGGGCCTCGTTATTTAATTTGACGAGGCAAGATGGCTGCTATGAGATTAAATTTTACTATTAAGTACTAAAGAAATTTAAATAAACATAATTAAAATTATGTTTATTTACTGTTGTATGTATGTTACTGCCTCGGTGGCGCAGTGGAAAGTGTATACGACTGCTGTGCAAGAGGTCCCGGGTCGGGTGAAAATTGTATTGGGCTTTTCTATCATGAAATTCCAGTATTGAGATTTTCCCGGAGTTTGGTAAACAAATGTTCCCGGTAGATGACAATAGGCTCGCCCCCTATTTCATGGGACCAAACATAGCTGGCGAAATGTGGGTGTGAAACACCTCTGCCTACCTCTTCGGGGAAAAAGGCGTGATTCTATGTTATGTTGTTATAATTTTAATTGTTATCTATAAACACAAACGGAATTGACAACATGCAATTATTTCTTTGTTATTCTGATTCAAGTGACCCTGGTAGGGACATATTCCTTGCAATTTAAGTGATAATAGCGACTGTCTGCTGCATTTGACCGCGGGTTAAGTCTTTAAAAAGTAACTTGGGCAGGACCCTGCGCCTATTTTCAGGATCTAAACTATCTTCATGACAAATTTCACTCACATACAGTGAATTATCCACGAAAGCTTACAGACCTCACTTTCGCAATACCTATTAGTTAGGATAATATATTATCATCTTTAACGTCTAATTAGATAAGCTTATCGTAATTGGCGTGTTCCCGTTACGATAACATACACACGTCAGAAAAAATATAAAAGTTAAATTATGTAAGATAAGTTATCAAAAGAATCTTATAATATACATGACTGTGTTTTTGCAGATGATTATATAAGTAGGTACTTATTACAAAATGTTTATAAGGATGTCAGATGTACGCGTTTGAAGAAACTAACCTGTCGAAATCTGACTATTAAACTCTTGATAATGCGTTGCTGTGAGTCGCGTAGGCGACACCGCGTGTGGTAGCTAGTATTTACCTAATCTATACAATAAAGTATAAAATTTACGACGCCTGTAAACAACTTGCAATTTATCAAATGTTTCGTAAATTGACGGCGCGAGCGCATCCCAGATCATCGGTCATTGACATTCGAACTTTAAAAGCGCAAGTTCTATGCGGACTTCTAATAACATTCGTTTCTATACGTTATACGAACAAAATGTATACAATTTATGGTAATAGATTTAAATTCATCGTATGCAAATTGGCTAACACAACAACAACAACAAAATCATTAAATGTGATCTGTTCAGCTATCGAAATTATAACAACATAACAGAATTTACAGATTTTTTTTAAAATTTGGACACATGACTCACAATTAATTTTAAGAATTTTGTTCAAATTATAATTAAGTATTTAACCTTATGCTACACAAAATAAATGTAAGTACTGACAATTTCAATTGCTGACTTTCTAAATGATTATTTATAAAATGGCATCACTTGTTTTTGTTTGACATTGCATTTAAAAAATCAATAAATAATAATTATTTATTTATTTATTTCATAAAAATATAAGTTTACAGCTGTTAAACCAAGACACTTATATTTTATATTAAACGTAACTACATATTATAACTAATTATCTACAAAGATAGCTAATTATCTAGAAACGGTAACCAAATAGGTATATCTGGTTTATTTTTAATTAACATAATTATCGGATTAGATTTTGATCATATATTATGCCTGTAGTGCTTGCTTGTCGTTTTTTTAATAGGTTATTCATTATTAACTTCTCCATCTTCCTACTTCTGAATAAATTTGTTCCGGACACCCATAGTGAGTTAACCTTCCTTAGGATTCCTAAGTCTCAAAATTTGGACAGGAATCATAGCCATAGGTGTTTAAAGTTACAGAAAATTGCTATGGATCCATCTATGTCAATAGGTAATTCTTTACCTTACCAACTTCTAATTAAATTCGCTTCGGGCACCAAGAATTAGGTTGAGATTCCAAATATCAAAACTCGGTCTTATGCAAGGGTTCGTCACTGTTTTACAGGAGTCACGGGGATGTGTGTGTGTGGGAGGCATTACAAAATGTTTAATATTTCTATAAAACAAAATACAAAATAATTCAAAGGTATCTTTGTCAAACTCGAAAACATCATAGTGTTGCTTCGATATTATTCATGTATTCAAATCAATAATCTAGGCTAAACAAATTCTATCGTGTTTTAGGCATGTTTTAGGTGATCTGGATTTGAATTTACAATCTTCATTGTAAACTAATACATTATGTATTTGTTTCATCGGAATTAATTAAGTCTGTACTGATAAACAACAGAGGGCCTAACTGGAATCTCGACATTAGATTTAGTCGAGTAGGTTAATCGATTTGTAGATTAAAATTTTTAAACTTTTGAATAAGTATTTAAAAATTATGGCCTAAACCCTCTCAGCTCTCTAGTTGGAGGAGAGGAGACCCGTGCCTAGCAGTGGGACTTATATTCTATATAATATTCTACCACATTCACACAGCGCCATTTAGTCCCAAAGTAAGCAATTATATTTGCTTGTGTTATTGGTACTAAACAACTGATATACTACTTAAATACCTTTATTTTTTTTTTGTAAATACATACATATTATAGATAAATTACACCCAGACACAGAACAAACCTTTATGCTCATCACACAAAGATTTATCCTGGGTGGGGATCGAACCCACGACCTCCGGCTTAGCAGTCAGGGTCACTAACCACTAGACCAACAGGCCAGTCTTACTTAATGGATTGCTGATGATGATGATGATTTAAAATTTTTTTAAATCATAATTTAAAAATTTCAAACTTTTGACAACATTCGACTAAATCACCCTCAATATGAGGGTGATTTAGTCGAATGTCGAGATTCAGAGTAGCCCTTCTTGATTGTTTCTGTATCATTGTGTAGGTACAAGTGCAATGTAAGTCGGGTTGGATTGAGTTGCACTTATCATTACAACCTATAAACGGCCCACTGCTGGGAACGGGTCTCTTCTAAATATTTTAGAGCGAATTGAGCCTATTAAACCACGCTGACCAGACGAGTTGCAGAGTTTGATTCGAAATTTCCTTTTCTCACAGTGCTCTTGTTTGTTTGAGCCTTAAACTTTAAGGTTTCTCCCTTAGTCGCCTTTTATGTCACCGACGGGTTGACATGGGGTAGTGTAGTGACATTATGTATTCTTAATCTGTCACTACACGGACCAGTAGCTGGCATACTTTGCATGAAATTCTCAGTAGCCTGCAATATATATTTTGCCCGGTGATATGGTAATAGAGTATTTCTTATTAATTGACATAGGTAGCTGACGAAATCTAGACCGTTTTTCTAATAATGATAAGTACCTAATATGCGATGAGATTGCAGGTCTTAAAGGTATTTGTGTAATCTAGAAATAGTTGTTCGGATCTGGGTATACTTTGTGAGTCTTAAATAGACTAGGTAAGTAGCTAGGCAAGCTAGTTTCTTAGCGCGAGCGTTGCCTTTTGTATAAATTATAATATCATAATCATAATTTATTTTGCTAAACACAGCTACATTATGAGGTTACATTACATTATATTATATTATTGTCCATACCATGTTCAAATTAATTCCAAATATGTAGCATGTTTATCTATCAAATGAATAATATCAAATGAAATAAAGAAATAGTGTCATTCAACTCAGCTTACCTCGTTGGCAATATGCCAGTAAGTAATGTAGGTACAACCACTTTAACTCTATAAATCGATCTCATTGAATAAGTAACAAAGCGGGGTTAAACTAAAACTTAAAAATACCGAGTAAAATTGAAAAGTTTAGAGCCTCCTAACGCTTGAATAATTAGTTTCGATTCTCTTCAACGATGTCATTTAACTTTTTTAGACAATTATCGTTAGGCGAAACGCCTTAACGCCTTGTAAAAATTTTATAGCACGTTTTTTTGCTGATACTTATTGCTATAAGGATTAATCAGGCGTTTTTGTACTAAGTGACTAATTAAAGTAAGAGGTCATTAAATTGGCTGCCTAAAAATATGTAGGTAATATAATTATTTATCTTATTATTTAATTATGATTTTATAATGTTAGGCAAGTCTACAGGACTCCGTTGAATCAAATCGTTGTGATGGTAATAGAAAGAATTGGGTATTTTTAATTTAATTCAAAGGGAACCCATCTCATGCATCCCTCTACAAGTAAAGAGAGATTACAGAAACTGTTTTATGAAGGAAAGAAATTAAAATTCATTCATCACATCAGTTAGAATCGATAAGGCGATCGATTAGAGAAAAATCACTTCCATTTTAATTTAACTCTTTATCCAAAAAAATAATTTTCATCAAAATAGTTAGAACTGTTTCCAAGATATATTTAAATGTAAAGTGCATATATTACATTAAGTTAACCAATCATAGTAGTTTAGTTTTTTTAGTACCCATAACACAAGCAAATATAATTGCTTACTTTGGGACTAGATGGCGCTGAATGAATGTGGTAGAATATTGTTATTATTATTATAGTAAATTACACTAACTCATTCTAAACCCATGTAAATATTGATGCTAATATCCATACATTTTCAAACTATTTCTGCAATAAATTTCAATTTCCTTTCACATCTAAATTGAGCTGCGATCAATTACTATCAATTGATTTCGATGCTGCAAACGGCATGCCATTTGCTTCTGAAGCCGCTGTATAAAGCATTGAAAGCGCTGAATCCGGCGGGTAACGAAGAATGAGTAGCACTTAGCTGTTAGATATAATTTACTTTGCTTTGAAGATCTGGCATTTTAGATCAGTTAAATATATAAAACTTGCTGTGCCCTCAACTTCAACCGCGTGGTTTTTAACAAAAGCAACATTACTTTTTAATATTTTTGTATTAATACATACATACATATAGATCACGCCTCTTTCCCAACAGAGGGGTAGGCAGAGACCATTTCCTTCCACTTGCTACAATTCTGACATACATCTTTGGCTTCTTCAACATTCATCAGTCTTTTCATGCATTCTCGCCGTATTAATATATTAATATATATTATTCGTTTATTATATATATATCATATTTATATATATATTATATTTCTAAAATATAAGTAGTCTAAGTTACTTCTTATAAGATCAGCTATCTGCCAGTGAAACTCCTGTCAAAATCAGTCCAGTCGTTCCAGAGATTAGCCGAGAAAAAAAGACAGACAGATAGGCAAAAATTGTAAAAAGTGTTATTTTGGTATATTATGTACCGTGTAGTAAAAAGCGGTTATTTTAATATTACAAACAGACACTCCAATTTTAATTGTTTGTATAGATTTTCTTAAAATTTGAAGTAAAACATGGACAGAATACCTACACATCTATAAAGATAATTTATTTAATCATCATCATTATATCAGCCGCAGTGAGTCCTGCTGGACCATGCCATAAAAAGTAAAAGTATTAAAGTGACCCATTTATTTACCTTTAATTAAATGGGTACCATGTTAAACAAATTTTAATGCATTCAATTACAGTGTGGCCAAGATTTTTAAACCATTTGCAATATTGCTTCTTAATCATACAAAATTGGCCTGTGTCCAGTCCAGCAGTGGACTGCAATAGACTGAAATGATGATGAAACAGATGGGTTTTATACGGATCTTCTACTAAATTCACATAGGTGTAATCAAGTCTTTACAAAATCACAATTATGAGCTAAAGACTAAAAAAGAGTGTTTTAAAAACATTTAGATCCAATCGAACGATTAACAAAAGAATAGCTTAGTGATAAGTTGGTAACGAGTGTTCAAAATAAGTAAGTTTCAAAAGGCTATATTTCAAAGCAAAAAAGGCGTGAAAAAGTTAAAAGGGCTGAGTGAGTGAACGATTCTGTTCAATACTCCGGTGTAATGGATAAGAGAAGAGAGGAGTAATAACCACTGGCTGATTATGAAAATTAGGTGTAATATGAAAAGACGAAATAAAAAAATAATATTGACTGTTAACTGAAAATCAGCGTTGCAGAGTGATCGCAGCTTTTTGTTGCTGGCGTTGCAGCATTATGCTGAGTGGAGTCTCCGTTCCCGCAGATGTGACATTGACATTTGGGTATATTTATGAAATAAACCTTTTTTTCTCTTCTTCTTTTTGTATTTCTATATAATATTTATTGATTTAAAACGGGAATTTACGCGATTATGATTTAGGTATTTACATATACCATACTGACTGACTCAGTCAGCTTGTGACGACGCGACGGCCGGTGTAACCTGGTCGAAACGTCAAGCACTATAAGGTATGTAAATACCTAAATCATAATCGTGTAAATTCCCGTTTTAAATCAATAAATATTATCATGAACGCGAAAGTTTAAAAGTAAATATTTCTATATATATTATATTCTTTTCTTCTATATTAAATGTCCTTTTTCTGCCTTACTATTAAAATATGGAACGCACTGCCGACTCATGTCTTTCCTCCTTTCTACAATACATGTTCGTTCTGATTATTAAAAAAAAATATATATTTAATAGTGTCAACATAAATATGAGTAGCAACATAAGTATGAGATATTTCATATGAAAACTCTTAATTAATTTAAAAGTGAATGACTGACTGAAGGTAGGTAGTTTGATGACACCTTTTTTGGCTTTGTATGACGTTCATAAGTATCATGTATTTGATCTATATGAAATAAAGATTATGACTATGACTAGGTATTTTTTTCTTATAACTTGCCCCAAATCCAAAGCGATCATCGATCAAACAAGTTCTTATTACATTCGCAGCGAGTTTCATCCGTTTGTCAGAGGGAGCCACGCGAATAACTTCCCAGAAATATGCTTCACATATACTGACACATACTCGCATATAGACCTTAAATCTGGAAGAACATTAAAGCCAACCCGCTCCCTAGCCTTAGTGTCCGACACACCGATGATAGGTAGTATCTAAGGTATATATTTGTCTTGTCTACAGACAATGGTGGATTTTTTGATCGTGTACAAGCAGCCTTATGGAAGCCAATGTAACTAAGAAGAAAAGTTTTTCGACTACAGTTGAGTAATACAGAATGTATCGATTTGCCCGCTTAAAGATATTATGATATAGTTTGTAAGTATCTCGGATTAATCTGTGTGTGTCCCGTAGCTTCTAGTTAAGTATTATATGTAGAGTTTACTGAATGAATTGACAAAGAAAATATTTAATACTGTCTTATAGATATTGAAGCAAACCGTTCGTACCTTCTTTACAAACCGTTCAAATAAAAGGATCATCATCATCGTCATTTCAATCCACAAACGTCCCACTGCTGGGCACGGCTCTCCTCTAAAGAATGTGGAGGGAATTTAGCCTACTTTACCACGCTGAGCAGACGGGTTGGTATAGGGTTTATTTCGAATGTTCCTTTTCTTGCTTCGACACCCTATCCTTGTACGACAGCCGTGTCGTTTAAGTCCTACAGTGAGGCGTTTATGGCTTGAAATGAAGATGATTTTAAACGAATGGGCCGATATTGATTCAGTTTTATTGGAATACACACTGTTGATTTAACACTATTAAAATTGTAATAAAAACTTGGGAAAATGCTTATATTTTCTCTGCAAAAATATAAAACGATATTTCTATCACACTTTTTAAGTAATCATCAAATAAACCCCGATCGCATAGCTAAATTAGTTTAGTCATCATGTTTTTTGCCGTAATAATACTTTGCTATAATCCCAGATAGTGCAGAACCCTCAGCACGTGAGTCTGACTCGCATTTGACCGGTTTTTTTTAATCAGTAACGTTGACAATGAAATCAAAATCATGTCACGATACCGATTAGGGCCTCAGCGCTAAGGCTGAAGTTGCCTCTCTTTTAATATTGTATATGAAGTCACTAGTTATATATTTTATCACTTACGTAAACGACAGAATATTTTCCTTATAGCTGAAGGTGCTCAGCAGGCGGCGTAGTTAACGAACCATAGCGTATCGCATTAAATATATCGTTCATCAAGTTACGTTAGGGAAATATAATTCAGTATCGAATAAAATGTTCCAATAAGACGAAAATATGTTTTTATAGCCAAGTTATATATAAGACTAGCTAATCCCGTACTCGTGGAGTTTTTATTTTTTTTTACGGAACCCTGATATTTTTTCCAAAATAAAAGTAGCCTAAGTTATCCCTTGTGACATTAGCTATCCGCCAAGAGTCCTGTCGAAATCGGTCCAGCTGTTCCAGAGATTAGCCGGAACAAACAGACAGACAGACAAAAATTTAAAAAAATGTTATTTTGTTTTATGTACCGTATATACATTCATATGCATGTAGTAGAAAGCGGTTATTTTAATATTACAAACAGACACTCCAATTTTATTTATTTGTATGTATAGATAAAGACAAAAATAATATACAGGAAACCAGTGACTAAAATTGTTTTAAAAATTAATCATAAATGTAAGAATAAAATATAATATATTATGTACAATCCTTTATTTTTTATTTATTTTTTATAGATAAAGAAGAAACAATTTCATACTACAAGAGAAATGTAATTTTGAGGACAATAATGTCTGTCGACTCACAATATATGTGCCAATTCAACAATCACACAATGTTTACCAAACACATTATCTTGCGAAATAAAATACAACGTGTAAAGGAAATTGGACGAGCGCACTCTTGACAACAACACAATAAACTGATATTTACGAAGTACTTCGTCCTACTTATGTCGATTCATTTCCCGGGCGATGCTCGGCAAGAGTAAACCAACCCTATGACATTTCCGGAGGGTTCAATTTGACATTTTGAGAGAAATATTTAAGTTTATTTAAACTGATTCAAAGCATTTAAAATGGTCTTGAAATAATTATATTAAGGAGTGAAACTATATTCGCTATGTAGACGACTCTTTGAAAGCCTACAACGTCCATTGAAAACTCAACTCAAAAGATACTATTGAAACCTTCAGCTCGAAACGCGACCTTTTCAAATTGGCTTAAAACGTTTTAATACCATCAAATTGCCACTTTTGGAAAACAAAAGTACAAAATAAACCTCTATAGGGATGTTAGAAGGTACTACGAGTATAGTAGTTTTTTATTGTCGACTGGCCTGTTGGTCTAGTGGTTAGTGACCCTGACTGCTAAGCCGGAGGTCGTGGGTTCGATCCCCACCCAGGACAAATCTTTGTGTGATGAGCATAAAGGTTTGTTCTGTGTCTGGGTGTAATTTATCTATAATATGTATGTATTTACAAATAAAAAATGTATTTAAGTAGTATATCAGTTGTTTAGTACCCATAACACAAGCCAATATAATTGCTTACTTTGGGACTCGATGGCGCTGTGTAAATGTGGTAGAATATTATTATTATTGTTTGTGATGTCAGACAACGGGTTATCTACTCTACTAAGGTAACTGCTGCCCATGGTAATTTTTTTTTTTTTTTTTTTTTAAAAGACAACGCCCGCACTAGGGAACAAGCCCTGTGTCGCGGGGAGCTTTACAAACATGAAACTAACGGACACAAAGTACACCCAGACTAGAAACAAATATCTATGAATCACACAAATATTTGTCTCGTGTGGGAATCGAACCCACGTCACCCAGCACGGCGATGTAGTGGCGAGGCGACCACCTTAACCACTGCGCCACGGTGACAAGCTATACCTAGGACATAGCGTACCGTTATTTACATTAAATACTAAGCAATTTCCATTGGTTAACATTTTATATAAAATGCTAAACAAGTAATGGAAAAATTCAAACCCACGACGGGACTTGAACCCGCTACCTGCCATTCCGTGTGCAGTGCTCTGCCATTTGAGTTACGCGACTGGACGTCCCTGAGATTGAATTTATATCCATTATTTGTTAACATGATGACGTAATGGCAGGGTCGCGGGTTCAAGTCCCGTCGTGAGTTTAAATTTTTACATTACTTGTTTAGCATTTATATAAAAATTAACGTTATCTGTCTTATATAGCACGTAATAGCTTTCACGATGTCACTATCTAAAAATGAAGACGTGTTGAAAGCCGCTCATGTAAAGCCAGTGACATAGCTTTCAAAGCTTTGTGGGGTTGCATCAAACGGGCGCACCATTTCCGCTTCCGCCCGGTCAGTCTGATCTGAACACCCTTGATAGAACATACACAGACTTTCAACGGATATAGAAAGTCCAAATGCCTAATATTAAAGGAAATTTCCCTATTTGTTTTACCGAACATAGATATTACTTATATACCCTCAGAAATATACCGAAAAAGTATTGTCGGATATTATTTTGGTCAGCAGTCGGTAGTGATATCAATTATTATAAATAATTATGTTTTGGTAAAACGCACAAAGCTTGGCAATAATTATTGTAAAATTAAAGAAGATTGACAGAAAATATTAACATAAGGATGTTCTTACAATGTAATATCGACAATTTTCCCAAAATATCCGTATCCATATTTAATAATTTTGACACAAGAATCAGATATTAGTCATTCCAATTCCCAACTGTAATCTGATTCTTGTGTCAAAATTATTAAATATGGATACGGATATTTTGGCTGTGGCGCTAATTTGGTTTGTAGAGTCAATTATTAGTCATTCCAATTCCCAACTGTATGACTCTTCAAACAAAATTAGCGCCACAGCGACCGTTACTAGAACTAAAATTGACACTAATGACATTCGTTAGTTCTGCAATTCATCGCTATGTCGCTAGTGTTGTCTGTCATAGTGGGGTGGCCGTCTAACAACTAAAATCGCCGCGCTGAGTGGCGTGGGTCCGATTACAACACAGGACAAATATTATTTGTGATTTATAGATGTTTTTTTCAAATCTGGGTGTACCTTGAGTCCGTTAATTTTAGTTGTCTTTTAAAAAGAGTTGTATTTATCTCTTAGTCTCAAAATGTCCAGTCTATTGCGTGTTTGGTCTGACGGGCTTACAGTCGATTGCACCTGGACACAATGCGTGCTCGAGTGACTTCTTTTGACAGAGTTCGTCACACATAAGCCTGATTGTACCGTGCTGTATTCGCTTCGGTACCCAGTGCCAATATTGTGAGGATTTATACTGAGGTATTCGTCCTTATTACTAAACATCTGCTGTCAAAATATATTTATAATTTATAAATGTAAAAATAATACGAGTTGAGAAACTCTTGTAAAAAAAAAAGAAAATAAAAGATATACTTAAGATTCCCTCGGAGAAGTAGTTACTCTTAGTAGGCGGCGGAAAATAAGACATGATGTAGTGGGTTCGACCTCCATATCGGACACTTTTTGCGCGGCCTATAAATAGTTGTTATTATAGTAGATATAATGATAATTCAAATTCAAATGATTTAATGCTCACCATATGTTTTATATGTTGTTACATAATAATAAAGACCAAATATGGACCCTGTCGGGCACAACAAAAACGGAAAGTAGAAAAGAGGAAGCCACTGATTTTAAATTTTATTAATCTAATATTACATAATTAACAACTAATACTCTATTTTATCTAAAATTGTCGAAATTAAATAATAATCATAATTTATAAAATTATTGTTATGATTTTGGGGTTTCTTTTATATATTCGGTTATACTGTAGTATAAGTTTATCTATCAGCATATGTCTCAGTTCCCGAATAAAATTATTTTGGTTTGTTTCTTTTTTTATGCAATCTGGTAGTTTATTATATATATTTAGGGGCATTTCGAATGTGCTGGTAGAGTGCATGTTAAGGCGTGAATTGGGTAGGTTTAATCTGTTTCTGTGTCTAAGTGTAATGTTTGTTTTTATATTGTCTTCTCTCGTGGTATAAAGTTCCGGATATTTTCGTACAAATTTACAAATTTCAAAGATGTATAGACTGGGTAATGTTTGTATTTTTAATTCTTGGAAGTGGTTGAAGTTTACAACTGTCTGTTTCATCAATGTTAACTAGTTATTATTCTCATCAGTTTCTTCTGTAATGTAAATAGTGTAGGTGCATCTGTACTGTTGCCCCATAAGATAACGCCGTAATTGAGCCAGGCATATGCGTATGCGTAATATGTGGCTATTGCAGTTTTTTGGTCTGTAGATTTTTTGATCTCTCGGAGAGCATATGAGATTTTGGATAATTTAGCACTTATGCGTTTGATATGCGACTTCCAATTGATGTGCGAGTCTATATCTAAGCCTAATAGGGTGAATTTATTAACTACTTCTATTTCTTGATTATTAATATATAATATATGATAATGATGATGATGATATTGTATCTATTCCATTATTTGTATGTCTGTAAGATTATTTACTTCATAGATAGATATTCATCATGCTCTTGCTCAGGGTCAGGGTCAGTGACGACACCAATCTCAAAGAAGTGGCAGAGAGTATTAAATCTTCAACTAATATAAAGTTCTTCGTGAAGAGGACATTGTTCAAATTTATTTATCTTAGTGAAAATAATTTAGTGTTAGTGATACTAAACACTAAGTTATTTTTTTACCAACAAATGGATTGTCTGAATAAAGAAAATTGATATAATAGAACCACTTCTCTAATGCAGGAATTATGTAAAAAAGTTTCTCATAAATAAAATACTTAATCATCAAAATATCAGCACAGTTTCCATCAAGGTACGTCAAAAGGCACCCAACACAACAAAACAAATAGCTCAAATTACAATGCTCATTACCTAAACACAAACAATATGACATACACTGGCTGTCCAAAGTTATACTCCGCATATTTGCGAGGAATTCCACCGCGTTGGGCCACTGCATTGCACGAGACGCAGTGGACACCGCAACGTTGGCAACTATGTGAGAAACGTGCTTGATATATTGCTAAGGAGGTATTTGTAATGTTTCGAATTGTAATATAATACTAGAAGCTAATGTGTAACTTTCATTTCAAAATGTTTTTAGTATTTCTATTAATTTTTATTTGATATGATTACTTTATTTGTAGTATTAAGGACGTCTTTAACTGTTATTTTCTATAATTTTGCCTTTAAACTTAGTTTGAAGTAAAACTATATAGTAAAAAAATATTTTTAAATTAAGTGTAAAAAACATTACCCTCCTTTTTGGCAGTCGGGTAAAAAGCGTACGGTGCTTGATGTCAATTTTTTTTTATACCACGACGGTGGCAAACCGACGTACGGTCCGCCTGATGGTAAGCGGTTATCGTAGCCTATGGGCGCCTGTCGCGGACGAATGTTCCTGAGCTCCCGGGACCACAGCAGAGCGCGACGAGAGGAACACCTTGGGGTTTTAGTGGATGCGAGCCCCACATAACCCCTCGGTTCTTTCCCCAAGATCGAGGGGTATGCGCCAGGCATTTCACCAAGTAAAAAAAAAAACCACCAGCACACCAGGGGCATCACGAGCGCGTTGCTGACCCTTTGAAGAACCCCATACTGTAGTCCCTGTGGAAAACTTCGTTAGGTAGGGTTTTTTTTTTGAATTACTGATATAATACTAGTCTAAAAATTACAACTATCTGAAAAACACCCCACGCTTTAGACGGTAAATAATTTAAAAAAATATTTTATAATTTAAGTTCATTATTCTATTAAAATGTAGGTGCATGCGTTAAATATTAAAACCGTGTTAAAATAATTTGTCGATGATAAAATATCTTTATATTTCAGTCTGAAAAAAGCCTTTTTGAAAAATCTATATAGTTTTAACCACAGCTATTCAGCAAAGATTCATTTTAAAACCAAATCAGTTTTGGCAACAAACGGCACAGAGAGCGCCAACCTGCGGTCTTCGAGTTTTAAACTCTGTTGAATTGGACGTGGCATCGCTTTGGCCAGGATTTCTGGTGGACAGGCATTTACAATGTAATGCGAGTACCATTGGACAGAAGTGTTTTATAATTTGAAATATTTTAAGGTATTTCTATATGTTTTATTTTGGATGCGGGTGGCACAAAATCGCTCACTGTGGCGGAAATTAGGCGAGGTTTATATTCAACAGTGGACGTCATTGGGCTGATATAATATAATATAATAATATTCTACCACATTCACACAGCGCCATCTAGTCCCAAAGTAAACAATTATATTTGCTTGTGTTATGGGTACTAAACAACTGATATGCTACTTAAATACATTTTTTTTTGTAAATACATACATATAATAGAAAAATTACAACCAGACACAGAACAAACCTTTATGCTCAACACACAAAGATTTGTCCTGGGTGGGGATCGAACCCACGACCTCCGGCTTAGCAGTCAGGGTTACTAACCACTAGACCAACAGGCCAGTCAAATATGATATGATGATGATGATGATGAATTCTTAAGGTATATAAGGTATTGCGAGTAACTAAGGAGAAAGCATCATAAGCACGCACGCATCCATAAGGTTCTCGAGTGGCGGCCACGTATTGGAAGACGCAGCGTGGGACGGCCCCCACCAGATGGACCGACGACCTGGTCAGGGTGGCGGGCGGCCGTTGGTTGCAGGTGGCACAGGACCGTTCGCAGTGGCGTAAATTAGGTGAGGCCTATGTTCAGCAGTGGACGTCGTTGGGCTGATAATGATGAATGTTGATGATGAAGAAGAAATAAATTAAGGGGTGAAATTTGTTACTACCATTGAGGTTACGTGTTACGGGATATTATGGCCTATGCTGCAAATGGAATTTTGTTACATATTGATCGTAGACGTGTGCAGAATGATACAATCACTGTTACACTTGAATCCTGCTTACTGAGTGGCCAAATCCTTATGGCTCCTAGCCTTATTTTTGTTCTGAGCGTAGGTCTGAGAAAACACCGATAAATTCTTTAAGGCGCAAGAAAAGTTCCATAAACAACCATCCTTCTAAATTGTAATATTCATAATGGAAAATAATATTCATTTTTAAACTAGAATAAAATTTAAATAAATAATATACTAACCTCGATAAAAAGCTAATTCATTATAAGGTCATGTATTTTTAAATACTCGTATACCGAATAGAATTGAATTTCGGTTGTCAAGCTCCAGCCGGCGGATGAAACAGAGAGTTTATTATTTTTTAATCACATACATTTGAAAAAGCCTTGGTTTTATATTAAATTATTTCAAAACATTCAAATGTATGACTTTTTTGGAATATTTTGGTTCTATAAAAGCATGTGAGAAAATAACAATAGGCACGTGCGGCAACGAAGTAAGAATATAATGAATCTAAATTAATGACTATGATCTCTAAGATGTCATAAGAGAACCTGTAACAACAATGTGTGCTGGATAAATAAATAAATCAGACTATAGAACAAAAACACAAAATACCTGTGCAATCGTGCATCTATCGTAAAATCCTCTGCTCAATTAGAGGAGGAACGAGGATCATTAGTAATACATCAGCAATGCGTCGTTTCCCAAATATGCCAGCTATTTCAAATTTCCACGCATCCATACAATTCTAGAAAGAGATACTTCAGTTGCCATTTCAAATATTACGAGCAATGAATAGCGAAGTTTCAGAATCAATGGGAGCAGTCGCATTTCGTGTACATTTGTGTCCAAATAGTGTGAATTCAATGATAATATTTGCATTTGAATAACGTGTTGTGAATGTACAGAAGGATGTTACTGATGGAGGGTGTAGATCTTTTAGCAAAGCCAATGTACCAAGGATAAGAGGTTTTATAGGGAAAAAGTATTTTTATATATATTTGTGATGAATGGCTTCGAAGAAAAGAGAAGATTATAAGATTCTGTAAACGGTTTTGTGTCAGCATTGACTATCTTATTGGTCGAGAGAGAATAAAAAAAATCAAATAAATTAAAACAAAATAAATATAGTGCAAGCTTTCTTAAAGGGTTTCGTTACGAATTTTCCTTTTCTTGCAGTGCTCTTGTCTGCATAATGTATAGTAGGCTAAATTCTCTCCACATTGTTTCGGGGAGACCTATGCGCAGTAGTGAGTCGTTTATGTGTGAAATGATGAAATGATGAAGCCTTATTATGCAATATTTTAATATAGATGAACCCCAAGACGCCCTACAGTATCACCTAACATGGTATATATTCTTGTAAGTGCTCTCACGATTTTGTGATACTAAAATTACATATACGAATCAAAATATCAATACTCAATACTCAATCGTTTATTGCACTCCACAAGTTAAAAAGATGTTACATAAAGATTTTGTACATGTGTGGACCCTGTAGGGCACGGCAAAAAGTAGGAGAGAGGAGGAAGTAATAACTGAAATAACATTATTATGACTATAAACTATTAATGTACCTACTGAATTATAGCTGTGTACCTAGTATATAAGTGTTTTTAAATTTATTTATTTGTTTAAACTAAGTTTTTATCATTCAGATATTCGTCAAAGTGGTAGTAGCATTAATTAAATAGTATTTCCTTTAGCTTTTTAATAAAATGTTAGATTTTTCTTCATTTTTTAGTGATGGTGGTAGTTTATTATATATTTTAATTGACATAACGTAAGGACCAGATGAATGCATGTTTAGTCGTGAAGTTGGAAGGTTTAATCTGTCTTTATGTCTCTTTATGTCAATAGCTTCTTATTCTATTAGAAGACACCACGTTCAAAATTAAGACCCATTTAAAAAGGTACTTAAACATAATGAGGTGCGTCCAAAACTAAGCCATTTTGATAACGGAAGGACCGTTAAGGAAATTACTTTCGCCTGATACGAAGCATTCCCAATTATTTTGATAAGTAAGTCGCTAGAGAAAAGGCATTCATATTACATAGAAATTAAAGTTAATATTTAAAACTGCATCCTAAGATTACAGTCTCATTAATTAAAATTATGAGCGACTTTTATCTTTGATTCTTAGCCTCAATGATATTGTATGTTTACAATATATATATTATATCTATTATAATATATGTTTTGGATGTATATCTGACTTACCACGTAACTTGTCTAAAACGATAAGTAATTTCAAAGCAACTTCAAAATTTTTCTTAATTTTCTGATCACCAATATAACGACCCAAGCGAAAACTATTTCATATCTTTATAATTATATAATTATATATAATTCTTCTGTACGTGTGTTGACAGTGAACTCCTCCTAAACGGCTGAACCGATTTGAATGAATTTTTGTGTATGTGTTCAAATGGATTCGAGGATGGTTTAGATTTACAAAAAAAAATATATCATCATATATCATGCAGGACAAAGTCTGTCGGGTCCGCTACTCTACCTATATTATAATACTTTTCAAAGTACAGTCAATCTGTAACCGAACTAAATATTATTAATGAACCTACGAAATAAAACCTTAACCTCTTTGGTAACAGCTACTATGATAAATGAGTTACTGTTCATAAAATTCAAGCGAGCCGGTCACTTTGATAAAAACCCTGGTCACGAAAAGCTAACAAACTGCAAAACTTTTGGGTCTAAATTAAAACATTGGACTCATAATGATTTTACTTGTTACTGTGTCATATTAACTGTTTCAGTAGCACAGTCGGTATGTTTACCAGCTTTCGATTCCCAATATGACCAAACACGGTATTGGATTTTAGTGTATTTTGTTTTAATAATAATAATAACAATATTTTACCACATTCACACAGCGCCATCTTTTTTTTTATTTTATTTTTTATTGCCTGTAGTGGCAGACGAGCAAGCGGCCCACCTGATGGTAAGTGGTTACCGCCGCTCATGGACGTTGCAAAGCTGAACCATATATATCTAGTCCCAAAGTAAGCAATTATATTTGCTTGTGTTATGAGTACTAAACAACTGATATACTACTTAAATACATTTTTTTTTGTAAATACATACATATTATAGATAATCGAACCCACAACCTCCAGCTTAGCAGTCAGGGTCACTAACCACTAGACCAACAGGCCAGTCTTCTAAATGATACCAAAGCTTGAAACATAATTTTAAGTTTTAAAGGCTTATACTTTTTGTACCACGGCTTTCTGTTGGATAAAAGTACTGCGTTGTATTATTTTCAAACATTTGATACTGATATTGAAATCGACTAGGTCAAAAGTCGATCTTCGTGAACGATTGGCTTTTGTTCCTGGTAAATAAACTACAGTAATTAATTTATCTATTAGCGGCCATTTAAAAACAATCGATTTTTTAAATAGTGCGGAGTAAAATAGGTTCAGTAATCGAGATCGAATGGAGGACCCTTATCAGGGCGATGGCTCAGTTTGGCATATTTATCACTCCAGTAGGACATTACCACAATATGCCGTATTGCCGAATTTTAACGCTACTAGCAGTTCTCGAAAGGGTGTATATTAAATAAATTGAGTTTTGTGTGGTTGTGCCTCTCGAAAAAATTGAGACGCATTTTTTTAATATGCTATCTGACTTTGTCTTCTGATCTCCTACCTACCTTTTATATGTATATAAGAGCTACATTTTAAAGTAGATTTTTAGCATAATTTTGTATTATACGCATTTGCTAAATTTAATAACAACTTTTTAAGTTCAGTCAGGTTTTTGATTACTTTTTTTTTTTGTTTATAAAGACAACGCCCGCACTAGAGAACAAGCCCTGTGTCGCGGGGAGCTTTTACAAACATGAAACTAACGGACACAAAGTACACCCAGACTAGAAACTAATAATAAAATATCTATGAATCACACAAATATTTGTCTCGTGTGGGAATCGAACCCACGTCACCCAGCACGGCGATGTAGTGGCGAGGCGACCACCTTAACCACTGCGCCACGGTGACAGTCAACTCCCAGCACATAATGTTTTTACATCTTCCATTTTAAAGAAATACGGAAAGAAAACACCTGTGGGTGTTTTACAGCGTATACGAAAGCACTCACTCGATAAAGAAATAAACATTTTACGTTCGTCCAAGGACATTACGAAGCTATCCAATAACATTACCATATCGTCACGTTTTAGGGCTCTTCTTTTAATGGAGTCCGTATTTTTGTCCAAGAATATTCCACAATATCACGTCCTTATAGCATTATAAGGAATGAGCATAACTTGATTTATGGTTCAGCTTTGCATGCGGCTTTTCTGTTATAAAATATACTTTTAATGTAATCCATGTTTTGTAGAGATTGTTGGGACATTCAAGTTATTGTGGACTGCGGTATAGTTTTACTTTTTAACAATGATATTATTGCATTATGATATTTTACAAGAAAAGTGGGAACTTGAAAATTTTATATTTGTGATATTATATACTACTGTCCTGTTGGTCTAGTGGTTAGTGGCCCTGACGGCTAAGCCGGAAGTTGTGGGTTCGATCCCCACCCAAGACAAATCTTTGTGTGATGAGCATAAAGGTTTGTTCTGTGTCTGGGTATAATTTATCTATAATATGTATTTACAAAAAAAATGTATTTAAGTAGTATATCAGTTATTTAGTACCCATTACACAAGCAAATATAATTGTTTAATTTGGGACTAGATGGCGCTGTGTGAATGTGGTAGAATATTATAATATAATTTTGTATTGAAATGCCAAATGATGTAATTATTATTTGTGTGTGTGCTGGCTCAGCGTAAGGAACATTTTCCCACTGTTTTGTAAGGGTATTAATTTATTACATTAATATCTAACCAATATGATACCTAAAGTCATTTTTAGATTTTTTGGCAATTTTTATATTAATATCATTCTGTGCCGCCTGTAATCACTCGCAGTAGCGGAAATTTGGTGAGGCCTATGACCAACAGTGAACGTCATTGGGCTGATATGATGACGTTGATATCCTGTTTCAAAGTTGTTTTCGAAACTGAATGAATATATAATAGGTATCTGTTTTGATATATATCTATATCTGAATGCTTGCAACCATTGTCATTGTCACCAAAAAACTCATTCAACAAACTGATCTTATCAATGGTAGGGGTTGCAAAAAAAGCTTGCGATGAAGGTTTGTTGTAACGAGCTGGACGATTTATTGCGAGATCGACCCAAGAATTTAATCGAACACTGGACTTGCTTACTGCGCCTGATTTATTAACAGCGTTAGTAGCAATTGAACTACGAGTTGCAATGTTAAAGAAAGTGATTACTTAGGTACAAATACATAAAAAATCTATAACATTTTTTTAGGTTTTTGACTGCTTTCATGACTACTGTGTAACATGACTGTATGACTATGACTACAGTAAAAATAAATTTGAGTTTGATTCTCAAGCTGAATAAAGTCCTATTTTTGTATTGTGACAGTCTGACAGTCTGTATCGTTTTCGCCAAACAGGTTCGCACTCTATTCTATTGTAGCTAAAACTTCTAGCAAAAGTGATAGAACGCCTATTCTTTCCAAATCAAACCGAAAATTTACATATTTTATAAAGTTAAAATAATAGAAGCTCTCAATACCTTCAATTCTATGATCAACTTTAATAATACAACCCGTACTTAAGTTGACTATGGTTTAAATCCGTTGATTGGAAATGAATGCCTTCCAAATGAATTCACACTTGACAAGTACTCAAAAATCCTTTAACAAGAATGCGACATGTAAAAACATAACACCATTTTTGTTCTCATACGGCCAGTCGGATAAAAAGAACACAATATGTAGGTAGGTACATAAAAATATGAAATATGCGATACGCCGAACCCATATTTTATTGTATTTTTTATTACTGCTTCCAAGGATCATGGTGTTACTCCACTGGAAAATTGTATTCTACGTTGTATCATTTATAATGTAGGTTGAGAACATTTAATTTTGTGTTTATTGCAACAATAATAAGTAATGTTTATCTTTGACGTTTCTTTTAAAGATCTTCTCGTCTTTATCATCATGCAGCCTCTTCGTGTTTTAATACAGAACTACTGAAGTGTTTGTTCGTGATTGACTTTTTTCCTTCTTTTTGTAATTCGAAGCAGAAAAGCGAGAGCGCGAACGTTGCGAAGGGGCGATAACAAAGACTTGTCAATTTATGCACATAGATTGCAACTATCCACACCCCGTCAGCATCATTGCCACCCCCGACACGATGCATTGACAGTCGACGACGTGTGGGGTGTTTGAAGCACGTTCTCTCCCAGAAAAATGAAAAGAAATGTGTTTTACTAGCGGTGTCTGATCCATCAACCCGCACTAGGCCAGCGTGAGTGAATTAGGGGTTATTAGGGCCTAAACCCTCTCAGCTCCCTAGTTAGAGGAGACCCAAGGCCAGCAGTGGGACATAATGGGTTGCTGATGATGATGATGAGCGGTGTTAAATTCCGGAATTCTAAGAAGACTACCTCGATGGCGTAGCGGAAATCTATACAACTACATATCGGGCTACAACGATAAAGGGTTTTTATTTTGAAATTGCAATAGGTGTGACACCTAATATATATACAGACCATTGTAGCACCCTTGTCATTCATAGTTCTCTGTTCAAGGAACTTTCAGATTTTTTGAGCAGAAAGAGACTGTACCTCATCAGGTTGCACCTGATTCTGTCCTAAATGGATTCTTCTTTTGTGCCTGAGTGGATTGCAGTCTCCTCCAACTCTTGGCAGAATCTGTGCATTTTGGACTGGCTCAGGTTGTGTTTAAGCATAGTAGTTTAGTTTTTAGTGGCCGGTGAGGATTCTTGTCACCGCCTAGGTTTTGTACCTACTGAGTTGGAGCAGCTCTTTGGTACGTTTACTGTCGTGTCCTTTAGAGTGGCTCTGTCCCTAGGGATTACCACGCTCTTTGCGCTTTTATTTGGGCCGTATATATTAGCTGGAAAATTATGAGTGTGATGAACTTCTAATTCCTGCAGGAGAGAAGACATGATCCTTTGATAAGTTGCCAATTAATGATAACACATCTTTCCTTTACACTTTACTTGAGTCCAAGCCTTTAAACCTTGGCTTAGTAGTTATATCCAAAATAGATCCAAACACCCATTTCCAAAACAATAATGGAGTCATTGCCAATATCGAACAAGGGAATGTAAACAGAGTTAATCTGATGTTTCAGTTAAATCCCTGATTCGTGTACTATTGGCGATAGCCTAGCCTAATATCGGCAGTAACGTGGACTTGCTAAGCTTTGTAAGTATCGGTATAACATTTAAATAAACGATGTTTGGTTTAGTTCACACATTTACTATTGACCTATATTATTATAGTGTTACTAGATGTCGAGTCGGGTTTTGCTCTCATCCTTCTTTATTTGGCGACTGCTCAGCTCCTATGGGCCATAACGTGATGATATATAGATAAATTTGGTATCCAAAACTAAAAGAATCTTTTCAAATTGTACAGTAGTTCCTTAGATTATCAAGCAGATATACACATATGCAGCCTGTTTGTTTCGCTAATCGATTTATAAATATTAATCTACCATTCTCAGTTAATCTGAAAGCTTTTTCGTGTTACGCAAAATCATACGCAATTTGGAAACAGAACAAATATTTGTGAGGAAAAAAAACTCTCACGCAGTTATGTAGGGTTATCCTGGGGATTAAAGTTTGATAGATGGCCTTTTACCGATACATTCATCAATCGATTATATCGAGGGAGTAACCAGAAAGCCTACTATGAATCTTGATATAGATTTTATTGACGTATCTGTGCAGTGTCGCTTTGCGAGAGTTACTTGAGGCCCAAAAAAGATATTTGTTATGTTATTGTACTACAGAAATGAAATAAAATGAAATCTCGTTTATTCATCTAGGTTACAAAGTAACACTTATGAAAGTCAGGTTATCCGAAAAGTAGTGACAGCAAATTAATTTGCCTACGACCAGTTCGCTGACGGGGTGGAGCTACGAGAAGAACTGCCAAGAAACTCACGCCACTCTTTAAAAAAAAAAATGATAGTTACAATCTTCTGTAATTTACAATTTGGGTAACGTGTAAAATGACGCAGCAGAGCAGACCACACCGTTAGATTAATGAGTTATTATTAATGTTTATAAACTAAATAATAGGCTAAAATAAACAGTCAGGCGGCGGTTGCATCACTTTACACATTGCTATGCAACCGTTAGGGGCAGACTGTTAATAAATATAGTTTTAATTTTGTAAAAACATAAATAATACACAAAAAAAAGTGTTTCTAAAAAAATATTTGGAAAAAACTGACATAAATATTCACAACGTGCAACCACGTCACAAGTGTCATTTTTAAACGACTTCAAAAAAGGAGGAGGTTATACACACACAAGTTAAATCAAATCAATAACCTATAGTTATTAACCATAAGTTAAAATTATATTATTAAAAATATATATATGACTGACCTGTCGGTCTAGTGGTTAGTGACCCTGACTGCTAAGCCGGAGGTCGTGGGTTCGATCCCCACCCAGGACAAATCTTTGTGTGATGAGCATAAAGGTTTGTTCTGTGTCTGGGTGTAATTTATCTATAATATGTATGTATTTACAAAAAAAAAATGTATATAAGTAGTATATCAGTTGTTTCCATAACACAGCAAATATAATTGCTTACTTTGGGACTAGATGGCGCTGTGTGAATGTGTTAGAATATTATTATTATTATATTATTATTTTAATATCCGTGTAGACAGACACGGATAAGAGACATTATTTTCTTTTAGTTTACTTACTTTCGCTTACAATTGCAATTTCTCGTAATGCTGTAACAGAGCTTCGCTAATATATGGACGTCCACGTCCGGCGTAAACGTTTGCAGGAGACAATTGACCCTCAATACTGCCCACCCTTCCGACTTCATATTATTACGTCAATAACAAAGTTGTAGATAACTTTTGGGTTTTCCCGTTGAGTCCAAGTTATGAGACAACTGATAGAATGGTTCAAGGTCACAATAAGTGTACGGCTAAAATATTTTGCACAACATCAGTATACAGTAAGCCCATTTTATCCCACTGATAATATAATAATATTCTACCACATTCACACAGCGCCATCTAGTCCCAAATTAAGCAATAATATTAGCATGTGTAATGGGTACTAAACAACAGATATACTACTTAAATATTTTTCTTCTTTGTAAATACATACATATTATAGATAAATTATACTCAGACACAGAACAAACTTTTATGCTTATCACACAAAGATTTGTTCTGGGTGGGGATTGAACCCACGACCTCCGGTTTAGCAGTCAGGGTCACTAACCACCAGGCCACCAATAGGCCAGACAAATGTGATGGGCATAAGCCTCCCCCAAAAAAAGAAAGTTAGGACAAAAATTAACCCATTTATGTCCTACTGCTCAGGAATGGTCTTTTCTCCTCTGTTAAGAGACAATCTACACACGCTAGTCCTATTTATATTTTGTGAGGGTTCAACTTGGAGTTATTATTTTCCACGAATACATTTTATTGATTAATTGAGAGTTGCTCCTACTCGTAATATTAATGGGTTTTATCACGATGCTTTCCTTAAATGTTTTTATGAGTTAGAATAATTATGAATTCTACGTACACAGTGATCCAAATAATATATTATACTTAATTGGTGCAGTGGAAAACAAACTTAGCTTAAGTTTTGTATGACGACATTTCATGAACGCTGAGTACAAAAATACAAGAAAATATTATTTGCAAAAAACGGTTTGTAGTCTTTATCTTCTTGACACATTTAAGAATATGCGATATTTTTAAATCAAAATATATTTTGGTATCAGCACATCGTTGAGGGAGGTTGAATCGCTTATGCATTGTCCATCATATAACGCTTAGGCGGTCCCTGGCACGGTCTGGCCCATAAATTTTTGTACCTCCTGTCCTGGGACGATTTATGATTTTGAAGATACGTGGCCGATGGAAATTGGTCTGTTATTATATTATACATGAATAACAGCCTAGTGGCTTAGACGATAGTGCCTACTTATAATTGGACTTAAGATTTTTCCGTAGAGATATTTTATTACTGTTTTAGTTAGTTTTTGGAACTGATATAATCATTGTTTGGTTGGGTTTGGCATAGTATTCAGACATATATGTTACTCTTTTGTTTATTTAGATTATATGTGTAGTGTTTGTAATGTTATGTAATATCAAAGATGGCGAAAATTAAATATAAATATTAAAAAAAAGTGTGCCATGTTTGATGAAGTCAAGTTTATTTTAAACCTCCAACGCGAAACGGTGTGTTTTGAATTTGAGGTATCAGTGTGTCTGCCTATGGTAGCTCTAAAATTGCCCTTATAGGGTCACCAGATCTAGTCGGTGGTGACTTAGAATTTTCAATATTTATTTTATTTTTTACCCGACTGCCTAATTGATCAAAAGTCAAATCTTTTTATTTCATTTAGATCACATACATGATACTTATGAACGTCATACAAAGCCAAAAAAAACGTGTCAGTAAATTTGCCTACGGCCAGTTCACTGACAAGGTTGAGCTCTGAGAAGAACTTGGCAAGAAACTCAGGCCACTCTTTTCAATCGCCATAGTTGTTACAATTTTAATTGGTTACAGTTTGAAATATCACAGAAAGGTACAGATCCAAAACACCTCGAGCTCGATCGACTGGGTAGTTAACTTTATATAAAACTGTTGTAAAGGCGGACGTAATATCTTAAGCAACCTATTTGAAGATAAATAATTAAATTTCAAGTGGTGTAAGTGATAATGATGAATTTGAAAACTAACTAGCGCCTTCGTGTCAACAGTTAATATGAGGCAGAAAATATTAACCTTATTCGCGTGCGCCAGCATTCAGAATACCAACTTTACAAAGTATATTAACATTTACCATTCTGTCTACGTGACCGAAAATTCTGAATATGTTCTCGAATATTCGTAATTTCAGTATAACCGAGTTATGCATATAAAGAACTTAATTTACAAATTGGTTTGATAGATGGCCGTCGACAAATTGCGAAATGCATTGAAATAATAAAATATGAAACTTTCATTTTCGCTTTTTTGATTATTTTTATATCTCAGACAGTTTTCTTACTATAATATCGTTTTGCTCTTCGTTTTTGTCAAGTGTCAGCTCACAGTTTCAGGTCAATATAAGATTGATTTACTGCTGACGGTTTTTCTATAATAAGAAGTCATGCCATCCCGTAGTTATTCTACGGTTATTACATGGGCATAACCATTGAATATAAATGAATTGGTATAACGAACCATTTCCTTTCGATTGCCTTTACCTCATACATAAAATGAATGGAAGATAAGCCTATTCACAGTTGTTAAGAGACTTGAATATATCTGGCTAAAGAGATATTGGAATAGATGAGAAAGTATTATAATAATATTAATTACACTCTGATCAATTCATTGTTGATTTCATTTATGAAGTTGTTTTTATTTTTGTATTGAAAGACAACGAAAAATTTCTGGCCTCGATCTCAGATGTGATTAAACAGTATAAGCACAAATGCTTGCCGAAGTACCAAGGCCAGGGTGACAGCGCTCTTGTACTGGGTGGCGCAAAAGTAGTGGCACTAAAGAAAATGCTTTTTTTTTTTTTTATTATACATTTTCTGTCATTCTGTTGTTGAAAATTGTGTAGTGAACAAATGTAAAATACACTGAAAATAAACATGGACCGTTTTACTCCCCAAGAACGTGGAATATCAGTGATAAGAACACAACGTGAATTTCGTCGACGATTTCCCCACCGTCCGGCACCGATTGGTCGCACAATTCGACGCTTTGCCACACACCCACTAAAAGTTACTGTATGGTGTGGCATCTGTGTTGACAGAGTGATCGGACCCTATTTTTTCGAAGACGCTGGAGGCAATGCGATAACTGTCACTGGAGAACGCTACAGAACCATGTTACGTGAGTTTTTGATACCCAGTTTGGACGAATTGGGGCTGGAGCACATCTGGTTTCAACAAGACGGCGCTACGGCACACACAGCGCGCGACACTATGGACTTAGTGAGGGACGCTTTTCCAGGCCGAGTTATCTCTCGTTTTGGCGATTTGCCTTGGCCTGCAAGATCACCCGATCTGACCAGTCCAGACTTTTTTCTTTGGGGTTTTTTGAAATCTCGGGTGTATGTGAACAAGCCACAGACTCTCGCAGCTCTAAAAGAAAACATTCGTCAAGAAATAACGAACATATCGCAGGAAGTGTTACGGCAAGTTATGCAAAATGTCATAAATAGGGCTCAAATGTGTATCAACTCTGGAGGTCACCATTTAAAAGACATCATCTTTAAATCCTAATGGTACGAAATTTAATGGCACAAATATACATTTAAAAAAATCTAAATCTAGTTTTCTAATTTAGAAAAAATGTTATAGCTGAACCAAATAGGGTCTTTACTTTTGCGCCACCCGTTACATAGGGGGCGGTGTTCCTGAACGGAATTGCACAAGTGAGGCAATGAAACTTGGGACTAATCTAGCTTATAGCTTCGGGTATTTAAGGCGTTTAGCAGTATTCTTCATCATATTTATCATCATTTCAACCCATAAACCTCCCACTGCTGGGCATGCCCACGCAAAGGAAGAAGCTTTATGTCGCACGTACCTATACAAACATAATTACAACAGACAGATTTAAAAACAGACATAAAATACACCAAGACTACCTGTAAATCAACAAAACAAAAAGTTTTGTTATAATGTGGGGATCGATTTAACAACTTCATGATCAGCAGTCGGGTTCTATAACCACTAGAATAAAGACGCACTCAAAGTTATGAATAAAATTCATTCAAACTGCATGCCGTGTCGAGAAAAAAATGCAAAACTCACATGTACAAAACATGTACACACTGTTTGGATAAGTTTATGTACTAAGTGTCTAAGATTCAGCTATTGCACAAACGTTTTCAACATAAATATCTTGCAAAAGATATAGATGCATTCTACCAATGTCTTAGCTTAAACTTACGAGTAAAACTTACACTAGGGATTTTAAAGTAGTTCTACTGCAAGTAATTGTAGGAAATCTCTTTATTTTCCACTCTGTGACTTTAAAACCTCATAAAGTACAGACTGGGGGGTTTCCTCCCAGAATACCATTTGGCTGAAGACGTGAAGAACCGAATTCCATCGTAAACTATTGTTATCTCGCCGATAGTGGAAACATAAGTGTATGTTTTTGGTAATTAAACGTCAGTTTCATGTTTATAAAGAAAGGTTATGTGCTGGGTCTTGTATAGATATTTTTTTATTCCTACTATAGTAGCTTTCTTATCGAGTGGGCTTGACGCAGATATTGTTGTTGGAATTTATCAAGTTAGCTAGTTAGTTAGCTTCTAACTTGACTTATTGACTACCACGTTAAGTGGTAACTGGGACCAACGTCTTTACGTAGCTTCCGAAGCACCGACACGCTCAAAAGCTGGGCACGACTCTCCTCCAAACATTGTGGAGGGAATTTAGCGTACTATAACACTCTGGGCAGACGGGTAGGTATAGTGTTTTGTTTCGAATTTTCCTTTGCTCGCAGAACTCTTATCTGCTTCAAATTAATCCCTTAGTCGATTTTTACGACACCCACGGATTGAAATGGGGTAGTGACATTTCGTATTCTTAATCCATCACTATACGGACATTATTATTAGTATTTACCTAAATTTATGCTATTTTTACTGTGTTTTTTTGTTCAAAAAATTAACCAAGCATATGAAGAAAAACTAAAAACCTTTTTTGTAAGGATTCGGTTCTTGTTATTATAGCGTATGTTTTGAAACAACAACGAGGCACGTATGAGGAGGACTTAGTAAAGCTTGTTGATAACTATTTGATATTCTATATCTACTTAGGATAAAAAGATAAACATTTGCCTGTTCTGTTGATACATACGTTTATAGAAAATAAATGTTTTAATTAACAATTTACAAAGTGTCTTAATAAAACTGTGTACTCCTTATAAAACGCGACCTACATTGCCATTTGAAGGCCTCTTAGATTATCATCATTATTATTTCAACCACTAAAAGTCCTACTGCTGCTCACAGGTCTCCTATAAAGAATGTGGAGGGAATTTAGTCTACTATACCACGCTGACCAGCCAGGACAGACGCCCTCTTAGATATTCTACTAATATTATAAATAGGCTGAAAAGATCTGTATGAAATTTGGCGCACAGATAGATTATATAGTCTGGTATAGCACATAGGCTGTTTTTTTCGACATACCACGCGGGTGAAGCCTCGAGTGGTAGCTAGTTTTTTATATGCTTACATCAAATACAACCTACAATATTACTTAATGAAATAGAACACGTATTTAATATAAATTTCGTTTATTTATTGTACCTATACACCTTTTTAATGTGAACGAACCCTTATCTGAAGATTTAAAGAGTGAAAAGGGCTTTGTGAGGAGGAATATATATGTTCGGCAAAGGTCCAAAATTTAGCCCCAGGAATTACATGGGTCAGGTATATATACATAATGTGCTGTTTTTATATATATTGCTGGTAGGTTACAGTGTTAGAAAGGGCGAGTTTATGTCTTCTGATTAGGAACTTAAATTATTGGAATATTTCTAATTAGACGGGCTATTAAATGAAACAAATGGATACTAATATAAATTCTATACTGATTAATTTTGTCTCACGCTTTGCTATTGAAGGAAGGAATTAAAAAGATTATCCAATCTTTTTAATTCCTCCATTTACTTCTGATAAATTTCGTTGCGGGTTCCAAGACTTTAGGCATTGCCTGGGACTCTCTAGTGTCAAAATTCGGTGTTCGCAGGGATTATCGCTGTCAAGCCTGGCTAACAGGATTTGCAGTGTTTGGGGTGAGGGTGAGATTGTGACGTAGAATAAATGATAAAATATAGATATTTTGGAGAGTGCCATGAATTAATAATTAATAAAAAAATTAAATTACAACACAGTGTAAAAGGAGGACCAAGTGTTATGGCGCGTGTTAGGAGAGGCCTAAGTCCAGCAATAGGCTGAAATGATGATGATGATGATGAATCAGGAACACAGCAATATTACGGCTGTGGTCTTTTGTAAGACGGAGGTACTTTTACAAGGAAAATAAATAAGAACTTGCTCGTGATGAAGTAAATGTATCATGTAAGGGTTCATACATTTACTTCATCAAAAGTCAAAGTCGACAAAATCTATTTTTTTATTAGTTTAATTAGGTATATACTCGCTTGTACTACAACCGAACCCTTACAATGAAAGGTCGATAAAAAGTGTTCTTTCTTGAAGATTTGTAAACGAGAGGGTCAAAGGGTTTTGTTTCTCGTTTAATATTGATAATGTATTGCTATGATGTATGGCTAGCTCGATCGTAAATAATTATTCTGTGACATGTATTGAGGAAAATGAATGTTTTTTGCGAGTAAAATGTCATGGGGTCGCAGTTATTTATATTATTATGTCGTTCGATTCTGTTGCTATTGAAAGAAAACGAAATTTGAAAAATAAATTAACTCATTCAATCGCATTGAGGCGGGTGTGGACTGTCACGGTGGCGCAGTGGTTAAGGTGGTCGCCTCGCCACTACATCGCCGTGCTGGGTGACGTGGGTTCGATTCCCACACGAGACAAATATTTGTGTGATTCATAGATATTTGTTGCTAGTCTGGGTGTACTTTGTGTCCGTTAGTTTCATGTTTGTAAAGCTCCCCGCGACACAGGGCTTGTTCAATAGTGCGGGCGTTGTCTTTAAAAAAAAAAAAAAATAGACTTCAAGAAAAGCACGCTATGTTATGCAATATTTATTGATAACATACTATAGAGTGTTTTTTTCAGTTCTCTGTTCATTACAAATTAACAAATACACTCATATACAACAAGGGCCGAAGTCTGTCTGCTGTCTGTCTGTCGTGCTTGGATCTCAGTAGCAGTTTTCATATTTCATTCATATTGGCCTTAATTTTTTTTTGTTTGGAGTGGACCCGTGCCCGACAGTGGGACGTTTATGGGTTATAATGATGATGATGATAATGTTTGTACCGATTTTCATCTATATTCGAAATATTGTAAGATTACCATCGTTTTTAGAACTAACTTGACCGGACTATCATTAAGAGCAGACCATTCATATCTAATTATAATATACTGCTAGGATCCTAGTAATTTTATGAGGGTTTAATTTATGATTTTGTAACTGTGTGGCAAAGTGGCGATATCCTGGACCCATGTCACAGGCTGTCGTATGCAAAGTGAATGTACGATATGAGATTCTGTCAGTGTCTCCGTGCGTGGTCCGGACCTTTGATTAAATGAAATTGGAGGGATGGTCGCTGACAATTTTCGGATTACATCTCACATAAGTCATGTTATCTGGTTATTTGTTAATATGTTGGTCGCTGTGATCAGATGATAGGATAATTTTTGTTCTAAAGTCAGGTAATGGAAAATTTTAACCTCGACATTTTAATTCTATGATGCATTATCTGACTGGCCTGTTGGTTTAGTGGTTAGTGACCCTGACGGCTAAGCCGGAGGTCGTGGGTTCGATCCCCACCCAGGACAAATCTTTGTGTGATGAGCATGATTGTTTGTCCTGTGCCTGGGTGTAATTTATCTATGATATGTATGTTTTTACAAAAAAAATGTATGTAAGTAGGTAGTATATCAGTTGTTTAGTACTCAAAACACAAGCAAATATAATTGCTTAATTTGGGACTAGATGGCGCTGTGTGAATGTGGTAGAATATTATGGCAACCTCCGATTAATGCTCTATTGCAACGTGAAAAAAAAATAAACGGTTTCATTTTGTTTAAGTGTTACTTAACTTATTTCTATTTCTAAATTATTATGATCTCCATGTAGTATGTATATGTAGGTGATTCTTATCACCAACTGAATCTATACTAATATTATAAAGCTGAAGAGTTGGTTGTTGATTGAACGCGGTAATCTCAGGAACTACTGAATCGATATTTTTTTTTTTGTTTTTGTTTTTTTTTTTTTTTTTTTTTCCTGAAGTGGCAGATGACCTAGCGGCCCACCTGATGTTAAGTGGTTACCGCCGCTCATGGACGTTGGCAATGGTAGGGGCACAGCCAAGCCGCTGCCTACCTAGAGAGGATAGCTCTCTTTAAACCTCGTTTGAAGAAGGACATGTCATAACACTCAGGAAACACCGCTGCAGGAAGTTAGTTGCTAAGCTATAAAACATCACGCTTCGACCAACAGAAGCTGAGTAATCAAACTCGTGAAAGTTGGTAGTACTATTATGTTTTCATTTAGACTGTCACCGTGGCGCAGTGGTTAAGGTTGTCGCCTCGCCACTACATCGCCGTGCTGGGTGACGTGGGTTCGATTCCCACAGGAGACAAATATTTGTGTGATTCATAGATATTTGTTTCTAGTCTGGGTGTATTTTGTGTCCGTTAGTTTCATGTTTGTAAAGCTCCCCGCGACTCAGGGCTTGTTCCCTAGTGCGGGCATTGTCTTTTTAAAAAACAAAAAAAAAAAATAATTAACTATATCTACAGGAACAAAACTCAACAAGCTCTAATAAAGAACGCAGTAATGAAATTACACTTTTATAGAACTTTTTTTTAATAAATAATCCAACTTCCATGCAGCTGAGCAATATAATACAGAATAATTAGAATAAACAATTTTGTTCAAGTAATTCGACTTGTTTTGTTTCTACGAGTACACTTGAGGACAGTAAATTTCTTATTCAGTTACAAAATGTCGTAAAAAACAAGAAAGTACATTTGTTTTACGGCATTATTATAACTGAAATATGGAAAAATTAGACAATAACAATTTTAGGTCTGTTTTAATTTTACTGCTGCTGCTTCGATGGCGCAGCGGAAAGTGTATACGACTGCTGTGCAAGAAGTCCCGAGTTCGATTCCCGAGTCGGGTGAAAATGGTATTGGGTTTTTCTATCATGCTTTTATGTGGAAAAGAAATGTGCCTGGTTGATGACAATAGAATTGCCCCCTATTACATGGCCAAATGGGAAGTGACCGGCATGCAAATCATGCAGTCCGAGTTCGATATCACTTTGTGGAATTTATATGTACTAGTGAAGTGACTTACCATCTGTTAACGGTGAAGGAAAACATCGTGAGGAAACCCACATACCCTAGAAGAAATTCTAAGTGTATGTGTGGGCGCTATAATAGGTCAGAAACTGGTCGACGTAGCAAAGAAGCCCTTGATCATGGCATCTAACCCAAAAAATATAGTTATATTACATGGGTTCGGTTATTCGGTATACAATATTATTATATTAAAATGTTATACTTTGTTATAATATATGATAAACTATTTTTAACAAAAAAATATTAAAACGACTTCAAATCAGTACTAAAAAGCGAAAAATAAACTGAATTAGATATTTAATTCCAAGCTAAAAAATACCTACCTACCTGTTTAAAGTATAATACCCTATTACTAATCTGTTTGAAGTCGGTGCCAAGCCTAAAGAGTACTGATTTGAAGTCGTTTTAATATTTTTTTGTTAAAAATAGTTTATTTTTCCATTTTTAGTGTAGGTACTTTTTATCTAGCAGATTTAATAATACTGGCTCGCAAACTAAGACGGAAAACCGAAATAAAGAATCTTCGATAGAAGGGAACGTCTATTTAAATATTCTAACAACACAACCTGATTGTAGAATAGAGGAATCTCAAAACTCTCAGCTTTTTATGTCTTTCTTTTTTCCTATAAAATACGAAGTATAGGTATACAATGCAGGTTAGATACTATCGAAAACTTAAAATATCATCTAAGAATTCCTTTGAATTATACAACTTTATCTTCCATCAAGAGCTCTCACCTCAGACACTTGAAATAACACAACTTAAGGTTTATACATGGATGCGATATTTAAAGAAAACATCTTCTTACTCCTAAACATTAAGAATTTTCCCTTCCAGTGACAGCTCACCTAAATAACCTACAAGAATACAACTATAGGTTTATAAGTACCTATAATGTTGAAAGAATTATCCTACAACTCCTAAAAGTTAAGGAGTTATACCTTCCAGTGACAGCTCACCTGAATAACCTACAAGAATACAACTATAGGTTTATAAGTACCTATAATATTGAAAGAATTATCCTCCAACTCCTAATAGTTAAGGAGTTATACCTTCCAGTATCAGCTCACCTAAATAACCTACAAGAATACAATTATTGGTTTATAAGAACCTATAATGTCGAAAGAATTATCCTCCAACTCCTAACAGTAAAGGAGTTATACCTTCCATCACCAGCTCATCAACATGAGATGTTGACTATCAGACGTAAATACTTGAATAACTTTAAAAAATATATGAAACACGTAACATGTGCCTATAAAATTTGAGGGTTGCCTTCGATTTCCTTGAGATTCCATCTTCAGAACTTAACGTGATGAATAGGGGACCAATTCAGTAGTATACCCTTTCAAACAAAAAAAGATTTTTTTAAATCGGTTCAGGCATCACCGAGTAATCGTTGAACATACATAAAAAAAAAAAAATACATACAGTCGAACATATAACCTCCTCCTTTTTTGAAGTCGTTTAAAAACTGATAACGCGTTGAGTCTCTTGCATCGACGACGGGGCGTGAGCGTGGCGGCTACGTCGCGTGAGCGTGGCGGTGGTGGGACAGCCGTCCCATCTAGCTCACTATGTGACTCAATATTAATTATATAAGATACAATCGCCATATGATGATGCCTGATTAAATATCGCCTTTATATCCACTGCAAAGAAGCTAGATATAAATTTAAGTGTAAATAGTCACAATTTTCCTATATTGCACCCGTCTAGGGACGTAGAATGCAGTATTTTACATCTTATCAGACTAGAAGGGTTCTATACATTACGAACTTAGGTATATTTCATTGAATATGTATGAGACACTTGGGAGACGTGTATTTGCGAATTGGATGATGAAATTCAATTATATTTACGATAGTGCTGGCTCCGACTGTGTGTATTGCTGGGAAAATATATTTTGAATTAAATTTTTAGTTTATTTTCATACTGTATCTAAATATAAATTCAAAGTAGAATCTTTTAATTTTAATAAAAAAAATTGAATTTACTGCTCGATTATCTCGTTGGTATAATAGACGTGGTTTCCGAATTTTATTTATTTAGCAATTTATCTATGAGAAAACATACAATTAATAAATACATACATTTGACTGGCCTGTTGATCTAGCGGTTAGTGACCCTGACTGCTAAGCCGGAGGTTGTGGGTTCGATCATAAAAAAAAAATTAAGTAGTATGTCAGTTGTTTAGTACCCATAACACAAGCAAATATAATTGCTTATTTTGGGACTAGATGGCGCTCTTGCAGTAATTATATTTATATAAAAAATCGATAGTAACTCAGTTAGTCTGTCGCACTTTAACCGAAGGAAAATGACGTAGGACTAATTTCTATCGATATAATTAAATACAAGAAAACCCTCGGGTTCAAGCTAGTTTCCCATCTATTGTTGTCTGCTCTATATTTCCTACATCCATCGTATTATAACAACAAACTTGGAACTCTTTAAAACTTGTCTTGTGGAGTTTTTCATGAAAAATTCAAATATTAATTTGTGTGCCGAAACTGGTGAAGTTAATTTATATTATGGTATACTAACTTGGTTTGTTTGCTGAAGCCGAGTGTGTGTAGGGCTTTACGTAAAATATGAGTAGGTGTACTTAGACCTTAAATAACTTTGATGTATGAAGGATTGTGAAGACCAAACAAAATAAAATGGTTCTGAATATTATAGCTATGGGCTTCTTGTGACATTAAGGAGGCGAGTTATGATTATAATTAGAGATTCGAGATCGCGAGCCGGGGGATAGCAGAACGGAGAGAACACCTTCAAAATCAGAAACAAGAACACGCGTTTCTTTCATGGGCTTCTTCTTCTTATAGTGTGGGTTTGACGCAGACCCTGGTGTTGGAATTTATCAGGTCGCCCATGAGGCTTCCAACTTGACTTAACGACTACCACATTAAGTGATAACTGGGACCAACAGCTTTACATGCCTTCCGAAGGACGGAGATGCTTGAGAATAAAATTGCCACAAACAGTCACCCATTATGGACTGACCTTGCCGCAAACGTTGATTACCTCTATGATCGTAAAGAAAACTTCAGTACCACATTGCTTCGAGTGTTTCTTTCATCGGCTTATAAATCACAGAAGCTTTTCTCTTGTATACGAAATAATAAGCGTGTTTATAAAGGCACAAAAACAAGCGTGTTTAGAGTAAACGGTAATCTGAACTCGCCGTAAAGATAGGAGGCAGACAACGCATTCTCAATATATCCCCTTAATTCTATTACCGTCGAATTTGTGACCTTTTTGGTCTCTAGGGAAATCTGGAGAGCTCCGCTGTAGTAATCATTTGTATGACATGCTGGTTTCAAGCCTATTCAATGGTCGTAGAAGCGGTATTTTACGAGGATGACGTTTTTACTGGTCCCCGGGTCACTTGAGATGTTGTAAAGATTACAATTTGTGGTTGGATGTAGATTTTAGGGACATTTACGGTGCTGTGCTGTTTTTGAGATAAGAGACAAATTTGAAAGTAAGGTGATACTTTTGGGAGTTAAAGAACCAAATAGCATTGTTATCTAAAATTCTGAAGCAATAGTCTCATTTTTATTTTTGGTCACAATTTTCTTATCGCCTCTGAATTGTAATATTATACATACCGGCGTTGTCGCAGAAGATATCACGTGAAAACAAGGTTTAACAAAACTGTTAGCTATTTTTTTTAAGAAGAATAAGAATCGATTGTAAAAATCCTTCGGTTCTCTCGTTGATGTAATCTGCTGATATCTTTGATGCTTTATGATAAGTATAAGGCAGGCATATGTTGTCATTAATATAAAAGTGTGTTTAAGTACCTTTCCAGTACAGAGTCTTAAGCCTGACAAATCTATACTAATATTATAAAGCTGAAGATTTGTTTGTTTGGTTGAACGCTAGGATCTCTAGAACTACTGGTCCGATTTGAAAAATTCTTTTAGTATTGGATAGCCCATTTATCAAGGAAGGTTATTAGCTATATAAAATCGAGCTGAACTGAGCAGTGACCGAATAAATAATGACGGGAGCAAAGTCTCGCGCGACTTCTAGTTTTAAAATAAAAAAGAAAATGAAATAAAAATAATTATTGATAATTATATTCGTTTGGTTAAATAAGAGAAAATTAAGTATTTTTTATGATAGTTCCATGATTCAATTTTGGTTCCTAAGATATAAAACTGAAGTTGTTTTTTATCTTCTGTAATAATAATAATATACTAAATATTCTGCCGAAACCAAAATTTTCTAAAGTATCTACTGGGATCAGAAAAACAAGTCTAACTCTACTTTGATTCTAATTAACTCATTATATTATACTTAATCCAGATTACAAGCATTCTCATTAAGCCTGTCTAGATAATTATCTCATGTAATTAACAACAAAGTTTACTATGACTAAGTTACTCAGCTCAGCAACCGGTAGTTAGCGGGTGCTCTGAGGATCCAAGGACTCAAGTTTTCCACTCATGTTATATGAGTCTATCTAACCAAAGCAGTTATTAGACTGAGATTAGAATGAGTAAAATTAACCAAATTGGTTTTGCAAGACCTCTTTTAGAACAGAAATTGATAAATTGTATATTACTATTTTTGACTTTGACATGAATATTGTACTTATGTTATTATTTAATTGATTGACATTTATATTCTCTACTAGAAGTCGCGCGAGGCTTTTTTCCTTTCGTTCTTTATTTTGCCACAGCTCAGCCTCCTATTGGCCGTAGCGTGATGTTATAATATAGCGCCTTTTAGATAAATGGGCTATCCAACATTAGTTTAGATGTGTCTGACAGAGTAAACAATGGACAAATTCAAAAGCAGGGGTTAATATAAGTAAACAATGGGTTTTTAACCCCCTTGAAATATTAATAATAATAATAATATTCTACCACATTTATACAGCGCCATCTAGTCCCAAAGTAAGCAATTATATTTGCTTGTGTTATGGGTACTAAACAACTGATATACTACTCAAATACATTTTTTTTTTGGAAATACATACATATTATAGATAAATTACACCCAGACACAGAACAAACGTTTATGCTCATCACACAAAGATTTGTCCTGGGTGGGGATCGAACCCACGACCTCCGGTTTAGCAGTCAGGGTCACTAACCACTAGACCAACAGGCCAGTCAATTAATAGTTCCATAGGATTCTTTAAAAATGGATATACAATCGAATAGATTCACCAATGAGTGCAAGCCAAACCTCAACCAATAAATCATTAAAAAGAACACAATAACTTCAAAACTATCTCCATTGTGAACAGTTTAAAATCCCAATACACCTATTTGGCACAAAACAATAGTTCACAAATATACCTATATCAATTTATATATAAACTAGAGACGTTTTTCAATCAACTGCCTGGCAAAGAGCCACGGATTACTATGAAAACTATTAAAATAAATCCGCTTTTAGCAAACTATCGTATTGACAGACAGACGGAATAACAGACCCTTTGTTAGTTCAATGGTTTTACATTAAAATGCGTAAATCTCGTGAATATTGAATTTGTTGTATGAACCTATGAATAGATAGAGATTTTTAATTATTTGTGTGATTTTTTAATGACTGCTTCGTTCATGTGAGCCATAGGAAACAATTATTATTATCGGAATAAGCTATAAATTAACAGCCGTGTTCAATAAATCTATCTATGGATTTGACTTCTAAAGATAGAATTTTGACATATTTGGTATGGAGGTTATGTCAAAAATATATTTTAGTAGCATTTGGCCATAGATGGATAATAGTAACTCTACAACCCTATATCCATTTTTCTGCAAGCAATTTTGGTAGGCAGCGGCTTGGCTGTGCCCCTAATATTGCCAACGTCCATGAGTGGCGGTAACTACTTACCATCAGGTCAGCTAGCTTGCGGCCCGCTTGCTGGTCTGCCAATTCAGGCATTAAGAAAAAAAAAAGTTGCCGTTTGCTTCGTTGCAATGAAATAAAATCTGTCGTAGCAGGAATACACATCTTATAAGTCATACAATCGCTTATTATTTTAGTGTAAAATGAAACTACATGTCAAAATATGTGAAGTTTTATTTAGACAGCAATTGGAGAGGCCAATGTCCAGCAGTGGACTAGTACAGGCTGATGATGATGATGATGATGAAAATATGGTGAAATAAGTGCGAGTATTTGTTTTGAATTAGATCATGCAGATTTGGTAGTGCTATTCCATTAAACCATTACGTAAGTGTATCATGTAAGTGAATGCTAGAAACAAAAGAGAGTTTATCCAAATACGCATATGACCAATGACATTGTATGTTAAAAAAATTTTAACATACAATATCATTGCATATGACTGTTTATTTTCTTTAGTTCACTTCCAAATGGTTGTGTCTCATTTTGTAAACATAACTGAAACAAAAATAAAATTAATTGAACTTCGAATTTTATCACACTAATATTTTAAAGGCGCGAGCTAGTGGGTGTGCATGTTACACTCCATCACGCTCTGGCTGAACCAATTTTGATAAAATTTGATATGGAATTAGACACCCTGGATTTACAAATAAGCCAATATTTTTTAAACCACGGATAACACCGTACGGGGCAGCTAGTTCGATATATACAGGGTGGTATTTTGTAACGCCACATTGAGGAAAAACTTTAAACGCTAGATAGATAATTTTACTCAGAGAATACTCCTTTCTTTTTAAAAAGAAACAAAACTGTATTAAATGAATTTAGAAAATGCACTTGCCTCTCTGGAATCTGTGCTTTATACTAGAAAAGGTTTTGTATCGTTAATTCAAAGGCAGTTTACCTCTCAACCAGCATTATTATAGTTGCCAGCGTATATCCTCCAGCGAGGAGTATGAACGCTGGCGCAGCGCCTCCTAATGCTAATGCTCTTGGAGAACTACCCTCACATTTTACTTCAGGAGCTGCTGTCCTAGACTGTATGCAGCTGACGAAGCCACGTTCTCGAAGACGCATTAGGCTGTGTAGAACATTCTTTTGTTACACAGTTCAAAAAAGGAGTATAAAGTAATGTAGGTACTTTAAATTGAACCTTAAGTATTCAACTTAAGGTTCAATTTAAAGTACCTACATTACTTTATACTCCTTTTTTGAACTGTGTAACAAAAGAATGTTCTACACAGCCTAATGCGTCTTAGACTCCTGACTGCTGTCTTCAGTAAGGCTTTATTTTGGACACAGACATGTTTTATGCAAGAAATAATTTTTTCAACATTTATTTATCCCACAGTTTTCTGTAACTATAAACGACAAGGTCGTTTGACCTAATCGTTTTATAAACATCACACTAGAGATTTTGGATAGAGATCGATTCCCTGGTTAAGACAAACCGGTTTTTTTATCATGAAATTCTCAATAGGCTTGCTTGGTTCAGGGAAAATGTGGATGAGACGTACCTCTGCCTACCCCTTCTATTTATCAATTTAATTTAAAATCCAAGCTAATTTTAGGAATCTATATTCAATATTCAGTCCTAAAATTAACTTGCCTTAAAGTGCAAAGAGAAATCTCCAAGATTATAAATGAACAGAAAGATAATTCAAAGGTCTTATTATTCACTTGAACTTTAATTATTATTACTCCCACTTCAATGAAACCTCGACCGAAACACAACAATTCACTCACACACGGATCAAATTCTCCGAATCGAAACAGCAATCCGAACCGCTGTAGGCAATCATTAATTTGAGGACACAAAAACAAAACAAAGTTTTGGGAATATTGATCTCCTTTCATCTACAAACACGGATTTCCAAAGCATTGAAGAGGCTTTTCAATTAAAACAATTTGTTTGGTCTTTTGATAGATTGCAGTAAAGGTGAAGGATTTTTGAATATATTGCTGGCACTGGTAGAACAAGGCATCATCATCAGCAACCCATTCAGTCCCACTGCTGGGCTCGGGTCTCCTCTCGTCTAACTAGAGAGCTGAGAGGGTTTCGATTTTTAGAACAAGGCATACTAAAAATAAAATAAAAGTGGTGGAATAGGAGCATTATCACACTCGCATTTTTTCTTAAAATATATATTACGCAATAATATAAAATAATAATAGCATTACGCCTTTTTTCCCCAAACTGGTAGGCAGGAGTATTACTCCCATAGAAGAGTAAAGAAAACCTAAGTTTGACAGCGCAGTGAATAAATTGATATTTCTTTATATTAAAAAAATAAAAACAAATTAAAATATTTTACGGAATATACCCTTTTTACACTTTTGTTATGGTTATTATATTAAAGAACTTTATAGTATAGGCAGCTATTGCTCGTAACGTATACAGCGTATAAACGTTCCACGATAGTTGGCTAACGAACACAAAAAAAAATTGAAACAGTAGTTTCTGAGAATAGTGCGTTCAACAAAACATACAAAGTCTTCAGTTTTATAATGTTAGTATAGATACGGCATCGGAAAGCTTACCTCCAACTGATAAACTCCTTGTAAGGACTGTCCTTCGGCACACAAGGATGTAAAAGAGTTTTCTCCATGGATTGCAAAGATCCCAGTTCGCAAAGTTCAATTTGATCGAAAGTCTTTGATATCAAATTGTTTGCGCTGTTTACGTTAATGTGATAGGCATATCCTGAAAACAAATCTCTTTATAATAATTGAAATTTTAAAAAATAATATATCGTATTATAACCCCTTAATAAGGATGGCACGTCAATATAACGACCTTGCAAAGCTCAACATATCTCTTGATATTTTTGATCTCAAGTTTGCCAGATTCACTTCATTAGTTAAAGACATCCTCCATAGCTGGTCGCGGTCGGTTGACTCAGGTGTAACAACTTGAGTCATGCCGGTCAAACCTAGGTATATATAATAATGTAGAATTTAATTAGTAGTTTTGTTATTGTATAAGTAATCCGAACTGTCTCTTGCTACATTGTTTTATTGTGTATGCATATTGTTACGCTACAATCATTCAAATCATTGTATCTTCTATTTTTATTATATTTCCGATTGTAATGTGTTTTGTGTACCAAAATAAATGAAAAAAAAAAGAAATACAAGCTAACCGTGTAAACGGTACTGTTCCGCCCATCCTTTCAGTGACATGGTGATTAAAAAGAGTAGCCTGAGTTTCTTGCCAAGTTCTTCTCAGAGCTCAACGTTGTCAGTAAACTGGCCTTAGGCAAAATTTGCTGACACTTTTTTTTTGTCTTTGTATGACGTTCATAAGTATCACGTATTTGATAAAGATTATGATTATGACAAAAATGTTGTACAACAAAAGTAATACAATAATAAACATATATATTTTATTTATTTAGCTATAATTCTATTGACGTCAACCACAGTTGTGTGACGTCAACAATACAAATGTATTAATGTTTAAAGGAAAATCTTGTTTGAAGATAATCACACATTCATTTATTGCGGTGTAGTTTCCGACGATTCAGGCTTTGAAACGACCACATCTGCTGCTGCATGTTATACAGCGATATTGAGTGTATAATGTGTTACACTGAATATTATAGTAGGGGGATTTGCAGCGCTGTTGTGGTACTGTGCACTGAATTAAACGAGTCGATTTCAAATAGAAATTTAGATTGCGATGAGTACAATATTGGTTGTTTTGATTCGATAACGTCTATTGATTAGAGTTACTGTTTGATTATTTAAATATTGGAAATAACATTTATTAAATGTCATTGTAGCAAAGCTTACTGTCGCACTCAGAGACGTAAATAGCAGTAATCTGTCATTAACTCTTTTTTTTCATTGAATAATCGTCTTTAGGCGTATAGACTTAAGTACTAGACGTTTACTAAATGAAATTTAAAGTTAAGTAACGTCTCTGAGTATAGCAGTTAGAGATATTAGATTTATTATCAAATTAAATCAATTTCAATATATCATTTAAAAGCGATGGTGGCTGAATGGATAAGAGATCGGCGTGCAAATCACGCGGTCCGAGTTCGATCCCGACCGGCAGTACCAATGTGGATTCCACTTTGTGGAATTTATATGTACTAGTCAAATGACTTACCATCTGCTAACGGTGAAGGAAAACATCGTGAGGAAACCCACATACCCTAGAAGAAATTCTATGAGTATGTCTGATCCACCAACCCGCATTAGGCCAGCGTGAGTGGATTATGGCCTAAACCCTCTCAGCTCTCTAGTTAGAGGAGAGGAGACCCGAGCCCAGCAGTGGGATTTAATGGGTTGCTGAGGTTGAGGTTGAGGTTGATATCATTTGCAATTGAAGAAATGAAATATTTTTTGTGAAATTCTTTTCCAGATAATGTTTTTTTAGGGCATATAAAAACAGCCACAGTTTTCGAGACGAATGTTGTGTTAAAATTAATAATCACTTTTTCTTACACGCTAGAATTTGCATAACGGTTGTGCCTGTTTGGTCAAAATCTTCATGCATACACGGCGTGTTTTCTAATCTCGCCATGCAGGCAATTGCAGAGTGATTAATTTAAATTATTCAGAAGGTTTCTATAAAAATCAAAAATATAAGGTACTAGCTCGTGTGTCATAAAAATCTAGCTTAATTATTTAATAGATTATATAGTCTGGAACTGCACGTTCCAGACTATATAATCTATCAGCGTGCCAAATTTTATACAAATTCTTTCAGCCGTTCTCGCATGATTGAGTAACAAACATTCATCCATCCATACATCCTAACTTTCGCATTTATAATATTATATTAGTAATAGGTTTATTAGTACGAATTAGTATTAACAAGAATCGTAAATATATTGAATTGTAAGTGTGTGAAAAGAGTAAAAAAAGAGTGGCGTGAGTTTCTTGCCAGTTCTTCTCATAGCTCCACCCCGTCAGCGAACTGGTCGTAGGCAAATTAGTTAACACTACTTTTTGGAATGTAACATTCTTAACTTGTGACTTTCATAATTTTATTTGAATAATAATTAATAAGAATAATTGTAACATAGATGAATAAACGAGATTTCATTTCATTTAATTTCACTTCGAATATAATGCTTACTATGAGTATATCTCGAGTTGAGAAGCAACAACAACAAACACATGCAGTTAATAATAGTGTCTTATAATTCTATTGTACCGTGAACTAATAACACTATTAGTAATTTATAAAATTACCTCCTTTCTGTACCATTCTGATTCCTTGAGCCAAAGGCTCGAATAACGGAGCATTCTTTTTTTTATTGAACACTTTCTTTTGACGTAATTCGTCCTCAATCCTAGCGTTTCTTTTGTTGTAGTAGTACGAAGGAGTCTGGAATTTTATACATACGTTTGAAGTTGTTCAACTTATGCGACACTTAATGTGAATGTATGGATCGCAGAGAATGCGGGAGAAAAAGCGTTAAGACATTTTTAGTGCTTTGCTGAGAAAAGTCTGCTATAACTGTGAGTTACGGCTGAAGTACAATAGGAACATATATTTATTGATAGAATTATATATTATAACTAATATCTACTCACTTTTGCCCGCAGCCAGGGCATCGACTGTCTCTATGAGAAATTGTATGATAAGACATTTATGTGGTTAAAATTCGGTGATGTCTGTGTCTGTTTATTGGGCTGATATGATGATGATGGTGATGAAGTGGTTTAAAGAACTGAAAGCGTAACAGACCGACACTTTATAATTTATATTATTAGTTAAGATAGTATTGATTACGCCGGATCTAGGCAAGGTCAGCTGAATCAGCAAGGGAACGTAAGACTAACAAAAAATGTAAAATGTCTGCTGAGTCCATTAATGAAATAAGTTAAATGTGAATTTTGTTAAGATAATAAAATATTGCCAAAATTTTCGTAGATAAGCTTTGTCTTGAAACACTTTTGGAAAAAATCAATTGCAATTTTTGTTCAGTTTATTTATGGGATGTAATTTAACTGAAATAATTTAAGTACCATCGACCACGGTTCGTCCCATTTCGGTAACGGAGCAGTTGGGAAAAAATGTTTCATCAACCCCCGTAGTGATAACCTGGTCGTTTAATGGAGTGGATGGCACAGATCGAGTGTCATCTACCCCGGTCTATTTTTAATGACGCAAATAGCACAGATTGAGTAGCATAATGTCCCGGTAGAACCCATAAAATAAGGACAGATAATAGAAAAGAGTTTGTTTAACTTAATTATGACATCATAAAACTACATATATTAAAACTAATCTAGCAATTAAGTGTGACGTAGAAAACTGGCACCGTCTTAGCCAATTACTATAGAAGGTGAAGTTTTCTGCTCAATAAAATCTGCGAGCATGAGGATAAATAAAGTTACACCCCATTTGTTTCACCTGTAAGTAGATCACTATGAAAATAGGTACTTATCGTGATTTACTTGCTAACTTTTACTAACACGTAATTCTAACTTGTATTATAAATCTTTGTTCTCGCTAATATTATGGGTTTCAGATCAAGTTTTTCGCAATGCCTCATGCAAATATCTTTTTAATTATTTGGCTTTATACGGTTTAGTGAAATATATCCGTTATCCATCATATTTTCTGTAGAAAAGTATACAAATAAAACAAAGAAATTCCTAATAAGAAATTAGTTATTTGTCAGAAATAAAATACCCTTTAAATAAAAACAAAAGAATACTATATACTTACATATTTTTTTCAGTTCAAGAATTAAAAAATGACTATATATTAATTGTATGTGTCAATGAATGATACGGAAGGTAGACGACAGATTGTTACGGCGCTTGTTAAGAGAGGCTTACGTCCAGCAGTGGACTGCAATTTGTAATCAATGATCAAGTATAAGTATAAGATAAAACTACCTGCAACCAAGATCGCGTATAACCAGTATCCTCAAATATCAGTTCCAGTGGACTCTCCAGAAGTTCCTCCAAGGAGTTGATGGAAGGAGGAGGTCCGTTCAGCAGCCAGCTCACCACAGAACTTGTGTAGTAGTTGTATATTAAAACGCACGATAGACCAGTAACTAGAATTGTCACTTTTCTGGCTACGGAAAGGAAGATTATTGTCTTATTTAAGCATTTTTTTGAGACTTTAACTGTGTATTGCTTTTCGAATCAGTTGGATGATTAAAGTATAGTTTGCACGAGTGCTAAACACATTCAGCATAATCTCTAAAGAATGATATTAGATAAATAATAGATACTAATATCCGTGTAATGACGGATTAAGAATACATATTGTCACTACCCCATTTTCAACCTGTGGGACAAGAGCACTGCGAAAAAGGAAGATTCGATGCAAAACCTTATACCAACCCATCTAGTCAGCGTGATTTAGTAGGCTAAATTCTCTCCACATTTGTAGGAGACCCGTGCCCAGCAGTGGGAGATTTATGGATTGTAATGATGATGAAAAGATACTAATGTTAAATTAGTTTTTTTTTTGTCTGATATAAAAAGTAAATAAAAAAAAAATACAATGATTTGTTATGAAATACCTGAAGAAACAGTTTTAACTCCACATTCGTCATTGTCTTCGTAAACTGAAAAGAGAAAAATTCGTCAATATTATTATAACAATTACGTCAATTTGACTGACTACCCTTAAATAGAAATTATTAGCCGTAGCGTGATGTTATACCTATAGCCTGTAACCTGCCTCGACAAATGGGCTATCCAACAATAAAAGAATTTTTCAAATCGGACCAGTAGTTTCTGAGTTCCTAGCGTTCAACCAACAAAACAAACTACAGCTATATATTATTAGTACAGATTCCTCATTATATAGGCTATCCAACACTAAAATATTTTTTCAATTCGACCAAGCAATTCCTGCTATTAGCGCGATCAACCATACAAACAATCTCCTCACCTTTATAACATCAGTATTAAACTTTATAAGAAGTCTACGTTTACTACCTACCGCCGTTTCATGACAATCAAATTCCCACTTTTACTTACATTGCTGGCAAATAGTAGCTATGACGGAAAATATAGCGTACTGAGCAGACGATGGTCTGTGCTCTAAACGGGCAGAAAGCAGTAATAAAACGGCACATAGTACTGATACTCCAATAACACCCCACCAAGCGATTGGACTTAGAGGCATCAGGAATTGGTTCTCGAATTTTCCAGGGCCTTTACTTGGTATACGATAGTAGTATCTGACTCTGAAAATAAATACTTTTATGAACAACCCATTACGTAAAATATTAAGCAATTTCCTTTGCTTTGGTAAACCCATTATGTCCGTAATAGTAACCGTAGGCCGTTGGACTCGGGTGTCTCTTCAAAAGAAGAGGTTTTCCTTATCTTTTGATGATAGACTCGTATCTTATGTTACGATGTAGTTCTATACGTCTATATCGAGTCCACACGTCTATACGTAGTAGGAAAAAATCATAATTAAAATTATGTAATTCATTTTTTAAGTTCCAGTTGGGCGATTTTACAATCATACAATTCAGGAACACAATGTACACAATGACATATACTATAATATTGTACTTACCACTATTTGTATACCTTGGAAATATATCGCTATGTTAGTGTAAAGCAGATTAAGTAAAGATTTGTCTACCAGGTAATAATAATAATAATAATATTCTACCACATTTACACAGCGCCATCTAGTCCCAAAGTAAGCAATTATATTTGCTTGTGTTATGGGTACTAAACAACTGATATACTACTTAAATACATTTTTTTTTTGTAAATACATACATATTATAGATAAATTACACCCAGACACAGAACAAACCTTTATGCTCATCACACAAAGATTTGTCCTGGGTGGGGATCGAACCCACGACCTCCGGTTTAGCAGTCAGGGTCACTAACCACTAGACCAACAGGCCAGTCAGGTGGTTTGAGTTTTAGGTGATTTTTATCTTTTGTTTATTTGCATAAGGTTCAAAATAGTCCAGCCATGGTTTCTCTTATAACTCTTTTCTACTGTAATAAGTACTGTATACCTAAGTGCAATATGTTCTATATGATTTTTTAGCTTTCAAACTCGTGCATTCTGCGAAGCATTCAACCAGCTAAACAACAAGGCTTTTGTTAATTATAATAAAACTTTTACTCACTCAATGGCACTCAAGGGAGTTGTTAACAAATCAATTTTGGCATGAATGGTAGGCAGGAACCGAATTACAGGTGAAATATCCTGTTCTCTAAAGTAAATACTGTTCGCCACCACCTGCATTAATATAAAAAAATATGAACTTGTACATAGTTATTAAATCCTAAAAACGTTAGATGCCTACTTCAAATTACTGCCATAAATCTAATGTCAAGTGTTCGGTGGATATTTCACAAGTCTGATAAACAAATGCAATGTTTTTTTTAGAAAAAACATCAATTGGCAGAAATGAGAAGCAACGGCTAACTTTAATAGTAAATTCCCATAGCGTTTCATTACAAACTTGGAGAAAACTATACTAAAGATATATTATAATATTAACCTTTGAATCATTTCTTTCAAAAGTAGCAATCCATCGATTACCAAAAGTGTGGTTGAACCTGAAATCAGATTAATTAAATTAAAAACTATTTATAGAATAAATTCTAACTTCACCAATCCGCTTTTCACCGTCGTGTGTGGATTATATAGCCTGACATCTCTCAGCAGAAGTAAAGAGCCTTGCCTGACAATAAGACATTAATAGGTTGATTATATCTCTAATGTTTCCATCAATGAAAAATTTACACTTTCATAATTAAAATTTTCAAACTATGAAAACAACTTCTTACATCATCTAATGCCATCGGTGTCCACAATGCGACTGAACTTTGTCACCCTTAAAAATTTATATCGACGTAATTTCACTTAAGGAATTTTCCACCAACATCTTCTATTCTTTATTTAATTTGGTATAAAATATTTTCTTTTCCAACTCTTTATTTCTCGCCCCTTATACCTACTTGGAGTTTACGTGTATCGCTATCCATTACAAACAGTTTAAGAATGCATAAACTATTTTTCTAGTGTCTCTATTCCTTTATTTGCAGTAGTCACGGCACCTTTGTTTGGTAGATGCAACAAAAGATTTTTAAATGAGCTTAGTATCTTCATCGTGCCTAGTGCTTCAAGTATTTTTAGTGCGAAAAAGCGGTTGCGGTATAAATTTGGTTGATTTTCCTGTTGCAATTCGAATTGTACCTACTTTTAACGGTTAACTAAATTTTTAAATAAGTATAGGACTTTTTCTGATAGCTAATGGGGGCCGAAATTGCGTGAGGCCTATGTCCAACAGTGGACGATATTGGGCTGATAATGATGATGATGATGATACTAGTAATTTAGAAATCTTAGCGTTTGATAATTACTTGAAATTATGCATTTCCGATATTATATATAGTACCGCGCCTGCTGTATGAGTGATCATTGCGATTCCAGGGATAATCGTTGACTCTGACAGTTGTTTAATATTAAATTCTTTAGGTGCTGGAGATGCCTGTAATTAAAAGTTTTTTTTTATTATAGTGAAGAAAAAACACACATCCTTGGATTGGATTACCCAACCAAATTGCAACAGAAAAAGGATGATAATTTCGAACACCTCTTTTAAGTTGGGATAAGAAACAGAACCCCATTGGCAAAAAACCAGGGTTTTAGTTTATTAGCAATATTCCACTGAAATTAGTCATGAAAACTATTAATCATATACTCGTTGATCGATTGATTTTGTTTGATCAAATCGTCGAGCAATTCGAGGATGTGTGATGGAGATTCCTCTGACTACCTATATACCTTTATATAAAAAATTTCGCCAAGAAACGTTCTCAATGCCAAAATTTGTGTAAGTAATAAATAAATCAGTTTAGGAAGCAGTATTGCTGTTATTATTTAGTATACCATATGAATTTTCGGAATTTCTTTTCTCTTCTTGCCGGAGATTGGTATACACAAAATTTGAAGTATGATGCTTTATTAATTATTTTTTTTAACAATAATAATATTACATTGGTCCCAAACTAGGCTAGGCCTGTATCTTGGGCACCAAACACAGAATTATCACAATAGATCTGATACAATAGAATCGTGACAGTTCACAGACGTTGATTATCATTTTAATAATTTGGTTTATTTTAATTATGACACAATATATTATGCTTATACATTAATTACTAAGAGACAAATCGTAGAATTTTGATACAAAACCATTAAACTTTAGTAGTATAAAACTAAAATTACTTCTATAAAAAAAAAAAATATATACATATTATTTATGGCATAGCTTTGAGTGTGTGTATGTGTACGCACACATAACACACACACTCACACACACGCGTGTGTGAGTGTGTGTGTTATGTTGTGTAGATACTATCCTAGATTTTGAAGAAGTACTGTTCGGTTTCAGTGTATGACATGTCAATCAATTTTGGTTTAATATATTTCTTAAAATTATAATATTTTATGTGTTTTATGTCCATAGCAGAATTAAGTTTATTATAGATAATGTTTTTGTAATATAAAAAAGCAAAACCCTATTTTAGTACTTACAACAAGAATCATTCTCATAGCCCAATTTTGAAAATCCCAACGTCTGTAATATTTATAACCATTCAGATTCACAGTAATATTGAAGCCGTTTATAACATCCCAAGTCCCAATTTGATTGACAATCAAATTCCCTCCTTGGATCGCACCAAAGTTAAATATATCGATCAGTGTGTAAAATCCATTGTTACCTGAAATCGAAAGGTAATTTGTCAAAGCAGTATCAGTAGCAGGCATCAAAGCCAGTATATTTCGAAAGTACCCACTGTTAAGGTGAATATTTCTGTAACTGATTTGTTGGGAGATTGCCGCTTGAGGATTTCAAACTTGCAATAAAAGTGAAAGCGTTGAAAGAAAAACAAGATGTTTTTATAGAAGTTTTACATTTTCGTCTACTAACTTCTGCCTGCGGCTTCGCCCGCATAGTATGTCAGTAAAAAGTAGCCTATTTGCTATTCAAGACTATAATATAACAGTCACATCAGACATCATTAACACAGATTAACATTATTGACCGAGTGTTATGGCGCGTGTTGGGAGAGGCCTATGTCCAGCAGTGAACTGGCTGAGATGATGATGATGATGATGATGATCAGACATCATCAAACTATAAACATCCATATATCGATCGATCTTTATTTCCTTCTCCAAGTCGTCATCATCATCATAATCATCATCTCAGCCTATTGCAGTCCACTGTTGGGCATACGCCTCCCCTAACATGTCATACATAACATATATCTTTCAGTAAAATTTCAAGAAAATTAGTCGAGGAATAATTTTTTGTGATTAGAATTACTATACTTCTACAACTTTTATTTATGCCCTATAATATATCATTAGTTCGTATTTTCCCGCTAAGAATGACAGCCACTACCGTAAGTCAGATAATATCTAAAGTACCATTTTAACGCATCATTAGGAAAAAGTTCGTTAGATATCGTTTTTCGAGGTGTGACATCTGATCTTTTTCTTTTCTTTGATTTGCTGTGTTAATGGTTCTATTTCTGATGTAGGTAACTATTGCCTGCGATTTTGTTGATGTTGTAAGTCGATTTTTGTGTGTTGATTCGAAGCTTCAACTATTGTTTTGCAATAATTAATATTGTTACATTGCTCCTTTGTAACGTAACAACTAAAATAAGTAGTATTAATATAGATTTTGTTTGGTGATAACGATCTATACACTTATAGAGCAGAAATAACAAATAGTCTATCTAAAAAGGTTATTTGCTAAGAAAAGAGAGTAAAAACGTTATTGAGTTCTTTCACCGTGAAATTTTCACAACCCAGAGTCTGAAATGGTACCCCTAAATGACAATAGGCTGGCCCCTATTACATTGAACCTAGTACTGCTAGCGAAATGTGGGTATAATGCACCTTCATTGCCCCTATGGAGAAATAGGGTGTATTGCTATTACAGCAAGACTGGAATACTATGTACTTTTGTTCACATTTTGATAATCTATATCTTCTTTGTAACTATTTCAATTGATTTTTGTATAATAGTTAAAATCTTTTGTAAGTTACAATTCGGATGCACGCAAAAGTGATGCAGCAGAATATCACACAGTGTAGATTAAATTGGCAATGCACATATTATAATGCTCGTGGTGTTGTAGCAGTCAATAGGTCATGGTAACCGATTACCATCATGGGGAGGGCGTAAGCCAAAAATCACACAAGAAGAAATCGTCAAACTTTTCTACTTTACCAGAAATCGATATTAAACTTTCTCATTATAGACAAAAGGCATAGAAAGGAGCACTTACCTCTCCCCAAAGTGATGTCGGCGTCTACACTAATATTTAACTTTTCGAAGCTCCCTATCACTGTGTCGTTCGGCTCATATATCATATCGATTTCTGACTTGTTATAATATCCAGAAATAGCCTCGTCACTCTCTATAATAAGCCATTTATGTTGCGCTGAGTACGATAGATTTTCTGAGGCCTGTTGGTAATGAGGTCGTTAGATTGAGGTTTAAAATTTTGATCAGAGGTTGTTTAATTATAAAATATCCGGGAATTTTGAAATCTTATTATCGTTTCACTTCAATTCTTTCTTTCTTTTTCCTTCGTACTGAATCTAATGCTTCCTACTAATAGATATTTTAGTACTTTTGAAGAGCAAGAAAACTAGAAAAGTGCTGATCTTAGCACCATAAAGGATAAGCGATATTAATAATAATTAAGCCTAATTAAAACCAGCTCACTAAAAATAATGTAAAATCGAATGCAGTACTTACAAAATACATTACATCTTCAGTTTGCTCACAATTAGCATTAAGAAGAACTCCTATAGAATTAAATTTATATTCCAAACATTTTTGAATTGAACTAAAGTCATCTATACGATCTATAACTACTTCTGTTACGGCAATTGAGTTATACGATGCTAATTTTGAATATTTGAGTGACCCTTAAATAAAAGTAAATATTTTTAATGTCATGATCAAATATATTTTACTTGAAACTAGATATGAAGATGATTTGGCTCAGATTATGAACAGGCTGCCAATTATAAAAAAATACTTAATAATCCGAAATGGTCCAGCTGTTCATATCCTTATATATTATGCAACTTACAATAAGCATCTCTCCCACAAGTCAACATACAAATCATTTTAACATTTCTATATTTAAAGTAATCAATACTGAAATTTATGCCACCTATGTCCAGGCCTAGTACGGCGTACGAAAATATAGATGCCAATAAAACTAGGTACACACGAACCAGGAACATTTTGATAGAACTTGAGTCGACGTTTGGTATTATTTGGTGCGTTATTTGAGGTTTTATATTCTGAATTGAAAATAGATACGGTCAGAATGAAAATAGGAATATTAGGATGATTGGACTGAGACTTTTTCTTATAACAGTGGATCGCAGCAACTAAGGTTTTCCTGTTCATTATGTGAAATTAAATAATAGGCATCATGGTAAAATAAAGAAAAAGTATTAGCCCTGGTGAATGGGATGAGAGTAAAACACGTTTTTTTGTGCATTAACTGCGATCAAAAGAAATTAAAGACTTTAAGCAACAGAGCAAAACTGAAACGAATAGATTCCTCGATTTTCAACAGAAAGTTAGGATACTGAATGTCGCATGAAATATTAAATGGCTTTTTTTTCAAAGATATGGTCATGTTCGGGGTTTATTTAGCCACATATGAATTTTACATTAATAATATAATAATAATAATATTCTACCACATTCACACAGTGCCATCTAGTCCCAAATTGAGCAATTATATTTACTTGTGTTATGGGTACTAATAAACAACTGATATACTACTACTATTTAAATACGTTTTATTTTTGTAAATGCATACATATTATAGATAAATTACACCCAGACACAGAACAAATCTTCATGCTCATCACACAAAGATTTGTCCTGGGTGGGGATCGAACCCAAGACCGGCTTAACAGTCAGGGTCACTAACCACTAGACCAACAGGCCAGTCAATTCTGAATAGTGTTTTTATATTAGGATATTTCATGATTGTTATCTTCTGGAGATCAATTTTATTTGAATTTCCTTTCCAAAGACTTACAAGACGGAACTTTACTTTTTGTGGACGGTAGCAAGTCGCTATAATATTTTGACATGAAAATTGCCAATTCCAATTGAGTTGTCACAAGTTAACTTCGTTGTCTCTTTGATAGCGAAACTAATACTATCAATTCACGTAATTGAAGCATAATAAATTCTATTGAGGGATATATTTACTCCTATTTATATTTTACGTCAATAACTCAAACGGAATACGAAATGGTTATTCAATTTTGAGGACCTATTTATTTTAAGGCGAAGATTCCAGGAGTATTTATTAATATTGGCTTTCTGAAACTATGGATACGCCAAAAATTAGAGGTAACAATGAATATCTCATCTAAGTAATTGTGAGAAATGTTTTAGTTGTTAACGTTCTGGGTCCGATTCTAGAAAAAAAATAGTTGCGTCTTCATCGTTATCACCATTGTAGCCATAAGACGTCCACTGTTGGACATAGGCACCCAAGATTTTTGGAATACAACCAGTCGTACCTGTCTTGCATACCACCTATATAGGTATCCATTTGTATCTTGTAGTTGAGTCTTAGTATTGTGAAGTCCTCACTGTCTACTCAGAGTCAATAGGCTTCTGAGACTTAACTTACTGTGTGGTTTGATACTCCTCTGCCTACCCTTAAAATATCGGTGAATAAAGCCACATTGTATATGGTTTTAGCGAAAAACACGCAAAATCTCTCTATTTTAACTGTTTTCCGGGAACGTTTGCCTTAAGGGATGGTTCTCATACGTGCGTGTTTAAAATTATATTAAAATGAAATTAACTTTTGTCTGCGGCGACGTTCGTTTTTAATTGAAATTCCACTCTGGTCTGCATATATTACAGAGTTTTGTTGAAAATATGCTTTACACTCTTTCGGAATGGCAATGCTTCACTGTTACCATTATTATTGTTGAAAAGGTAATGTATAAAATGAAACCATTGGAGTACATATTGTAGAAAATGTAAGGTAGGCCGTCCTGCGACCAGGTACGAATACGGATGTACGGCTTGAAGAAATTGACTGAGATAGCATGGATGCGGAAAGCGAAGAAGGTAGTCTTGTTTGGACTCAAGCAGATTGATTTGTTGATGAAAATAAATAACAGAAGATTCATCGCACAAATACCACAACAGAATTTATGAGGGCTTTCACAGAGCCTATAAATTAATAAACAAGCGATGGTGGCTGAACACAAGCGATGGTGACTGAATGGATAAGATACCGTGCAAATCACGTGGTCCGAGTTCGATCCCGACCGGCAGTACAAATGTGGATTCCACTTTGTGGAATTTATATGTACCTACAGTACGTAGAAACGTACGTAGAAGTGACTTACCATCTGCTAACGGTGAAGGATAACAACAGGAGACCCACAACACAAGAAATTCTATGAGTGCGTCTGATCCACCAACCCGCACTCGACCAGCGTGAGTGGATTATGGCCTAAACCCTCTCAGCTCTCTAGTTAGAGGAGAGGAGACCCGAGCCCAGCAGTGGGACTAATGGGTTGCTGATGATAAATTAATTACACTGAAAAAATAATATTCTTAAAGTTGATAATCTAACTTGATCCAAATGGCAACTATCTCTAAAACATTAATATTTTTATGTGTAGATACGTCATTATTTCACTGTAACAACCCACATCACAATGATTGACGTGTACTTGAATCAGTGGGCGGTGGTACTTCTTGACTACCTTACTCGGAACTAGATGTACCCATGTAAAGGGTCTGTCGTAGAATGAATTTGCAATCGATATAATTTCTCTGGTAATAAATTTATTCATTTTGTTGCAAAAAGAATCGTCATTTAAATCCATAATCGTCTCACTGTGGAAACGGGTCTCCTCCAAAGAATTTGGAGGAAATTGAGCCTAACAGTTATACCACGCTGGCTAAACGTTGGTATAGGATTTTTTCTTTTTTTCGCAGTGCTCCAGATAATTGTAGATAAAATTCTAAATCAGTTAATCAGTTTCTATCAATAAGTAACAAAAACAGTAAAAACTTCGTTCTATGATTCGAAAGTGTTTAATATATTACACGATTGCTGTTTAAAAATACTTACTCATGTAAAAGAATAAAATCAGTTCATGCCCTTGTCTTATATTCATATTTACCTTTTTGAACTTAAATCTGATGCAATTAAATTACGTGGCATTTAAGGCTTTGAGCGAAATATTGAGATTCTAATAAGGCTGCCACGGTGGCTAAAGGATGAAAATAAAACGTGAGCTCGCATGCAAGGCTTTCTTTATTAAACTATAGTGTTGTGTCTCCTGGTATCGCTTGACAACGTTGAATACGTTCCCTTCTCTTGATTTACACTAGCTATTTGCCATGCTGTGGGGTTGTAATAAAATAAAATTTAATACCAAAATATCACCACATTCACTGAGTTTTGTGGTGAATTAATTAGTTTAAAAATATTTACATACTAGCTTCCGGCCTCAGCTCCACCTGCGTAGTAAAAATAAGCCTAGTGCTATTTATCATCTACCAGCGCGTGCCAAATTTCATAAAGATTCTTTAAGCCGTTCTCGCACAGTAACAAACATCCACCCTAACTCCCACATTTATAATATTCGTAAGATAATATAAGATATACATAAGATTCTATACACATACCTGTTGTAAGGTTAACTCTTGCTACCCACTAAGCCTAACAGATACAAAGCCGCAAAAAAAATTTTGTAAAAACAGTTTTTTTTGTGTGTGATTTATGAACAGTGATTTATTTTTTTGAAAGTGTTGAAAAATGCTATATTATGTATTGTTAGAAACATTTGCTGTTACATTTTTGCTATGCAAAAACTACACCCCATTTATAGCTCTGTTGAAAGCAGACCAAGCGTGGAATGTCAAAGCTATACAAACGCGGATAGATTCGGATCGACCGTGAATAGTTTTCAAAATACCGATTCATTGGTGAATGCATTGTTATGTTTGTACGGTAGGGTGACTATGATCTTTATGCTGTTACCATTTTGTTATTCAATTCGACTGTCACCGTGGCGCAGTGGTTACGGTGGTCGCCTCGCCACTACATCGCCGTGCTGGGTGACGTGGGTTCGATTCCCACACGAGACAAATATTTGTGTGATTCATAGATATTTGTTTCTAGTCTGGGTGTACTTTGTGTCCGTTAGTTTCATGTTTGTAAAGCTCCCCTCGACACAGGGCTTGTTCCCTAGAGCGGGCGTTGTCTTTAAAAAAAAAAAAAAAATTGGGCTTAAGATATTTTAGAACTGTCTCAGTGGCATAGAAGTCTTGTATACTGCTGCCCTAGGTTTCCCAGTTTCGGTTTCTGGGTCGAGAATAAATGGTATTGGAATTTTCAGTATCAGCAGAAATGAGCCCGATTCATGGCAATAGATTCGCCCTCTATCATCTACATAAGGTTACTTACTCTCTTAGTCGCATTTTACGAAACCCACGGGTTGAGATGGAGTAGTGTCATTATGTGTTCTAAAGTGTTTATTATTTACACTATTGTAAGTAGGAAAATATCGTAATAATAAAGCAATTTCTTTTTCGCTATAAATTGCAATTTCTCTTTAGAAATCGTAAATGCATATTGAATGTATTGGACTTAAATTTTTTTTATTCACATTTTTCTGATTTTGCTTATATGTATGATACACACCTCGGCACGTGTATTAACACATCACCACTGAGTCATGGCGGCAGTAAAAATAACCCAAGACTTATTTCTCTGATGTATGTTCCTTTACGTAAATATTGCACTAACAACAACCCTAACATGAACAAAGCAATAAGCAGAAAACAACCCTTCCTTAAACCGTAAGAAAATGTGTTGCTGTAATAAATCCCTTTGCGTTTATAACTTAATAAAAATATCCAAAAACAAAGATGGCTACCGTACAGAACACGGCCGTTGCTCGCCGAAAACATTCCGTCAGTAATTGGATGAGTTTAGCAGATTCCACCCCGCGCTGGATGCCAAATGTCATTACACTATTTCTTTTAACCGACTTTTGTATGGGCAAAGGCTATGGGCTACCTGCTACAAAATTCAATAAAAGAAGGAATGAAGCCCTTTCATAATTTCTTCTGAATCGGATCGATATAAAAATAATTTGCAAGGATTGACGCTTTAATAGCATATGTATGTAACGTAAACATTCATTATAATTCGTTAATCTAACGGTGAAGTGCTCTGCTGCATCACTTTACACGCTACCCAAGATAGATAGATAGATCTTTATTTGCTTAAACATGTGTGTACATACAATTGCATGCAAGATGCTATATTAATTAGAGCTGACATGTTTGTCATTATACAATGGCGTGCAAATATTATGAGGCAGGTAGTCATTAATTTACCTGCCTCAAATTACAAAAGATTGTAACTATCCATTTTTTTTAAAAAGAGTGGCGTGAGTTTCTTGCCAGTTCTTCTCATAGCTCCACCCCGTCAGCGAACTGGTCGTAGGCAAATTTGCTGACACAACATTTCGGATAACCTGTTACATTCTTGTGACTTTCATAAGTGTTACCTTGTAACCTAGATGAATAAACGAGATTTCATTTCATTATGAAGATGAACTATTACAATCTTATTGTAATAGTTTAAAGTAAAAGTTCAGTGTTCAAATGTGTAGATTATTATTTTGGACTTCTGTTTTAACTATAATTTTAATAACCCAATTATGTATGTATGTGTGTGTATGTATATGTGTGTATGTGTTTTCATTCAATTCAACTACATAAAATTATAGTATCGTCAGTTTTAATATAGAACCCTAGCGTATAATCGGCACAGACATTTATGCGAAATTTCAAAATATAGTAATTTTGAAATTTGGCGTAAATGTTAAGTTACAAGTACTAGGAACTTAGTTATTAAAAAAAGCAGTTGTAGCTTCCTATACATATCAATAAGCCAATCAAAAACATACTCCAAGCTCTTCAAATCTGACACTAGCACGAAAATAGGTACTTAGCTTCTTGACAGATACAAAAGAGTTTTAGTGAGCATTTTCGGCTATTATTTTGGTCATGAGTCAGCGCCGAAATTTTCGGCTTCGTTGGCAAGGCAGACAATGTTTCCCTGTTAATTCGTAACTTCAGTAAACTACTGAAAAAATAACGAGTGAAACAAAAAGTTATTTTGTTCGTGAAACAATACTCGTACAAATAAGGCTGTTTTATTTTAGCTGAATAATTGTTGGCAAGAAAAGTAATTTCTTCGTATAAAGTACGCGCATTATTGTATGGTTTTTGTCTAGTAAGCACATAAAACACAAATGTTACTTAAGTACATCTGTGTTATGTTTAATATGTAATGTAGTATTTCTAGACATGTTATGTTTTGTATATAATTGTAACATGACTTCATTTATCTGAAGAATCATCATCATCATACCATCACTACAACCCACAAACGTCCCACTGCTGGGCTCGGGTCTCCTCCAAACAATTAGGAAGGAATTTAGCCTACTATACAACACTATATACGCACGCTCGCTGGCCAGACGGGTTGGTATAGGATTTTGTATCGAATTTTCCTTTTCTCGCAGTGCTCTTGTCTGCTGCTATGGTTACTCCCTTGGTCGCCTTGTACGCCACCCACGGGTTGAAATGGGGTAGTGACATAATGTATTCTTAATCCGTCACTACACGGAAAATATCATCATCTGAATCTGAATAACCATCTGAAGAATAGATAAATATATTTATAAAAATGAATTCCTATTTCCCTTGGTCATGACATCATACGTGAACGGCTCGACTGATTTGAAAAATTCTTTTCGTGTTGGATAACTCAATTATCGAGAAATAAGAAGCTATATTATAACATCATGCTACAGCCAATAGGAGCTGAGCAGTGGCCATACAAAGAACGACGGGGGCGAAGCCAAGCAACATCTAGTTAAATATAAAAGTAGGCGCTACTAGTTTTAAATTGTATTAAAGTGAGTACTCATCATTTCAACCCATTAACGTCCCACTGCTGGGCATGGGTCTCCTCCTAAGATTGTGGATGGAATTTAGACTACTATACTACGCTGGCCAGATGGATTGGTATAGGGTTTGTTTCGAATTTTCCTTTTCTTGCTTGTCTGCATTAATATTATCCCTTAGTCGCCTTTTACGACACCCATGGTTGAGATTGGGTAGTGACATTATGTATTCTTAATCCATCACAACAAGAATTAATAAATAATAAACTTTGTGTATTCCTCTGCAACGTAGAGCTGAATTGAATTATGCGTTTAGAAAATCAGTTTTAAATATATTACGTAATAAAATGTCAGCATTTTATAAACTCCAAAGGAGTTTTATTCCCTTTGTAATTCCACGTATCAGGTAAAGTCCGAGGTTTGGAGTGGCGTCAGCTATTTCATGACGTTTTCCCTTCTCTGAGTTATTGCGGTGTCATAATTTTAATGGCCCAAAACTTTCCTCTCAGCTTTGACTGTCACGTACCTTTATGGAGGGTGGGAGAGAAATTTGAATGTTTTCGTGACAATCTTTATTTAAACAACATGTTTATGTCGCTAAAGCGTTTCAGGCGGTCATGTTACTTAGTTTAATGAGAAAGGTTTTGTTGCTAATTATAAATTATATATTTTGGTGGTTTCAGCTAGCTTAATGTAGATAGCAAATTTTGTTTGATTGCCTGGTCTAGTATAGTCATAGTTTGCGACTACTAATATGAGATTGTGATGTGTCTGACCTGGCATCGGCGTTCTTTATTTGACTACTGCTCAATTTCTATTGGTCACAGCGTGATGTTATGTAGCTTATAACCTTATTCGATTCAACCAAACAGACAAACTCTTCTGCTTTATAATATTAGTATATTAAAATTTGACTATGTACTTTGTACATTTTTTTAATTCTAGCTAAGGCCATGCCGCGCTCACTTGCTTACCTCTTTGCTGTTTGAACACTACTGCTAAAAATACATTCTCTCCGCACAAAGACTCATTAGGACATACATAGATATTAAATACGTTTCACATTGAGAAAGCGAAAATTTTATAATGTAGTTAATGAGTCAGAAGCATGATTACACCTTTGCAGTTAGGTTTGAACTCTAAATTATTTTGTTAGCGCGGTTTGGACTGCTTGCTAAGCAAAGAGGCTTTAATGTTCAAGTTTTTCATGGATATTTTTAGGTAAAAAATTTAAAAGTTTGAAAAGAATCGCGTTAATACTCCAAAGGCATCATACTCCCATTTTGAGAGGTATATTAGGTCCCAAGTAAAAGCTAGCTCCACCAACCTCTATCCGGTCAACGCTTAGTTTTTTAATGTATAAGAAGAGACTCGTGTACACTGGATTGATTTGGTCAGATTTTCATTGAAAACAAATTTAATTTTAAATCTCTAGAAGTAGAGGCAGATTCGAATGAGGACATTATACGGCAAATTCAATCACACGTAGTATATTAATTCTGATTATAGTTGCCATGTAATCCATGTAATGCTATTAAGCTGAGATAAACCCAATTATCATATATGTCAAATGAACGTAAATCTGAATTCCTGACAGATTGTTTGAGGCGACGTCATTACAGATAATTTTACCTATAGTTGTAGTGAATGTTCAGTATATAGAATCAATAGTCGTATTTAGTGGAATAGGTATATTAGGGCCATGTTTCACCACCTTCAAATAATTGTATAATAAACTACCTTTTAAAACTCACATGACATAGTTGACTTTTATTCAAAAAGCAACAAAAATTCTAAACAACGCTAATAAAAATTACTTCTCACGAACTCAAACAAGTAAAATCAATTGAACCTTTATCCTGAGATCAAAGATGCTTTGAAACAATAGTTGAAACCATAAAACAATGCAATTGGACTTGATGGGACAGTTTAGTCTTGTCGCAACGTGTAACGGTCACCGAAAAGCAATACTACTTGAAATTTATGGACCGATAGAATCTTATGTTGCAGCAAGCTATTCACACACTCACTATTGTCATTATCTATGTTACAAATACAGTGACATAGACAATTACATTAATAATTCTGTTCTCCATGACGTATTACGATTTAACTTGATAGGAATAAAAATGAAGATTTAAAATTAAAGTTATCACTAGTTCTGGCGATTTGCCATTTGTCTTGGGGGGCTGCCCCTCTAGACAAGTGGCAAATTGCTGATTCTGAATAGATAGATTGAAGCGATTGCTTAAGGTATCTTTAACATTCAAATTGCCGAAATCATAGTCAAGTGTCTTCACAAACTTAAGTATGCAAATAAAACTTAAGCTTTTGCAGTAAAATTCTGATTTTCTTGAAGCACTTAATTCTTAATATTCAATAAACCAACCATTTTCATAATTCATCCTCTATTCTGTGAACATAAATCAACCAAGCTGTACGGATGTTAAAATCACCATTCAGCACGTTCCAACTTCCAACTATTAGCTCTACGTACGTTACGGTATTACTTATTAAAGCTTTGCACAGACGAGGGACAAGCGAATATTGTACAATGAGAATATGTGACGAAGCTTCTTGTTGCTTTTGAAGAGCCTGTTAAATTTTGAAACGGAAATGTAATATGGTTGAAAGCAAATTTTAGACCCTCAATATCTTCAGTTTGATAAAATTGTAAAGATGTTACATAATATACCTTAATGAAAAGGTGAGATAATGGAAAATCGATAGTAGGTACAGGAGTTAATTGTAATATAAATGGTGTTCAGTTTGTTAAGCTAGAAGTAGATATTATTATATCTAAAGGTATCTTATATAGTGTGAATAATTTCTTTTTATGTTACATAGTTAGTTTTTAGTTGGGTTTAAATTTTCACTAGCATTTTTATCTCACAAGAATAAGACTTATGCATTACGAAAAATATTACAGCCATTCTTTTTTCGGAAGCCAATTCACTGGTAAGATTCTTGCGCGTAAGATTGAGTCATAAGAAAAATATTGGCAAAACTTTACATTATAAAGGTTCGGTATTGGGAGAGTAAGTAATACGACGTGTGTGGTCGAAATATGATTTATTACTGACTTATCCTAGATACATTCTTAGTTTATATACTTACTATATCTTACCACTATACGCCCTACCAAAAACAGAAAAAAAAATTAAACATAAGTACATTTTTTTTTTTAAACAAATACATTGTTTATGTATAATACAGTTTTGTTCTATTCTTATGTATAATTTCGACTTTATTATTTCGTAAAATTTTAACATTGGGATCAAGATCCTCTAAAACTTTAAAAGGACCATGGTATACATTATCAAATTTATTTCCAATTTCGTTCTTAACTAACAATAGATCATTTTTGTTATACATTACTGGCTTTAAATACTCATCAAATTTTGATTTTCTTAACAATTTACTCTTAATTAAATTTTGTCGTGCGTCACATTGCGCTTTTTGCAACTTAAATTTAAATTCTGAAGGGTAACTATCTGTATTGTATAAAGGTTCCAGTTTACAATCTTGAAAATTACTAGGTAAATTACAGGACTTTCCAAACACTAGTTCAAAGGGAGTATATTTAGTTTCGGAATGCACAGAAGTATTATACGAAAAACACCAATATGGAAGCCAATCACTCCAATATCTACTATTGTTATCAGTTTGGATTCTTAAAAATGCATTAAGCGACTTGTGTGAATTCTCAAGTGATCCAATCGATTCATGATGATAGGCACAGGCAAATGTTTGCTTAATTTTTAACAGTTTACATACCTCAGTCATAGTACTAGAGATGAACTCAGTTCCCCTGTCAGTCGCGATCTCACGAGGGATACCATACCTCAGTACGAAGTTGTCGACAAATGCTCGAGCTACACTTACGCTATCTTTCTTAAGTAACGGATATGCTTCTACATACTTACTTAGCTCACATTGAAGTGTAAGAATATATGAATAGTTATAATAATCCTTATCTAAGGGCCCAACTATATCTAAAAATATCTTATCAAAAGCTGACCGCGCAGTCGTGGTTATAACCATGGGTTGTTTTGTATGCAACGCATGCTTTTGCTTTTGACATTTGTCACATTTTTTAACAAATTCTGTAATGTCTTCTGCCATTTTTGGCCAAAAGTAATATCTTTTTATATTATTCGTCATGCGCCTAATACCTGATGCTTATTGCGTACCAACGGGCGTAGGATTAGCACAGCCCTACACCCAGCGACTGTCTCACTGTGTAGAAACGGACTCCCCTCCCCTCTATAACATTCGATAGAAAACTTACAATACGGACAGAAAACCAAAATACCTTAAGCAATATTTAATAAAAAGTGCATAAGATATAGTTATAATTATAAGTAAAATCCTCATAGCTACACACACCTCAAGAATTTATACTAACGATAAATACTTAATATCTTATTAAATTAGTATGCAACGCATCTACGTCATTTAAGAAATATGAAATACCCTATCTATTTACCCTACTTCTACATAGCTTTGTGAAACGTAACAGTAGCTTTAGAACTATCCTGGATTTCAATTCAAGCGTATAATTAGTTGATTTCCATAGTCTATACCGTATACTTACCATTTTTATAATTAGATATTAAAAACAAAAACTTCATCTTTTAACGTATTCTGACAACGCTTCATTTGCAGCCTCCATGTAATAAGAAACATCAAGGGAGGTAAACTTATAGTTGGGTTTAAAATTACATGAGTTATTTGAAGTTGTTCGGAGTACGGGAAGTACAAGTAAACTCATCTTGGCAAGTTCTTACAACTTTCGGACACCTTTTACTGACTAAGATTGGATATGAAAATTATTCAGATTTGCTTACAAATTTAAAAATTTAGAGATGTCATTTTTATTACAAATTTCTAATTCACTTGCTTTGAATTTCTTCACTTTTAGATAGCATTTTCTGTTGTAACAATTAAAATTAACAATTTACTTTATTTAATTCGCAGCTTAAATAAGATAGCTCTTAGAATTCTGATTAGGGATGACTTTAAAAAATATATGCGACAAATATCAAAGAAATTCGGATTGATTGATTTCAAAAGATATGATGTATCTTCAAGGAAACTAGCTCAATTTTATTGCACAATTGACCTTTTGTCGGGTAATTTGACATTTTCTCTACCAATAGTTTCAAATTCGTTTCAGTAGCGACAAAATATAGTGTGAACATTCGAGGTAAGGCCCCAGTGTGCTACCCACAAGAATACCAATAGCCTTTCAGTTGCAGATCAGTGGCTGGCTGACAGCCAAAGTCTTGCGAAATTCCCAGATTCGTGCCCTTCTGGGCCAAATAAATATTTGTTATTGCTCTTAGAAAAATGTGTATATTCCTAACTTATGTTTTTGTTTTTTTGCTTTGTTTGGTAAGTAGAATGCATGGTATTATCGTCTTTGTGAGTAATTTCGTTTGATTCGGAAACTTTTTCAGTTGATTCATCACATTCATCATCTACTTCTTACAAGAATTTACTGTTCGGTTTCTGGTCCATAACTTACATTTTATAGTATCATGCTTTAGTTGATACTCCATTAAAATATTACGAAATAAGTCATGATGGAGTTATTTAACTGAGTTCTAAATAATTAGTGTAATGGTTTTAATTCTGAGATTTTTATTTACACCACAACGAAAAAAATGTGTTTCATTTTAGTCCTAATATAGCACAAAATTATATTATGTATATGTATTTATTTTTTCATCTTGTTTTTAAAATAGCATTTCACTTTTGTTTTTTTTTTGTTGTTTTTGTATTTGTTGCATTGATTTTTACTATTTGTATCTCACCACGTAACATCACACAAAAAAGTTTTATATGATAATATAGACATATATTTTTAATTAATTAATTAAATACGGCATGGATTGTGCAAGCTAACTAATTATACGCTTGAATTGAAATCCAGGATAGTTCTAAAACAACTGTTACGGTTCACAAAGCAATGTAGAAGTCGTAATTTGAAGCACCAGCTCTCCATACTTCGCCAACTTTATTCAAATGCACAAGACTAACGCATTCAGGGAGTTAGTACCTATTCACTAGTCTAGCATGTTTCTACTGATTACATGTAAATGCTACTTAATAGAACTCGTAACTATTCCCTTGAGCCAACTTAAGCTTAGATTTCGTTGCATGTTTTATATATGACTTATGACTGGCCTGTTGGTCTAGTGGTTTATTAGTGACCCTGTTTGCGAAGCCGGAGGTCGTGGCTTCGATCCCCACCCAGGACAAATCTTTGTGTGATGAGCATAAAGGTTTGTTCTGTGTCTGGGTGTAATTTATCTATAATATGTATGTATTTACAAAAAAAAATGTATTTAAGTAGTATATCAGTGGTTTAGTACCCATAACACAAGCAAATATAATTGCCTACTTTAGGACTAGATGGCGCAGTGTGAATGTGGTAGAATATTATTATATTATATTATTTATGTGGATGATTTTATTACAATTTCTATTGCTATTCTAAATTCGTTAGTATTTTTTTTAAATCTAAATGAATTTATTACTTGTCTTGGCTTCGGTTATATACTGAGAATTTCATTATACAAAACTAAATATTGTTTTTTACCGACACTGGAATCGAACCGCGCATTGCGCAGCAGTTGTATAAATGAAGTTGGGAATATCAAAACGTTACTCAGACTTCATACTCTAAAACAGAAGCGTTTATAGTAATTAGAAATTATATAAATCAAAATATATAACAGTATTTTTTCTGTTCCTACCCTGAGTAACTAGACTCGTTTTGTGCCGGAGGCAATGTGTATTTAGCCTTCCCATTACGATATACGAACCAGCTCCATTCTGCTATACAATTCAATCTACCTATAATATTATGTTTACTTTCAATTCTTTCATATATCGAACACATTTGTATTCTTTGGTTAATTAAATAGCTGGAAAACATACTGAGCTAAATGTACAACTGTGGAAGGTACAGTATATAATACTATTATTTGATCACATGACGATGACATGTTGCCGAATGACGTTTAGAAATAGAATAATTAATAAAGGAGAAGATTCTATTAGATCTGTAGAATGTAGAAGATTTTACTTTTTTATTTTAAAACAATAGATTAAAATTTTGATTTTATGTCTCCTCTAAGGATTCTTTTGTTAAGTATTATACATTAAATTTAACTGCCGTACGATTGGGTTTATACCTAGACTAAAAATATTACAATAAAAGACTTAAAAAACTAATTGCTGTTCCTAAAATATTGGTTATATAATAATGCAAAATTTGCACCTTTTATTTTAAGAAATGATGAGTAGTAGCATTAATTAACCAAAACTTACAGAATTCAAACTCAGTTTAACATCTGTTTATCCAATTTCATTAACCAAAATGACCAATTTTCCTGTTAATTACGTACAAAAATTAATTTAGTAGTATTTCCTTGGTAAAACAATTTAACGGTAATGTTAAGAGATTCGCGGGGAGTCCCACCAAATCCCCGGGATTTAGTTTGAATAATGTCCAGGTTTTACTTCGGGACGGAGACATTCATTTTATTTATGCAGCTCATCGGTTGTGGATGTGGATTGTAATGCTTTTACGTAGCGTGTCTTATAAAGCTTCCAAGTAATACTGTACTTTTATCTAAAGGCTTTAGATGTGGAGCTGTGGTATGTGGCCTCTTTCTTATTCATAATGTTTTTATTTTTTCCTTCTTTAAGTCGCACGGGCGTACCGATTAAAATATATGAGATAATCTGACTAGCCTGTTGGTCTAGTGGTTAGTGACCCTGACTGCTAAACCGGAGGTCGTGGGTTCGATCCCTACCCAGGACAAATCTTTGTGTGATGAGCATAAAAGTTTGTTCTGTGTCTGGGTGTAATTTATCTAGGTATATATGTATGTATTTACAAAAAAAATGTATTTAAGTAGTATATCAGTTGTTTAGTACCCATAACACAAGCAAATATAATTACTTAATTTGGGACTAGATGGCGCTGTGTAAATGTGGTAGAATATTATTATTATTATTAATCTTATTTGGTGTACAGTGGAGTTTTGCCATGCATATAACCTTTTCTGTTATTATGGCAAACCTCATTACGCTTACGCTGTCACTTTTTGAATTCTGATCGGAAGTAAAAGTAAGAGCTTCGAGGAGATTCTCGAAGAAGACAGTCGAATGTGAATTTGGGTGTGGGCCGGAGCCCCATAATAATAATTGTGTGTATTTTTACTACCGTTCCTAGTTAGTTGTTTTCGCGTAAATAAAGAGAATAAACGAAGATATAAAAGTTATAAAGTGTTTAATTCAACTGAGTACGCGAAATCCCGTTACATGGTGGAGGCGCCTAAGCGTCCTAGAAAACTGAAGAAAGAAGAAAAAAACGCAAGTATTCACCCACAGAGAAAGTTTGAAGTGTATCACTAACAAATTTATTTTTGGGATTTTATTATTATTAGTAATTTAGACTGTGTAACCGCATAAAATGGCGTCAACCACATTTGACGGAATACATGGGTCGTTCGACGATTTCATAATACAATTTAATCAGATAGCGGTGATTCACAAGTTAGATGATGATGTGAAAAAAGTACTGTTGAGCGCATACCTAACGGGGCCTGCTCTGTATTTTTACAAGAAAATTGTGGAGACTACTGAAAGGTTCACAGATCTAATTAAAGAATTGGGGACAGAATTCCCATCTCGAGTAGACTTCGTAGAAAGGTTCTACTTGAGAAAACAATTATATCAAGAAGACTTGATAACGTTTTATTATGCGTTGGATGAGTTATCATACCAAGCCAAAATAAATGATGATAGAATTTTCATTCAGCAATTTCTCAAAAATTGCAATAAATTTTATAAGAATAAATTGAGCATTATATTATTTCCAAATAAACAAACTTTAAAGGAAACGATAATGCAAATGATCAGTCTGGATGAACCAGATCACAAAGAGAATATGTTGAACTTGCCAAACCAGGGTGGTTCTGTTACACCTGGGAATCTTTGTACTCCCAGAAATTATGATTTCAGAAAAAGAATAAAACAGCAGGGAAAAGGACCCTCATGGACGAGGGAAACATCTCGTGTAGCAGCCGTGCCAAAACAAAATGAAGCGTCATTAAATGTTGTGATGACGACGGGATCGAACGAAGTCCCACAATATATAAATTCAGGTCGGTTTAATCCAGTTATTAAGTGTCAGTGTTGTCAGCGTGACCTCCTAGCTCTTGTAGACACGGGAGCAAGCGTTTCGATTATATCCAGAAACTTCGTGTCAAGGAACAACCTGCTTGTAGAATATGACAAGAAGATTGAGTTAAATAGCGTCAATGCTGAAGCTCTAAAAGTGATGGGAAGCAGTAAAATAAATCTAGTAATAGGGTCTAGAGTTTTTAGTCATATTTTTTTTGTAATAGATGGCGTCAGCCAGGACCTGATTCTAGGTCAAGATTTCTTATTAAAGTATAGAGTCTTGATAGACTTTGGTAGACAATATGTTTCTGTAGGAAATGTTAAAGTCAAATTTTGTGAACCCAGAGAGGTTATTAGTCATAGCGATCCGATTCTTCATATAAGAAAGCAGGAAGGTTGTCATGACTACGTAAATAAAAATAAAGAGATGTGCTATGTATCGTGTAGGGATACAGAGCATACGATTTTCAACACCAATGAAGTGTTGACATCATGTCAAGTAAATACTGTTAACTCCCACTTAGGTTTTAATAAGTGTTTCGCTTTTAACCCTGAGGAGTTAGACAAATTTAATAAAACTCTGGTTGAAAGAAAAATAATTGAAGATGTGCCATTATCCAAATATTACTCAGACCTCGATGTCTCTCTGGATACGGATCCAAAGGATCCATCCATCCAAAACAACAAGCGAAAACGGGTTTTACGCAATATCAGGCGTAGAACAAACACTATCAGTAAATGTCAAAAGAACTTTTCTGATAAGTCGTTTGTAAACAAAGAGTTCGACATAGATGATAAAATTTTACCAAATGTTTACCAAATGAGGTCGGATTTAAATAAAAACTTTTATAAGGTTTATAGAGGTCCGTATGTAGTCGATAATAGACGAACAGACAATAATTATCTTATTCCTATACCGGACACAGATCAAACTAGAATAGCTAGTGTGAATAGATTAAAAAGATTAATAATTACATAAAAAATAAAAAAAAACAAATATATATATATATATTTTTTTTTTATAACTGATTCTTGTGAAGAGATGATTGTCATTTAAAAAAGTTTTTAGCACATTTCTTCATTCATTCTTTCGTTCTTTTATTGTCAAATATTGACACATGTTGCTATAGTTACTAGTAGAATAATTGTTATTATGTTTTCAGTATCAATTTGTATTTAATATTAATATTATTATTAAGGTATGTATAAAAATGTTTCATATCTGATGGCTGTGCGTCTCATCATTCCGAGCGACGTGTCGCTCTCGAGGACAACTTCGGGGAGCCTGTTGAGGAGCGTGATGCCCTCACTCCCGGCAATCAAAATTTTATTTATAAAATGTTGTTAAAATGTTTTGGAACTGTTTCTAGATGATGTCGACGTACAGTTTCACGATCCCACGATGGCACACTAGTGTCGGGAGTCTTCTTGGTTGGAAGATGTGAGCTGTATGACGTCCTCGTTGTGAATCGACAATGATTTCTTGAATGCTTTACGCATATCAGCCATCACAAGGTTATTGATGATTAAATGTGTGAAGTTGAATTGCACTGGAGCTTTGATTGAAGTAATTGTTACAAAATTTTATTTTATATAAATATCTGTGTAGAAGTCCATGTCTAGTTTTTATATTATATGTAAACTTAAATTACATGGTGGTGTGGGAACCCTTTCGGTGGGTTTTGCTTCCCAAAGCCATCACCATGTATAATCTGGACAGTGCTTTAAAAATACATAATTCGCAGAGTCCAAGATTACGTGTTCTTGGCTGTCCAGTTAGTAAGGACATATCCACCAATTCACTCCCACCTGTTAGACAGACTAACCTAAATTTTTGAGATTGCTTTACTACCGGGTAAAAGCAATCTCAATGGCGGCGGGGAAGTGGAGTTTTGCCATGCATATAACCTTTTCTGTTATTATGGCAAACCTCATTACGCTTACGCTGTCACTTTTTGAATTCTGATCGGAAGTAAAAGTAAGAGCTTCGAGGAGATTCTCGAAGAAGACAGTCGAATGTGAATTTGGGTGTGGGCCGGAGCCCCATAATAATAATTGTGTGTATTTTTACTACCGTTCCTAGTTAGTTGTTTTCGCGTAAATAAAGAGAATAAACGAAGATATAAAAGTTATAAAGTGTTTAATTCAACTGAGTACGCGAAATCCCCTTACAGTACTCAACCTCATATAATCAATACATTTTTGATTCTATGAAAAGAAATGAAAATAATCACGTTTATTGATCTGGGATTAGCTCTTATGGAAGTCATAACGGGTTATTCAGTTCTATCAATTGATGATATAATAATAATATGTCCTTTATAAACGTAATTTCAAGAAATGCCATATTATAATAAGTAGTATTCTTGTTTTATTAGCGTCTGTGTATTTAGCCACTTATTTTCAAACATGATTGGCCAGAGGGTTAACTTTCTGTGACCTGTCCGGTTTCAGAATAGTTAATTCGGGTATGCGACCCCGGCTTCTCGAGCCATCAGCACCACATCCCGTCTTAATCCCAGTGGTACTGATGTCCTATCCCTACCCTTCCTTTCCCACTGGTGGTAGGGTTTACGGACCCGAACGGGTAGGTACCACCGCTCTGTCCATTTTGGCCGTGAAGCCCTCGGGCGTTTCGGCTAAAGGGCAGGGAAAACCGTCCTTTCACTCCAACCTCCTTTCCCTCGTGTGATGTATGGTTTCTGTGATGCTGGAGGCTTGCGGTGCTGAAGTCTGGGTTGGCGTGTTGGGCGTGATAGGTTGACGCGGAGTCCAGGGAGACCCGGTGGAAATGGTTACCGTCGGCCACCTGCCGGTCAGTAGGGGACCCGAACCCGGAATTATCCCATCATCCCTCCCGGGAGGCTGTCCTACCAACCGGCGAAAATCCCGTCATGTAGTCGCCGGGCCGGATTGGGATACCGGAGTGGAACTCGGTGACTGCATGCGGGGGGGCACCGGGGGCCCTTCCGTGCTTCGCGTCAGCTTCTCACACAACTCGCACGTCAATCTTGTGCTGTGCCCCGCTTCTATTCCTTAGGGGTCACGGGGACCTTCCACCACACTTAACCCCATCCCCCAATTATCTCTTTAAACCATGCCAAAAAAAGTAAAGAAGAGTAAGTACCATACGGCGGACTCCCCCCTTTCCACATTTCTAGTGGACTTTTGCAATGTTAGGGGGCTTCACAGTAACCTCGATGCTGTCCACCACCACCTTGAGACAGCACGACCTGCCTTGCTCTTTTTAACGGAGACACAAATATCCGCCCCTGATGATATTTCGTACCTTAAATACCCCGGTTACGAATTGGAGCACTCATTCCTACGTAAAGCCGGGGTGTGCGTTTTCGTCAGGGGCGATATATGTTGTCGCCGCCTTCGGGGCCTCGAACAAGGGGACCTGTCACTTCTATGGCTGCGCGTAGACCATGGGGGTCTCACCCGAATCTATGCATGCCTATACAGGTCCCCGAACAGTGAATTGGGGTCTCCTCAGCTTTTCGAGAGCGTCCAAGAGGGGATTGACAAAATATTGGAACAGTACCCGACTGCGGAGGTGGTGGTCCTTGGTGACTTTAACGCTCACCACAAAGAGTGGTTGAAGTCCCGGACCACTGACCTCCCAGGACGAACTGTGTTCAATATGGCCACGGCCTATGGTCTCTCGCAACTGGTTATGCAGCCCACCCGCATTCCAGATATCGAGAGCCATAATCCTTCGTTGCTGGACCTTCTGCTGACTACTCATCCACACGGTTACGGGGTGGTGGTTGATGCCCCGTTAGGGTCCTCTGACCATTGCCTTGTCCGAACTAGAGCCCCTGTTGTGAAACCCGATCGCTCACCTGCGAAAGGGTTTCGCAGAGTCTGGCGATATGAGTCAGCAGATTGGGATGGGTTGCGCGAATTCTTTGCGTCCTATCCATGGAGGCCGCTTTGCTTCTCCTCCAGCGATCCTGACGTTTGTGCGGACTGCATCACGGAAACGGTGCTTCAGGGGATGGAATTATTCATCCCCAATAGCAAGTTACCCGTTGGTGGCCGCAGTCGCCCTTGGTATAACAATGCCTGTAGGGAGGCTGCGAACCTCAAGCAGTCCGCATACTTGGCCTGGAACAGCGCCAGAAAACGTCGGGATCCAAACGTCAATGACGTAAAGAGGGAGTACAATGCGGCTTCCAGGTTCAGCAAAAAGGTTATTGCCGCGGCCAAGGCAGAGCATGTTGCCAGAATTGGCGAGCGACTTCAGGGCCATCCCACTGGGAGTCGAGCCTTTTGGTCGCTCGCCAAGGCTGCTCAAGGCAACTTCTGTCAGTCCAATCTCCCACCACTGCGGAAGTCCGATGACAGTTTGGCCCATAGTGCAAGAGAAAAGGCTGATCTTTTGGCCGATCTCTTTGCCTCGAACTCGACTTTGGACGACGGAGGAGCCACACCACCCACCATCACGCGGTGTGAGAGTTCTCTGCCTGAGATTCGCATCACACAGCGTGCGGTCAGGCGGGAACTCCGACTCCTAGACGTCCACAAGTCGAGTGGGCCGGACGGCATCCCTGCGGTGGTGCTTAAGACGTGCGCCCCTGAGTTGACCCCCGTATTAACGCGCCTTTACCGTCTCTCCTATTCGACCAACAGGGTTCCGTCTTCGTGGAAGGTTGCTCATGTCCACCCGATCCCTAAAAAGGGTGACCGGTCGGACCCGTCAAATTACAGGCCTATCGCGATAACGTCCCTGCTATCTAAGGTGATGGAGCGAGTCGTCAACAGACGGCTCCTACAGTACCTCGAGGAGCACCAGCTGATTAGCGACCGACAGTACGGTTTCCGTCACGGTCGCTCAGCTGGTGATCTTCTTGTGTACTTGACACACCGATGGGCAGAAGCCTTAGATAGCGGGGGAGAGGCTCTAGCTGTGAGCCTCGACATCGCGAAGGCGTTTGATAGGGTCTGGCATAGAGCCCTTCTTTCGAAGCTACCTTCATACGGAATCCCCGAGGGACTCTGCGAGTGGATCGCCAGTTTTTTAGATGGGAGGAGTATCAAAGTCGTCGTCGACGGTGCATGCTCCCAGGGAAGGCCCATCAATGCTGGTGTTCCACAAGGCTCGGTGCTCTCCCCAACACTGTTCATTCTGCATATCAATGACATGTTGTCTATAGATAACATGCATTGCTATGCAGATGACAGCACGGGTGATGCGCGGTATACCGGCCACCAGAACATCCCTCGGGTCACTGTACAGGAGAAACGGTCAATACTTGTGTCTGAAGTCGAGGCATCTCTAGGGCGAGCCTCCGAATGGGGTGTGAAGAACTTAGTTCAATTCAACCCCTCGAAGACACAAGTATGCGCGTTCACTGCGAAGAAGGACGCATTTGTTATGGCGCCTCAGTTTGAAGGAGTATCTCTCCCGTTGTCCGAAAGTATTGGGATCCTCGGCGTTAATATATCGAGCAAAGTCCAGTTTGGGAGTCATTTGGAGGACAAAGCCAAATTGGCGAGCAAAAAATTGGGTGTCCTGAACAGGGCGAAGCAGTACTTCAAACCTAAACAGCGGCTTGTGCTGTACAAAGCACAGGTCCGGCCGCATTTGGAGTACTGCTCTCACCTCTGGGCGGGAGCTCCCAAGTACCAGCTCGACCCACTTGACTCCCTCCAAAGACGGGCTGTTCGAATCGTCGATGATCCCAATCTGACGGACAACTTGGAATCGTTAGAGCAACGGAGAGACTTTGGGTCACTCTGTGTGCTCTATCGATTGTTCCATGGGGAGTGCTCCGACGAACTCCTTGATTTGGTGCCATCGTCGCCTTTTTACCATCGCACCACTCGACGCCGCTGTAGGCTTCACCCGCACTACCTGGAGCCGATATCGTCTAGAACGGTAAGGTTCCAGCGATCATTCCTCCCACGTACGTGCCGGCTCTGGGGTGAACTTCCTACAGCGGTGTTTCCTGAGCGCTATGACATGTCCTTCCTCAAACGAGGTTTAAAGAGAGCTATCCTCTCAAGGTAGGCAGCGGCCTGGCTGTGCCCCTAGCATTGCCAACGTCCATGAGCGGCGGTAACCACTTACCACCAGGTGGGCCGTCTGCTCGTCTGCCACTTTCGGCAATAAAAAAAAAAAAAAAAAAAAAAAACTTGACTATTACTCTTGTAAATAACATACGTAACTTAAACAGTTGCTTAGTAACTAACTCAAATGCAAAGTCACGAATCGCTTTATGTTCAAATTTACTCCAACAATAAACTTTCAGATGCAAAATTTATTGCAAATGTATAGCCGTTTTTCATATCTAAGGTCATACAGTTAGGAAGGTTCATTTATATATGAGTAGAGTGGTTTCATGTAAAGTGTATGATTTATCTTCCGTTCAAACTCTAGGCAGAGCTCGTTGAAACAACGGCTATTCTCAGGTGATTTTAAAATTGTCTCTACCAAGATTAATGTAAGCTGCAAAGCGGAAACGGGTGGGGCTGTACATGTAGAGATTAGGGTTGATTGTTATCTCAAGGTTTTTGGGGACCAAGCCTGTTGCGGATGGTTAATTGATTGATTAATGAGATAATAATTTAGGTCAGCTTGTGGTAACTTCATTAGTGGAGATTGAGGTGCTCCAAAATATTTTCTCCAGTACATTTTTATTTCACAGCGTCGAAGTAAATTTGTAAATTATGGTTATACGGGTTAGTGAGATGAATGTGTTAGCAATCTATGAATTCACCGTGCGTGTGCCGGGTACATCGTGTAGTACTTAAAGCGGGAAAAAACGGGCTGTGCCTGGGAATTGCGATTCCAGGAGTAGGTTTACGGGATCCCTTTCCGGGTACACTACGCTCACCCTTCACTATCCGTGTTCCTCTTTCTGATTCCTACGTATTTTTATAGTAAATTGTATTTATCACCAAAAAATACGATCTTCGTTCTAGTGTTGGTCACATAATTTATCATCAATTTTTTTTTTTTCTGATTAAACACTTAAAGGGTTATTGAATATTTGTATAATATCTAGGTTACAAAGTATTTTTATAATAATGTTATTACATATTTTACAACTAAATAAAAACTATCTGCTTACATATCTACAAATACTATTTACAATACTATAAATAAATCGATCATCAAGTTCGATTTTAAAAATGTAGGCTGTCACAATAGCTTATTTTTTCCAGGATATCAATAGATATAATATTATATACAGGGTGTATACGACGATACGACATTAAATGAAACCACGTGTAGCATGTGATGTTAGAAGACTATACCAAAAAAATTTAACAGAAATTTGCAATAGTTTAGACGCAAATGTACTTTCTTTATGTCACAGTTGTTCACAGTTTTAAACAACCTGTAGGTATTTACGTTGATCTTATGTTGTCATTACGTCATTCAATTCATTTAAATATCTCTGACTCTTTCATATTATCTTATCTCTTACTCTGTTCCGCACTGTTGTCATCGTCATGTCGAAAACGTCATGATAGAAAAATAATGTGTGGTTTTATATTCTTAAATTTTTCGACTTTAAATAATGTGTAAGTAGCTTTTTTTTTTTTTTTTCTTTTTTTTTTTAATAATTTATATTAGAAAATGTTTATAAGGGTTAACACTGGCTGCCTTGTCATTTAATGTCGTATCGTCGTATACACCTGTATATATATATATATATATATATATATATATATATATATATATATATATATATATATACTTAATTCATATATATATATATATATATATAATATTATATATAATAGTCAGAGGAGATGAGACCCGAGCTCAGCAGTGGGACTTAATGGGTTGCTGATGATATTAATTATATGAGTACTAAAGTAACTCTCTTCCACTGGGTCCCTACAAAATTTGTGACAAGGCGTATAACGGGGGCTTGGATTTTCGCCAGCACCTCGGCTGGTTTGTGCAGAATTAAGTCATCTTATATATAAGTGATGGCACATTATAAAGGACATTGTTCCATTTTCCAAGGATTACTGTGTCTTCTAATGTGTCGTTCATTTTTAATTTAGGTCGCAATATGGAGGTTGTGAAATTGTATTTCTTCATGTTAAATGTTTATCTTTTTTTCTATCTTCCCATCTCTTAGATCCCATTCCATCTACAAAAAAAAAAGATAAAGAAAAACAAATCTGAGCTTAACAATGATTAGAGAAAATCTGAATAATATGAACCTCCTTTTTGTTTTAAAATGCTAAATTAAAAACAAAAATCCCATTCATACGTGTGCTACTAAATAGATTAAGTCAAAGTACGAGATAATTCCTAAACTAGGTAAGCATAAGTTTTAAATTACGGCAGATCTATTTCAATTCTTAATAACGAAATAAAATATAATATTAATTAAAAAACAAATCTTCAACAAAAGCTATAAGCTACAGGAATTTCTACAAAATGAACATGCACACCTACTTGCAATATTTCTGGTTTAAAGTAGTTGAGTAAGAAGGTATCGACAGCTACTGAAGTAGTTTATAACATAGCATCACGCTTTTTTCCCCGAAGGGGTAGGCAGAGGTGTTTCTCACCCACATTTCGCCAGCTATGTTTGGTCTCATGAAATAGGCGGCGAACCTATTGTCATCAACCGGGGACATTTGTTTACCAAACTCCGTGAAAATCTTAATACTGGAATTTCATGATAGAAAAACCCAATACCATTTTCACCCGACCCGGGAATCGAACCCGGGACCTCATGCACAGCAGTCGTATCATAGCATAGCACTTCCCGCTGCGCCACCGAGGCAGTTAGGCAGAAATAGTTTATGTAGACATTTTTCACATAAACATATAATTTTAATGCTTCATTGAATTAAATTGAGGAAACGTTCGCCGGAATATTATCTTCAGGGTGAATGCTAACTAAGTATTTCCACAAACATCGATACTCTTACCTTCTTATAATTAGTTTCACTTAAATGTTTTTTTTTTTACAAAGAATCCAATTGAAAAATTGACAAACAATAAAAATGCTGACAAATTCAATTATTATTGTGACACACCACACGCAGACAAAACTAGTACGCATTGTATTGAAAATATTGTTTAGTATATCGCGGCTCCCCATAGCTGTATGTACAACATAACCGTACGGATGAAAACAGACTGGTACAAAATTTAATAAAGGACAATCGTCGTGCGGGCCATAACTCTGGTTGTGCAGCCGCGACGCGGAAAACATCCAATACCAACAGACACTATAAACTTTGGCGGTGTCTAGTTACGAATATATCTTGGTTTTTCTTACATATTTCTCAATACAATTTATTTAACGTCTACCTACGTCTGCTTTAGAGAGAAAATACTATTTTTGTGGACGACAACCAATAAATTTGTATGTGACGGGTACGGCGATACCTATGTGCTTCGCTCCCGACGTTCTTTATTTGGCCACTGCTCAGCATCTATTGACCGTAGCGTTATATTAGCCCATAACCTTTCTCGATAAATAATAAATCTAACACTAAAATAATTTTGAAAATCGGTTCAGTAGAAAGAAAGAAAAATCATTTATTTCGGCTTAGGGCCTGCAAAAACAACTTAACAGAGAAGGGTGAAATAACAAAAATATAAAACAAAAAAAAGACAAAGAACAATTTAAAAAACAATAATATAAAAATGCATTACTGAGATAAAGAAAAAAAAAAATGAACCAAATTTATTTATTTACAAGACTGTTGGTATAGTCGACAGTAAAATTGCTTCACTACCCATAAAGTACAGGTCGTTTGCATATCAACAAACAATAACGTCTATTTTGCTTGCAAGTGACATCAGTACAGTGACAGTTGTCATGAATGCCACAGAATATCAATGCGCAACGTCAACTATTGGGGTGTCCTATCCTACAGATGTTACTAGGATGGTTTAATGGAAACTCCGATAACTTAGTGGACTGTATATAATATATTATAATTAGTATAAAAAGTGACAATATTTTAATTATGCACGTGAGTGTTTGGCGATGGACGATGACGCAGTAGTTCCTGTTCTGTCATTCTGATGACAGCGCGCCCGGCGCGCCCCCTCCTCTCCGCCACGGCCGCCAACCCGTGGTCGCCCGGCGTTTAGTTATCCCCATGCTGCCGGCGCGGCGTTTAGTTATCTATATTATTATTAATAATGAGTCTTATTGAATTTCAATTTTGATGAAATTTTTTGTTATAATTATGTGGTAAAGCAAATATAATATGTTTGCCAATACAATATCTAGCGTTTATGTTATTTTGATGAATATGCTTTCGAAATACTTAATTTTACGGGAGCGTCTCTTTTTTTCTTCTCTGGAATTAATTTCAAAATTTCTGTGTTATGTAGATGTAAATATATCTGACTGGCCTGTTGGTCTAGTGGTTAGTGACCCTGACTGCTAAGCCGGAGGTCGTGGGTTCGATCCCCATCCAGGACAAATCTTTGTGTGATGAGCATGAAGGTTCGTTCTGTCTGGGTGTAATTTATCTATAATATGTATGTATTTACAAAAAAATGTATTTAAGTAGTATATCACTTGTTTAGTACCCATAACACAAGAAAATATAATTGCTTACTTTGGGACTAGATGGCGCTGTGTGAATGTGGTAGAATATTATATTATTATATTATATTGTTATATACATACTTTTCTTTTTTTTAATATCCAAATTTTATTTAATTTATTTTAGTATGGTGTTTTGATTCTGTACCATTCTGCGCTATTTCAAACTGTAACCAATTGAAATTATAACTATTATGGTGATTAAAAAATGTGGCCTGAGTTTCTTGTCAAGTTCTTATCAGAGTTCAGTTAGTGAACTGGCAGTAGGCAAATTTACTGGCCAATTTACCTTTTTTGGCTTTGTATGACGTTCATAAATATGATGTACCTATTTGATCCAAATTAAATTAAGAATATAACTATGGCCATGACTATTTTGTTTCCCTGACTTTACCACATTCTGAGGATGAAAACAAGAGGTATACTTACTCCATCATCAGACACACTGACATACTAAGCACTAATATTATCATCAATATAAGACTCATTACTTTTCATTGTCCATTTTATTAATATAAGTGTTCTTTGAACTTTTTACGGACCTTCTGTACGGTCCTGGATTTAGTTTCACAAACAATGAACAGAGTTAACAAAGTTTCAGTGATTTAAACTTGTGTTCCGGACTGTTCTGCTCAAATGAGTGGATTAGACTTGTGATTGGTTATTCTAGTTGTACATCAAGTTCCATGTCTTACATGGGTCTGTTGTATGTTGTATGGGTGTATATTATTAATATATATTTTAAGAATGATTACTATCAAACTGTGGGCCGTGTCTCTGTTAAATAAATGATTTTAATTTTATTTATTTTTATTGCAAGATTTCGTCGAAGGAATGGTCAGCGTGGAGGAAAGACGCCTTGCCGCACGAAATCGCATCGCACTTTTCTGCATTGCGAATTCGCATCACACCGATTCAATTCTCAATTCTTTATTGCTTTCCACAATGTTTTGTAAGGTGTTACAAGTATATACATAGTATCAATTATGGACCCTGTCGGGCACAACATTACTGTAGGGGAGAGGGTGAACTATTTATAATAGCATAGTAATTCTAATTCTCATTAACATACTTTCGTATTACCTCTATATCTAGGTATTTGATCTATATCGTATCTATTTTATATCAATTCGCGATTCGCAAATATAATAATATGTTAAGCGCATGCATGCAGACATATATATTGCGTAATATTTCATGACTGATTTGCGTCATATATTATAGTATTTATCGTACTTTCATCTCCGTTGAGACCTAACACTTAATGGGGCACCGGCCGCAATAAACATAAAATATGTTTTTACCAAAATCGAGTCTGTGGTTATCCATCACACTAATCTTGGGTTAAGCATAGTCAGCCGTAGACAGATAAGGGAGACCCAACAGTTGTGGGTTCGACAAAACAATAGATTTATTACTTCTGAACTTGTATGAGTGGTATTTTTGAATGCGGATTTCGGTCCAGTGATTGCTATGCTATAATTTATATGCTAAGCTACAGAAAACTATACAAAGTGAATAATATCAATTTAAATAGTTATTTTTAAGTATATTTTTAGAAAATGTACAGATTAACGTCTATTTATAATGTTAAAAAAAGTGTAAAAGGGATCAAATCAATAGGGAAATAAATACAATTTGTTGTTATGTAGTCTTCCGTGAAAACGACTGTATACAACACTTATCGGCAAGAAATAATTTTTTTTAGAAGCGCAGTATAGTAGCTCCTCTTCCTCTGATAAAATAGGAGTCCATATTCACTCACAGCTAAAAAGATACCGAATTGCCATATCAGCCAACAGTACGTACTGGCTCTTAAGATGCTTCTTCACACTTCGCTTGAGGGAACGCTTATTGTAGGAAGGAGAAAAGACAAAGCACTCGCACCACGTAGGATTAGAAATTCAGGCTATGACTGGCATGTGGGTCTAGCGGTTAGTGACCCTGACTGCTAAGCCGGCGGTCGTGGGTTCGATTCCCACCCAGAACAAATTATGGATTTTTGTTATGTTTGTTATTTTTATTATATTCTGTGTTTTGTTATTTCAATTTAGTTTGGTTGTGAGTTATAATAGTAACGTCTAATATAAATTATAAGTGCCTTGGTTTAACAGCTGTAAGCTTATATTTCTATGAAAATAAATGATTAAATTAAATGGATGAATGTTTGCAACTTAATCTCGATAAATTAATCTTGCTCGTTGTTTTTTTCTAGAGAGCTGAGATGATTGTTTGTTTTGTATCTGGGTGTAATTTATCTATAATATGTATGTACATAATTTGACTCGGATATACTCCACGATCATCTCTTCTTTATGTTACCTTTATGTTATGTTGTTCTAAAAATAAAGTATTTTTATATATTATAGCATCGCTTACTAAACAGCACATAGCTAAAGAGTTCTGTGACAAGAAACAGCAAGTAGCAACACATAACACAAGTTGGCGAGCAGCCACCGTTTGTTCCGAACAGATTACCAATAGAATACTGCTCTGACTTATATGTACTATGCTTGTAACTTATCTTCCTACTTATATTATAAATGCCAAAGTTGAAATAAGTGTATGTATGGTTGAATGTTTATAACTTAATCCCGCTCTTTTTATATAAATGCTAAATAAGTAATGGAAAAATTCAAACCCACGACGGGACTTGAACCAGCGACCCTGCCATTCCGTGTGCAGTGCTCTTCCATCTGAGCTTGAATTTTTCCATTACTTGTTTAGCATTTATATAAAATGTTAAACCAAAGCGATGAAAATTGCTGAGAGGGCTTAGGCTATTATCCACACACGCTGGCCTAGAGCGGGCTAGTGGGACAGACGTACTCTTAGAATTTCTTAAAGAGAGACCTACATACGTCAGCCGATGGTAAGTCACGTGACTAGTACATATAAATTCCATAAATTGAATTTGCACGATTTGCATACGAGCCACTTGTCCATTCGGCCACCATCGCTTTTTTTGTCTAAAAATCTACTGTATTATAATTTCCTTACAAAATGTAAGTCCTATATCTAACAAAAGCTAGGACTGTACTTTACATACTGCCTTCAGGTGCTTTATAAAAGGCATTTGATATGTAAAATATAACCCGACCGAATTAAATGTATTTAACATTTTATAACAATAACTCAGCCAAAGTAATAAATATTCATAATATGACTTAAAAATTCGTCCCCTCTTTGTTTGCAATTTTTACATAGCTTAAGAAAATAATAGCTTGGCTTCCCACAAATTGGTTCATTGAATCAGTACTACTACTAACCTGTACTCACATATTTATCAGCGCCATCTAATGCCAAAGTAAGCAATTATATTTACTAGTGTTATGAGTACTAAACAACTTATATAATACTTAAATATTTTTTTTTAGTAAATACATACATAATTATAGATAAATTACACGCAGACACAGAACAAACAATTATGCTCATCACACAGAGATTTGTCCTGGGTGGGAATCGAACCTACGAACTCCGGCTTAGAAGTCAAGGTAACTAACCACTATGCCAACACGTCAGTCTTGACTTTGAACTTTGATATTTTATCAGGTTTCTGTATATTCTTTTAGATAAAAAAAGCATTTTTATTTCTCTCTTCATTATGTAGAATTTGTATGTAATATGTCCTTTTTGACACCACGTTTCAAACTGAAGCACTTTAAAATATCCGAAAATTCTTATTCAATTTATGGTCTGATTTATTGAGTGAGGTGACATAACTGCATTTTTCAGTAACTGTCGTGAAAGTCGAGAATCCTCAAAATTTTGTGTACAAATTCTTAAGACTACTTATGCATGCGTGATCATGCGCCTATAATTATTACGAAGATGTAAGAAGTAATTCATCTACTTTGCATAGATCATAGCAATTTAAGCTTCATCGAAAATTTAGTTTTAGTAATGGTATGGAAAATCATACAAGAAAAGAGAGAAAATGTGTCGTAAACACCTAATACAAACCAAAAATTTAAAATTTTACTTAATCCCGAACAAGAGCCGATAATCTTAAAACAGCTACATCTATTTTTATTAACATTTCTCAGATAAATTGTGTCAGCAAATTGGACCAGTTCGCTGACGGGGAGAGCTATGAGAAGATCTGGCAAGTAACTAAAAAAAGCCACACTTTTAATAATTTTTTACAATCTTTTGTAAGTTACAATTTGGGTAACGTGTGACGCAGCAGAACACCACACCGTTAAGTTAAGAAGACTATGCTCATTTCTTAAAAACTCCATCTTAACCCTACTCAGCTCATCTTCTCTATATGACTACGTTTTATTAAGAAAAACATGTTAAGCATATTCAGCTCCTGTTTTATGCAAAGCCTGCTTCATTATGAGTTCAAACTTAAAGTTAATACAGTTAATTAGCTAGCTGTAAGTTGAAACTGGAAAACTTATACTACAGCATAACTCAATATTTAACTTATACTATTTTGTTGTTCTCTCAGGGATTTGAAGTTTTATGCTTTTGTTGTTAAGTTCAAATATATATAACCTAGAATAGCTCGTGGTAGGCTTTTATTGCAAGTTGATAATTTAATTCGAGTCTGTTCACTATATTGTAATGTTACAGTATTCTGTAACTTGTTAAAACCGATGGGGTATCTAGTGATGGTAGAAATATGCTCTATGGTATCCAAGAAGAACCGACGAGCGATAGAAAGTGGCTGACACATATTGCAAAATGTCTCGTGGGATGGCCCCCGACCAGATCGACGGACGACGGAAATTCAGCAGGAATCCAAAGGATACAGGCACCCTAGAATCAATTGCTATGAGTCCATGGGGAAGGCCTATGTTCAAGATTGAAGATCTACAGGTTGATGTTTTTCTAATCTATTAGCCTCAGACTAACATAGGGCTGACAACGATATTTGCAAAAAAAAAAAAAACTAAAATGGTTTTAGACATAGACGGCATATAAAATTAACAACTTTGTCAATTGGGATATATTTTACTGCTTTAGTGTACCGCGTCTTATAATATCTTCCTTATTGTGGTTTCTTTACTTATTTAATTCAAGAATTTTCTATGAACATTTTTATAAATACCTTATTATAAATATACTGTAGCGCATCGGGGATGTTCGCCAAGGCGCGCACCGATTGCTTTTTCACCACCATGCGCAAACGCTGCCTATCCCTGGTGCGCAGAGTGCGGGCTAGTACCAACACCGTCCTAGCCATGATCGCGGGCAGGCTTGACTGTCCCTATATGCGTAGATGCTGTGACATACATGTCAGAGCATCTAAAATAATATAATTGAGTTACTTTTTAAGAATACTAACACGTAGAATAAGTTTTACTAACAAATATGAGTTGTAATACTTGAAATAAATAAATTATTATTATATTATTAGTTACCTCTGCATTCTTGTTCATCCTGTTTCACTGATGTATTATTATTGTTATAGTTTGAAAAACTGGTGCAAGTAAATATTGTGACGTAATTGATTCTGGTGCCCATCAATCATTATCGTAAAACCTTTGACCGAGTTTATCGCGGTCAACCTGTCAGCGGTTGATTACCGAGCGCCTCGAGCAGTTAATATTTTACCAACACAGAATATACTATCTAGACTCACTTTATAGAAGACTACTCTTATGTGACTTTTGATTAAAATCAGTTGTGTAATTGAAAGAGTAACAAACCAAAAACAGAGTTATTTTCGATATTTACCTATTTGTATATAATATAAAAATGAGTCCCAGTGTCGATCACGCGTGAATGGCTGGACTGATTTCGACAGGACTTTAACTGGCGGATAACTAAAATCATAAGGTATATTTTGTTATTATTATCAAAGCAATCAATACATCATCATCTTAGTATAAAACAAAATAGCTTCCATTGTTCTTAACATCGCGACGGATTAGGATGCAGTTTTCACCAATAGATAGTGATTTATGAGGAAGGTTTATAGGTAAGTATATAATTTTACCCTTGACTTTTATTTAAAATGTTGACAGAGATTTTACGAATTTCTTCCTATTTTTTCCGCAGCTCCATCAGGTAGGTACGTTTTCACACTGTCAAATTTAATAAAGGCTTAAGTAAAGACATAAATATATAGAAAGACAGACATTGTATGCATTGTAGATCAAAGGGAGGCACAAAGGGTTACCTTTATAAAGGTACATAATAAGGGTAGACAAGTGAAGGTCTTTTTGGTACAATTTTACTTGAAGGCTACATAATTTTCTTTTGATTTTCTTTTGGAATTTGGAGCGGCCCGGCTGAGGAAAAACATCCTTTATGTCCGAAAAGAAAACTTTAGGTGAATATTCTTACTATATTAGGTACGTATTTAAGTTCTTGTTTTAGTACTATATTATATACTATAGGTATTTCTTGATAGTGTCATTCTAACGTAGCCGATTGTAAATTACAATAATAGCTGTTGCCCGCAGATTCGCTTCCGTGGATATTTGTTTCGTGTTTACTACCACAAATAATATAAATTCCATGATGTAGTTTTTGCTTGAGGCTCGTACAAACATACAGGCGGACTTACAGACAGACAAAAAATAACACTAGTTTACAAATTTTTATTTTTTTTATATACCCCTCACAGAACCTATACCAGTACTTTCCGCCATCTTTATAAGTTCTAAAAATAACAACATAAAAATTCTATCACGTCACAATTTTTTTCTATCCTCAAATATTTTTTTTAAAGAATCATTCTTCATGGCTTAGCTTTGGTGCTGCATTACTTGTTTAGTATAAGAGATACTTATTGTTTAACTCAATTAAAATGTCGAGTAGAAAGTGTAAACCAAGTTGTGATCGCTTTTTTTATGTTTGTGGATAATTTATATTTACAAAAAAAGAAAGACATTTAGTAGAATCGTTGAAAAGTGCATATCTTTATTATTTCGGATTTCCTGTGGCTAACCAAGAAAAAAACTGGGTTCCCCATGTATTTTGTGAGAGCTGTAGAATCACTTTACTGCAATGGTCATCCGGCGAAAACGTACACCTTTGTTTATTGGTACACCTATGTTGTGGAGCGAACCCAGTAATCACAAAAATGACTGTTACTTTTGTGTTACTAAGACTTCGGGTTTTAGTAGGTAAACTAAGTCGGGTATTGTGTATGCCAATGTTCAATCTGTTACTAAGCCAATATTGCATTCTAAAGACCTTCCATATCCTTCCATTTACATTATCCTAAAATAACCTAGAGAATGAAAGTGACATGTCATTTAAATCTGCTAATAGCGATTCAGCGGATTTTTCTTGAAAAAAAGACCCCACACTTGATCAAGCATGCCAAACTTAAAGAGGGGGTATTTGACGGCCTACAAATACGCAAAATCATAAGTGATTCTAGGTTCGATACCTTTTTATCTACTAATGAAAAAGCTTCTTGGAATTCATTCAAAACGGACTTTAGGAAATAAAGAAAGTGAAAACTATAAAGATATAGTGGCCGATTTATTAGAAAATTATCATAAGATTGGTGTTAACATGTCATTAAAGATCCATTTCCTACATTCCCACTTGGATTTTTTTCTGAAAAACTTAGGAAGTATGAGCGACGAGCAAGGAGAGCGTTTTCATCAGGATTTAAAGGTTTTTGAAGATTGCCATGAAAGATATAGGGACGAAAATATGTTGGGAGACTAGTGCTGGTCTATTTTAAGAGAAACCAATTCTGATACCTATAAAAAAAGTCCAAAAATAGTCATTTTTAGTTTATTTCTTAACGTTATACTCCATTTTCTTATTTTTTTTCTATAGTAAATAATTCTGAATGTGGACGTGATAGATTTTTTTTCATATTTTTCCTAGACTACCTTTAGATGGATAGATAAAATTCAACAACTTTCAGCTGGGGTATAAAAACCTTGTAAACTAGTGTAATAATTGAAAGGGTGTTTTTACTTCTGTGAATGTAAAATAGACACTCCAATAAATTTTTTTTATTACTTTTTTTTTCAAATTTCTTTAATGTATAGGCGACCACATATTTGCTTTACCACATTTGACAAAAAATTCCATCATAATAAAAATTCAATAAGACTCATTTATCGATGACAACTGTCACTGTACTGATGTCACTTGCAAGCAAAAATATACATTATTGTTTTGTGATATGCAAACAACATTTACTCTAAGGATGGTAAAGCAATTTTATTGTCGACTATACAGACATCGAAACGTTACAATTTTATTATAAGTATAGATATTTTAAATTGAATGGTGAAAATGAGTGAGAATTGGAATTGTTGGAAAAAATTAAAAAGTGATTATAAAAAAATGTATATTCACTTAATTTATAATAATTTCAACCAATAAATGTCCCACTGCTCTGCCTTGCTAAGAAGAAAAGCCGCAGTTAAATTACATAAGTTACGGGAAAGACGCATGTAAAGTTACTACTATTAGATACAATTTCCCGTGCGCTTGATATGCAGTTATGACGTTTTTCTTTGGTAGGGCAGTGCTGGGCACGGGTCTCCTTCAAAAAATGTGAAAAATACCACGCTGGCCAGACAGGTTAGTATTGGGTTGGTTTCGAATTTTCCTTTTCCCGTAGTGCTCTTGTCTGCATATAGTTCTTTATTTTCACTTATACCGGTAACAAAAGCCGAGTTATCATCGAGCTTGGAACCCCAAATGATACACTCGACCAATCTTTACGACCAATCAACGTTGACCTCTATCGACCACGGTTTATAGGTGATATTTTTCGCTATAAAATTTTAACCGTTCTATAACTACCTAGACTGGCCAGTTAAGTTTATTGACGCTTAAACTTTATAGTGCGTGAAGTTTGTTTTACGATGTGAGGAGCGCTAACGGGTTTAAGGATTTTGTGTTTCTGCTTACGATTGAAAGGAATAGGTTTTCATTTGTTTGTTTGTTTGTTTGTCCAACTCCTTTATTTTATTGTCATCATAATTTCAACCCATAAACGTCCCACTGATGGGCACGGGTCTCCTCCAAAGAGGTGGGAATTTAGCTTACTATACCACGGTTTACGGTTTGTTTCGAATTTTTCTTTTCTTGCAGTGTTCTTGTCGTTGCCTTACGACACCCATGGGTCAAGATGAGGTACTGACATTATGTGTTTTCTCATTATTATAATTATGATCATGTTTATTGACTGGTATATCAGAAAAACTAAGCAAACAATTTTTGAAAATTTTATACTTATACAGGGTGTATACGACGGTACGACATTAAATGAAACCACGTGTAGCATGTGATGTTAGAAGGCTATACCAAAAAAATTAAACAGAAATTTGCAATAGTTTAGACGCAAATGTACTTTCTTTATGTCACAGTTGTTCACAGTTTTAAACAACCTGTAGGTATTTACGTTGATCGTATGTTGTCATTACGTCATTCAATTCATTTAAATATCTCTGACTTTTTCATATTATCTTATCTCTTACTCTGTTCCGCAAAGTTGTCGTCGTCATGTCGAAAACGTCATGATAGAAAAATAAGGTGTAGTTTTATATTCTTAAATTTTTGGACTTTAAATAATGTGTAGCTTTTGTTTTATTTTTTCTTTTTTTTTCTTTTTTTTCTTTTTTTTCTTTTTTTTCTTTTTTTTTTAATAATTTATATTACAATATGTTTATAAGGGTTAACACTGGCTACCTTGTCATTTAATGTCGTATCGTCGTATACACCCTGTATAAAGTATTTTCAAATGAATTTGTATAGGTGTTTTTGCTTTTTTAATTTCAACCCCTTCGCGTGGTAATTTGTGGTTATGACACGAAGACAATCTGCCGAGCAAAGTAGGTTCAGATAGTAATATTTTCACAAAATATAAAGCATTATATATGATCAAACAGGCTGTGACTGAGATGATGTGGGACAATATACGCACGAGACCATGTGCCGTTATGCACCACGATAGTGCACAGACAGTACGTCCTGTCTTACTGGTACAGCGTCAGTTAAGAGAGGGAAGCGGCTGCTTTGTAGGTGTACTGTAAATGACTACTACTGTTAATAAATAAATATTTACATTAAATATTTAGCAATTTCCTTTGCTTTGATTTAACATTTTATATAAATGATAAACAAGTAATGGAAAAATTCAAACCCACGATGGGTCTTGAACCAGCATTTATATAAAATAAATAAATATTTGAAGTCCTGTTTTGAAGTCGTTTAAAAAGTATGAATTATGGGATCTAGACAACTGATAAAATACCTACATATATATTTATACGTACATATACATAGAAAAACATCCAAACTCTCCCAAACGATATATTTGCAGATCATACAGATATTTGTTCTGACCCGGGGATCGAATCAAAGATCTCAGAAATTACAATTGTATACACTACCTTTAAGCCACTGAGGCGAGATCAATAGTGTCACGTTGTGTGAACCTAAAAACAAATCTCTCTCTTCTGTGGTATGAATGACTATAACAAGAGAATAAAACCAAAATTGAAAATTTTACGCAACTCCAGACTAGCTTTGCATACGGAATCAATGAGACGGGTGCTCAGTTTTGAATTTTTCAACAAATATTAAAGCTAACTCTTGGAAACTCTTGGACCTTGGGGGCCAAACGCTCACAAATTTTATCGTGAAATTTGTAAGCGTGTTTCTGAGATATCACATGACCCAAGGCCTGGCCTCTACCTGTGGCAACGCTAGCCTTTTGGTTACGTCTCCTCAGGAATCTGATCTCATTTTTATTTATTTTTTTAAATATGTTAGTTGTGTATAATTTTTAAGTTATGTATAAATATTTTATTGAATTAATGTTAAGGCAATTATGTATGTGTTCAACTTTTCTTTATAAATATGTATTTTAGCCGCAAAGGCAAAATTTTCTAGACTATAAAATTACATAATAGTAGAGATCTATTATTGGCTTCATGTTTCTTTAAGTACATCACAATTAAAGTGTATTTACTGCTATTGGTCTTCAAAAAATAAAAGATTAAAAAGTAAATAAAAGATTTCTATTATTCCGTCATCATAAAAGTTATTTTCTTCAATACACAATACCATGCTTCAGGCCAACGTTTTAAACTTGTATCGCACTTCTATACATACCCTAAAAGTTCTGATTTAAATTGACACAACTTGAAGGGCTTTCACAGTCTAAAGTACGGAACTCTTATATGGAATACAAAACGGAATAGCGCTTGTGTCTTAGAACTGGGACGTTAGCGCATGCGGTGGAAAAGTGCGGTGCGACAGAATCCACAGGGAGACTCGAAATGAGCATACAAAGCAGCCCTATACGCTATTGATGCACCAGACAGCGTAGCGACAGCATAACAACATGATAGTTTCTTAAAAAATTCTTGAATATTATATTTTCTAATTTACTTGTTGTTTTGGCAGATTTATATTTCTGTTTCACCATCATGTGTCTGATAAATTATTATCGAAAACTTATGAAGGTTTTATTTAAAACTTTGTTATAATCTGTCACTTAAGACTCAGATGGGTTGATTTTGAGAGAAAGTGTTACATACATACACATAGATCACGCCTCTTTCCTAACAGAGGGATAGGCAGAGACCATTTCCTTCCACTTACTACGATTCTGACATGCATCTTTAGCTTCTTCAACATTCATCAGTCTTTTCATGCATTCTCGCCGGTTGAGGGTACTCCTGATCTGTCCCTTCTTTAGAACGTCATCTATTTGTTAAGAAAGTGTTATAATCTAAAAAAAAGTGTTTTTATTTTGGAATATAACATTTAGATTGAACAAACCTTTAAGATGGAAGAAGTCCCATTATCTGATATGGACGCCAATCAGATAATGGGACATGGTGCAGAAAATAATGAATCATTCCATTCATTGGTGAAAAACATTATATGAAAACCAGTGCGATATTTTTTGAGTAACACGTCCAGACAGACGCGACGGGTAGATTTTGTAACAAAGTATAGTATGGGACTACTTGATTTACCTTAAAGATATTGCTTTCAGCGGTAAGATCCTCTATTGTCACTGTTATTTATTAACAACAATGACTCGTCTATTTCAAACTTTTGCTGACGTCATGTAGCTCCAAGTCAAGTCGCATGACGTCATAATATCTTACCACTCAATTTTTTCAACAAAAGTCTGTCACTAAACTGTATTGATCACTGAATATCCATTACCTTTAAAGCTAGCCACTGATTAGGCATGCTTTTAATATTGCTATTAGATTGATTTTCCTTTTTTTTTTATTAATTAAACGTTTCTGTTATGTTAGTTTCGATTCATAATGTACAAATGCATAATATGATGCAGAAACATATAATTTTCTGTTATAATGGGTTACATTTGTCTTTGTCATACTTTACTTTTTTTTTTCCGCTACAATTTCCACCTAGTAGTGTAATTTTTTACTTTTATATTAAAAAAATATAATGCTATGTTTAAAATTCTTATTTACACACATAATTCCATTTACTGAACGACCCAACAGTGTCCATCTTTATTTAAACAAAACATTTCTTATTACTTCTCTTTAATTGTTGCTAACGCTACCGGTGTCAAGTTCATTAACCCCGTGACGTCACTCCCGAGAGTCTATCACCATTCAGTACATAGATACAAGTAGGTGCTGTAGGCAATTTTGGTATGGGGTTTTAAGTTTTATGTTTGTAGTTGTAAAATAGAACTTTGTTTATAAAGGAATTTGTAGATTTTTTGGTGAAACGTTACTGATATAATTTCTTTTGATCTCTTACTACGAGTTGAATGAACGTTTAAACCAAAACACAAAAGAACTTATTGTTTCATATAATTATACACTTTTAAATTTTCTTAAGTTTTACCTAGTATGATAATAATAATATAATAATATTCTACCCCATTCACACAGCGCCATCTAGTCCCAAAGTAAGCAATTATAATACATACATCTTATAGATAAATTACACCCAGACACAGAACAAACCTTTATGCTCATCATACAAAGATTTTTCCTAGGTGGGGATCGAACCCACGACCTCCGGCTTAGCAGTCAGGGTCACTAACCACTAGACCAACAGGCCAGTCGTGTTGTTGTGGTTCTGAAACTTTTCTATAATATTTGAACATGTAACTAAGTGGAATTGTCACTAATTTGGCGATTAAAAAGACTGTCTTGAGTTTCTTGCCAGTTCTTTCCAAGGCTCAACCTTGTTAGCAAACTAGTCAGGAAAATTTGCTAACATCTTGTTGGCTTTGTGTGACGTTTATAAGTATCATGTATGTGATCTGTTATGTATGAATAAATAATTTTTGAATTAGGATTTGAACCAGTAGAACTATTTATTTTGTGGAGGAGTGCAAACGCCGTCTGCGCAAAAGAACGTCCACTGTTAGACGTAGGCTTTCGCAAGAGATTTTCAAATTTTAAATTATATTCTCTAATATATTTTATTTACTTTCAATTTCTTGTCGGTTGTTGGTATATGTTCTATGATGATGTATGAACAATATTATTCAAATTCAATTTTTACTGACAAAACATTTATTCAATCAAATATTTACACAATATCATACGGCTAATCTATGTATAAAAACAAAACTTGATTTTCTATTGGTTACTTTTTCCAAGAACATTTTTGATTTAGATCTTATTGTAAGGAACATTTATTCAATAAAATATTTACACATAACTTAAACATATACACAGCTAACCTATTTAAAAAAAAAAAACCAGATACTTTTTTTACAGGAAATTCTATAAATAGAATATCTGATTGAGATCAGATACCTGAGGAAACGTACCTAAAGGCTAGCCACATTACCGTGTTGGTTAGCAAGGCTAATGCGTTGCCCCAGGTAGAGGCCAGCCCTTGGGTCATGTGATACCCCAGAAACACGCTTACAAATTTCACGATAAAATTTGTGAGCGTTTGGCCCCCAAGGTCCAAGAGTTTCAACCCAAAAGGCTCAAAGATGTTATTCTCACCAAGACTTTCATATTTACACCGCTTGAGGCACTGCAGAATTGGCAGCAGAACCCGCTTTAAGGAAAAATTTTCCAAAAAGTCTGTATCAAGTTCCAGCAGTCAAATATGCTTGTCTACGATCAAGTTAAATTTTATTTGTATATATCCAAATCCACCTACTCTTTTCATAATTAGTTCAATCCTTATCAATCTTATCATCTAGTCCTAAAGTTCAAAATTCATCACAGTGCTAAAAAGTATTTAAATTATGCAAGTTTAATCGGCGTGCTTGGTCAATAGTTGCGAGCTAGAGGGGAAACTTTTTTCATTAAGTCTTAGTCACTGTGAGGCAAAGAAAATAGATGCCTGAGGAATTTTAAATGGCATTTGCCCTTTTTATGTGCTAAAAGATTTAAAATTTAGAATTCTTGGTCTAGTGATGATTATAGTATGCGGGTTTGTATGGATTTAATCGTCACGTAGGACTGACCTCTAAAAAAGTTATTCTTGTGCAGTGTGAGCGTACTTTTTAATCGTTAATTGTTAATAAACAATAAATAAATTAAGGATGATTTTGACAATCACTATTTATTTAATCACTACACTATTTAAACTGCCTATCTCGTTACATCATACCGTGAATATCTGCAGACATAAATTAGTACTAGATCAACATCGTTAATTCAACGTTAATATTTCGTATTAATTAATCACTCTGTACTTAGAGCTGAGAAACGATATTTTGTGTGGAATATGAAATAATTTAATAACAAGCAATGCTCGAGATATCTGGCTGGTACAATGATTTTACAAACTGAGTGTAAATTATTATTATTATCTCTCTTTTTTCACGGCTATACTACTCTCTAAGGTGAGAAGTATACCCGGTCTTTTTGGAAGGCTTACGCGGGGACACAGGTCCAACACGCAGAGGCCCTTAAAGAATTTAAATTTAGAATGGGATGAGACACTTACCGCTGCCATATCACAGCTGCACTATTTATAAGTGTAGAGCTATTGTATGGTATTATGGAGTCAAATAAAGTTGGGCTATGGGTTTGGGTGTTTGGTGGAATGGTGATATCTGGCATACGGGAACAACGTCGTCTGCTTGCCTCCTCCAGCGGTGAATATATGATGTTAAATGAGGATTTGGGCAGACGGTGACTCGCCTTAGACTAGATTCCACAACCGACATGGGCCGAAGTCCACGGGTCTCCGGGCAACACCGTAGTGCGCGGCTAGGGGTGTCGAGCGGTGCGGCGCCGATTTCGCCATCGCGGGTCCCAAGCGGAGACCCGGAGCGGGTTTCCTCGTAATTATGCCATTGAAAAATGACACTTCCACCCCCGAGCATATAGCTAAGGCAAGCCAGAGTTGAGAGTCCTGTGGTCGCTCTTGGAGATCTACTCCAGTCAGCCAACAAAGACTTGCTGGAGACGAGGCCTAGACCGACTCTCAGGGACATTCAGGACCGCAGTGTCGCCACTCACATTCAGCTCGCCACTAGCTGCCCTGCGGTTTGTGGGCTCTAAATTTAAACTTGCAGTACATTTTTTTGTTTATATGGCAAGTATTTGAAAAGCCACACTAATCTGCCCTCCAAGTTTGCGTTAATCTTATGAGAAGATAACGACTGCCCCAGAGGCCATTATTATTATTATTAATTCCTTTTTTCTATCGAATAATTATAATCCGTGTAGTGATTAAGAATACATAATGTCACTACCCCATCTCAGCCCGTGCGTGTCGTACAAGGCGACTAAGGAAGTAACCTTATGCAGAGTAAGAACACTGCGAGAAAAAGAAAATTCGAAACAAACCCTATACCAACCCGTCTGGCCAGCGGGGTATAGAAGGCTAAATTCCCTTCACATTCTTTAGAGGCGGTACCTGTGCCCAGCAATGGGACGTTTATGGGTTGAAATGATGAATTGTAATTCTACCGACCAAATAAAATGGCAATAAAAAATTGCAATAATAAATGTAGATTCTTTTTATACCACGATGGTAGCAAATCTGGATAGCGGTTATCGTAGCCTATGGACAATTGCAGTCTCAGAAGCATCACGAGCGCGTTGCCGACCCTAAGGAATCTATTCACTCCTTTTTTGAAGAACCCCATACTGTAATGCTTTGGAAAAAATTAGGTTTTATAAGTTTCTTTTAAAAAGAAAGTGCTGCCAATACCTAGATGTTTAAATATAGAAATAAAAAATATAGTCTGCTTTACATTCATAATGATATGTACAAATTGTACAATATAATAGTAGGCTACGAATTTGTTGTTACGAGTAAGCTACGCGTTTTCGTAGCTCGTAGACGGTCTACGCCATCAGCTGTTCTCATATTTCATTGTCTATGCGATACAATCATAGTGACAGAGTAGATCTATCAATCAGTATGACAGACATTCTTCATGGAGGCTTTTGAAGTGGATTTGGCTTGAAATATCAAATTATATCTTTTTAATTAGTAAATTTCAAAGTATTTTTTATTAAACGCTCGTAGTACTGTGGTAATAAGCGATGGTGGCTGAATGGATAAGTGACAGGCGTGCTAAACATGCGGTCCGACTTCGATTCCGACCTGCAGTACCAATGTGGATTTCACTTTGTGGAATTTATATGTCCTAGTCATTTGACTTACCATCTGCTAACGGTGAAAGAAAACATCGTCAGGAAATCAAAAGGAAGAAATTCTAAGTGTATGTCTGATCCACCAACCCACACTAGGCCAGCGTGAGTGGATTATGGCCTAAACCCTCTCAGCTCTCTAGATAGAGGAGAGGAGACCCGAGTCCAGCAGTGGGACATTAAGGGGTTGCTGTACTGTGGTACTGAGATGTTCTTTACGATAATTGAGGTTAAGCAACGTTAGTCAAGGTCAGTCATAGATGGGTGACCGTATGATACACTTTTACTTTAGAGCGTCTCCATGCTTCAAAAGGCACATAAACTGTTATTCCCAATTACCATTTAATGTGGTAATCGTAAAGTCAAGTTGAAAGCCTTCTGGGCAACTTGACTATTTAAAATTTTTTTTTGACATTTTAAAAGACAACGCCCGCACTAGGGAACGAACCCTGTGTCGCGGGGAGCTTTACAAACATGAAACTAACGGACACAAAGTACACCCAGACTAGAAACAAATATCTATGAATCACACAAATATTTGTCTCGTGTGGGAATCGAACCCACGTCACCCAGCACGGCGATGTAGTAGCGAGGCGAGCACCTTAACCACTGCGCCACGGTGACAGTCAAAATTAAATAAACTACGAATTTTTTTTTGTACACAAATATTATTTTGTCCAAAAACAAATCAAATTGTTAGCTTGGCGTATCGTGTGTTAAATTGGGCGACAATTCGATTTCATAACTGGACAACATTCACTGAAAATAACTTTTCTATTTAGTTTTCATGAATTGAAAGTTTTTATAGTTTTATTTTATACTAGCTTCATGGTACTATGTGATATTATGTCAGTAAAAAATCTATACTAATATTATAAAGCTGAAGAGTTTGTATGTTTGGTTGAATGCTTTAATCTCAGGAACTACTCTCATCACATTACATCTCAGGTCCGAGTTAAATGGTGCTTAATTATAGTAGTATAATAATGAAGACGAGATGGTTATCTTTATATGTTGTAATTAGATAATTTATTGGACTAATCTGTGTATCTTTTATACTATTGAACCGATTTTTAAAATTCTTTTAGTGTTGGATTGCCCATGGGGATAGCACATTTATCAAGAAAGGCTATAGGTTATATACCATCATGCTACGCCCAATAGGAGCTGAGCAGTGGCCAAATAAAAAAGTCGGGAGTGAAACCTATTACCCTCGATAAATGCATTTATCGAGGGTAATAGGTTTTAGATCAGTCTACGAAAAACTAATAAAATTAAATCCTAAAATACAATTTAACATTGATTTTTTGACAAACATTCTATATTCATTTTGTCACGATTAAGGAACATAGGCTACTGACATACTTACTTTTTTCTATCAAAACAGTTTGCTTATTTTATTTCATTTTATATAATTTAATTTAAATACTTTGTTTAACATGTCATATTATAATATTATCTCATCATTGTATGTGCTAGCCTAAGGGAAGTAGCGAGGTGGCTCCGACACAAGTTCTTCGGCAACTTAATGGAGCTGTCTCAATTTTTTTCATGTTAATGATGGTTGAGATAAATAAGTAAAGATTATTATTACTATTACTTACACGTGGGCACAGGGCGGAATCTGCAAACAATAAAATAAATAATAATCTGAAAATAGAAAAATTAAAAACAATCGACGCTCCGCCACGCCATACAAAATCAGGACAAGTGACGTATGTTCTTTGTTCCACAAACAATGGTGTAAGCAATGTCTCCAGTAAAGGATTAGCTCGGGATCTTTTGTTTTGCACAAAGGTGAGATTTACAACGACGGTGAAGTTCGTAAGTCGGTCAACGTGCTGTCGCGTAAGACCATTGTGTTGTGTTTATTTATTTTAAATTTTACAATTTAAGTCGGCGCGTTCTAGAAAACGATTCATTTAAGCGATGGTGGCTGAATGGATAATATGTACTAGTCAAGTGATATACCATCTGCTTACGGTGAAGGAAAACATCGTGAGGAAACTCACATACTCTAGAAGTAATTCTATGAGTATGTCTGATCCACCAACCCGCACTAGGCCAGCGTGTGTGGATTACGGCCTAAAACCATCTTAGCTCTTAGAATAGAGGAGAGGAGACCCGAGCCCAGCAGTGGGACAATAATGGGTTGCTGATGATGATGATGATGCTGATGTTCAAGAAAACAACGTAACGATAAAACTACGTTATGTTTTGGTGAACTTGTACATAATTAGGTTTGTTTTCTTGTTTGTATGACAACGCGTTTGTGATATAATAATATAATATAATATTCTACCACATTCACACAGCGCCATCTAGTCCCAAAGTAAGCAATTATATTTGCTTGTGTTATGGGTACTAAACAACTGATATACTACTTAAATACATTTTTTTTGTAAATACATACATATTATAGATAAATTACACCCACACAGAACAAACCTTTATGCTCATCACACAAAGTTTTGTCCTGGGTGGGGATCGAACCCACGACCTCCGGCTTAGCAGTCAGGGTCACTAACCACTAGACCATGAGGCCAGTGATTTCTCTGGTGTTGCAAGATACGGTAACCACTTACCAATAGGTGGCTTATACGCTTTGAACACAAGTTTCTTCCTGCTGCTTCTGCGTTTGGATCTTCCAAACTACACAACGGATTATTTATTTATTTAAACTTCATACACAATATCAATGTATAGGCGGACTTAATGCCTAAGGCATTATCTACCAGTCTACCTTTGGGTGATGCAGAGATATGACAAAGTAGGTGCATGTATAGAAATAGTAGGTAGTTATGGATTTTGTAGAATACGTACATAGTATATAAATAAACATATATAAGTATGTAAGAATACGTGATGCGAGGGGCTAATGATGATGGTGTTAAGAATAAAAAATCAAAAATAAGAATAAAAAAGAATTTGCCAAACTATCCTTTCAACAACAGTTCACGAACTTTTCTTAAGTGAAACGGCTTGTGCTCATCCTGATTATCATGCAGTTTTCATTCAATTGATTTTTGTTTAATTCTTAAAGTGTAAATGTAAATAAAAACATAATTATATTATGTTTATTAATTTAAATATATACTAAATTTAAATTACCGACCGCCGACATTAATATCCAACAAAAGATTCATATTTACACCGTCATTTAAAAAACTTTTACATCTGGCCTGAAATACCAAACGAAACCTTTTCTCAAACAAATCAACATAAAAAAATTAATACCAGCGGTCTGATGGACCTCGTTAAAGCTAAAATGACACGGCAAAACAACTTTTTAACAGGGTCTTAACCCTTTATATCGGAAGCATGTCAAACGTGCCATTTTGGTCGCAAAAAATACCATTATGTTTAGGAGTTTTCCGCCCAAATATTGTTGTGGACGGATTCTGGTATTGTATAAAAAGTGACCCGTTTTATTATGTCGCACATGAGTACATTATGAAGGCTGTGGAAGCTCTGTAGGCTACAAATTGGGAGTATATTTTAGGCCCGCCATCTTAATTCGGGGGTAATGTGGATATTTTGGTTTATTTGCCGGATTTTTGGCTTCGTAGAAGCTTTCTTTTATACATTATTTTTTGGGTTTGTTTTGGTATTACTTTGTGGACGTTAGTGCACTAAGAGTTGGGAACGTCGCTTGTAATATAGTTTTGTATATGTTAAGACACTATGTCTTTTCTTTCTTTCTTTTTTAAAGACAATGCTCGCACTTGTGACCAACTCCTGTGTTGCGGGGGACTTTAGAGTGGTCTGCTTTAGACACCCAGACTTGAAACTCGAAATGAATCACACAAATTTTAATTCTCTCCACACTTTTTGGAGGAGACTTGTCTCCAGCTATGGGAAGTTTATGGGTTAAAATAATGATGATGAAGAAACAATTTTTTTTTGTGGGAATCGAATCCACGTCACTTGCATTGCAGCGATGTGTTAGTGGTGAGGCAACCACCTTAACGCTATTACCACGGTGTAGTCAAGCCGAAGGGGAAGGCAGAAGTGCAGTACACCCACATTTCCCTAGCTTAGCCCTATCATTTTGCCCGAACCCAAAATCGAACCGGTAATATGTGCTACTGCTGCATAAAAAGTCCGGCTTTTTATGCAGCAATAGCACATATTACCGCTGCGCCACCCAGCACTAGCTGTTGCCCCATGCACTTCGCTCCCGTCGTTCTATATTTGGCCACTGCTCAACTCCTATTGGTCTTAGCGTGATGTTATCACAATATAGCCTTCCTCGATAAATGGGCTATCCAACACTAAAATAATTTTTCAAATCAAGATGATCGCAGTGCATTGCATTTTTATTGAAAACAACAATTTAAAAAATTATAGTAATTTATTATTTATTTATGTCCAGCAGTGGACTGCAACAGGCTGAGATGATGATGATGATTATTTATTTATACAATAATTAACACAACGGTAAAATACCAATGACAGCATTAATAAAAAAGAAAAAATATGATACAATAAAATAATAAGAATAAAAGAAAAAGAACACTTTCATGCATCACGCTCACAGAACCGCAAGCACTCATAAAATATTTTCGGCCATACATTCACAAACAGATCGCACACAGGAGAGCGTTAAGTGTTGTGTGTGTGCGGATCAGGCGACAATGAACGCGCTACAGTACGACATGATGGGTGATATAGAGCTGAAGTGTATGTTTGTTTGGTCGAACGTACTAATCTTAGTAATGACTGGTCTGATTTGAAAATTTGTGTGCTGGATAGCCCATTTATCGAGGGACACTATAAGCTATATAACATACTACGGCAATTAGGAGCTGAGCAGTGGCTAAACAAGCGAAGGCCTGCCAAGAGTTGGTTAAAAATAAAATAAATGAATTGAATTTGGACTATGAAGTAAACGGCTAAACAGCCATAATTGAAGTTTAGTGTTTTCTTGTTTGGAGAGCAATATGACTGAATACGGTTTTATTAAAAACAAACTTGTCAAAAGCGTCTGTTTGTTGTTGACAAAGTTGAAGTTTCAAAAACATTCTTATTGTTTTTTAAAGCGAGAGGGTTTCCGTAAACAATTCTGTGTTGTTTCTCTTGGCCCTGTTTTAAGTAAAACTTTGCCGGAGAGCTGGTTTTTTGTTATTTAGATATACCTTTTCATGTACAAAATAAATTATCTTTATATACAACAACTACCTCGCTATTGCGTAACACATTAAATAACGAAATCCAAAGTTATTTTTTCTATTGCTTTTTTTGTCGGTTAAGGTGTAAGCAAGTATACCTACGTATAAATGCGTATATTTTACACTGGGTCAAATACGATAAACTTGGAATATCCTTCTCCTTCCTACGTATATAGCTATATAGTCGGCCTCTTGTATAATTTTAACTTCGTGTATATATGTACTCGGCACTCAATGTGTTAAAGCTGGATGTTTTTGGGTTATATTTTCTTTCTCTTTGCGATGCTCTGTTCTTTCAACCGAAATTATCACACCAGTATTTATTTATCTGTTTTGGTGGTAACATCTATCCAACCATACACATTCAAACAGGATCAATTAAGCAACTATTCTAAAATAATATCAAAACCTCAATACCCGACCTTCCCATAGAGACATTAGTAATTTGGAAGCGAAACTCCAATTTAGTTTAATTTATTCAAATTGTAGACCCTCAATTCGGAACAAACAATGATTCGGAACCTGACCTGTTGTCACAGGTGATTGTCGGGACTCAAACGTTGTTACCAACTATTTTGTTTGTGCCTTGATTTAGGGATACCCTGAGCGAGCCGATCGCACCTCTGGCTTTGTGTGTGTTTGAATTGTTTTGTGTACCAATACTGTCGTGACCTGAGTATCTTGTAGATATTTGTAGCGTATATTGTCTATTGTCTGTTAATTATTCCTCATGCTTTTATTTAGTTAAAATTAATTTAATTGTTGCGTTAAAATTGGTCAACAATAGGCCCTTAAGGGACATGCCAGATAGACGCGTTGGAGCACCGAAACTATCACAATACCTATACCTATACGTATTCATGTGACGGTTTTTTTTTACAATACTGAAAATGATACACCTACTCACTATTATCTCTGCATCACACTAGGTTGACTGTTAGAGAATGCTTGTTAGCATTAAGTTCATTTTATATGTGCAAAAGTTAAAAAAAATAAAATGTGTAGTCTCTTCCTTCACCGCTGAAAAGGGAAACATTGTAAATATTTTATTTTTTTTATCATCAAAATTATCAAATGCAAAGGTTTCTCGAGTAAATCCACATTAGTATCGATGCCTAGGGGAGGAAGACTACTAGACTAATCATCGAAATATTGTTATCATTGCATTACAAACGCTCTATATACATACGATATACCAACAGGATAAGCAGAGCTGTATTGCTCCTATATTTTACAACCTATTATTACAAGCTATTCCTCTGTAATAGAAAAAAAGAAAAAAAAAAAGAACTTGTAAGACACATTATATGTTCATCAGTGGACGTCATTGGGCTGATATGATGAAGACACAACATACATACAATAATGAAACATAATATAAGTTATAAGTTATATTATATAGTATTATTATTTATACATTTAGTTAGTCTTTATTTGTAAATATTATTTTTAAATTTAGTTTAAAGTTATAAGTTTAGGTACATATTATAATTAGTCTTTTTTCTGTATGCAAACCCTAACAATTTTGACTGTGTTTCACAGCTCAAAATGGTGTCCAGATCAGCATTTGCCAGGCACCAAAATGTGCCTGACTCTGGGGCGGGGGGTAAGCTGAATACCATTTACAAGACAAATTTTTAAACGCCATGCAGACGGCAAAAATATCATGTCAGAAAAACGTCATTTTTACCACGCCCTGGTGTCGAATCCGAAATATCAACATAGCAGTAGTATTCCCAAGTCTTTTACCAAATATACAATTGAAAGATCATTTCGATATATTACATTAATAAGTCAATATATCAGAGCATTCTCCATTCTCTTATTAACCGCTACAATTAACAATTTGGGGAAAGAATCGGTATAATTATCCCGCACGTCACACCGGCCCATGGGCGACTCTCGAAGTTTGTATTTGTGGGCCATTTTCCTTATTATATTGTACTTATACATGTGTATTAGTATAATGTCCTCCTGTCTTTGTTAGATTAGATTTGGAATCAAAGATGGAAGGAATAATATTTGACTCCGTGATTTCTTTTGTGTCTTGATATTGCTGGTTTTGCTACACAGAAACAATGTCTACTTTAAAAAATAAAATAATGATTTATTTGTGAGAATATTGTAGTTACAAGTTGTTATGTACATAAGAATGTCCATAATTAATATAATATGTAATCTCATACATTGGAAAAAAAAATTCTAATAAAAGTATTATGTATTAAAATAAATATAATAATATGTTTTTTTAATATTTTTTATTTAAATTATTAAAAAAAAAAAATATTGTTATTATGTCTGCTGTCTTCTGTGCATTCATCAAGAAACCTGTAGTACTAAACATTACACAATTTAAGTCATTCTGTCACTAAGTAGAACTTTACAAAAGCAAGGACTTTTTAAAATATTAACGAGTTGAAATTTTCAAAAGCCGTCCCTTCAACCGCAATGGACGAAAGTCCAATGGTGTGACAAACACAAATTAGTCTCATATCCATGGCCAACGTTTGAACTGTGCAATAAGCTCGACCAAGGCTTGCGGTCGAGCTGGAAATTCCCTTGCAAACTCATCTGTGAAGTGTACCATTTGAGTTACCGGGCAAACCGGAGTGCAAGTCAAAAGAGATTGAATATAATATACTATATTTGTTTAAAAATAATAAACATTTATTTTGATATAGAAAATTATATATTATATTATAATACCGTTGGATGCGGGCGGCACAAAATCGCTCGCTGTGGTGGAAATTAGGTGAGGCCTATGTTCAGCAGTGGACGTCATTGGGCTGATATGATGATGATGATGATGATGATTATAATACATTGATACTGAAGTAACATTTCAACATTAGCTAGTATCTAATATATTTTTTTAATCAATAAAAGAAGGAGCATGAGGCTTCGCTCCTGTCGTTCTTTATTTGGCCACAGCTCAGCTCCTATTAACTGTAGCTAGATGTTATACAGAGTGAATAAAACGATACGACATTAAATGATAAGGCAGCCAGTGTTAACCCTTATAAACATATTCTATAATTATTAAGTCGTTTTGTCGAAAAATTTAAAAATATAAAACTACACATTATTTTTCTATCATTACGTTAAAAGTGCGGAACAGAGTAAGAAATATTAATATGAAATAGTCAGAGATATTTAAATGAATTGAATGACGTAGGATATAAGATTTAATAAAGAAGATGTACATAAATTTAATATTAAGTATGCTATGTATTAGAATTAAGTAATGTTAACTTCACTGTCGCAATAGGCAAAAAAATTTGTAATGATAGAATGTAAGTTTATGTGAAAAATAAATAAATAAATTATGATCAACGTAAATACTATATATACCTACAGGTTGTTTAAAACCATGAAAAACTGTGAAATAAAGAAAGTTTATTTGCGTCTAAACTATTGCAAATATGTATTTGATTTTTTTGTCAGCCTTCTAAAATCACATGCTACACGTGGTTTCATTTAATGTCGTATCGTCGTATACACGCTGTATAACCTATATCACTCAGTAATAATGCAGCTAGCTAACGGCAAAAGAATTTCACATAAATTTCCAAGTTCCTACACGACCAAAGCCAGGATAAGCAACTAGTTTCTATAATATTTTAAGCATTTTTTCTGCATGTTATAACTTGACCCATACCCGTAGATCGACAACTCGGAGGTCCGGAGTACTCTTTGTTAATTAGAGTCCTGTGTAAATTTGTTCAGCCGATTCTACTTAATAATTACTGTTAGTTTTTTAAGTATTTTATATAAAAAACGTTTATTAATTACCTTCTTAAACTGTTGACTTTCAGTGAGATAGGGACCGTTAATATTTATTATTATTTAACTTAGAAAATATTTTATTAGATTAGAATATTTTACTTTCTGGGCATTAAATTGTTTCGCTCTACTCATAATTTCAATATTGATTTCATTTTACTTTTGACTGGCAATTTTGACTGGCCTGTTGGTCTAGTGGTTAGTGACCCTGACTGCTAAGCCAGAGGTCGTGGGTTCGATCCCCACCCAGGACAAATCTTTGTGTGATGAGCATAAAGGTTTGTTGTGTGTCTGGGTGTAATTTATCTATAATATGTATGTATTTACAAAAAAAAATGTATTTAAGTAGTATATCAGTAGTATATAATTGCTTAATTTGGGACTAGATGGCGCTGTGTGAATGTGGTAGAATATTATTATTTATTTATAGTATTGTAAATAGAAGTTGTAGATATGTAAGTAAATAGTTAATAATGTTATAATTATAAATAATTTAATGTGATATAATTATAATATTATTATTTTAACTTTATTGTAAGAGGTAAAAAATAAAATGCGGAGATAGATAGATGGTTTTACACCAGAACGGCTGGATCTGAAGATGGATAGCTGCCTGTTGTCCAGCAGTGCGTTAACACCACTAATTTAATAATAAATCTATGTTTGACACAGAATAAATAAAAAAGTTTGACCTTAGTAAATTTTATGTAATAGTTTTTGAAAAAAGAGCGAAAACACATTCATACATCTATAATATTCTTTCATTTTTAAATCGGTTAAAATGTATTGTGATTAATGATATCCGATATCTATAAGAATTTCACCAACAGTCTCCATTGAAAGCGGCTGCAGATAAAACGTATTATAAAGCAGGAGGAATCTTTTTTTATGGCAGTCATCCATCCACTGACAGATTAGATCGATCTTCCTCGTAGTCATTTATTCGCAAAACCCTCTGTTTACCCACGGCTACTGCCTACCTACTTGTGTTGGCTTAAATGGGGCCATGAGCAGACGTGCAAATATGGTGTTGGTTGTTGGCCGGAAAAGAAGTGTTATTTGAGAGTTTATATAAGTCGTGATCTATGTTTAATTAATGTGATATAGAAATCAAGAAATTCGAATATATGAATATTTTAATAAAAGCTGCAAACGAAAAAGCTATCTCAGTATAATTAGCAGCAAATATTGCATATATTTTTATTATCAAATTTAATTATTTACAAAAATTTACTGTCACCGTGGCGCAGTGGTTAAGGTGGTCGCCTCGCCACTACATCGCCGTGCTGGGTGACGTGGGTTCGATTCCCACACGAGACAAATATTTGTGTGATTCATAGATATTTGTTTCTAGTCTGGGTGTACTTTGTGTCCGTTAGTTTCATGTTTGTAAAACTCCCCGCGACACAGGGCTTGTTCCCTAGTGCGGGCGTTGTCTTTTTAAACAAATAAATTTTAAACAAATAAAAAAGCCTATGTTCTACAGGCTGACAGTGATAATGATAACTCCAAATTGTTAGACTTGTAAGAAACATGTAATACTGAGCAGCTATATTGGGAAATAGGAAATACTTAGGTACCCAATAATGAAATGAAATGAAATGAAATGAAATTTATTGATTTGCAGAAATATGGTAGGTGGGTCTTTCCCCTTTGGGACCACGACACTTTGGGACTACGGTGCCAATCGCGGAACGGCCTTTTTTGAATTGGCTGTTTCACACCAAGACCAAACCGTGGTCCGTTTGGTTTACTAGGTTATATTACTACGTTATACGTTTTGAGTATCACATATTTCGTCAGTTTTTGACATGCAAATTATATATATATATATAACTAGCTGACCCGGCGTACTTCGTACCGCCATAAATAAAAAAAATCGTTATAAAAAAAATCGCGCGGATCCTAGGTCTATGGTATTTTTGTATTCTGCTACTATACTACCTTGATACTGCAATGTATTTACTTTTCTACGAAAAATATTTTATTTCATATTTTACAATATCCATTTATTTTTATTAGTTTATGACTTTAGCGACCATAAATACATACAATGATAATTCACTGTCAAATGTCAAATTTTAGACCGAAAATAAATGGCGCGAATACATAAAAATGGCGCGCGGATCCTAGGTCTATGGTATTTGTATTCTGCTACTATACTACCTTGATACTGCAATATAATTATTTATTTACTTTTCTACAAAAAATATTTTATTTCATATTTTACTTTATTTGATAATTTTACTACACAATTGTCGTAATATATTCTTTGAATTTACTGGTGAATAATTAGTAATATATTCAAGTAATGAGGTTGTATAGTAAGCAAAAAGAAAAAAGAGATCTTTGATTTCTTTTTAATCTGTCATACTGAATTGTCATTAGGGCTGACATTGATAAATATAGTAATATACATACACAAAGTTGAAAGGATGAATGTTTGTTTGTATATTTGATAATTTTAACCAAAAAGACACGGGATGGATGTTTACAAAGATAAGTAATATTCTAATCAATCACGTAATATTGGTTATGTTTAATCTGAAGTAATTATCTGTGCTTAGAAAATATTGGCCGAAATTTCCCCTCTAAAAGTGAAAAGTTGCTGTGGTCACAGGAATAAAATAACAGGTAAGCGAAGTCACGGGTGACATACAGTATTATTATAAGATTTTTGGGATTATATACATTTCATTTAATATCGTAATAACTTTTAAACTATTTGTCGAAATAACTTAGTGTAAACGACAAAAATTATCTACATTAAATGACAAAAGTGATAAAGGTAATTACATTCCTAGGAATTAGTTTAATACCATGAAATTTTTCACTTTAAATGCAGTATCCGATTTAAATGTATTTTTTGCTCACTATTCTCTCTGTAACAATTCCTCCATACATTGTCCTTATGTAAAACTAACGGTTTACGTAGAGAAATCAGAAATAGCTATAAGATGGCAGATTTTTCTCCGACTTACTTTACATTTGTTCTCATGGTTTAGCCAATTTACGCGATATATAGATAAAATATAGCCTATATGTTATTCTGATGTATAAGGTAAATTATTGCAAAGTTTCATTGAAATCTATTCAGTGGTTTTTTCGTTTACTGGTAACAAACATCCAAACATCTAAACATCCAAACATTCTTACAAACTTTCGCATTTATAATATTAGTAGGATAATAGAATTCTTTATGCCTTAATTACATAATATCCGGCTAACGTTTTATTTCTGCTGATAGTCTTACGTAAGTCTGTGCAAGTCTTATGTGCAATGTATTTTACAACACAGGAACTTAATTTTTACATATACATACATACATATAGATCACGCCTCTTTCCCAACAGAGGGGTAGGCAGAGACCATTTCCTTCCACTTGCTACGATTCTGACATACATCTTTGGCTTCTTCAACATTCATCAGTCTTTTCATGCATTCTCGCCGGTTGAGGGTACTCCTGATCTGTCCCTTCTTTAGAACGTCACCTATTTGGTCATGGTACGTTCTTCTAGGTCTTCCCCTTCCAACGTTTCCTTTCACATTCGCCTCATATATTTGTTTTGTCACTCTTCCTTCATTCATTCTTACTACTTAATTTTTACACAACCAATAAACTCTCAATGTTGTAAACTCTTTTTAATATAAACTTCAAAACATAAGTAGAATTAAAGTCTGTATTGCACCATTCAATTGTATAGTTAGAGAGTCTGCACTGAAAGCAATTTATTTTGAATAGATGAACGCAGTAGATGCTCTATTACTTTTCTTACTTTAGAGCATTGCTTATAAAGTTGGTGTGCATCAAACTAAATGTATTCACTTACATCAGGCGTTTGTTTGCTCGGTTCGACGGGCCAATCTAAGAAAGAAACTAGTAGAGTGTACTATGTATGTAGTAGATCAACAAACTTTAAACCTTTGAATTTGATGAGCATAAAGGTTTGTTCTGGGTCTGGATGTAATTTATCTATAATATGTATGTATTTACAAAAAAAAAAGTAATTAAGCAGTAGGTATATCAGTTGTTTAGTACCCATAACACAAGCAAATATAATTGCTTACTTTGGGATTAGATGGTGCTGTGTGAATGTGGTAGAATATTATAATTATTATTATTTCAAATCTAATATAAGCTTACAATAAAACATTATTCCAAAGTCTCGAATGAAAATTTAATTATTCGTCTTGTTACATAACAAAAGATATTGAACGGTTATTTGATATATTTAAGAACGATCCTTAATTTTGTAATAAAGAACATCGGAATTTTAAGTAAACATTTTGTTTTTATTAGATTTTATTACGATGGTAATAATGGATGGTCTTGTTTTTCTCATTGTATGTCATTTGAGCTCTAAAATTGGCTACTTACATAAAAAAAAGATATGGCTGTTTTTGAACCGATTAATTTATTATTAATGAATAATACTTTATATAAGCGATGGTGGCTGAATGGAAAAGGGACTGGCGTGCAAATCACGCGGCCCGAGTTCGATCCCGACTGGTAGTACCAATGTGGATTCCACTTTGTGGAATTTATATGTCAAATGACTTACCATCTGCTAACGGTGAAGGAAAACATCGTGAGGAAGCCCACATACTCTAGAAGAAATTCTATGAGTATGTCTGATCCACCAACCCGCACTAGGCCAGCGTGAGTGGATTATGGCCTAAAACCCTCTCAGCTCAGTAGTTAGAAGAGAGGAGATCCGAGCCCATCAGTGGGACTTAATGGGTTGCTGATGAATAATACTTTACACTTTAAAACTATAATAATGCAAAACAATTAAATTAAATATCTACTTAATTAATTAATTACAAACAAAAAAAAATAAACAATAAAAAAACCCCAGAAAAACCTGTTTAGGCATCGTAGTATTCGTCAGCATCACTGTCAACAGGAAACGTACCCAAAAGGCTGGCGGCATTGCCACGTTGAATCAAATTGTATTGCGTGTTTATTGAAAAAGACTTAGATCATAAAACATTATTGCTTGGGACTACGGGAAAAAAATTTACCCATGGACCCAATATAGGGTTGATCTAAAGAAAGGATAGATCAAGAGTATCCTTAACGGCGGATGCAGCATTATTTATTGAGACAAGTGAAACTCAGAAGCACAGGTAGTGTAATGACAATACTAATAGAATCTTTATTTTACATTAAATTTTAATTATTATTTCACTGAACTTAGAACATTATATTCACTGACATTTCATTATAATTTAAATTCTTGTTGGACATTAATTTGATAAATTTGACATTCTTAATTATCGTATACCGTTTCGGCGAATCATAGAAGAAATATTTTGTATCTCTGTGCCATCACTGTAACTTAAGTTTTACGAAATAAAGGAAATGAATTTAATTGAATTTAATCTAGACTTAGAATGCACCAACTTTTTCGTTTTACTTTACGTTCGTTTCAATATAAAAGCAATGGTTTGGAAAACTTTAAAACAAAACGATCCTTGGATTACTTAAATACTGCAATTGAAGATACTAATTTTAAAAAGGTTTCACTTTTATGTTAAGTGTAAATGAAATAAGTTTGCTTGTCTGAAGCGAAGTATGTCTGGCGATGGCAATTACTTTAATTAATTAGTTTTGTTTAAACAAAAAACTTCTTTATTGTCGTTTTGTTTTAACAATGAATGTATGTAATGTTTATATCAATATTAATTATAAATTTCACAAGCTATGTTAATTGTTAACTCCGATGCAGATGGGGCAAAGAAAAAAATTAAAAGATTTCTTGTGAGATAGATATTTCTTATATTTTTTTTTGCAAACCCAGCCATCAGACTAGGCCTTAAAAAAGCTTTGAATAATTTCGTAGATTTATGGCATACCTTGTCAAATTTTTCCAATTTGAGTGCTTAAGTTCTTTTCATTTTGGTTCCAAAGAAAAATTTAGATAATACAGATAGATAGACTCATCTATTTACCTCATAACTGTATAAAATACATCTGATTTGAAGAAGTGCTACCAAAATTGCATGGATTACATGAAATCTAATCAGTACAGAGGGATTTAAGAAGTATAAAACGGATTTTGGTCTGTTTATCCAAGCATTTAGATCGTCTGAATGCTCTTAAATCAGTTAAAGTATTTCAGAATTTAAAATATTATACGATATAAAATAAATACTAAAATTATTCGTTTCTTTGATCAAATAGTATATTGGTATCTGTCATTCGCACCTTTTTTGGGATAGTAAGAAAAAATAGTATTCAAAATCACAAATTGTCAGTGTAGTTTCTAGTAATTTAATATAGTTAACAAGCATAAAAAGTAGAAACAAATGAACACGTTCTTTGCTCTGATTCTATAGATTAATTTAGTTACAATGTTCCAAGAATATTGGAGACAAAATTTTACATTTTCGTCGACTTGGCGGAATACCAAACCAATGTTCGCTGCAGAAATAACATTGTACCCAGGAAATAATAATTCTGATATGTGTTCAACTTAATAATAATTAATCATATTCAGGTTGCTTCAAGGCTCCAGATTTTTTCTTACAAAAATATCAGCATTCAACTTAATTGTTGTCAAATTGTTTAAGATTTCGCCATTCGGATTTAAGGATCAGACATATCCATAGTCTTCTGGGGTATGTTGGTGCTTGCGATGTTTTCCTTCAGCGTTAGCAGATTATAACTCACTTGACTAGTACATAATAAATTCCTCAAAGTGAAATCCTCATTGGTACCGTACGGTCGGAATCGAACTCGTTTCGCATGATTTTAATGACGGTCATTTTTTCTTTCGGCCACTATCGCTTATCTATTTTCCATTCTTAAAATTCGACTCGAAATAGCGAGGAGACTCCCTGGTGATTTATTTCCTTTTGCACCTAGATGATAACTCAGGCATGAAAAGAAATGGTGAATGCCCCTGGTGTTGCAGGCGCCCATAGGCTACGGTAACCGCTTACCATCAGGCGGACCGTACGTCTGTTTGCCACCGTCGTGGTATAAAAAAAAAAAAAAAAATCAAAAAAATTGTATTCTAAATCAGTTATCACACGCAGAAGATTATATCTAGTTTTACTAGTTCATTTGTCACTTCTGTCTAAGAATTCAATGACACAAGAGTCTCTCCGGCCATCTTTTATAGGATAAAATGCATATGGCCTGTGCAAGACGCGAGGAATATCGTAAAAGCGAATGGAACCGGGCTTAGAACGATGTAACCGAGGCTTTGGAGGATCACAGAAGCTTAAGAAAACTCTGTTGAACGGGTGTGAGATGTTTTACTTGGTTCAAACTATTTTATATAGTGAAAACACCTGGTTCTTTAAACATTGCCTGAGATAAATTACTACAGTGGTAAAGTTTGAGACATTTTTTTTCTTTAAAGAAAGTAAAGATGGCGTATGAGGCTGGTTGCAGGCGGCACAGGACCGTTTGTAGAGGCGTAAATTAGGTGAGGCCTATGTTCAGCAGTGGACGTCGTTGGGCTGATATGATAATGATGATGCGGCTGCAGAACACAAAGTTGCGGATTTGAATTCCAATTAAATAACATAAACATATTTGAAATTGCCATAAACGGTCACCCATCACATACTGACCTTGTCGAACGTTGCTGAACTTCAATGATCGTAACAAACATCAGCTCTCAGTATCACAATACTACGACTTCTCATTACAAAATGACTATGTAGCACTTTAGAACGATTAACAGTCGCAATAACCGTTCGGAACCTAGAATGAGCTAGATTAATCCTCAAACAACACCGTGTAATAAGGCTAGTACAGGATTACAGACAATGTAATCCACAACGAACAGCGTGAACAAATTACCTGCACTTTGGCTAAATAAGCAGTGCGCACTTAACTTAATATGAAAGTAGCGGTCAGCTTTTGGATATCCGCCAGCGATGTAATTTTTTTAAGTAGTTTTGTTGAGAAAATGTGCGAGTAACAAACAAAATTTGTATCAAGGTCATGTTCTTTTGAATTGTGGGACAACACAGGTTAAGAAAAAAAAGACTAGAGTACTAAATTCGTTACTTTAATTTCTAAAGTATTTTTAAGATTCTTAAGCTTATTGTCATCAACCGGGCACATTTCCAAGCTTCTGGATTTAAAAGAGAATTTCAAATCTAAAAAACCCAATACCATTTTTGCCTTACCTAGAGATTGAACCTGGAACCGCTTGAGCAGCAGTCCTACACCCACCCGCTTCGCTTCAACATTGAAACTAACTAACTGAGAATCTCAGTTCAGTAGTAAAACACCATTGAATATAAAAGATTATTCCCATACTTAGCGACACTCAATGCCTACATTCACAGTGGTTTCGTTATTAAGAAACCACGGGAAAGCAGTTACAAAGTTGGCAAATATTACATTTTCATTGTAAATACATTCTCCAACTAACTTTAAGTTCTGACTTTTGCCTATTATTTCACTTCTTGGCAGCTTTACTTGTTAGTTTCTGAGATATATGTAGTCTATATTTCTTTGTAAGAATAATATTTCATTTGTATTTATCTGAGCAATCTAATAAGCCACTTACTGGAATCATTAATTACCATTGTGGGCTGGTTATATAATAATAAATCTACTGTGTGGATTAATTTCGCTTAGAGTGGCCAATCTGAGGCATCTACTACAGACTGTTGCTGTGTTGACTGAGAAGTGGCGCTGTAAATTCTACAAAACTAATGCATAACTTTGAAAATCTTTGGAGATATCATCCACAGCGAAAACTCTTTAGAATGATTGGTGATACAAGGCAGAGTAGAGGGTCAATGTTCTCGCGGCCGAATTCCCACACAATGGACGGACATAATTACATTACCCAGTATGGGTACACTGGGTAAGGGTGGGCCCTTACCCAGTGTACACATAGTACCTACCTACCACAGATAGAGAAACATAGAGAAGTATCGCTAAAGCCACAACCAACCTATCAAATGATCCATGACCACTCTGTTAGGAGTGTACGTCTAAAAAGAAATGCTCAAGTCTCGAGATTTTGATTCTCAGGCTCGGGTAAAAACGATTTCAGTATTAGGCCTGAGAGTAGAAATGTGTCCGGTTAAGGGCAAAAAGCTAGCTCCATTTTACATGGGATCGAACAAAGCTTACCCTCTGGAAATAAAAGCACAGCTATCATACAAAGAAACTACAAAGTTTCGTTTTTGTTGTCAGAGAGCCTATTATGAATCTCGATATCGATTTAGTCAAAATTGAAATCTCTGTCAAATATTCGAAAATTTAAATTGGTTGCTTGTCACTTTCAAATGTTTGACAGCGATATCGATTCCAGCTAAGTCGACGCGATGTCGATTGCATTGAAGCACGGTTGTACTCGTATTTTTATTCATATAATTTTTTAAACAAAAGATCGAAGAAAGAATAAGAAGATTGAAATTTTGATTTGTGATTAGCTCACCTTAGGTTAGATGGCAACAAAAAAATCCACATCAAATTCGAATTATTATAAAAAAAAAAACAATTTGACAACAACCATTAATCATAAATTTTGCATATCAATCAATTCAGCTGAAAGATTTGATAAAGCCTCTTTGCGGGAAAAGAAATAAAATGAAGCTACATTTGTTGGTGAGAATATGAAATTAGTTGGCTTTTCCTCTTAGAGAATACCAAATGTTTTCTTCCTGATTTAGAAACGTTACAATAACATATTTATTTCCGACTATTGTTTTCCTTTTAGCAAAGAAAAAGATTCCGGCCTTAAAATGCGGAGTGTTTTTTTCTGTATACTATTCGAGGAATTCTAATATAGTACAAAAGTATAATATAAGATATTCATAGAGTCTACTTAAAGGGTCTTGAAATAACATTCTCGACTAAATTGTATTTTGTTTTAGATACTTTTAAGGGGGGATTGAATTCCTGTTGAAACGTGAACAATATTTGTATAATTATGTACAATCATCATCATCATCATTTCAACCCTAAAACGGCTCACTGCTGGGCATAAGTGACATGACTCCTCCAAATAATGTGAAGGGGATTGAAATTACTATACCATGCTGACTAGACAGCTTCATTTCAACAAACCCTATAGGGTTTGTTTCGAATTTTCCTTTTCTTGCAGAGCTAGAGAGTACGCTGTAGTTATATGGAACCCTCTTTATAATAAATATGTTGATAGCTTAGAAAAGGTCCAGCGTAAATTCCTCAGATCAGTAAGTTATCGATGTCACCGGAATTGCCCGTCCAGTGAAGAATTACTTAAGAAATTTAATGTAATGAGTCTAAAGTCCAGGAGGCTGTATCTAGAGACTATGTTTCTTTACGATGTGTGTAGTCACAGATACGACTGCTCCGACATAACTAATAGAATACAGTATTATGTGCCCAGAAGTGTATTAAGGCGAGGGGTGCGCGCACGCCCAGTTTTTGCAGTATCTTCATGTCGAACAAATGCAGGCGTCCGCGCTCCATTGCGCCGTATTACCAATAATTACAATAAGCATTTCACAGAGTTAGATATTTTCTCTATGCCTGCAAATAGGTTTCGCAACTGTCTCATCAACACCATTAAGTTAATTTAATAGTAATTATATGTATATGTATATATATATTATATATGTATATATAGGTATTATAGGTACAGTAATCATGTATTAGCTAATCATATTATCTTCTCCTAATGTTCTTTAAAATTTTACTTTTATTTTCTTTAAAACACGTCATGTTATTCTGATTATATTCCGTGACCAACGTTGTGGGTTGCACATTTGTATAGTGTATTTATATTATAATTTAGCTCATAAGATCTAATGTGTAACTGTTTGTTGATCCTTAATAAATAAATAAAAATAAAAAAGCTCTTGTCTGCATAAGATACTCGATACTCCTTTAGTCACCTTTTACGACACCCACGCGTTGAGATGGGGTAGTGACATTATGTATTCTTAATCCGACGAAGGATTATGTACTTTGTATTATGTACAATAATCAATTCATTAATTGCTTTCGATCTCATACATGATACTTATAAACGTTATACAAAGCATAATTATAAGGTATCAGTATCAAATGATACCACGAGTACCTATAACATTGTATTAATATGGATAAGCCATAATAATATTATTAATATGTTTAAGGTCTACCACACTACCACATCCGATCATTGATTACAATCAAGGGTCCATCATTGAACTTAGGCTTCATCAAAGACTTCACAGCGATCACACCAATCTTGAGCAGGCTGCATACATCGGCTCCTACCAGTTTTGGGTAGTTTCATCTAGTGATGAGTATCTCATACTAAATTAGAGTAAGGTAATTAGGAGTTGTAACAGCTACCAATACAAAATGTATTTTATAGTGAGATATAGGTACCCTTTTAGATGTCTTTTTGTTAATTCAGTAGTTTGTAGCTGAAGAAACAACAATAGTCACCAACTAATTTCTCATGAGTAATAATAGTCTGATATTATTGCTCTAATTTAAAAAGTGTGTATTTTTCTTTCTGACAGCAATACCTCTTACCATTACGTCAATTTAAATTGTTCGGTATACTTACCTATTTAATATGCTAATTTGAAAGAGATGTTAATGCTCCTTATTATTGTATTATGACTGTGTGGTGTGCAATGAAAAATACTTATACTATTGGGTAACTTTAATGTGCCAATAAAAACTACAAATATTACAGATTTTCATTTATTTCAGTGATTACTGATTACATAATTAATAATAACATACGATACCTTATAGCTATTGATTCTAAAAAAATCATTTCCAATATCACCCTTACCTAGTTATTAAACGGATAAATCCATTAAAAATTACTGTTTATTACTTATCTTAAGTAAAATTAAACGAAAGGTAATTTAAGGAGAACATTAAGACGTTTTTTAACGACTAAGACGTCGGCATTAAAATTTTATTATGTCATTTGATAGCGAGTAAATTATTGGTTTTGGACTTTTATAGTCCTCAAAAATCTTTGGTACAACACAGCATAACAAGGAAATAAAATACTAAAATATTAAAACAAAATAATATAAGGAGTATTCCCTTGAAAACTCTTCCAAAAGCTAAAATAGAATTTGTTGACAGACCTTGCCACTACATTTAATCAAATTCCCCTTATTTTTTACTAATTTTAATTAAACAGTTTATTATATCTAAGGTTAAAATCTCTGAATTGCATTTTTTATTATACTGATTAACAAACAACTGTTGATTTTTCACGTTACTTAACTAATACTACTTTACTTACTAAAATTTCTAATTTTTATTAACTATTTTAATACCTAAAGGATAGTTGAACGTATGTGAGAGAAAGATGATCAAACTATATCTGGAGCAGAGATGGTCAGTGTAGATGATAAAATAGAAAAAGTACGTATAAAGAATTGACATAGGTTGCTTAGACGATGACACTGTAGAGAAGCTGTGTAGGCTCTGTGAACTAAACCGTGAGTGTTTATTGTCGGTGTGGGCGCGTGTGTTCGTGTAAGGTGTTCGTGTTGAGAACTAACGACGACGATTAAATCATCTAAATAAACCAAATTCGATTCACAGCCAGAATGATTTTCCATACACCGTGTCTAGATATGGTAGAGGAAGGTACTTTTTAATTTTAAAAGAGGTTTTATAGTTTAAAGTTAGATTTTTTTTTAATCTATAATTATCTACAGTGCGTAAGTTTAAATTTTCTATTTTAATCAAAAATTAGGATTAAATTCAATCCATTTAATTGGAATGTTAGATTAGTAGCGCTACTTGAACTGATTACGAGCACAATTGCTTCATTCAGAATCGGAAATCCTTTCACAAAACAATTGTGGTGTTCAGTTTCAGAAATCTTAGATTACAAATTTAGAAGAATTTTATATGGAAACTACATATCGCTTTAATAAGTAACTTTCAATGACTTAGGTAGAATTTCGTCGGTTTAATTTTGAATTATACTAAGCTAAACGAGTGCTAGATCATTTTAAAAATGTATTTTGATAGTTTGAGTTTTAAATACTTAGTTTTAAATATTTTATAAGGTGTTAGGGATATCAAAATTATAGATGTTACACAGCTGGAAATAAACGATAGACTTTGCTTAGTAGCGATTATATTAAGAACTGGAGAATAGAAGATAGCTAAGAGCTAGAAGCAACTAGACCATGGCACTGTGGAATGTACCCGTGTTTATAAAAAAGTATCCTAACCAGCTTAACAATTAAGTTTCAAACGAGATTATGTTGCATTAATCTTAAATTTACATTTTTTTTCATCTTCACTACCTTTTTTTAATCTTTTAACTTTATTCATCCTACGTTCCCTTTATTGCCAATATTTTATCTTTTCTAATCCATGATTCAGCGAATATGTATTAAGTTGTGATCTGCGATTATCCCTATAGTTTTAACATTATACATTTTAAATACGAAGATTCGTGAGCTCAGAGAATCTTCACATTTAATATTTATTTTTTATTTCTAAATTTGTGGCAAGGTCTGTTGAAAGACCACTTGTAGAGGTGAAGCACTGCAAGTGGCTCTAATAGAATCCATCCCAAATCCATACAAACAGATGAAAAGGAAGTTGCTTATATTTGTATGGAACTGCATGGGTTCTTTAGACATATACTCTAAACAATTTTCAAGGTAATACCCGTTTAGTTTTATTTCACAAATAAATAATATAAATCGGTTGTCAACGTTCAATTAAGATTATTTTACACTTTCCACATTACATTTTTTTTTTCTCATTCATTTTAACTTTCCCATTAACTTCTACCGATAGTATCATGTCCAAACATTCTATTACTAGAAATACAAAATTTAACGTATTTACAACCATTTTTTTTAAACTTCATTTTTAACAAAAACATTCATAAGTACATTCTTGCTTCGCACAGTCTAAATGTACATTCTTTACATTAGAATTATAAGGGACTAGATTCGTTTTGGGAACAAAAACTACAAAAACAATTAATGAAAATAACGTAACTTCGGCGACGACTTTTGGCTCTAAGTGGTGGTTAATCTACATCTTTATATTGTCTGGCAGTTTTCGCTAAACTTTCATCTGTTTCTTCATCATTATGTTGAACTCCAATCTCCTCAGAATGTACCAGACTCGATACCATACTCTTAAACGGAATATTTTAGAATTTTGGTGATATTTTTACTTATGTATAATATGGTTACATAATGATGCATTTCCCTTTTTCAGCCCAAGGGTTATTTTTCTTGTCTGGAGCATGTATAAGTGGATCGTTCTTTTCGTTTTCTTCCACATACTCCCTCATCCTGTAACAAAAAGGTTGGATTATCAATAATGTAAGAATAAAATCGTGTATTTTCTTTCTCAACGTTATTTTCGGCAATTCATGCGGTCCTACTTTTAGATATGTTTGGTAATACGTTCCATATGTTTACTTTGTTTTCTTTGGATAGGGGTGTTTTATTTAGTTATAAAATAGGATTGTCGTGATACATTCCATTATCGAAATAGAACATTCAATTAGGAATACAAACAATGACGTTAAACCCCTTTTCTATTCAAAGCATGCCATTAGCATCATGGTCATCATCAGATTGAAGACGTCAACTCTTGAACATAAACTTTCCCAAGAACGTTTGTCAAGTATATTTACAAATTAATAGTTAAATGTACATATGCGGTAAGGTGTACTAAAAATATAATTATCTAAATTAATATTATGTCATCATATTTCTCGTTCTTAACATTGTCGTAGTGAGATTTTCGTTATGATCATCGAGTTTAAGCAACGTTCGGCATTGGTATATAAAATAATATGAAAATAAATTAATCAGATTATAAGTAAATTTAATTCAGAGTATGCCTGTAAAAAATATAATAAGTAACTTTTATAATATCAACTCGAAAGCTTATCTAAAAACCAAAATTGTTTACTCTAATAAAAACTAACAACCATTTAAAATTATAAAAGCGAGGCTTTTTATAGCATCTTTATCATCCTCTCGAGTTCAATTTTAGTTTCATAATGGTACCAACTTCAACGGAATCAATTAAGACTAAAACTTTAATTAAACGAAATGTCTGCAAAGTTTTCAATGGTGAATACACTTCGATTACGTTCGAAGTGGAACCAGAAGTTGGAATTGAACAGTGTTTGTAAACTGTTGTGTTGGTTTTTGTTTCTATGTTTGTTAAAGTATCAAACATTAGAAATAGAAAAGCTTGTAACAGATAAGCTACTTAAAGTTGAGGATCGTTTAGGCCGAGACCAAACAAACGAAAATGAATTTGTGAATACCGCATTTTGTGTCGCGTAACATACGCCATATTTGACGTGATTCAAAAATTTAGTATGTCCTTGATATCGACTTAACATAAATTGTACAAGGTAGTTAAAAACAAAATATATACATGTTATGGCTCTAGAAATGCAACTCACAACCAACATAACTACGCTCGTCTGGTTTCATCCTAAACAAATTGAACAGCCCAATTAGATGTTACCAAAGAACATTTTAATAATGATACAAAAGTCGTTACTATTGTTTTAGATTAGTTATTAAGTAGTAATTCTAAGTAAGCATTGTAAACGTAATTAAATTTATGTAAGTAAACCTGCCTTCCACAATGTCAATCAATTTGTTTGAATGGTACAATTTAAGATAAGGTGCTGTGCTAACTACTCTATATAGGTACTTTGTTTAATATGAATCGATAAAATTACGCGATTTTCTTCAGAACACAGATTTAAGATTTATGTTGCGTTCAAAAGAAAAATAATGAATTATTATTAATATTAAATTACGGGTCACTCGCGTAAGGAAATTGGGTCTGCCGACCGAGTTTAGGTTCTGTAAGGTTCTGATATATCTTTCCTCGAATCCAGACTTTTAACATGAGTGACCCGTAATAAATATTTTTTTTAATGAGAAAAAGTTACTAATATCAAAAATAACTTTAATTCAGTCAATAATAAAAATATATCAATACTTATATATTCTACTAGCACATTTATTCCAGATACCTATATTGTAAATGCAAATAACTTCGATAAATCGACTTAAAAAAGTAACATAGATGAAGTCAAATGCAAAAGTCAGCGTCAGATTATAATCTGTAAGCATGCATCAATACACATGGCTACTTAAACCTCTATACAACAGTGTCACGTCTGCCTGGAAACCCAACGTACTTGCAAAGGCTAGAATCGATCGATCGACCTGCACAGAAGCCGTTTAACTACGTGCCCCTTACACCACTCTAGCTCTCACTACGGGTTTGCTTGAGGACTTTGATGAGTTAAAACCATTTAATTGAAGGATTTCTACTGTGTCTGAGCTCTGGTTCGTGTTCTGTAAATACCAATTGTTTCCAATACCAGGTATGGTAATTTTATTGACGATACTATAGGTGAAATAGAAACGATAAGCATGGAACAAAAAGACTATATTAATGAATGGAGCCTAAAATACGAGATCCGAATCTGCTCATTCAACTAGAATATATTATTTTTGGTATGCTACGTAAGTAAAAAAATAACGTTAGAAATATTCGTGATTTATTCATACTAAGTAAGTATTAAATATATTTATACGGCAATAAAGGGCTCATGTGTTCAATTTATGGACTTGAGCCGATTAAACTAAAGTGGATATAAAAATACTCGAGAGTTTTTATCGACTAAATGAATAATTATTATAAATAGAACTTTATCTATTTGTGTCTGATGTGATGGATGGTGGTGATTATTTAGAAATATGTTTTCGATAGCAACTCAGAAATCTATAGACAATTATGTTTTATGATTAAACTCATTAGAAAAAAAAAACATTATTTAAAAAAAAATACAATCTTATACCTATACCTAAACTAAAACAAAATCAATTAATTGACAATGGACATATTAATTTCACTGCAATAATTATCTCCTATAAAGAAAAAAAAATTGGATTGCATAATTTCGACGTACCCTAATATTTTATCCTAATCCCCTCAAAGTGACTAAGTAAAACCATCGATCCACATTCGTATTTCATGAAAAAGGCTTTAAAAATGGAGTCAACACACGAAACCTTGCGTAAATTGCCAATTAGGGTGGCAAATGTTTCCGTGCAAATTAAAACTGAACGGAGATTTATGCTAGAAGCTGGTAGCGATAGCAAATCGAATTAATCTGTCCATCTAGTGGATTAAAACGTTAATTTACCAGTCAAGACCTAGACTATGTGATTAAATATGTACTATGTGATTGGATTTCAGATTTAGTTTTTAATATTCTGACCTTGTTTGCCTATAAATGTTTCTTATTCAATCAAAACATAAAACTTATTCTTGTACTAAGAAGAATAGCTATCGTTGTGTATATTTACGATCAGAGTAAAATCTTTTTTGGTTTATTTTGTCCAATTTAATCTCTTCTCTCTCTCTGCTATAGTTTTCAGATCAAGCTAAAGTGTTGCAAAAGATCTTTCAGCTCATACCCTCTTTCAATATTTACTACGTACACAAGCGCATAATAAATAGTTTATTTGTTGTTGAATTAGTATAATTGCAATATATATAGTCACCTCATCATAAAGTTGATTATTTAAATAATAAAAAGAATTTGCATTCATCTAAACTAAAAAAGACATACTTACCAAGAAATGAGACTAGTTTAAAAGGTTTAAGATTGCATTTTTTATCGTCTTTGTTAGTCTAAAGCTACATTGCACTCCGGAAGCTTAGTTCCGGTCAAATGAACTAGCTTAGACTACTCCCGAGTCACAAAGGCATAAATAAAATCACATTTTACTTTGAAATGAAGCTGATTGTGAAATGAGGTTTAACATTTATTACATTTTTTATGAGTTGCTACGAGGTCATAGTACATTTGCATTGAAATGAAATCTGTCAATGTATATAACCTCTCATAGGAGACAATTTAAGTCTACAAGAAGAAAAGGATTGGCATTAGACTAGAGAAATTTGATAATTTGATCGAAATGATTTATTATTGTTTGGTTTTGCAACATTTTAATTCAGAAGGTTACTATCATCCGTATCATTAATAATGCGCAAGACTGTGACCTGTTGATGCGAGTAAAATATTCCGTATTATAAGGGTTCGATATCTATAATTTGAATACTTCAACATAAAATAAGCATAATGATATTTGTGAAAAACAATAATTTCCCTACTGTTTGGACAGATTTGTGTAATATCAATGTTTGGAAAGGTACCCGAAGCGGCGACGGACAAGATCCGACGTTGAATAATTTATCATTCTCTAGAGGGATGACACTTTGTTTACTTATCTTGAGGTAATTTTATTTTAGAGGGTAAAAAAAATATTGTTTTCGAAACGCTAGAAGTGAAGAACTTTAGCATCATTAATAATGATATTCGATTAATTGAACTCGAAGTAGAAGTAATAAAAAACATTGCTAATGTAAATTTGACGTTGAAAAATACAGACACAGATTAAAGACGCATTAATGACTTAGTTTACTAAACAGAAATCAATAGCAAAACTAATACCCCAAAATACAATATTCTCTCACACAATACTAAACATAGATCTGGACGATGTAATACAGAAATACGAAGAGACCCAAACAAATGCAGACAACCAGTTATTTATGTGAACAATTTATTTGCCTTGCTTCGTTTGCTTTACAACCGTAAAGTACTCAGTACTGAAACGTTATCCGATCCTTTTCTGACTGTATTTGAGTTTCCATGATACGCTAATGAGTAACACAAAGCGTAAATATTCTCCATTTTTAAACTGCAACCGCAAAATGCAAATTGCTGAATGTATTAATTAACTTTCTAATTTCATTTTCAAGCACGTTTTTCTTGTTTACGCAAAATCAGTAAACGGCCATATTGCAACCCAACAAACTCTTTGGCAGTCAATTGTAAAGAACGCTTTTAGAAATTATAAAAAAATAATCAAAATGTTTAATTGTAGCTTATTTAAATGACTTTCACTGATCTATTCATGGTTTAAGTAAAATATCATTCTGAGGTAATGGATCTGGGTCTAATTATTCTGATTTATTAACATCTTCTTTTTCCTCTGCAAGTAGATTTATATTGAAGATAGCTTCACATTTGTTATCTTCTTACTATAATTTATCTTTAGCTTAAATTTAAATAGATTTGTAAATTTTAAAATTATTTTCATCAAATAATCTCATCATTTTTCAAAATACACCGATGCGTTAACAGTATTCACTGAAGCAGCTAATGAAGAAGCGAAGCGCAATCAAGCAAACGAATAATTTTATTTGCAGCACCGAGTATCAAATACATTTTCCAAACTGATAGACATGTCTCTTTGACAGTGCCATGATTGAAGAATATCTAACATATTGCGAGACAAGCATAGAACCCAAAATGAAAAGACATAATATTTAATTAATAAGTTTATGGCCCTATTTAGCCACTGACAGATATAAGAGTCTGATTACATATTTAAAACTTAATTGACAGATATTTGGCGTATTTTTTCATATAAAATCTGACACTTCCGTTTCATATAACGCAATGAAGGTTAATAAGGCAATTTTTCATAGGCTACGGTAACCGCTTACCTTCAGGAGGGCCGGACGTCTGTTTGCCACCCACATGGTATTAAAAAAATAGCTTATCAGACCAATGGTGAAATAGAGACTATATGAATGAATGATAACGGTGGCAAAACATCTAACAAATCACACAGACGCAACTAACACCCATTATTATTAAGTTAGACACAAAGTTAAATCACCTGTTTAAAACCTAAAATAATACATAAAAGTAAACGCAGTACATAATTACCCAGACAGTGTCTGTTATATTTGATTACATTTCGTTTGATTCTTTTTGAATCATTTCTTAGTTCCCATCATCATCATCGTAATTATATAAGCCCAATGACGTCCACTCTTAGTTAAAGAAAATATATGTAAGTATTGAAACCAATTTAATGTTGGCAATAGATCTGATAAATAACTTATTAAAATTCAAACAGCCGTGTAATTAACGTATTTTACATAAAGCTAGCGAAGTTTATTTTACACCGATACGGTTGATAGGTTCTTAATTTAATCTCTACGTTTTGTAGAGAATCTGTGCACATGTAAATTTGTTGGGCATTGTTTGGAAACGATCGTGCTTTGATTTTGAATGGTGATTTATTTTATGTAAATTTTTAATTAAATCTTTTTTGTTTATTGGATATATTATTAGTGAAAATATTGGCTTCTGTTGTAGCAACATTGGTTTTGATCATTGCGTGAATTTTTGGTTATAATTCCGGTCCTCATTTGCGAATTTTTTGTGAGATTTTACAATATAATTTCTTTAATACCAGAAATTAATTATTCTCAGTTTCAGTAGTTGTTTTTATTATTGTATCAGTATTTTAAAATATTGTCTTTATTGTATAAGCAGATACTAAATCAGATTCTAGTTTCAACTAGTTAACGATTCAAGTGAACAATACCACATATATTTCGGCACCAACTAAAGGAATGAGTAATAATGTATGACACGTAAACGAAATGCGAAAGAAAAACCAAGTGAAAGCACTACACAAAACTTAAAAGTCGATCCATAATTTAATTTAGCAAAACACGAAGCACGTGCTCAGCGTTATTTTTTACGCCCCGTGTCAAGTTAATTTGCGTAATTCTCCAATGAAGTCACGTATTTGTGACAGGGGGAGAGAGGAGTTACCACGGGATGGGAAAATAAGGGGGTACTACCAGAGGGGTGGTTGGGGGTTTACGAGCTCTCGAATTAGTACATGTTACACTTTGACTTTGACGACCATTTCGTAGTAGGCAAGTCCAATTAGGTTTAAGCGTCTGGAAATTATTTACTTTTTTGAGGAGCTGCTTTCGAGAAACTGGTTAGTTGTATGACTTGTTAAGATTTAAGAGAGTATTTTGCTTGAACGTGTCTGAGATTAAATGTAATTTTGTTGTGAAATGTAATGTAAACATTTTGGCGAGGAAGTCAGTATACAACTGTGTTAACTCATTTGAAAGGACCTCAAAGGATCTTAAGTTAGTGATTATGGTATATTTTGAATTTTTAATAATATTTATATTGTTAACTTTGTAAGTCTATAAATTGTCTACGATTTTTTTATAAATGAAGAAATAAGTATTCTTCATAAAAAAAATGAAACGAAAACTCGTTTACTCATCTAGGTTTCATAAGTGTTACCTTGTAACCTAGATGAATAAACGAGATTTCATTTCATTTCAATAAAAGAAAATGGCGTTTTCATTTATCAATTATCTCAAAGAGAAACCCAAACCTCATTAGTTTATCTGATTGAAGTATCATTTTTATTCTTTTTTGGGTTTGAATGTAAACGGCTATGAATTATTTTACAAATATCAACAAATTGTTTAAATAGATCTATTGATTTTTTTTTGTGAAATTTCTCTACAAAACTATGCGTATTTACTACTATATTATCATCTATGAAATAAAAGTCTTCTTGAACCGTAGGTATACTTAGAGACCTTACATAATAGTCATTCAAGTCCCGTTAAGGCTCCCCCGAACACAAACTTTGCCCGCGGGGATTTACCATGTCAACCAGAATAAGATTCACGGTTCTCTGAATCATAAAGCTGAGGCCCAACTTCCGTTCGCTTCCTAGTCTTATAAGCCAGGCGTTAATAACAATAAAACAGATTCAATTAATACAGAAAACGTTTTGCTAAGTCGTTACGACGGGCGATTAGATTTGCCTAGAAGCAATCATAAGAGTTTCAATAAAAATAAATGTACTCTTGGATGCTGCGATTTAGATAAGTGTCTGAATTGAGGGGAGTGCTTATTACTAGTGTTCTTGGTAACCAGTCTAATTAGGACTTGTGCTTATGCTTGAAGTTTTCATTTGCATACTTAAAGCTTGTGCCTCTTTCGCAACAAAGAAGTCAGTAAAGACTACTTACTTTCGCCTGTCTTTCATACATGTCATTGTTTCGCTTCCTCAGCGTTCATCAATTTTTTTAAACAAACTCGTGGGTTTGGATATTCCTGACCCGCTCATTCTTTACAACGATATGATTTGGTCACCCAACATTCTTCTATTTCTTCCCCATTTCAACATTCCCATTCACAATCGCCTTACATATATAAGTTTTATCAGCCTTCCTTAGCAAAAACTGCATGTTACAATAGTATCAACTCATCTAACACTAGGTATAGTATAAAATTCGAAAATGAACAATAAAGCCACGTTTTCACTATAAATGTGCCTAGATGCGTAGTGAGGGACGTGTTTGCTAAGAGCCAATAATATCAACTGCGCTGATCGATGGTAGGTAAATGAAGCGATTCCATTTGCGCGATTGTGACGCGATCCGATCCCGGTGACATGCGATGACTTGTGACGCGGCAGTTGTGTCCGACGCGACGTTGGCTGGTTGCGCGGCACCGCGTCGCGTCTCTAAAAACAACGGCATCGCGTTCAGATCACGAGGAAATATCAAAAAGATCGAAGCTACGTCGTAATGCGCTGCACCTCACCGCACCGTGCGTGCATTTGGTCACGTAGGCCATTTTAGTAGCTGTTTGTTTCTATCGCGTTGCGTCGCACCGCACCGCATCACGTTTGCGTTAAGTCGCCCACGTAAGACACGGCCTTAACAAACACATCCTCTACGCAAATCTAGTGTAAACACAGCCTTATGTGTATAGTATCATAAAAACAATTACCATCAAGCTTGTATTCACTGAATTTTATTTCAAATCTTTATACGCGATCCATAAGAGACGGTCAGACAATATCATCGTAACATAAAAGTTTATGACTCGGCTTCATGACAGGGCTGGTTCTACGTAATATAAAAATTATAATAAAATACACTTATTGACATTTAATATTTAAAATTTTAATGAAATTTTTGGCATGCGTTTGTTGTAAATGAAACTGGTTTGAAAATACAATAAAGATTCACAGTGGCGTAGTAGTTAAGGTGTTCGCTTCGCCACTAACATTGCCTAAACGGGTCACGTGGGTTTGATTCCCATGCAAAACAAATATTTGTGTGATTCATAACTATTTGTTTTAATTATCAATTTTATATATTATGTAAAGTCCCTCCTGACATCAGGCCTGTTTTTTAAGTCTTTTTTAATTTGAGAAATAAAATGTAAGTACCAAACTTTAAGTTTATCATTGCGTTTGTTTACTGGTAACTGAACAACAATTTTGAAACTCAAAAATTTGTCTAAAAAACATTTTCCCATTGCATTTATCTGCCTTTATGGCAATCAAAAACTTTTAACACTAGTCGTTCTCATCTTGGTCATGAATGTGGCAGTTAAAAGCATCTCTCAAGCTGTTAATCTACAATCCTAACATCTTCAAAAATAATAAAGTTTCAAACTCAAATAAATAAATTAACTACAGGACGAACAATTGAGAAATCTCAAACATTTAGAAGTTTAAAATGAAAATGGAAATGTAAGACTAACTATTAATTACTTTCGAGAAAGAATGAAACTTCTGTTAAAGTACAATCGAATACATTATAATATTCTACCACATTCACACAGCGCCATCTAGTCCCAAAGTAAGCAATTATATTTGCTTGTGTTATGGGTACTAAACAACTGATATACTACTTAAATACATTTTTTTTTTGTAAATACATACATATTATAGATAAATTACACCCAGACACAGGACAAACCTTTATGCTCATCACACAAAGTTTTGTCCTGGGTGGGGATCGAACCCACGACCTCAGGCTTAGCAGTCAGGGTCACTAACCACTAGACCAACAGGCCAGACATTAATACATAACTATACATAAAATCAAATACTACGATTAAAACTATTTGATATAAATAAGCTTTTAAGCTTTGAAAGTCTGAAAAGGGGAAAGCTTTGAAAATATTAGGAACCGCAGAAAGACTTTCATCACAAAAAAAGTAGCCTTGGGGCTTACTCTGAATTTCGATATTCGAATGTTTGGTTTTGATGTCGCTGTCAATGAAATTGACAGCTACCATATCTATATCTTCCTTACATTTAAAAGCGACATCAAAACCGAATATTCGAATGTCGAAATTCAGAGTAAGCCCCCTTTATACATTTCTAATTAATGTCAGAAGAAAACGCAACAAACTCATTCTTCATTTATAATAATAGTTAAATTCAATAGGCTTTTACGCATATATGACATTTCTTTTTAAACACGACTGTACAAAAATACTGTGACATGGTGGGTCGAGATGACCAATGAAAAATAAATTACAATAATTTGCGGCAACTCGGCCCCAGGAGCCGAGAATTTAAGAGTCGAGATCGATACAACAAATACGTCGAATTGTTTAAAACAAATGAAAGTTGTAGTTTCAATGTCAAAAGAAAAAAGAATAAACTATGAGTAGGCATGATTAAGTAACTATATTGAAATTATCTAATGTGGATACATACACATTGCGATGGTGGCTGAATGGATAAGGTACCGGCGTGCAAATCACGCAGTCCGAGTTCGATCCCGATCGGCAGTACCAATGTGGATTCCACTTTGTGGAATTTATATGTACTAGTCATATGACTTACCATCTGCTAACGGTGAAGGAAAACATCGTGAGGAAACCCACATACCCTAGAAGAAACTCTATGAGTAAGTCTGATCCACCAACCCGCACTAAGCCAGCGTGAGTGGATTATGGCCTAAACCCTCTCAGCTCTCTAGTTAGAGGAGAGGAGACCCGAACCCAGCAGTGGGACTTAATGGGTTGCTGATGAATGTGGATACTCGTAGTATAAAAGAACGTTAAACGATTATGAATATTAATGATGATGATATTATGAATGTACTCGTATTAATTAAGTCAAGTACTTGGATATCTGACCGCTGAAAGTAAACCTAAGTCCAAAAAATATCTACTATTGAAGAGACAGAAATGAAACGGGATACTTTTATCTTAACAAGAACTGTAAGTAATCTGTTTTCTGCTTCAGAAGGCACGTTTATGTACCAAAATATTTTAGGGATACTTTTCGTTTTCTGCTCTACAGAGAAGATATTTGGTGATACTAAAAATCTAGCAATTTTTTTTTTTTTTTTTTTTTTAGACAACGCCCGCACTAGGGAACATGTGTCGCCGGGGAGCTTTACAAACATGAAGCTAACGGACACAAAGTACACCCAGACTAGAAACAAATATCTATGAATCACATAAATATTTGTCTCGTGTGGGAATCGAACCCAAGTCACCCAGCACGGCGATGTAGTGGCGAGGCGACCACCTTTACCACTGCGCCACGGTGACAGTCACAGTCACAGTCAATTGAATGCTTTCTTGTGTTACTCGTATCTATACTTAATATTATAAAGCTGTACAGTTTGTTTGTGTGTTTGGTTGAACGCTAGGAACTCAGGAACTACTGGTCCTATTGATGATGATCTTCTTTCTTTCTTTCTTTCAAAACCTTACTCGTTAAAAGGGGTATAGGCTATATAATAATAATAATATTCTACCACATTTACACAGCGCCATCTAGTCCCAAATTAAGCAATTATATTTGCTTGTGTTATGGGTACTAAACAACTGATATACTACTTAAATACATTTTTTTTTGTAAATACATACATATTATAGATAAATTACACCCAGACACAGAACAAACCTTTATGCTCATCACACAAAGATTTGTCCTGGGTGGGGATCGAACCCACGACCTCCGGCTTAGCAGTCAGGGTCACTAACCACTAGATCAACAGGCCACCAACATCACGTCACGGCCAATAAGAGCTGAGCAGTGGTCAAATAAAGAACGACGTGGACCGAAGCCCCGCGCGACTCATCATCATCATCATCATCAGCCTGTACTAGTCCACTGCTACTTACTCCGACCACTAGTTTAAAATAATTTTACTATATTCTATCCAAAAAGTCGCTCGCTGTGGTTTAAATTAGGTTTTGCCTTCATACTGCAGTGAATATCGTTAGGCTGATAATTAAGATAATATTCCGTCCGCAGAGCTTTTCTACTTGATCCAGAAACTTAGTTTCGATCTAAGTTTATAGCAAAATATTATGTCATTCCATGGAATTTGTATGCACTAGTCATGATTAGACATCTGCTAACGGTGAAGGAAAACATCGCGAGTTAATCCAGATACCCTTGAAAAAAATTGAAGGGTAAATCTGATTCATCAACCCATTATGCCAGCGTGTGTGAATTATGGCCTGAACCCTCTTAGCTCTCTAGATAGAGGAGAGGACACCCGTGCCCAGTATGGGACATTAAATAGTTGGTGTATGTTACTCTAACTATATAACTTTGTCATTTTGGCTACGGAACCCTAAAAAAACAACGCCTGCACTAAGGAACTAACCGTCGTGGTTTACAAATATACAATAACCGGACGCAAAGTATACTCAGACTTGAAACAATCTGTGAATTACACAAATATTTATCTTTATCTTGCGTGGGAATCGAATACGTCACTTGGCCTGGTGACGTGAGAGGGTAACCAACTTAACCGCTATATCTAGGGTGACAGTTAATAATATAAGCTATTGTACAATAGGTATTATGCAATAAAAACCAAGTCTATAGCCATCAATGGCCGGGGCTTACTCTGAATTTCGACATTCGATTAGTCGTTTTTTTATCGCTGTCAAATGTTTGAATGTGACAGCGACCATATCTAAATTTCCCTTACATTTGACAGCGACATCAAAACCAACCAATCGAATGTCGTAATTCCGAGTAAGACCCCAGGCCTGTTGACTTAGTGGTTAGTGCCTGAAACTGGAGGTCGTGAGTTCGATTCCCACCCAGGATTAATCTTTGTGTGTTGAGCATGATTATTTGTTTGTTTGGGTGTAAGTTATCTAGAATATGTATGTAGGTACAAAAAAAATAGTAGTATATCACTTGTTAAGTACCCATAACATAAGCAAATTTAATTGCTTCCTTTCGGACTAGATGGCGCTGTGTGAATGTGTCAAATTATTATTATTATTATCAATAATGAGCTTAAGCTACTGTAAGCTATAATAGCTAAGTTGAGTTTTAGTCTGTAACCCAACATTTCAGCCGCAAACTAAAATATCTTTCAAAAACACTTCAAATTATAATAATTTAAACAGTCGGTGAAACACAAACACCGAATCGACCGCAGGCCTAAGAGGAGGCCCACAAGAAGGGGCAGCTAAAATCCTCCCTTGTCACATTTAGCGAATGAAACCACTTCGTTTTGGGTCAGCTATTTTCACTCAAACGATGTTTATGCATTTAGAATTGTAAAATCCATTTCAGTTCTACGTCATTCTGACATTCGGTTAACTGCCAAACATTTAATTTAACAGGTATTATTAAAATTTCCTCAGCAATTAAATTCAAATTATTTCGTTAGGTAACAGTAATGACTTAAGTTGCTGACGTAATTTTTAAGTCAGGGGGGCTTACTATGAATCTCGACATGCGAATGTTCGGTTTTGATGTCGCTGTCAAATGTTTGAAAGTGACAGCGACCATAATATCTAAATTTCCTAACATTTGACAGCGACAACAAAACCGAACATTCGAATGTCGAAATTCATAGTAAGCCCCCACACTATGCATTTTATTTATAAAATAAAATGTATGAATAGAATCTATATTATATAATCTATCTATATTATATATTATTTATGGATACTAATATATAATACTGTAGAGTTTGGTTGAACAAAAAGACAAACCAGTCTTTTAAAAAAATAAAATAGAAAGGTCGGAGTATTTTTGATTTGTGTTATCTCTTCATCAGCAACCCATTTAGTCCCACTGCTGGGCTCGGGTCTCCTCTCCTCTAACTAGAGAGCTGAGAGGGTTTAGGCCATAATCCACTCACGCTGGCCTAGTGATATCTCTTGTCCATACATTTACTATTATTATCATCACAGTAGCTAACTGTATTTATGATGATAGTCGTTTGCAATAAAAACCATAATAATATCCATCTTTCAACAGCATGTTGTCTATTAATAAAATAGCTTCTTGTAATTGGAATAATATACTTCATTTGTTATACCAGTAAAATTGTAGGTAGCTAGATATATTTGATGCCTTACGAGGACACCCTTTAGTAATCGATACTAAAATTTATGGGTCAGGTGAGGACAGAATCAAATATTAGATTAGTCTCAGGTTGGAGCCGATAGGTTCCTATGTATTCAAAAGGATCAAATATTACCGGTACTTCACTTCTGTGTACCTTTGTTTGACTAGTACTCATTCTGTTGATCGTATCATGATGTTCTATTAGCCCATGTCCTCCTCGATAAATAGACCCAACATTAAAGATTTTTTAAATCGAAAAATATATCTGAGATTTTAACGTTCAAACAAGCAAATTCTGCAGGTTTATAAAATTAATAATAAGTATTAGTTTATAGTTATTAGTTTTAAATATACTGCTCGGTGGCGCAGCGGTAAGTGTATACGACTGGCTGTGCAAGAGGTCCCGGGTTAGATTCCCGGGTCGGGTGAAAATGGTATTGGGTTTTTCTATCATGAAATTCCAGTATTAAGATTTTCCCGGAGTTTGGTAAACAAATATTCCCGGTTGATGACAATAGGCTCGCCCCCTATTTTATGGGACCAAACATAGCTGGCGAAATGTGGGTGTGAAATACCTCTGCCTACCCCTTAGGAAAAAGGCGTGATGCTATGTATATGTATGTAAATATTATTTTATTTTAGTATTAGTTTTAGGTTAAATTCTCTCCACATTATTTGGAGAGGACCCATACCCAGCAGTGGGACCTTTATGGGTTGAAATGATGATGATGATGATTAGTTTACATCTCAACTTAAATTAGTTTACACAGCTAAACCTAAAATACTTATAACAAAAACTTGAAGCCGCGTGGGGCTTAGCTCCCGTTGTTCTTTATTTGGCCACTGCTCAGCTCCTTTTGGCCGTAGTGTGATTTTATATAGCCTATACCTTACTCGATAAATGGGCTATCTAACACTAAAAGAATTTTTCAAATCGGACTAGTAATTTCTGAGATCTAAGCGTTCAACCAAACAAAAAAACTCTATAGCTGATTATTAAAAGCATAGATATCATAATTTTATGTTATCTGACTGGCCTGTTGGTCTAGTGGTTAGTGACCCTGACTGCTAAACCGGAGGTCGTGGGTTCGATCCCCACCCAGGACAAATCTTTGTGTGATGAGCATAAAGGTTTGTTCTGTGTCTGGGTGTAATTTATCTATAATATGTATGTATTTACAAAAAAAAATATATTTAAGAAGTGTATCAGTTGTTTAGTACCCATAACACAAGCAAACATAATTGCTTAATTTGGGACTAGATGGCGCTGTGTAAATGTGGTAGAATATTATTATTATTATTATGTTAGTTTGGTAGAATTCTAGACAAAGGAAACCATTTATTTGTTAATAAAATTATTGAACATTTACACACAGACGCTTCAGGTCACTATAACCCAAGAATTTGACCAGGATAAGAGCAAATTTGTACTATAGTTATACATTCGAAGCGCCACGTTGCGGACTCGTACAAGATAACTAAAAGCTGATGGCGCAGTTCTCTAGTGTGTTTCCACCAAAGCGATTCGCAAACACGATGTTCAGTCCATTATGCATAGTGTTTACCGTCACAGTTCGTTGGATAACATCACAACCATCGCATAACACGATAACGTACGTAAGTTACTGAAGAAACATCTTAGAATCATTAGTGATACAAAACCTTAAGAGGGTTCATACATAGGAATTCACGTCGCATTTTTATTAGGAGCTATTTTTTTAAAATGTTTTCAATACACTTTTTAGAATTAGGTGAAAAGTGTGTAAAAGGCACGAAATCATTGCGTACAGATCTATTTATAGGATACACATTGGAAATTACGAGGCGTTATTTTGGCTTATTCCCACCCGCTCCACGATTTTGTTCCCAAGCGCTCCATAACTAAAATTAAATATTATAATTATTTTGTAAAATTGTTCCCGAGGGCTCCAAAAACTTATGCAAATTTATTTCTTCAAAACTTCTGATTTCCATACATTTATTCCCAAGAGCTCCAAATGATAGTAGGTACACTATCGAATAAAGAGCTACTTACTAGTATGTTCCCGACAGCTCCAAAACAAACTGTACGGTTAGTAGAATTAAAACAAAATAACTATAAGCATTACGGATACCTACTTACTTTTATACACGTTCAGGTAGACTGTGTGTCAAATTTCGAACAGATCCTTTCAGGTGTCCTGGCTTGATTAAGTAACAAAAATTCATCCATCGATCCTTATATTTACATTTATCATGTTAGTATTATGACATAAGGAGAGAGAGGCTTTTACCCTAAGGGGGTCCACATAATCTAAATTGAAATAATCAAAATACCTAATGATATCCTGCATGAATGATTTAATTTATTTTATTATAATATTAATACCAGTTTTTAAAATTTATTAATTTAATTTATTATTCTAAACAATAGTTTTATACAAATGCCATCCGATTGTAGTCTTTATCATTTTAAAGAAATGGAATGTAAATGAAATTATATTATATTATTAGAGTTTTTAATCAAATTTATTATTGTGGAATGAAATAAAGCTTTATTATTATTATATTATGACATAAATATAACAAAATTTTTGTTTATTCAAAAATATCAAGAGAATTAAGATTGTTGTATAAAATTAAACGTGGACGGCAACCCGCATCGCGTTCACGTTCTTAAAGCTATATATTGATGAGTCACTTTCAACGTACGTGTTCAAAAACATTTTCTTACATTTTTCTGTCTTTTTTCCTGGTGTTATTTTCCCTTTATGCCAAGTGCGGAAAGCCATGAAACACCTGATGCCTGTCGTAAAATTTTAAGAGAAGCGTTTACGGTCGCACGTTTTTTATCTATGCTTATAAACTATGTTTTCGCTAGAGGTATTGACAATAGGGATCCTAAGTGAAGACGTGAATTATGCTTTGGGGTAGTATTGATGTCGGCGAAGAGGCTATATTTACTAAAAAAGAGCTTTACGTTTTAGCAATAATGTTCTCCAAATACTATTGTTTATAAATAAGTTCTTAAAGCAATTTTATGATAATATTTTGCTAAAAAAGTTATGTATGTGTGCGTTAGAATAAGATATACATTTAATTATTCACCTATTTAATACCTATGTATGTGCGAAGTTAGTTCAATTCAATACCTATAAAATTAATACTTGTTATATTTTAATATATACTGGAAGTTAAGTCCCGTGTTTAAAATAGAAAAAGAATTTATTCTTTGGTGAATGAATTTCTAAAAATTCTATCATTATTCTCACTTACGTTATATTAAATGAATTTACCGCAAGCTTGGTGGTTTTATATGGGCAATAATCAGTCAACCAACCAGTTTATATTGTTATACATATTATTATTATAGATATAAAATATTTATAAACCCAATTTACTAACGATATAAAAAACAATGTTCTTCCATCGCTTTAAGCAATTTGAATGATTGAGTTTTGTCAAGAAGCTAAAAGATAATTTGTTTGAAAGAAACAATTTTCTTTTTGGCACCGAATATAAACCAGAAGCAAAGGAGCTGGAATCAGATTAAGCGTGATTCCCTTCTGTGTATTATAAATCATATAGCCTTATTATGAGGTAATCTGTTTACTCTTCGATGGGAGCCGAGCCTTATTTCGTAGCCTCGAAATTATGTAATGGATTGTGATATGATTATTTTTCGGTACAAAATTTGTTTATTTTTCTGCTTTTCGGTGTCTTCTTTGTAAGCTTTAGCTTTTAATGAAGATTTTATGATGAATATAGAAAAGATTAAATATACTGTCAACATTTTTAGTTATGAGTGCAAAATTTAAGTAAGATTTTGTAATAACTGCATCCTTATGACCTCTACGCATATACTATGAAAACCTCTTTTCAGTTCACAATTATTATACCTATTCAGTAGATATTTTTATCATCATTTCAAATTGAAGTTATCATATATTTGCTAAGCATCGTGATTATTTAAATATTATTTCTGTGGCTGAAAAGAAACAATGAAACCCTTCACGTGGCAATCAGAGATCATAATATATTATGTCTGATTGCTTGTCATAGGATGTGAACCCTAACCCTACCAGGGTTAGGGTTTTAGGTCTGCCACTTAACTAGATAAGCAAACATTTTTCTCAATGATAAATTTCCGTCATATAAAAAAGCTGCGATTGCAAACTAAAAAAGAAAAAAGAGGGACCTGAACAGACGTGAAATAAAAATAATACAATAAAATATAGGAGGATCCAAAACCCTTTTCTCAGTTTCTTTAAGCGTTTCATAAATCAATAGCGTGTGAAATATGGCGATGGGGGAGTCTTATTATGAAGTATAAATAATGGGAAATTTTCCCATGCGATCATGTATGGGCTTTTGTATCGGTTTGTTTGATCGGGTTAAGTAGAGCTAGGGTTGAAATTTTTTGGTTTTATTTGGAACTTATTGTTTTATCGATACTAATATTATAAACTTGAAGAGTTTGTTTGTTTGGTTGCACGCTTCTTTCTTCTTTCTTATCGTGTCGACAGCAAATCGTCTTAAATTGTATCAGCCCAAAATTTAGCCACGGCCACTGCACCGTCAGTTGCATTCATCAGATCTTCCTACGTGCAGTTGTTTGGGCACGCAGAGCATGATAACACGTGGGCCATTGTCTGAGGAACGGCACCACACTTGCTCTCCAAGTTGGAACCATCTGAATAACCCCACCTGGCCAAATTGTCCTTAGTTTGGCCAACTTGTGTCCGAAGTCTATTTAAAGTCTTCCAGGTAAGCCATGGTAAATTATGACCAGGTGGAGGACTCTCCGATGGTTGGACAAATGGCTTTGGGAGATTAGAATGTTCTGTTGCATGCTAGGATCTCAGGAACTACTGGTCCGATTTCATCTCAAAGTAGTAGTTTCATGATAGAAAACGCAATACCATTTTCACCCGACTCGGAAATGGAACTCAGGACCGCTTGCACATCAGTTGTATACATAATAATATGTACCTCTGCTGGGCACGGGTCTCCTCCAAACATTGTTTAAGGCAATTTAGCTTAGGTACTATACCACGCTGTCCAGACAGATTGGTATAGGGTTTTCTTTCAAATTTTCCATTTCTCGCAGTGCTCTTGTCTGCCTAAGGTTACTTGTTTAATAGTCATGTCAACAACAAATTTTATATAAATATCCTACTTTTGCACTGTTAACTGATAAGACTTATTTCTAGACTTATTATTATTATAAATCAAACAAATGTTATTCTGTGGTTGCCTATAATTGAGAGAGCATCAGACACGCTTAATGTTTTTGATATTTCTTTGTTAAGTATGTGTATCTCTTGTTGGTAATACTTAATAAATAAATAAATATCCTTTTCGTAACCCATGGGTTGTAATTGGGGGTCTTTAGGCATCTCGCACCACACGGAACTCGGACCGCGGTGCGACTTGCCTAAGAGCTCTTTTTGAATGGGTCAACTCGGACCGCGGTGCAAAACTAAATTGCTGTCTTTTTAGTAGGTGAATGCGGTCAGATAAAAATAATATTATTACACATTCTGCTTAGTACAGGCGGGCATAAAATAACATAGAAAAAATAAAATTATTTAAAATTATTATATTTAGACTACTGAAAGATGCTATGACATTATGTATTCTTATTCCGTCTTATATTAATTTATAAAAATATAAATATACAACTCTTACTGTCAAAATATTGTCAAATGCAATGAAAGTACTGCCGAAACAGTATCCAAAATAATCGTCACTATAAATAGCTGTTCTATGGCGCCAAGGTAATGAACACAAAGAACTCGAATGGCCATAAGGTCGGCGATAAAGTTACATGTGTCTTGCTCTAAGATATTGTATGACGCACTTGTTAGTGTATAAACAGGATACATTATACATATATAATTGTGTCGTAGTTAATGTTTTTATTGTAATTAAAACACGTTTTAAATTTGAGCTAAAACGGATCTAATTATATTCACATTGACAACTGTTTATCGGACATCGCTTGAAGCTGGAGCTATATATTCTTTGTTTATAAAGACAAACCTTGGTAATGAAAGACGGGTGTGTTTTGCTTCTGCTTACCCTCCTTCAGCGTTTTAATGCGTGACTCTTTGTTTATGTGTATTTGACTGGCCTGTTGGTCTAGTGGTTAGTGACCCTGACTGCTAAGCCGGAGGTCGTGGGTTCGATCCCCACCCAGGACAAATCTTTGTGTGATGAGCATAAAGATTTGTTCTGTGTCTGGGTGTAATTTATCTATAATATGAATATATTTACAAAAAAAAAATGTATTTAAGTAGTCTAACAGTTGTTTAGTACCCATAACACAAGCAAATATAATTGCTTACTTTGGGACTACATGGCGCTGTGTGAATGTGGTAGAATATTATATTATTATATTATATGTATATCATAAAGAAAAGATATGCTATAGCTTTCGTCCCGGGCTACTCCAGTGTTTCCTACGGAAACTATAACTATATATACTAAATTGTATTTAAAAATTATTTTAAAAGATTATTTCAGTGGCGCAATATGAGTGTCTGCTGCACAAAAGATCCTAAATTGGATTTCTAGGTCTTCACTCCCGTCGTTATTTATTTGGTCATTGCTCAGCTTCTATTAGCAGTAGCGTGAAGTTATATAGCCTATAATCTTTCTGGATAAATTGGCTATACAACACTCAAAATATTTTTCAAATCCGATCAGTAGTTCTTGAAATCCTAGCGTTTAACGAAACAAACAAACTCTTTTGCTTTATAGTAATATTAAGTATAGACTAGAAGTCGTGAGGGGCTTCGCTCCCATTGTACTTTATTTTGCCACTGCTCAGTTCCTATTGGATTGGACAGCCTATTATATTATTATTATTATTATATTATTATTATTAGTTATAGCCTTCCTCGAGAAAACACTAAAAATATTTTTCAAATCAACCAGTAGTTCTTGCGATCTTAGCGTCAAACAAAACAAACAAATGAACTCTTCAGCTTTATAATATTAGTTTAATTTATCAAAACCGTGTGAAAGTCGATATAGTCTGTGATACATAATAATAGCTTAATCACGGTCTTGTCTTTATGTTCTTTGTAAGTCTTATCGAGAATGAGATAGATAGATTATAAATTATAATAATATCAACGTGTGAAATCATGGACGATTTAATATAAAAATAACTACGCCTATTCATAAAAAACTTCAATGCTTTATGATCGTGGGAAGACAATACGAGTAGTTGTGAGTTTAATAGCTTTTTCTGTTTAGTATAAAAAGTATACATTACAAATTTTTTTTGACTGTCTCGGCGGCGTATTAGTATAATATCATGCAGATTCTCTCAGACGTTTGAGAATGATTGGGTAACGTACATCTATCGATATATTCATCCATCCAAACTTTCGTATTTTTATAATATATCATCAGCAACCCATTAAGTCCGACTGCTGGGATCGGGTCTCCTCTCCTCTAACTAGAGAGCTGAGAGAGTTTAGGCCATAATCCACTCACGCTGGCCTAGTGCGGGTTGGTAGATCAGACATACTCATAGAATTACTTCTAGGGTATGTGGGTTTCCTCACGATGTTTTCCTTCACCGTTAGCAGATGGTAAGTCACTTGACTAGTACATATAAATTCCACAAAGTGGAATCCACATTGGTACTGCCGGTGGGGATCGAACTCAGACCGCGTGATTTGCACACCGGTCCCTTATCCATTCAGCCACCATCGCATATAATATATCAGTATCTTCATATCCGAAGCGTTTGAAGCACACCCTAGTGTTGGTATTTATCAAGTCGTCAGGTTTCTAACTTGACTTAACGATAACCCGAACCAACGGCTTTACGTGCCTTCCAAAGCACGGAGACGCTCGAGAATGAAATTGCCACGAACGGTCACCCATCATGGACTGACCTTGACTAACGTTGCTTAACCTCGATGATCGTAACACATATCTCAGAACCACAATGCTACGTGCACTATCAGTATGATTAAACCGAACTAAATTAAATGGAGTAAATTTATAGAAGGAATCTAATATCAAGTAACATACGCCTTATGCTATCCCACTTACTAAAGGTATAAATGGGAACAGTAATTTATAGAACGTGCTTCTAGCGTGTAAATACTTTACACACCCAGTTAATCGTTTGTTGACGGTTGGTTCGATTGAACTCACGGCAGTGTTGCCAATATTTAACATTTTGGGAAATTTTACCACAAAATTTGTTTTAAGACAGATTTTATACAGTATAATTATCTATAAATTGTAAAACATTAATTCCATTTTAGTCAGAAATCAACAAAAAACAATAATAGAGCCTGCAACCTTGGTTTTAGTAGTCATATCTGATCAACGAACCAGTTGTACAAGTACCTGCCAAAGAGAATTATAGAATACCCAAATTCCTAAACAAACACTTATTCCGACCCGGAAATCGAACCTGAGATCTCAGAAACCTCAACCTTATATATAACTACCACTGCACCACTGAGATAGTCAATAATTCACCGTATTCCGAATATTTGAAGCAGATGTTCTACTATTCTATACAATAACTACATTATACTAAGCTCAAAAAGGATTATAAAGTTAGATAGCGATATGCATGAACAATCGAGTTATGACGTCACTGGCTTCTGAATCGATATCAGCTGATAAGCTTACTGCCATTTATTAAATATGATTAACTTTATAAGGTTAATAGAACTTTTTATTTAGTAAAAGACTAGAAGACACTCAAAACAACTAATAACAAAAAAAAAAGAATATGAAAAGAAGGAAAAATTTAAAATTTGACAAATTATATTTTTGAATAATCATTCTAGATATAAAAAAAGTATCAAAAATAAAATAATTAAAGACGTACGTAAGATAAAAGATATAATTAAAAATAAGCAGTTGCATAATTTTTGATTAAATATGAAACGAGTTTTTAAAATTTAAGTGATTTCCAAAACCCGACTCTGGCAACATCTGGTGCGCGTGGGCTTACACATTTGTTTGTACTAGTGAATCTGTTCGAGTGTGGTAACCGTCGATTCGCGCAGCCGTTTATAACACGAACTGATTCATAAAAGTATTCACCAATAAGCGGAAGAATGAGTGAAAGATATTATAGATTCATTTCTTTAGATCTAAAATTTGAATTTTGAAGAATTGAGAGTAACAGTTTGTTTGGGTGGGAATAAAAATAGATCAATCGTTCAATCATAGCCATTCACCTGCGGGAATGAGAAATAGTTTGTGGTATTGAACTGAGAAAGATTGCAACTAGAAAAAAAAGCGAAGTATGATATTTTTTTCTACACAATGCAAATACATATAAATTTATTGAGAATCATATGAATAAAACCATTGAAATCTATTGACAAATACAAAAGGTAAAACATTTATTATGATGCAATCTGGAAATGTCTAGGTTCAATAATGGTCTACAATAGACTTATGACGATTGATACCGAACACAATACCATAGTGAATACAGATACCTTGATGAAGTTATAAAATTTCCCCTTCAGTTAATTAAAAGATCAATACCAATAATCTTTATGCCGACTCGTAAGAATTTTACGAGTCCATAGACAACAGAAGCTGACAAATCAACAATAATAATGATAACTTTTATGATATCGTAAAACATAAATAATTGTATGTTTTGTTCATATTTTAGGTAATTTATAATATGGTTAATAAAAGTTGTCCTATTAAGTATAAGGATAAACGTTATCAATAGATTATTAGTGTCCTTGTACTCGTATATGTATATTTAAATAGAAACTATAATATATAACGTTATTGTAAGTTAATTGTTTCAAGGTAGCCTATACTTAGTTATCAATAGACCTGAAAATCTTAAAAAGAACTGCTAAGAAAATGCTAAAGAACAAAATAGAAATAAACAGAAAATGAGGTAATAAGAGCGAAGCTCAGATGAAGAAATAGGATACATACCTATATTGAAAAAGAAGAAGAATGTCATAAAATATTCTATTAATATTCATTAATTAAAATTGTAATATTAAAAGGCTTTAGAAAAATAATAAAGATAAATAAAGATATCATACACCACATATAGAAATCCAATTAAGAGGCTAACTGTGGAAAAGTCTTAAATAAATAAACCTAAGTAGGTAACACAAATTAATTCTTATCAACCTAATAAATCAGCTCTACAAACTGATTACAAATTTCAGTCCGAAAATCACAACAATATAGAAAAGGAAATAGAAAACATTCAACAGACACTCTCGCACAACTCAGACAAAAAGAGTCTTAACATAATCTGTACTGCGACCAAACTACTTCCCACTCAACTACTTGACACCAACGTAGACACATCTAATAAAACATGCATGGAATTAGCTAACGTCGAAACCAAGTAAATAGAGGAGTTCAAGATTGAAGGAACAAGGACAAAATAAGTCTAAAAATTAATTAAAAATGATGGGTTGCTGACCTTGTAAAAAACTTTCCCCAAGACATGTCTCACCATGTACCTAATTAAGATGGCACAATGCACATTGTATTGAAATTAGATGACTTTCTGCACGTACCACGTACCATGTAGGCTAACTGATCGTAGACGGCCACACACGTTTTAAAATACAATTCATTTGTAAATTGGAAATGTTGAAATATCCACTGTACCTATTTTACAATAGGTTTGGAATTTAGTATTTGTCAAAATGGTACAAAAAAAAGAATAACATGACTTTGACTTGTCCTTCATCTATAACATCTTTGCACTCTAAGAAGACAATTGATTATGCAATTTTTTATTATTATTTACGAATATTTTATTAAAAAAAACTAATCAGATTTAAAAATACATCAACACTGCATGATGTATACTTAATATTGAATAATATTTGTAAATTCCATAATGTTTTATTTCCATTATGACGTGGAGTGTCGAAAAGATCAACAACAAAACAAGTAAAAATAAGTTTCTCCACTTTAAATAAACTTGTGAGGTAAAAGACCTGAACATTGAGGTAAAAGACCTCAATGTACATAAAAGACAGGTTGACTATTGTGTGTTCTTGCATATTTTTAAGGCCTAATACGGTAAACCTTACGTGTATATTCGTTACAAAGGTGTGATAAATGATAGCCCTAAAAAGGTGTGGCGCCAGTATAACAGTGTGATTACTAGATAATAGCAAAAAAGGGATAGTTGAACTAACGTCAAAATGGTACGATTAGAAGTCTGCGCGTGAAATCTAGACATGACCACCTCCAAAATAGATTGGAAGGAAAAATATGCTTTTGGACAAGTACTCGTAGTAATGAAAGGTGCGATTAGTTTTGAGAAACACTTTCAAAGTTGACCTGTTGGTCTAGTGGTTAGTGACCCTGACTGCTAAGCCGAAGGTCGTGGGTTCGATTCCCACCCAGTACAAATCTTTGTGTGATGAGCATAAAGGTTTGTTCTGTGTCTGGGTGTAATTTATCTATAATATGTATATATTTACAAAAAAAAATGTATTTAAGTAGTATATCAGTTGTTTAGTACCCATAACACAAGCAAATATAATTGCTTACTTTGGGACTAGATGGCGTTGTGTGAATGTGGTAGAATATTATATATTATTATTATTATTAAAAAAGTTCCCGGAATTGGATGGTTGTTCGATAAATAATACCTAGGAAGTTAGTAGGAAAGCTTTAATAAGAATATTCATCTGTATTGGTTTACAAAAGACTACCGGGTAAATGCAGCTAAAATTAGCATGTTTTATTAAAACTATATAAAACACGTGTTTTGAATCAGATCCTCAGTACTACAATATCAAATAGAAATTATCTGCAACTAATTTGAATGTGTAAAGATGAAGATGTGATTTTGTGCAAAAATTACATAAACAGCGTAAGTGACCATTAAAATTATTCTAAAAATATTAATATGACAGCTGAACTAAGAATCCACGAGTTTACCATAAATACGTTGTTTAAGAATAGTAACCTGCGCCTAAATCATCATGATAATAAAATGTAAAAGGACATAACTACTGCTCATAGCAATAACCATCAAGATAATCACAAGGGCAAAGATCAAGTAGCACGTAGAAAATTATAGACAATCGTCTTTGGCGTTTAAGACCTTACATGTAAGATGGTAGTTGGATAAGTTGTATGACTTGACATTTTTCTGAATGATGTAACAAGTTTAGTCTCTGTAGGAACTGAGAAATAATACAATGAAAGAACACTATTTGATGTTCAGGTTATTGAAACAGGTAGCTAGGGAACAAATCACAACAGCTGTATAAGGGAAGGAGAACTTAAAGTAAGCCCTGTAAGAGCTTATACGGCTAGGGTTGTGACAGTAGCGTATTGTTCTTCTGAGAGGAGAGGCCACTGTCAGCAGCCTTAATGAATGTTTCAAAATTTAAAATTCAAATTCTAAATTGCACAATTTTAAAACCAAAGGAGAAAAGTTGATTTTGAGAATCATACTAATAAAAGATGCAAGTTAGATATTTAACTCACCAATGTACTTTAGTCATTTCGTAGATTAATGCAAGGAATTATTAAGCTTATACATTTTCACAATGAAATAAGGAAGATAGTTTGCATAACATTATTATTTAAAAGGTTAAACTAATTGGAATTAGTCCAAGTTAAATTGTACTGAATGAATAAATTCATAAGTAACCCAGAACATCTTGAGTTATACACTTACATATAATATGTATAACTTGAACACAAGATTGGCAACTTGACAACAAACAATGCCTTCATTTACTAAAAGGACACAGCAATAAGTTTTGGCTCTCTAGAGATATCCTTTGTTACAAGAGTTTAAATATTCAAAGCTCTATCAAGAAAACCATACAAAATTACACATAATGTATATACATTATGTGTAATTTTGCATAGTTGATAACTGTTAATTTGGACCCTATTTTATACATGTCAAGATTGAATTTTTAGTGCAATATCGATTGTTGTTTAATGAAACTTGATAATATCCTACAGATATGATAAAAACGAATGAAATGAATAAACTATTAAAATTATGGCACTATTCAATTTAGCATACCTACAACAACGTCTGGAATTAATAATATATCTACTTTAGATGTTGAAATTACATTTAGAACGTTCACGAGAGTTAAATGATACTTAAAACATATTTAAATCTGGAATGTGACAAAATATAAAAAATAAAGAATCCTTTTTTTGACGATGGTAAATAAATATTAAATTTTTGGTTCAATTTTTCAATAGCAAATCTGGCAGTACAATGGCCTAACAACCAGCTATTATTTCATAAAATAATACAAGTCATATACATACTAGAAACAAATGGTTTTGGAAAACCCATTAAGCCCGTGAACCACAATACAAAAACACAAACGTCGAACAGCGACGCACGTTCGGAAATTGCGGAATGAATGACGTCACTCCACCTGTCACTCTGTCATGGCACTTTATTGTCATAATGTCAATGGTTATGTTTAAATTAACAGACTAAACATTACGCTTCGGAGCGTACGGAATTGATAACACACACAATTAATTATTTTACTAAGGAGTTTTGGTTTGTTTGTTAAAAAACGAAAATAACTGAGTATATATTATGGAGTAGACGGTTTTTTGTTCAGATTATTGATTAAAGGTTTGCAATGGGAATTAACACATTTTGGGGTTATGTATGACCAATTGGTCGTAAAACAAAATGGTACCTAACCCAGAATATAATAGACCAATTAGTGTCATCAATTACTAGAAATAGCAAAGTAGCACATTTTAATTGACATAACGACTAAACATATACTAACACATAAATGTTTGGAAAACGCTAAAATACACAAAATATTACAAAACACAAAAAAATCAATCTAATCCTTTGTAGAAATGAAATAAAAAAAATACCCGTAATCCCTTAATCGCTGAACGGAACGGACCACTCAATTTAAGACCTCAACCTCCTTGGAAAAGGCTCCATTATTGCTTGCACACACTTTGGGCGACTCCCGTTTTAAGCACTACACATGGCGTCACCTCACAAACTAATTTTTTAAAATAAAGATATCTACTCACGCTGCAATGCTTTTAGAAAGCGGCCAGCGTTCCATAGACGCTTGGTACTTCATGTTTTCAATCTGCTTTTTGAGTGCTTCTTTGTCCATGGCTGCGAGAATACTAGGGTCCATCGCGCAGAATCTGTGGTGTAAAGCACACACACATTCGTTAGTGTATATCGTATTGCTGTGAGGGACGACTTCAGTACAGGTGCGCACTGAAGTGCTTTCAGTAAAAAATGAATAAAGAACGCTTTATTAGTACCGTTTTTATTCATTCTTTGCGGAGAGATGGAAAACAATAGCAATTGTTTATTTATTTTTCAATTTTTCAAAATATTGTTATGAATTTTTATAGGATGAGAGAACAGTGGGAAATTTGTGAGGGTGCAATAAACTGACCAACAGTTTTATAAAGTTTTACGCCCTTTGATAATGTTAGATACGCTATTTATTCCTTAAAAATAAGTAAGTTTTATTTGAATAAAACATTAAAAATATGTATTTTTTTTACTCTACATTGTAATAAAAAATAAAACTTATGTAAAAACAATATCATCATCATATCAGCCCAACGATGTCCACTGCTGAACATAGGCCACACCTAATTTAAGACACTGCGAACGGTAAATAAATAAGTAACAATATAATAATATAATATATTAATCTATCACAGAAAATATGATGTGCAATTGAAAATTAGGAGTGTATGTAACAAGCATTGAGTGTATGTAATTTTTTTTAAATATTACTTTCATCATCATCATCATCATCCCAGCCTATTGCAGTCCACTGTAATATTACTTTATTAAGTCACTATTAATAAAAAAATAACAATTACGTTTATAGATGATATTAAAAACGAATTATAATATAGTTAGATATACAACACGCAGCCCTCTACTTAATTGTTACCATTGAATCTATTTAAAAAATCATTGATAATATCTTTTAGTTATTAAAAAACATAAATGTAATACCCATATTATTATACTCCAAAACATTGTCCCCGTTTCAAGAAATAAAAAGCTATGGCATCAACGTGCATCATTATTTTCTATTTCAATTCAAATTAGGAAGGCAGCTTGAAAAACGACATTTAATTTTAGCTACCATTCTAATTAAAACAATATTCTACTAATTGTCTTTACCAAACCCTTCTGTAGTCGAGTGTACTATATTGCTGTCTCTGTCACACGTTAGGGGAAACTCGCGCTAGTGTGCGTTTATAGACGTGTGTGAGTGATGCGCGCGCAGAACTTCACAGTTTCTATGACAACCCCTTTAGGCACACTGAAGTTAGCTTGCGCAAAGTTAGTTAACCTACTTTTTATTGAATTTAGACCTTAATAGACTAAAATTATGGTTGAATTTCCTAGAATAGATAGGTTGTAAAATTAATGAATTAAAGCGTAATGCCCGGTAGTTCTTGGCGTTTTGTACAAGTATAATTCTTCGTTTTCATGCGGGTAACATAGAGGGCGTTATACACAACGATTAACGATGACGTATCACACTGAGTCTCACGCATTATTTTAATACACTCCTATGCTTATAAAATGGTTCAACGATTATTCAATGACTACTTACGACTTAAAGATAGAATCAAGGCAAAAGAATTTTGTATAGAATATATTCTTTTCTTTTATGGTTTCAATATCGGATAATTTCTGACATTTAGACCACGTTTCACCACTGGATATGAGTCTAAAATTATTATATATATTTTTAAATCGGACAATTTTCTTGTCAAATTGCGATTAGGGTTACAGTTTTGACTTTGGCTGCAATGTACTTTATAGGAAGACTCGTGTAAAATTTTCTTCCAAAACATAATTATTATGCATTGTCTTTGTTGTCATTGTATACAAATACAAGATAATAAGGTAAGATACGCCAACATGTATTACGTTGACAGAATAATTACACAGTAGAAAATATAGTGTTAATTTGTCAATGAACAGTATTGTTATTACTGAAGTGAGTCCTGTAATTTCTCTACTATCGCCTTTGAGAGGGTTACGCCCTTGTATTTCTTTCTTTTTTTTTCTAACGACATCAATATGCCAACTTCCAAATACATGTTTGCATTAATGGAATCATAAAAGAATAGAAAAGTTCATGTTTAGATCGTAACAGACAGTATTATTACATTTCTTTCCTCAAACATAAACCATCTTGAACTCCAACCGACCTTGATGACCCGGATGACCTCTCCAAACAAAAGACAGCAATAATTTCACTAATTTCATTTAAAAGCGAAAGAAATCTTGAGATAATAATTAATTAAGAGTACAATGGAAAAGATAAGATTTTTATTCAGATAAAAACAATAGCTTGTTTTTTAACGCTAACGGCAGAAGACCGGGATATTAATTTAAGCCAAGTTTTTATTCAGGTTTAAGTAATATAAAGGTGAAAAGCAGTGTAGTAGCAGGTAAAAAACATGTTTTTTTTTTTTAAATACATAATGCTACTTTTCTATTTTGATTTTCCTAAGCTTATAATATTCATTTACTTGTTTGTGTAACTATCATTTCAACCCATAAACGTCCCACTGCTGGGCACGAGTCTCCTTCAAAGAATGTGGAGGGAATTTAGCCTACTATACTACGCTGGCCAGATGGATTGGTATATGGTTTGTTTCGAATTTTCCTTTTCTTGCAGTGCTCTGGTCTGCATGGTAGTCCATTAGCCGCCTTTTACGACACCCATGTGTAACTATAGGTACTTTAAATCATAAGCGATATTTAAGGCTATATCTATACTATAATATTATCACTCTGTAGAGTTTGTTTGTTTAGTTGAAGGCTAGGATCTCAAGAACTACTGGTCCGATTTGAAAAATTATTTTAGTGTTGGTTAGCTCACTTATTGAAGAAGGTTATAGGTTCAATCTACATCTCACGTTAATTTAAATACATAATAACTTTTGAAGACCTTCCAATCTTAACTGTGAAGATTTATTGTTATTGACTGGCCTGTTGGTCTAGTGGTTAGTGACCCTGACTGCTAAGCCGGAGGTCGTGGGTTCGATTCCCACCCAGGACAAATCTTTGTGTGATGAGCATAAAGGTTTGTTCTGTGTCTGGGTGTAATTTATCTATAATATGTATGTATTTACAAAAAAAAATGTATTTAAGTAGTATATCCGTTGTTTAGTACCCATATCACAAGCAAATATAATTGCTTAATTTGGGACTAGATGACGCAGTGTAAATGTGGTAGAATATTATTATTATTATTCAACAAAGTCTCTTAGCAAAAGAAGAACTGACATCTATAGAAGAGCCGTGACCTTTTTGAGTAAATTCCTCATTTCAGTGCATCCAATTGCATAATGCATTCTGGTCATCTAAGTTTAAATCTATCATAGATGACGCATGATCTGAAAACAAACGCACAGTCACGATTGCCCTAGATATGGATTCAAATCGTATTTCAGCGGACTTACTCTAAAATATTAGACAGAGATAAATTCGAAAACTTTTTAATAAAAGGCAAGGGATCCGATATTACATTATTTCTAAAAAATCGCCATCAAAACTTTATGAGTTCACAATCACTAGTAATGTAGTATTTTGCCATGAATTAAAAAAAGATACATTGTAACACTCATAATGGCGATATTTTTCTTATCGAATGGGTTTGAAGCATACCCTAGTGTTGGAATTTATCAAAAGAGATTTTATGAATACTTTCAGCAAGACACGGTCATTAAAACCCAGACTCAGTCAGTAGAATTTTTTTTTGACTGTATATTGCTAGCTTAAATTAAATCCTTTCCCTTCATAGCTTTAGTGGAATTCAAGACTTTACTTAGTTTTATGTCTTGTTCTTGTTTAAAATGTCTTTATTTCATAAAAGTAAACAATACAGTGTAAGTTGGCAATAGATGCAGTTACAATCATTTAAACTATAGGAACTTTATACAGGCTAAATTTAAACACCTTTGAAAGCTTAACTAAAATGGTATTTTTTTTTTTTTTATCAATAACAAGTTAATACTAGGTACATACCAGAGTGGCAGTAATTAAAATAAGTGCTATGATGCGAGCTATAGTGATAGTTTCGCTTGTTACATGATGGTTAAGATTAAGTTATAGACTTATAAGTAAGTACGAAGAAGAAATAAAAAAAGTATGCTCCTAGTGGGTACAATAAAAATTAATGCAAAAATTAACACAGCTGACAATAATTATTAGCAATGAGCGTAAAACCAGTTATTGAGTAGCGAGAGAACTTAGTTTTATTTGTGAAAGTGGTAGATTACCCTAAATAACAATCAATTACTCGTATATAAATATTAGACTTATTTTTATACATAATTTTTCAGACTTCTAAAATTGTGTATCTTTTGCCAATAACGTGCGTTCTTGTCATCCAATTTAAACAACGATGGGTAATAGTTTACAGAGCTGTTATAAATGCCCTAATCAGAAACTACTTTGGAGCGATTAATGGCTCCGTTTAAGCAGTGACTGCCAATCCTGACAAGGGTGGGTGCCCAAACATATTTCTGTTGCCGAAGTGGTAGAGATATTTTCATCGATAGTGCGTTATCGTCGCCATTAAATTGTGGTATGTTTGACACGTGATATGGAAACTTTAATTGCTTGTATTTGGAGGTTTATTTTGTTTGTTAGATGAGGTTTCTTGGCACCGTCTTGGTACGCAATAGCGTAAGGTAATGGAAAAAGTCATTGAAATATTTTGAGCTAATGAAATGAAATGAAATCTCGTTTATTCATCTAGGTTACAAGGTAACACTTATGAAAGTCACAAGAATGTAAAAGGTTATCCGAAAAGTAGTGTCAGCAAATTTGCCTACGACCATTTATTATATAGTTTATTACAAGATTACTGTCCATCCAAAATATTTGAAATCTTATTAGGTACGCTTTTCTGTTCACTTTAGAGCTTATAATATCGATTAAATTATAATTAATAAGACTTCATTCTATAACGATATTCTGTAATGTCATTCTGTAATGCAAAATGTGGTAAAACTAAATCTTTATATCCAAAACACCATTGTATATTCGAAATAAAATGTTTCTAAATTTGAAGTTTGTCATCTTTTTGAAAACATTTCTCAAGTTTTGTCGATGTTAACTATTTTTTTTCTTCAATTAATATTAATATTCTACCACATTTACACAGCGCCATCTAGTCCCAAATTAAGCAATTATATTTGCTTGTGTTATGGGTACTAAACAACTGATATACTACTTAAATACATTTTTTTTTTAATACATACATATTATAGATAAATTACACCCAGACACAGAACAAACCTTTATGCTCAACACACAAAGATTTGTCCTGGGTGGGGATCGAACCCACGACCTCTGGTTTAACAGTCAGGGTCACTAACCACTAGACCAACAGGCCAGTCCAATAATCTTTAATTAATGTATTAACGTATTACAAATAACTAATGCAGTGGATAAAAATTTCGTTAGTATTATATACATATACATATAATAAGCTGTTACAATTTTAAACAGTCGTGAAACTTTTTAAGCAAGTACACAGTTAATTTAGTTCTTAATTCAGTGCAATATAAACAAAGAACAGCGCTTGAATGGAAATATAATTATATTTGTTAGTTGACCCGCTTCGTCGCTTCCAGTTTGGATTCATTACTCAATTTGCCGCTTGCTGAAGAGTGTAAATTTACACCAAATTCAAAGCAGTGCTTTTAAATCTGTATTTATTGCACTAACAACAGTTTTAACCGTATTTTTATCTATCTTACTAGATACTAACTGCCTCGGTGGCGCAGCGGGAAGTGTATACGACTGCTGTGCAAGAGGTCCCGGGTTCGATTCCCGGGTCGGGTGAAAATTGTATTGGGTTTTTCTATCATGAAATTCCAGTATTAAAATTTTCCGTAAACTAATGTTCCCGGTTGATGAAAATAGGCTCGCCCCCTATTTCATGGGACCAAACATAGCTGGCGAAATGTGGGTGTGAAACACCTCTGCCTACCCCTTCGGGGAAAAAGGCGTGATGCTATGTTATGTTATGTTTATGTTACTAGATACTTACTAGATAAGGTGGAAAGTTTTCCATTATTATATGATGTGCCGTGTTATATAAATAAAATCCAGAACATGTCTTGTGTACTCGAGTTTGTATAAGTTATTGAAAAAAGAAACGCAGTTAATATAAAACTGCTGATTATTTATTTATTAAAATTGAATGCCTTATTAATAATACGAGTATATTCGTTTTTGTCATTAAGCAAAATAATGCAGCAAAGTCAATCCAAATTCGATTACGTTGCAATTAGTAGTTAATTTTTTTTTTCAATCACGAAAACTATGTATATGCCCTGCGCACAAAAGTTACGTTCCGAGCCAGTGTATATTCGCAATTACTTATTAGATATTGATACATTTCTGTTTGTTTGTAATGTGTATTGTGAGCCTAAATAAATAAATACCAGGCTCCTATTAGATGAAACCAAACATAGCTAGTGAAATGTGTACTGTCTACTCCTTGGAAGAATAATGCGAGATGCTATATTGTGTTATGTTATCAAACAGTCACGAATCATCATCATCATCAGCATCCCATTAAGTCCCACTGCTAGGCTCGGGTCTCCTCTCTTCTAACTAGAGAGCTGAGAGTGTTTTCGCCATAAACCACTCACGCTGGCCTAGTGCGGTTTGGTAGATCAGACATACCCATAAAATTTCTTCTTGGGTATGTGGGTTTCCTCACGATGTTTTCTTTCACCGTTAGCAGATGGTAAGTCACATGATTAGTACATATAAATTCCACAAAGTTTAACCCAAATTGGTACTGCCAGTCACGTCACGAAGGCAAAATTATAACATAAAACATAAACATAGCATCACGCCTTTTTCCCCGAAGGGGTAGGCAGAGGTGTTTCACACCCACATTTCACCAGCTATGTTTGGTCCCATGAAACAGGGGGCGAGCCTATTGTCATCAACCGGCAACTTTTGTTTATCAAACTCCGGAAAATTTCAATAATGGAATTTCATGTTAGAAAAGTCCAATACAATTTTCACCCGACCCGGGAATCGAACCCGGGACCTCTTGCACAGCAGTCGTATACACTTCTCGCTGCGCCACCAAGGCAGTTATAATCAAAATCAATACAGATTATCTTTACTAGTGATTAATAAAAGCTGTAACGAAACATGATATAGATATTATGAGTAAATAATATAATAATAATAATATTCTACTACATTCACACAGCGCCATCTAGTCCCAAAGTAAGCAATTATATTTGCTTGTGTTATGGGTACTAAACAACTGATATACTACTTAAATACATTTTTTTTGTAAATACATACATAGATAAATTACACCCAGACACAGAACAAACCTTTATGCTCATCACACAAAGATTTGTCCTGGATGGGGATCGAACCCACGAGCTCCGGCTTAGCAGTCAGGGTCACTAACCACTAGACCAACAGGCCAGTCAAGTATGAGTATACATTATCGCATTAATCGATTCATATTTAATGAGGGTTCGATTGTTTGTTTTGAGGGGTTCTTTGTAAATAGTCTTTGTTTATTAGGTTAATATGAAATTGTGGTAGACATTAAATGTGTTGATATTCAAAGCAAATATGGTTAGCGGAAGCTTTTGGCAACTTGGACCGCGGTTCTAGTTGCTGGGTCTATTTATTTATTTTTTTCGGGAAGTGGGACCACTCTTCGTCAGCAACTCATTAAGCCCACTGTTGTGCTCGGGTCTCCTCTCCTCTAACAAGAGAGCTGAGAAGGATCACTCTTAAATGAATAAAATAATCTTTTGTTTAGGCGATGTTAGCACAATATATATCACTAAAAACAGTAAAAAAATCTATGGTCTAAGCCAAAAATAGTACACTATCTTAATTGATTGATAAATGGTCACAGTCCCTAAAGAAAAATATTACAATTAAATAGATTCGGCAACTGAAACCGAGGTCTGAGTTTATTGCGGTCCCGGTTGCCGGAAGCCTCCTCGACGAAGTAAGTGAAATAATAGGTTCCGAAATTGCTGATTCACGAAATAATAGCTTCTATGTCTACAAATAATACAAATAAATTCGAATAAAAATGCGTATCAGTTGATTTTTGAGTACATAATTATATTTATACATTTAATTTACTAAACGTCACGTTTCGCTTCGCTCCCGTCATTATTTATGTGACCACTGCTCAGCTCCTACTGGGCGTAGCGTGATGTTATATAGCCTTAACCTTCCTCGATAAATGGGCTATCCAACACTAAAAGAATTTTGAAAATCGGTTTAGTAGATCCCGAGATTACCTACCCCCTACAACGGCACAAACTGACAACTCTTTATAATATTAGTATAGATTAATTGGATGGTAATTACTATGATATAATTTTTTCACTATACATAATTTTTACTAGTTTCTCCCAACGGCTCTGCACACGTCATAATCGGCAAATAGTTGCTTAAGTGCCATTTCAGACCAATTAATGTATGTGTGTGATGAATTTCATACAGACACTTTTAGCTATTCTGTCGTGTTTGAGTAAAAAGCATCCATCGATACATCTATCCATCCATCCAGCCTAACTTTCTCATTTGTATTATTAGTAAGATTATCAGCATTTTCTCCGAAATATGTAGTTAGTTAATTTTTACCTCTAACTTGGCCATCAAATGTCTATTTATTCAGGAACTATGCGAGAATACATAAGTAATTAAGTAAATACGCGTATGTTCGGGCACGACCTTTGCTCACTCAATAATTAACGCGCACTTGACATGAACTGACCCTGTTGTATTCATAGAAGTAATGAGAATACTATAGAAATTGTATGACGCAATGACCTTCTAAATTATTTAATTAAACTGATGTAGATTTTTTGGGGTTTCGTCGATTCATACCACGAGCTGAAGTCGACGTTTCATATCTATGAACAATTGAAAATGGTTCGAAACGACGACTTCAAAAAGGATTGTTCCCGATGTATGCCGAGGAGCGAACAGCACGTAGTACGAATCAACGAAAAACCTGATTGTTTTATAGCTGACACTAGCGCCGGATGGGTCGTAACTATGATATTGCAAACTATATACTTAGTCAGAGATATGATCTGAATTGTAATTCAACTATGAATTACATTATAAAGAGTGAAACAGAAAGTCTGTGTAACAATTAATAATAGTCTAATAATTGTCTAAATTTTTTTTAAGATTGCCAAAGTTACAAAAAAAGCTATTGACTAATTTGATTTAGTTTATTTTTTATTTGTAATTAATTTATGAACAGCTGCTAAGAGTTAAGCTAATAACATTTAAGTTCAATATGTATCGTTAATGATATTATTAGTTCCATTATCTCTCGTATAGAGTTTGAGTGTCGCTAGTGGACTTCTATTTATAACCAAATTGTTATGCGAGTCTCTTGTATCCATAGCATGTTAGCCTGCCAGAAATATGCAAAACATATACAGCCCAAACCAAATAGATAACAGCGAACCATGCAAATAAGTTATCCTACATCGAAATGCCACGGTCGATACTGCCTACACCAAAATGTATTCAGTTATTTTGATATTTGAACAAACATTTTTCAATAACATAACATGATTTTGTCCAGAGAAATAGATTTATCATTTGGTTACAGAACTTGATTTGTCACAATGTAGAGGCATATAGACGATTACACCCTTTAATTGATTTCAACGAAATTTGATGATATCTACAATATTTAGTTGCTTCTGCTTGAAATATTGAAATCAGTTTTGGGTACATCAAGTATGATGTTGTTGGCAGGCAACGTTTATATCAATGCAAATATTAAAGACTCAAAAATCATCACATCTGTAGATTCACTACGAAAGAAAAATAAGACAAGATTGAACCATGCATGTAATTTCTTGAAGTAGTAGTAAAAACTGTCTGAAAAAAGCTAATATTACAATCACACAGATTATAATCTTCACAATATTCAGTGTCTTATCTTAAGAGTGTCTTTTAAATCTGAACGTTCTCTTTTGCACAATTGTACATAGAGAGGTTTCTACTGACGGTGCTCGTGCCCAGAGGACTAATAAAGTTTTAAAAAAGGCAGCTAAAGAAAACCGTGTCAAAAGCCTTTAACAGTTCGATAGTAAAGTTACATTTGGAATAGAAGTCTGAGGGGCTCTTTTGGGAATTGTTATGCTACAGTAGGAAGACTGTCGCTCAGGTTACTGGATTAGTTATTTCATTTTATATGTAGGACTAACCAATCATAAGGATCAAAATCAAGACACAGTGACAATCAACATATAATTTTGTTTTCTCTTCTCTATTGTATCGCTGTGGGAAATTCCAGGACAAACTCTTTGACTTTGCAAATGTCACGGCGTAATAACCTTCAAGGACTAATAAAGACAGTTTACAACAGATGTGTCTTGACCTTGTTACACAAAAAGAAACAAGTAGTATAATGCCGATAGCCGAAATCAAACGAGCAGCTGTAAACAACGCTACCATTAAACACTCAATATTTGGGAAATTGAGCTTCATGTTCAGACATACAAAAAAAATTTCGACATCGTATTATTCGGACACGATTTTGCTGACAGCTGAATGAAAATTTAAATATAGTAAACTCTTAAATTTTCATAAGATCTATTACCTCATGAATTTCATAAAAGTTATTCTAAGAATTTATAATGTTGCTTTAAACTCTGTCTGCCTTTTTTGACTTTGTTAGTTTACTGAAATTGTAAGACTACTAGCAAAAATACAGTGTAGCCTGTGTCTAATTAAAATCTGTTGTTCAGCAAGTGTTAAATATAGCTCATAATCAGTTTTTTCGATTTCAAAAATAGCGCCACCTACCGAATTCTAAATCACCATATTTTTTTATCTGGAACCAACTAAACTGATTACTAAAATTTCATTCAAATCAGTTCAGTAGTTTTAGAGAATACCGTAGACAAACACCTTGCCAAGTATACTTAAGATAATGAATACAAGTATAACACGCCCTACAAATATATCCTACAATAAATGCGAAAGTAAGGATAGATGGATAGATGGATATTGGTTACTCAATCATGCCAGAACGACTGAAAGAATCTATATGAAATTTCGAAGACATAAGCTACTTTTTACCCGACTGTCAGGACGGGTATTGTTTTTCGCGCGTATCTTGTATGTTTGTAAATTTCTTTATTCCCACGAATCTTCCAAACGGCTGGATGGATTTTGACAATTAGGGTATCGTTAGATTGGTCTAGAAAACCCAAGTGTCCTTAGATAGGTTTTAAGAATAAAAAGACCTTAACGGCGGGCTTTTGACGCCAAATTGTAAGAAGTTCAATTTTTTTTTAACCATACCTATCGGTTTGGGTATCAAAATCAAGAGAACCAAAAGGAGATTACTTACATATATTCAAAAAGAGATTATACATAATTGAATGGTTCCAAATTGTAAGTAGTTCTATTATTTTTTTTAACCAAACCTATCGAGTAGAGTATCAGATTATAGGGAATCAAATGGAGATTACAAATATATACATATGTTATGTATTTAAATTTAATCAGGTATAATAATATTATAATAATTTTACGGTATTTTTAGTGCGTTGCTCTCTGTTGATTTTTTGCAGTCGGGTTATTAATTTTTTTTAATAATATTTACTTGTCATATATTTTATATCCATGTAGTTATGGATTAAGAATACATCACTACCTCATATCAACCTGTGGGTGTCATAAAAGGCAACTAAGGGAGTAGTAACCTTATATAGAATAGAGCACTACGAGAGAAGTAAAATTCGAAACAAATCCTTAGTATAGGATTTGTTTCTAGAGCCAGAGTGGTATATTAGCCTAAATTCCCTCCATATTCTTTGGAGGTGATCCGTGCCCAGCAGTGGGATGCTTATGAGTTGAAATTATGAAGCTACTTTTTACCAACATACTCGTATACAGGCAAAGCCGCGAGCAAAAGCTTATATTCTTATATAAAGAGCTCGATACCACAAAGCCAATAAAGAAACATGATAAAAATAAATGGGTTGTCAAATAGAATTGTGCCGCGGGAGCCGAACCTCAGTCCCCTGGGAATCAAACACTGAACCCGCTCCTCCAGAGGCTGGATATCCTTTTATTTTCCACATCGATAGATTTACGCTACGTCAATTTTGGGCCTGTATTCAATGAATCCATCTTATGAAAATATATTTGTCAGATTCTGCACATTAATAACAAAATTATGTGGGTGAAAGTTTATGATGGTAACATTGATTATTTATTTTATTTTATTTGGGAAACAAACAGATACAGTTGAGGTTTGTAAATATGACACAGTTTCCACAAATTATTTTAGACAAATGTATACAAAATACACACACAAACGTACCTAATATTAACATTTTTTTTAAACAATTTTTATAAAGGACACTGTCCTTTAAAAAAAATGTTCTAGATTCTAAAATTTCACACAGATATTGAAAATGACCTTTAAATTTTCGAGATTGCGAGTTAAGTCCCTAATTACAAAACAAAAAAATACAAGAGTGAAAGGAAATGCAAATAGAAATCCCAAAGTAAACAGAACTTTTAATTACTTCTAAATTTGTTCTTGCTTTTTTGGAAAACCTCCGTAATCAGTCCGCTGCATCTACCTTTTGTTTTGTAATTCGACACAAATGGAATTAAAGCTACCTACTACATACATAAAACTCACTTTACCTTCTTGTTAATTGCTTCTGTCCTTAGTACAGCTGTCAAGCTTCTGAGTTTCTCAATTTAGTGTCCTGTTCGGGCTTTTCGAGCTTAGTACAGTCTGTAACATAAATCAAACGGTCAATGTTTTATGAAGACGAGTAGATAGAATATGCAGACGAAAGCAAATACTTTGACGTTGTTGTTATTTGTTTCTTCGTTTACAAAGAGGTCATACAAATTATTAAGCCTACCAATATATTTCTGTTACAGGTAAGTAATTATAGTTCGAGAAGATGGCAGCTAAATATGAAAGGCAGTTACAATGTGGATTTCATTTTGTGGTATTTGCAATTAAATATGAAGGTTCTACTGGAAAGACGTATTAACTAAGTAGAGTACTTATATTAAAACAGAAGAAATCCATACGTAAGTATTATATATTATTATTATACGTAAGTTTTATATTATGACTGGCTTGTTGGTCTAATGGTTAGTGACCCTGACTGCTAAACCGGAGGTCGTGGGTTCGATCCCCACCCAGGACAAATCTTTGTGTGAAGAGCATAAAGGTTTGTTCTGTGTCTGGGTGTAATTTATCTATAATATGTATGTATTTACAAAAAAAAAATGTATTTAAGTAGTATATCAGTTGTTTAGTACCCATAACACAAGCAAATATAATTGCTTAATTTGGGAATATTATTATAATATTATGTTCTAAGATACATTTTAAGGATATTATTATACCAGAGTGTGGATTATTGCCTAAGCCCACTCAGTATTTAAAAAAAAAACTGTCATCGAATCGTTAAAACGACCCAAAATTTTTATATTTTATTCTCTTATGGAAATAAAATTACCTATAGAATCGAAGGACTATAAAAAGAAAGTTAACTAACATACTAAACACTCATATTATTAAACAGTGAGTAACTATTGGGAGCAATAAGCCCCATGCCCTCTTGATTGACTATTAAACCCATAGATGATTCAATTTGATACTCAAGTTCCATATTGTCCATAATCAATGATCAATCAGTAAGTACCAATCGAAATATAAAACTAGAGTTTTAACTATCTTAAAATATCTTGAAGTTCAATTTAATTAAGATTCTTGCAATGGTTGGCGTGCATAAAAAGCAGTCTGAATTATTTTCAGATTATGGATTAAATATAGCACCGCACCAGCAGTACCAGTGTGGATTTGACTTTGTGGAATTTATATGTACTAGTCTATGATTTACCATCTGCTGACGGTGAAGGAAAACATCGTGAGGAAACCCACATACCCTAGAAGAAGTTCTAAGTGTATGTGTGATCACCAACCCGCATTACTAACCTACCACTAAACTAACCTAAACCCTCTCAGCTCTCTAGATAGAGGAGAGGAGACCCGAGCCCAGCAGTGGGACATTAATGGGTTGCTGAAGATGATGATGATGTTACAGGCCAAACTCTTAATCAGTCAAAAGTAGTTTTGACTGATATAACCAGTCTTTCAGTCTTCTTTTGACTGGTTAAGAGTTTTATAATAGTTAACCAAGAGAGCAATATAAAATCTAGATAAATAATAAAAAAAACCATAGGTTACATAACTTATGAAAAATTTAATTATAGGTTTTTCCATCATTCTTACCACTCCTACCTATCAATGTAAAAATGGGTCATTAGCCTTCAAAAACCTTTGCGCAAAATTATATTGACTCATTATCCTACATCAGGATGGCTTATATTAATGTCTCAGCTTATAATGTAATGGTTGGTTAAACTAATACACTTTATTAAATTATTTATCATTATACCAAGAGCCTTCCTTATTATATTAATGACTATACGTCACGAATACGAAATATAATCAAAAAGTTGAGCGTTCAACAGAATAGATACGATACAAACGCGTGGACTTTGTTAAATAAAAATGCTGTACTTGACATAGCTTGACTCAGTCTTATTAATAAAAATATATCCGTGGTAATTATTTCAATTAGATTACTGTAACCTTGAACTCATTAAATAAAAGCTGCATTTAAAGTGATTGTAAATGTGTGTGTGAGGAAAACGTCAATACTCAAAGGATGGGATTAATATTGTTAGAAATGTTTAGCTCTTACATTACTATTAGCTCTCCAGTCGCCTGTGATACAGGAATTATTATCCTAGTACAGGGATGGATAAATATTTTTAGCCACATAATATTACTAAATAAGTTCTATTATAATAATATTTGTATCTCTTTAAAATTTGAATAAATGATTTGATTTGATGGCGACGAATTAACAAGTGACCACGACTCGATTACAACCAGTCTGCCAAAAGTGAGAACTACTAAAAAGAAAAACATGACAATTAGTGTAAATATTTACAACAACAGCTATTTCTATGCTCAACCATAACCACAAGCCCCTTGGATTTTAAATATCATGAGTATTTTTCGACTAAATAATAGAGAGGACCTCTACTCACAATTTTGATATTCGATTAGTTGATTTTGATTTCGTTGTCAAATGTTTGAACAGGCACCATGCACCATATTTAAATATTCGAACATTTGATAGATGTTAAAATCCATCAATCGAGATTGCAATAATTCTTAATTAATAAATGTTATTACTCAGTTAAACAATTTTTTGATGATTCAGCTTAACATAAATAATCAGCATTATATTTTACAATTTGACATTCAATAATTTTCATTATACCTATATAATTTGACATGTAATAACTTTCATTCTATACAATTTCACATCTAATAATTTAATTTTTTATAAAATTTGACAATCATCATTTTATAGTTTGACATTAATAACACAATTGACATAAATACTTATTATTAATCTGCTAATTAAATTTACCTATATAATTAAGTTTCTATATTGCCTGAAGTGACTATGTATTTTATTTTATCTATATTAATTTTTGCATGCCTAATGGGTGGAATGTATCAGAACTGAATACCTAGCTTTAAGATCGAATATATTGTACATAATATATTCAATGCAAATAAACGATTTGATTGATTTGATTGATTGATTGATTGAATAATACTACTAGAACAGTGTTATATTTCTGCAAGTTACAACCATATAAGAGGGTTTATACACAGGAATGGCGACTTCGCAATTTAGTGTCATATTTCGTGGTTCTCGATTTTTATTATCTCATAGTAAAATAACTATAAACATTACGGATACCTACTTACTTTTTAGTAAACGTACGCGTAATTTTAAAAAAGTGTATTGAAAAAATTTAAAAAAATATCGAATCGATGTGTCAATATCTAATATTTATATAATATATAATATTCTACCACATTTACACAGCGCCATCTAGTTCCAAAGTAAGCAATTATATTTGCTTGTGGTATGGGTACTAAACAACTGATATACTACCTAAATTTTCTTTTTTTGTAAATACATACATATTATAGATAAATTACACCCAGACACAGAACAAACCATCATGTTCATCACACAAAGATTTGTCCTGGGTGGGGATCGAACCCACGACCTCCGGCTTTGCAGTCAGGGTCACTAACCACTAGACCAACAGGCCAGTCGAATATTAAATATGTAATCAAGTTTAATGCAAGAAGAAGAGCTATACTGACTGGTGAACCCTTAGTGAAATAAAAATATTTTAGTTTTAACTTGTCTTAAATATTATTAGTGACAAAATTGAAGCATGCTCAGGACCTTTTTTGGCTTCGTCTCACAAAGCAATCTTCATAATGCGATTATGTTAATAAACAAAATAAGACTTGACCTCAGCTTGTTGAGCCTATCCTCTAATAGACCTCGTGAGTCATTGAACTTTAATGATAGCCAACCTCGTTATAATCATTTCTGGACTGAAGATTTTAACCATTGGTACAAAGGAAAAAGTTAGGACTGTCAACGTGGCGCAGTGGTTAAGGTGGTCGCCTCGCCACTACATCGCCGTGCTGGGTGACGTGGGTTCGATTCCCACACGAGACAAATATTTGTGTGATTCATAGATATTTGTTTCTAGTCTGGGTGTACTTTGTGTCCGTTAGTTCCATGTTTGTAAAGCTCCCCGCGACACAGGGATTGTTCCCTAGAGCGGGCGTTGTCTTTTTAAAGAAAAAAAAAAGGAAGAAGTTGAATTAAAATTTATATAGGTGGTGATTAAAACCACATGTAAACTTCCTGAATGGAAGATATTACTTATACATTACATAGGTAGCATCACGCCCTTTTCCCCGAAAGGGTAGGTAGAGGTGCATTACACGCACAAATTGCCAGCTATGTTCAGTCCCAATAAGGGCCGAGACTATTATCATTAAACGGGCTCAAAATTGTTTCCTCACTCTAGGCTGATGCTGACAATTTCATAATAAAAAAACCCTATACTATTTTTACCTTACCCGGGAATCGAACCTTGAACCACTTGTCGTATACCCTTCCATTACGCCATCGAGGCATGAGGCAGTTACTTATACGGATATAATAATGTGAGCTACCTAATTAAATTACGGTTAATATAGCTATTGTTTCCATGGGTACAGTCCCAGGGGAGATATAATTATTTATTAGTTTCACCTTGTTTACGGTTGAAGGATTTTCATAGCTAGTATGTTAAATAATATATTCTGTGATGGCTTTGGTAGTACTGTTGCGCTATGGTGGGGTATAGCTTTCGTTGTGAGGTAATAGGTACGTTAATAACTGGTTTATTCGTATTAACACTTTTGGTGTTGTGTTTAGGGCCAATTTTTACTTTTACCTGGAGAATAAAATTGACATTTGCCTGTATAAAAAAACTGTCAAAAGTGAGTGAGTGAAGAATTGACCCTTAAAGATGACGGGATGAAAAAAAAAATATATAAAATTATATAATAGATAAAAATAATAACTTTAAAAAAAATCTCTGTTTCTAGCGAGAGATTTAAAAAATATTTAAATCATGAATATGAAAGTACATCCAGACGCACAGATCATATAGAAAAAATTCAAGTGTATACTATGGTTGCAAAATACTGTTTATCGAAATATCAGTATTATAAAATTTCAAAATATAGTTTATTCGAAGCATGAAAATAAATTTTCTTATATTTTTTAAACGTGACAAAGAATAATAATATTATTTTAATCCATCAGATGAAATGAATGCGGCCTATAAATAAAAAAAAAATGTTTGGGCTACTGAATAAGTTCTTAAAATAAGCGAGCAAATATATAAATTACATGTAAGTCATTTAGAATTTATACTTAGGCGATATAATAGTAACACATGTTTAAATAAACAAATGTACCGTCATAAAAAAAAAATACAAGCGCATATTTTTTATGAAAGTACTATCTTGGTATTTTGAATTCAATATTAAACTTAAACAGCTGATCAGATTTATAACTTTGTACTAAATAAACGATACTGTATATATTTATAAGAAAAAAAAAACCTTACACAAAAACATCACATCAAGGCTTACATACCAATGTAATTAACTCAATATAAACGCGGCACCATAATTAAATTTTACAAGAAAAATACTTACATGTGTTATCAAAATATCCAAGACGAAAATCAACAAGTAATTACTTGGAGAATAATAGTTAAACACACTTAATGCCGTCAAATATCCAACCTACATTTTTCATTGCGTGACTCGACGGGCTCACCGCAAAACTAATTTAATTATGTCTAATTCGATTACCTCAATAAGCTCCTGCCCTCCATACACACACAGTCATCCATACACACACATCCATAAACAATACACGAAAAGCCTAAATTACACAAAACAAAACACAGAATTTCTATTGGAATAGGATGTTCGATATTCAAAACTCCGATTAGATCGTACTGGTTTAAAACTTTGAAGCGCGTTCTAAATTAAAACTATTTTTACGGGTATGATTTGCATTTCGAAGTTGTTATTTTCGTGTTTATGTGTTTTAATTTATGTATTGTTTATTGACACTTGTAATTGTAAAACGTACCGTCTTTCTTGAAAGCTAGTTGGTTTATACGAGGCCTCGTATGTGCTCGCTACCTCATTCTACGCTCTAATTGACTAAGAATGTATCATGCAACTTGTATATTCTAACTTTGTTTTGTAAAATATTAAAGAAGTGTATTTGCATTCTGCTATTGCGTGATTCTGTGTGGTATTTAGAAATCATTGATCAGTTTTTTTAACTGTTTTTTACGTGATTTTATTGATGTCTGTATTACAAAGATATTGCAGTTCAAAGTTTTGTATATTCACCAACTCATTTAAATACAATGAAGATATAATCTCACGGAACATAACATAACATATAATTAATAACAAACCAAAATATTATTTCATAACAATTATAATTATTATAAAAGTTAACCCCTCATGTATAAATTTGTACTGCTATGCTGTACAAATTTATCATATTTAACTCATGAACAATGAACGTCAAGAAATTTAAAAAGAAAAATTTAAACAATACACATAAAATAAATAGTGAACAAACACAACAATACACAAACATCAACTAACTCAAAACACACAACTTCATTTTTTGAGTCTAAATATATAAATAAATATAAAAATTCTCACATACGGTCTTCTGCCGGCCAGCCGTAGAACAAGGGTACCCACACATACGCACATAATAGACTCACACAAGCGCACTAGCTAGATGCATATTGACCGTTTACTATTATTTTATGAGTTAGGTTATGGATGTCGTGTGTTTACATTGTATTACGAGAATACAATTTGGCAAATACCTAAGCCAGTAAATGTGACCGTTTGATAAAATAACGGAGGAGTAAGAAGATTTTGTAATTACTACTTTTTTTCCAAGATGTCTTAAAGAAACGAATCATAAAAAGGCGTGTTGCGTCATCGCTGCATCGTGCATCGCTGCATCGGCGCGGCGCCCTGACAATGTTACCAACAGTAAAAAAATAATACATTTACACATCTTCCTTTTTTTTTTTCTTTTTTTTTTGTTTACGTATTTATTTTATTTATTTATTTTTTTTGTATCATTTTAATTCTCATTATTTATATGTGTATTGTTTATTAATTTGTATTTATACAGTATACACACACACGACACACGGGTCGTTGACTCGCCATCCTGTCCCTGGGGCTCTGCTGAAAATCAGCGCTGTTGAGTATCCAGCAGCTGTTAGTTGCTGGCGCCACAGCATTATGCTGAGCAGAGTCCAGATTCCCACAGATGTGACATGCAGTAGGTGCAACTGGTTATATTTTTATTTTTATAATTTTTCCTTTTTGTGACGTAGGTACTATTTTTTTTTTTTGTCCAACTTGTGTCACAATTGTGGTTAATAAATGTATTTTCTTTCTTTCTTTCTATGTAGAGAAGGCAAAATGGAAATAGAACCTTTGTAAATCAAACTAAATTATAAAGAAAGCTACCCGTTTTAAATGAAGGATGCAATTCTCAAACTTTGTTTCTCTGTGCTGAACTCCATCTTATTTAGGGTCGTCCCTAAATATCGTTTATTAGTCTCTTTGCAATAGGATCCATAATATGCAACGAATTCATGTAGAGAAGTATTAAGTATTTATGTTATTTTTTTTATGGGTACTGTCATTTTGACTGGACTGGCCTATTGGTCTAGTGGTTAGTGACCCTGACTGCTAAACCGGAGGTCGTGGGTTCGATCCCCACCCAGGACAAATCTTTGTGTGAGGAGCATAAAGGTTTGTTCTGTGTCTGGGTGTAATTCATCTATAATATGTATGTAAAAAATATGTGTTTAAGTAGTATATCAGTTGTTTAGTACCCATAACACAAGCAAATATAATTGCTTAATTGGGGACTAGATGGCGCTGTGTAAATGTGGTACAATATTATTATTATTATTATTTTCAAACATTTGACACTGACATCTAAATCGACTACGTCAAATCATCATATCAGCCCAATGACGTCCACTGCTGAACATAGGCCTCACCTAATTTCCGCCACAGCGAGCGATTTTCTTTTTTGCCACATAGCCCGCAGAACTGATGGCCGATGGGGCAAAAAAGTTCTCGAGTGGCGGCCACGTATTAGAAAGCGCAGCGTGGGGCGGCCCCCCGCCAGATGGACCGACGACCTAGTAAAGGTTGCGGGTGGCCGTTGGATGCGGGCGGCACAAAATCGCTCGCTGTGGCGGAAATTAGGTGAGGCCTATGTTCAACAGTGGACGTCATTGGGCTGATATGATGATGATGATGATGAGCGATTTTCTGCCGCCCGCCGACTACGTCAAATACTTATCACAATTCCAAGTAGGTTTTCTCGTCACTCCAATTATGGTCAGACGGTTGGTAGTGTCACACATATAAACTAACTTATTCAGCTTATCAAAATTAAATATATTCTAATGCTTATTCTGCCTTCAGTTCTAACCGTGATCACATTAGCCTGCGACCACTTTTTCAGCAAACCAGATTCCGATCAGCCCCCTGATTTTGAGCTGTCGGAATATTTTCGGCCGGAAATGTCAGTTTGATAAGAGTTAAAAAACATTATGTTCAAGAAATAGATAGTTGTAGGAAAATATCTTATATTAATCAGTTTTTAATTTTCTACACGGTAGACAACTTTATAAAATTAAATAACTTAAGCCGTAAAAATACATCATACTAAGATACGAAAAAGTTTACGATCCGGGAGCAATCCGACGAGTCAGAATCAGGGGGCTGGCCAAACCGTACAGTTTGACCTGGGGGCTTACTATGAATGTCGACATTCGAATGTTCGGTTTTGATTTCCTTACATTTGATATTGAATATTAATGTAAGGAAGTTTAGATATGGTCACTGTTACTTTTGAACATTTGACAGCGACATCAAAACAGAACATTCGAATGTCGACATTCATAGTAAGCCCCCAGATCGCTATGTATGGCACACAATCGCATTAATTCCTGTTGCACGTATATTTAAATGTTTACATTCAAAATTCTCACGATATTCACAAGCTCGTTCATACAATGGAAACGCGAACTGTTCTCACAGAGGCACCGACGTAAATGATTCGTGACACGTACATACATACACTACAGAGTACAGGTGCAAACCTACGTCTATGATCAGTGTTTAGTGTCTGTGATGATTAAATGCTTTGATCTGATTGTTTTAGTGAGAAGGGGTTATGGGAAGTTGTTTTGGTTAGTGTTAAATGATTGGTGAGCTCTTTACGGTTATGGCAAGTTTGTCTAAACACATTTGTGAAAATCCTTAGCAAACAATATAGAAAGGTTTGCTCGATTTATGATTTTGCAAAATCCGTACGTAGGTCCACAGATAAGTTCAAAGACTTTTATTAGCAGACAAGCATTGGGCATTGTATATACTTTTTGGTCATACCAACATAGTATTAAAGCGGGTTCTGCTGCCAATTCTGCAGAGTGCCTCAAGAGGCGTAAACATGAGTCTTGGTGAGACTTACACTTTTGAACCTTTTGGGGTTGAAACTTTTGGACCTTGGGGGCCAAACGCTCACAAGTTTTATCGTGAAATTTGTAAGCGTGTTTCTGAGGTATCACATGACCCAAGGGCTGGCCTCTACCTGTGGCAACGCATTAGCCTTGCTATCCAACGTGGTAATGTGGCTAGCTTTGGGTACGTTTCCTCAGGAATCTGATCTTAATCAGATATTCTATTTATAGGAATTTCCTGTAAATATAGAATCTGGTTCTTTTTTTTTAATAGGTTAGCTGTGTATATTTTTAAGTTATGTGTAAATATTTTATTGACTAAAAATACATAGTATTAAGATAAAATCTTGCAAAAAGCCGAATGGAGATATTTTTTCTCCAATGGGCCCCATGGTATCTTTAGATGGGTCTTTAAAAAATTGTCTGTTGGCTAATATATTTTTTTTAATTTAGCGATCTGTTTGAATCTTTAGTCTGGTGTATGTGTCTTTTTGGTAACTTTAAAGCATTGGCTGAAATAACCGTCCGCAAGACGTGTTTGGAAGTGTTGATTATTGACTATTTACACTATTTTGGCCTAAACCCTCTCAGCTCTCTAGATAGAGGAGAGGAGTCCCGAGCCCAGCAGTGGGACATTAATGGGTTGCTGATGATGATGATGATGACACTATTCTGTGTAACAAATAAAAAATCAGCACTCAGAAAATAGAAAAGTTAATAATAATTTTTAGTACCTTTAGTACCGGATACCTAGAAATTGGCCATTGGCTCAAGCTGTATATAGCATACGTTCATAGTACATTGTAACACAACTCTAACGTCTTCATTTTGTGTCACAAAACATAAGTAAGGTCTGGGAGCTTTGGAAACTCACTCTAATAAGTGTAAAATAATTGACAACACTAAATACTAACTAGGGATAAATTTATGCCCATAAATTAAAATGCGTCATAAATATCATAATTAAAATATCAGTCACACGGTTTTAGATTTTAAATCAACTAGGGATATATATCATAGCATATTATATTATATCCCTATAGCATATCGAAATCCCATAAAATTGCCTATTCCGAACACTGGTTATAAATAAAGCTAACAGACAAAAATAGACGATTTTTTCCCCCGCACCATATCGATTACAATTTTACAATTTTTACAGGGTGCATAACGAATGTGTCTCTGACGAGTGTCAGCTTGTCATGCACATTCGTGTCACAGCGACATGTGTCTGTTGTGTCACAAGAATATTATAGAGGGGGGTTTAAGGCGGTTCGGAAATAAATGTGCTTTTGTTTTATACAATTTTAATATCTGGGATATGGCGCTACATACGGCAAGTGATAGTACTTATGGAATTACTTATTATGTGTTAGCGCTAAATCTATACAAATATTATATAGAGGTAAAATTTGTGAGTATATATTATGCCGTAGTAGTGGGTAATCTTTGACTGGCCTGTTGGTCTAGTGGTTAGTGACCATGACTGCTAAGCCGGAGGTCGTGGGTTCGATTCCCACCCAGGACAAATCTTTGTGTGATGAGCATAAAGGTTTGTTCTGTGACTGGGTGTAATTTATCTATAATAGGTATGTATTTAAAAAATAATATTTAAGTAGTATTATATCAGACTTTGTTTAGTACCCATAACACAAACAAATATAATTTCTTAATTTGGGACTAGATGGCGTTATGCGAATGTGGTAGAATATTATTATTATAATCTCGGGATCTACTGACCCGATTTCAACGGAACTTTTACTGGCGGATAGCTAATGTCACAGGAATTTTGAAAAAAATAACAGGGTTCCGTGAAAAAATAAAAAAAAACTATCTCAGCGAACGAAGTCTCGGGCACAGTTAGTCATAGAATAAAATCCATATTCAATGCAATGAACCGCTAAGTTAATAAAACTTATAAATAGTCATAACGAACTGTGGATTATAACCGCAATTGAGCCGTGACTTCACCACAATGCAGTTATTGTGTAATAGTGTTATTTCATAACGGAAGCTATCGTTATAGCAGTGTTATTTCATATTTGATTTATATAACACCCACACAGCCAAATGCACCCCTCTTCGACGTAGCAATTTAGCATTGCTGATGTCTATGTGTTCAGGTACACCTGTTGCCAACATTCAGACGTGATTGCTAAAAAAAACCGGTTAAGAGCATGCCGAATAGCACCGTTTGGTCTTGGTGTGAAACAGCCACTTCAAAAAAGGCCGTTCCGCGATTGACACCGTAGTCCCAAAGTGTCGTGGTCCCAAAGGGGAAAGACCCCAAAAGAGTGTTCCAATTGAAATTGTAACTACTATGGTAATTAAATAAAATGGCTTGAGGTTCTTCTCAAAGCTCAATCTTGTCAGTGATCTGGCTTTAGGCACAATTTGCTGACATCTGTTTTGGATTTGTATGACGTTCAAATGAAATAAAGATTATGACTATTTATCTTTATAGCGCTTACGTCCTTTTGTTGAGAAGCGCAGTTTTTCGGCAATAACTCAAAAACGGTACATCCGATCATGTTCGAAATAATTGTAGTTGGAAGCATTTATTTTTTTCAGATAGACGAAACTATAATGTTCCGTTTTTGCCATTTTGGCTTCGGAACCCTAAAAAGAAATAAACGAATATTAGTCTATAAAACACATAAGTATCATTTTCTGGTGATGTCATGAATAACATTATTATATAGTATATATATTATTATGGTATTATAATTTTTGAAGAAGTTTAAACAATAATAATATTCAACAACTATATCTCAAACAAAACCAAGTTCTATTATAGAAGCATCAGTAGAGTAACTCGTAGTGTTTCCATATAGAGCGAAGTATCGTAAAGGCACGTTTATTATGGTAACTGTATGGCGTATTGTGAGCCAGTTCTGGACTTTGAGCCTTTAGGGTTGCCAATATTATGTTTCTAGCTTTATATAAAAACTCACAGAAGAAAAATTATTAGATGAGAAATGACACCACGCAATTTTGAACTTTATTTGATAAACAGAAGATAAATAACCCAGACAGACAATTGCTCACTTAGGACCGACCCCACTGCACGCGGTCTAACCGTCAGAATTTTGAATTTTGCGTTGCGCGTTCACTGTGATCTATTCGATGGCCAAGAATCCTACACACCAAAAACAAGCAGTCTGCCAGTTCCAATGTACGCAAGTGTGAACGCGGAACGCAGAACTCGGAACTCTAACTGCTAGTGTAGTCGGCGCCTCAGTTATTAGACAATCGTCATCGACAACCCATTAAGTCCCACTGCTGGGCTCGGGCCTCCCCTCCTCTAACTAGAGAGCTGAGAGGGTTTAGGCCATAATCCACTCACGCTGGCCTAGTGCGGGTTGGTGGATCAGACATACTCATAGAGTTTCTTCTAGGGTATGTGGGTTTCCTTACGATGTTTTCCTTCACCGTTAGCAGATGGTAAGTCACTTGACTAGTACATATGAATTCCACAAAGTGTAATCCACATTGGTACTGCTGGTCGGGATGGAACTCGGACCGCGTGATCTGCACGCCGGTCCTTTATCCATTAAGCCACCATCGCTTTTCATTAGACAAAATAATATCCAAAAATTAAATTTTCTGCGACTGTGTGAAAATGTGGATGCCAAGTGATTGCAATACTAGTGATTCCTCTTAAAAAGAACTTAACGGAAAATTAACAGTCTATCTCTTCCTCTATTGCAACATAATAAATGGCTATATAAATTAAAACCGAATTTATATGACACATTTAGAAAAACTAGGAAGAGGGTATTGCTAAAAACATGAACTATATTTTTTAAATTTAAACATACCTAATTATTATACGAATACCTTACTTTTGTCTTAATTTTTTCTTCTTTTGAACTTCTAATATTATTGTATCTATACTCTATATGCTATATTGTTTTCTACACTGTAACGGCTGTCGTAAACTCTCATCTTAAAACTGAAGCTTCTCTTAACACGAATTACACCACTCGTCAGCCCTATAGTAAACAATGCGGTGACAATGATTGTGGCTCCGTCTACGTCTCACAGACAAGGGTCCCACACAATACTCGCCGGACTATTGATTCAACACACTTTTGAATGTCTACAAATACGTGTATGTGTTGAAAATCTGAAGCGAATTGTCGCATTAATAAACGCAGGTAATGGTCATGTGACTGTAGCTGAATGGTTTTGATTATTTAACACCAAAAAGATCAAGCCTCAAATAGGGTGAATTGAGATTGAGCCTGGGAAAATAGATTTAAAAAAATTGCAAATTCAATAAAGTTCACTTATTAAAGTAGTAAGTACTTTAAGTCTTAAGTTTTTTAAAAAGAGTGGCGTGAGTTTCTTGCCAGTTCTTCTCATAGCACCACCCCGTCAGCGAACTGGTCGTAGGCAAATTTGCTGACACTACTTTTCGGATAACCTGTTACATTCTTGTGACTTTCATAAGTGTTACCTTGTAACCTAGATGAATAAACGAGATTTCATTTCATTTCTTTTCGAAATACTAACATCTAAAAGTCTACAACTCAAGTATTAGACGCCTAAACTTATTCTCATAGCAGATAGCACTATAGATCTTAGAATGCAGTGGGTAATATGAAAGTGTGTACTTTGTAGAAGATAGTTACTTGTAAAATCAATTACGTTCATACCTCCAGGGGTGAGAGTTAATTATAACAGGACATTCTGCATACAAAACGGTCGCTGCTATAATGGTGTAATTTTTTTAAAAGAAAATACGTAAGTTTTAGTGCCTTTTATAGCTTAAATAGCAATCATGCCAATTATACTGTAGAGTTACTATAAAAATAATCCGTGGTTTTGGATCTAGAAGCCAAAGTAAACGCATTCAAAAGTTACAGCCGTTTGAACGTCAAGATATGCTCCATTTTTGATTTTGCATATCTTGACGATCAAAAAAGTCAATACCTATAGGATATTTCCCGTTGACCTAGAATCATAAAATTTGGAGAATACCAACCCATCTGGCCCGCGTGGTATAGTAGGCTAAATTTCCTTTTACAATGTTTGGAGGAGACCCGTGCCCAGCAGTTGGACGTTTATAAATTCTAATGATGATGATATAGTAGTACTAAAAACCAAAAAGGGCATGGAATTCAAAATGCACCCATTCTAGATAGTCCACAACCAACATTGTTTTACACGTTCTGTTTTTAATCAAGTGCGAGCAGCCGTCTGGTGTAGATGTTTCGAGCTGCAACACCTAAATCAATTTACTGTCATACGTTGTTTCACAAGATGCTGTCTTGTTTGATGAAAGTAAGGGATTGGAGTACTTTGTTTATGAGCTTTTAGATAGTGTAGTCTTTTAGATTGAATGTTGTATGCTTTAATTTTTGTAACTCGTAAACGTACCTTTGTTACTTGGTAGGTCGGATGTAAGCAATTTAGGACTTATGGTAGGTAAATTATGAAATGGAATAGAAAGAGAATGAATATTATCTTCACCTCAAACTCGAGAACCGTTAGCCTATTTGATATCAAACTTTACACACATAATTAGTCCGAAAAAAAAATTCAAACAATCAAACAATTCCAGTGATCAACGGGAATAAAACGCACAGGTGGAGCCACGGGCGAGAGCTAGTTAGTTAACTAGTTACTGCTAAGATTCATTTAAGCACATTTACTTATCTTTGGTCCCAAAATATTATAAAGAAAAATAGTGTTTTACTTCGGACGATAAAATTTTATATATTATTTTCCTTTTAACTTTTCATTCCGCACATTTTAAACGACATTCATTCTACGTCTATACCTAAGTGACGTGACTACCAAAAAACAAACACGATGAATATTGCAGTTCCAAGCTAAAGTTTTCAGACCAACTTTTAGTATTTTCATTGGTTTTTTCCGGAAAGCGGGCTGCACGATTGGGTACCAACGTGAATGGAGAGATATTTGAAGAGTACATGTAGGTACAAACCTATCCGGGTATATAATCCAGAAATTTAAGCCAAAAAAGAGAATTCACGTCAAGATGAGAGATAATAAGCTGTAAACTGATTTTAGGACCTCTGACCCTGAATATCTAACGCAGGCAAAAGATTTTATTAGACTTTTGAGACAACGCAACGTTCAGAATGCTACAATAAAGGTTTTCCAAGTTTACAGCATAAAAACTGAAATTGGACCTTAGTATCAAGGCGATTCGTGTGTTTATTGAAATTAAGTTTAATTATTATAATCTGAAAGATTGGTAAAAACCAAAAACTTTTTGATCCCAGATTTGGGAATAAATGGTAGGTATTGAGTTTTTCTGTGGAAATTCATGTTTTGTAAGTTTAGAAATGGGCTTAGTCCATGGCAATAACGTCACCGATCAATCATTTCTGATGAAACGTGGCCATGATACTCCTCTGCTTACTCCCTAGGCAAAAGGCATGATGTTATGTTATTTTATATGAATACAGTTTCGTAATCAAAAGATTCCGTATAGTGACGGATTAAAAATACATAATGTCACTAGCCCATCTCAACCTGTGGATGTCGTAAAAAGCCAATAAGGAAGAAACCTTAAATTGACAAGAGCACTGCGAGAATAGGAAAATTCGAAATAAAACCTTATACCAACCCGACTGGTATAGTATGATAAATGCCCTGCACATTATTTAGAGGAGATCCGTGCCCAGCAGTAGGCTGTATATTGAAATGATGATGATAATGATAATGAATCAAAAGAAAATCTTGAATATATAAGTTTACGAATACTTTAGGAAAATAGATCCGTTTTTTACTTATTAAATGACGTAACAAGGAAGTCCGTGACGCCATTACCTTAGACTAACTTCGATGTATCTTGAGGCAAATTGAATTTACACCGGACCGCGGCGCGCTGTGAATTTCAACAAAGGGAATTCTTGAAACTTGCTTAACGAAGTTTGGCTGCACGTAGCCAAGAGTCGCTTACGAGAGCTGAAAGATAATTTGTAGATCTTTTCTTAATTATTTATGTGTTAATAATTATTTTTATTTATATAATCTTTTACACAAGCTGATAGCGGGATTCCAAGTTGTTGATAAGCGGTATCCATCCTCCTGGTTGAAATTTGAATATTTCTTGATTTCAACCGCTTCGCGTGCTATCCTGGAGTAATCACCTCGGCGACAAATAGTGACGATCGGTGGACTGTCCCCCGATCGTCACTATTTGTCGCTGAGGTGACAAAGTAGACCAGTGTAAAGACGTAATTAGTGTAGTGTGTCGAAATACCGACAGTTCTGATAAAAATAAAAATATTGACAAAAATGAGGGTAGTCGCAGAAACCCGCGTGCATCGAGGACAACGCTCGGCAGCCACCTCAGTCAGCCCGTGACCACGATCGGTGTAATTCGATCGAAACGTCGGGCAAATAAATAAGGTATTTACTTACTATTCCTTTTAATATAATACGTGACGTAGACCCGTTTTATAATAATTTAATATGTGTACAAGTCGCGAAAGTTTAAAAGTTTTTATTACAAAATATATCTCTAAAGAAGATATAATAATATATAATATAATATTCTACCACATTTACACAGCGCCATCCAGACCCAAAGTTGCAATTATATTTGCTTGTGTTATGGGTACTAAACAACTGATATACTACTTAAATACATTTTTTTTTGTAAATTCATACATATTACAGATAAATTACACCCAGACACAGAACAAACCTTTATGCTCATCACACAAAAATTTGTCCTGGGTGGGGATCGAACCCACGACCTCCGGCTTAGCAGTCAGGGTCACTAACCACTAGACCAACAGGCCAGTCATTCATATTATGACTCTTAAAGATAAGTGTACTCATCACAAGTATAAATGCCGTATCTTTTCTTTGTACACAATTAGTAGCGATCACTCAGGTGAAGAGGACGTCAAGAACTTCCGAATTCTTCAAAAAAAAATTCAGAAACAAATGTTTGGTTTGTTACAACTTTTCGGGTATATTTTTTGAATATAATGCTATATTAGGTGCTTGTTTGTATATTGTTAAAAAACCAATGTGCATTATGTCTATTTTTATAAAATGTTCATTAATAAGCGCCTGCACTAGGGAACCAGCCTTGTATCCTATAGAAATATATAATTTCGATACCATTCTCGACACGACACCTTGTACTTATTAAGTTGAGTGCACTTATTTTTACACGTGCAGTCTGTGGGCAATCTGCCCACACACTGCACATTCGCTGAAATCGTACAGTGTCCTTCGTATTCAATATAATAACGCGTTCAGGATGCTGATGAGGTTGCCCCGTTTCTGTAGCGCGTCAGGGATGTTTGCCGAAGCTCGTGTCGATTGTTTTTACACAACAATGAGAAAACGATGCGCTTCCCTGGTGCGTTGGGTTCCGGCCAGCCCCAACAGTATTCTGCGCTGTATAGCGAGCAGACTCGACTGTTTGTATGTGAGTCACTGCTGCAAGTTTTCCACCTAGGTGCCGAGCAAGTGGTAGTGGTTCACATACAAATTATCATTATTTGTATTTGTGTTTAGAATAGGTACTAACATAGGTTTAAGAAATATTGTTACTAACACACTGAGTCTCGTTACTTGAATAAATAAATTATTATTATATTAAGTTTACGTGGTTAAGAACTCGCAATAAGCCTCCAAATTCCCAGTTTTTGCGATTACCAACGCGTAAGATTTAATTTCTATGAATCATGAATATCGCCCTCTAGTGGCAATATTTTGAAAGACAGTTTTTCAATATAAAATAACGCAATGTTGCCAAGATGCACATTTCCAAAAACACTAGGCTGTACTATACGGTGTGCAATGAAAACTATGACATAGATACTATGTAAATTGTTGTTTAAAGATTAATGTACCAACTATTCGAAGTAGGGTTAACGACTCGTTACACACATGACCATAATGTCAAATATTTAGGGTTTAACATGTACCTTAAAATACTGTGTGAATAGTTTATAAAACAGTGCTTGTGCTGAGACAGATGCTAAGTGGACTTTGATGGGCAGCCGCTAATGGCGGTCGAGGCTCCAAGCAGGAGATTCAAGCGGGTAAGTTGTTGACGTTTCAAATTTATTGAGTCGTAAAAGCTACTTTATATGCTCGTCGTAAAGATGAATTTCTCGTGTAACTACAAACTATACTGAACAAACAGTACAATAGTATACAACGTGATGTCGTATACGATCGTTATCCGTGTAGTGACGAATTAAGAATACAACCCGGGGGTGTCGTATTAGTAAGGGAGCACCTTAAGCAGACAAGAGCACTGCGAGAAAACGTAAAATCGAAACTAACCCTATACCAACCCGTCTGGCCAGCGTGGTGTAGTAGGCTAAATTCCCTCCACATTCTTTGGAAGAGACCCGTGCCCAGCAATGGGACGTTTATGGGTTGAAATGATGATGATGATGATACGATGTGGGTGTAATGTTCTCAGCCTACTCGTTGTGGGATAAAAAAAGTCTTGATACTATGTTATATTAAGGTGAAGGAAAACATCTTTAGGGAACCCATTGTACCTTATCTACCTTTGACCTTTGATTATGCCTGATCTACCAACCGCTCTCTCAGCTCTCTAGATTTTTTGTTTATCATAATAAAGGTATTGCATCACAATATCATAAAAAATGTTTCGAGAAACCAAAGAGGTTTTTATGATATCTATACTAATATTATAAGCTGAAGAGTTTGCTTGAACTCAAGAACTACTGGTCTGATTTGAAAAGTTTTTTTAGTGTTAGATACCCCATTTATCTAGAAAGGTTATAAGCTATATAACATCACGCTACGGCTAATAGGAGCTGAGCAGTTGGCAAATAAAAACCAATGGGAACCAAGCCCCACACGAGTTCTAGTATCAATTTAAAGGAGAGGAATCCATATCTAGCAGGGCGACATTAGTGTAATGATAAAACTTTTTTACCGAGTTTTGACTGAGTTGAAACCTCTAGAGCCTATGCTTTAGACAGGGGTATCAACCATCGGCCGCCACTCATTATTACAACGTCGGAGGCTGCACATCTTAAGGAAATACTTAGCAACTCATCACACAAAATTGAAACAGACAAACATTGTTCTTGTCAAAATAATGTTCTTACAGGAACTGTTGTAGAGTACATTAGCACCAAGGGTCTAAAAGAGCCTGTCAGAGAGTATTGCGGTTGAAGTATTGGAGAGAATTTGTTAGTTACTTTTGTTAGGTAAACAGTTTGTTTATGAAAAGATTAAAACAAAGTTGAGATGAGTTTGACTAGCCTGTTGGTCTAGTGGTTAGTGACCCTGACTGCTAAGCCGGAGGTTGTGGGTTCGATCCCCACCCAGGACAAATCTTTATGTGATGAGCATTAAGGTTTGTTCTGTGTCTGGGTGTAATTTATCTATAATATGTATTTAAGTAGTACAACTGCCTCGGTCGCGCAGCGGGAAGTGTATACGACTGCTGTGCAAGAGGTCCTGGGTTCGATTCCCGGATCGGGTGAAAATGGTATTGGGTTTTTCTATCATGAAATTCCAGTAGGTATTAAGATTTTCCCGGAGTTTGGTAAACAAATGTACCCGGTTGATGACAATAGGCTCGCCCCCTATTTCATGGGACCAAACAAATGTGGGTGTGAAACACCTCTGCTTACCCCTTCAGGCAAAAAGGCGTGATGATATGTTATGTTTTATGTTTAAGTAGTATATCAGTTGTTTAGTACCCATTACACAAGCAAATAATATAATTGCTTACTTTGGGACTAGATGGCGCTGTGTGAATGTGGTAAGAATATTTTCATTCATCAGCAACCCATTAATGTCCCACTGCTGGGCTCGGGTCTCCTGAGCTGAGAGGAGAGAGAGAGAGAGCTGAGAGGGTTTTAGGCCATAATCCACACACGCTGGCCTACTGCGGGTTGGTGGATCAGACATACCCATAGAATTTCTTCTAGAGTATGTGGGTTTCCTCACGATGTTTTCCTTCACCGTTAGCAGATGGTAAGTCACATGACTAGTACATATAAATTCCACAAAGTGAAATCCAAACACGCGGTCCGAGTTCGATTCCGACCAGCAGTACCAATTACTGCTGGTCGGAATCGAACTCGGACCGCGTGTTTTACACGCCAGTCTCTTATCCATTCAGCCACCATCGCTTGTAAGAATATTATATTATTATTATTATAAGTAATAGGGAAGGCCTTTAGGACCATATTTATTACTATCATCTTTGGGTTAGATGCCATGAGAGGCTACTTCGCTATGGCAAGCAGTTATTGACCTATTCTAGCGCCCACACATATTTTTACACTTTCAATCAGTCCACAAACAGCCTCAATCTCTCCTACATACATTTCCAGTATACATATAAATCTTGGACTCATCCAATATGATAATAAACGTCTGTCCGGCAGTGGGAACATCATAAAAGCAGAAATCCAATAACACTAGTGATCCGTGCAGATTTTGTGAGAGCGAAGATTATTATAGAGTAGGTATTATCGCAGATACGTCTTAAATTAGCTTCGTGTTTTGTGTCTAAGTTAAAAAATAGTAAACAAGTGACACAAAATATAGATCTAATGATATTATATTGATATTTATCTGTAAGTTTGTTTATAATAAATAAATAAATTTCATGTCATCATCATCATCATGCGTGTTATGGCGCGTGTTAGGAGAGGTCTATGTCCAGCAGTGCAATAGGCTGAGATGATGATGATGATGATGATCATCAACATCACACGCATCAGCCTAATGACGTCCACTACTAGATGGCCCCCCGCTAGGTGGATTATTATTGCGATGAAATTAATACAATTATTTTACATTCTAAATTATTAAGTATTTATACCATGTTTTTTTTATTTTATTCTTCCACTTAGACTTCATCCACACAGAACCTTCAGTAAATTCAGGACTAGTGTAATGTTATGAACTAATATAAATTCAGCTGCGATTTCTTTAAGATAATAAAATCATAAGATAGGTAGAGATATATCACATCCACATTTCGCCCGCTATTTTAGGTCCTAATCGAATCTTCTTCGTTGCAGTTCTAAATACTCTCGCATCCCGCTGCGTTTTGTGATGGTGGCCAAATGGATTAGTGAATGACATGCTACTGACATGTAAATCATACGGTCTGAGTACGATTCCGATCGGCAGTTTCAATGTGGATAAGGAATAGTCAAGTGACTTATCATGTAAAAGTGAAGGAAAACATCGTGAGGAAACCCATATACCCTAGAATAAATTCTAAGTGTATGTGTGCGTGCTACAATAGATCAGTAACTACCTAATCGACGTAACAAAAGTCGCTCATGGCATCTAATCCAAAAAATAATTATATTTCTTTTTTCTAATGACACGTCGTATCTGAAATTCACCTTCTAGTCTATGTCCTAGATAGAGAAGCAATATCAAACGTATTGAAGCAGTGGCTCTCGCGTCGCGTGCTGCCGGCCTCGTGGATCACCGGAATTTATTACTTTCCTATCATTCGGATATGTTTTACACTTACCAATGTTTGCCTAAGCGATATATGGCAATATATCTCACTATATCTGCCTTATTGTCTAACGAAATAGGCCAGTGGTGCGCATGCGATTGATATATTAACTAGTTCGTTTTGTTGTTGATTTTGTTTTGAATGACGTCATCATCATATCAGCCCAATGACTTCCACTGTTAAACATAGGCCTCACCTAATTTCCGCCATAATGAATGACATATTGGAAGATAATACTTACAATATGGCATCACGTCATTTTCTCTTAGAGTAGACAGATATGCATCTTACATTTTGAATTAGTGTACTACATTTTGAACTACGAGCACCTAACCTATGTGTTACTAATCACCATGGTTAAGTTTTATATTTTGTACTAACGAAATTTATATATTTTGATATTGAATACACCTTAAATAGACAAAAGCACTGCAAAAAAAGGAAAATTTGAAACAAAACCGTATACCAACCCGTATGGCCAGCGTGGTGTTGTAGGCTAAATTCCCCCAATTCCCTTCACTATTTTTGGAGGAGACCCGTGTCCAGTAGTGGGACGTTTTATGGGTTGAGATGACGATGTGACGAATTTCAAACAGATCTATTTAGCCGTTCTGGAATGATTGAGTAACAAACAATCATCTATCCATCCATTCATCCTAACTTTCGCATTTGTAATATTAGTAAGATTATCAGCATTTTCTCCGAAATAATAAGAAGTTAATTAATTTTTACCTCTAACTTCGCCATCAAACCCGCCCATATTTATGTATCTATGTTCGTCGGAGTAGTCATATCACTCTTTATATTATTTGTGCAAAGTTTCATATCAATTGGGCTAACGGTTCTTGATATTTAGGTGAACATATACACACACATACATTACTACTACTTTTATATAACTATAGATATGAATTTCTATGAGCATAATTATGTAGCTTGAGACGAAATGAATTTTATTTTTTATTATTTATTTTTACAGTAAGGTCTGTTGTAAGTTATTTTATGCGTCCATTTTTAATTATTGTGACTTTTATAGAAGTTTAGTCTCAATAAATTCACTTCACATTCATTCATTGTAAAAATAATAAAGAAACCTATATAATCTACTACACTTTAACTAAAAGTGTCATAAAATCAGATTGCAATAACCAATATAAAAAACTCTTAATGATTTATTATTATTTTAATTTAGAATTGATTCCTGTAGAAAAAAGTTTTGATACTTTTGGTATTAAGATAGTGTAAAAACTTTGAATATGCTCTGCAGCAATCAATTATACATCCAACAACTTCACAACTACAATCTGTCACCATTTTACTCTCGTCGTTATATTTTAACTTAATGCGAAGGCATCTCACAAAATTGTCACCTAAGTGATATTTAATGGTACCAATAATTTTCCTAATGGTCTCTTAAACAGTTTTCCACTTCGCCGATAGAGTAAAATTGAAAGCTGAATTTACTGCACCTTGATTTTTTGCTTACATAGAAATAATTTCTCATAAAAGTTTTTGGTTTTACTTTAGTATCTAGTCAGCCTTTATTTGCTAGAGTGTAAAGTACAACAACATAACATAGCATATCTTTTTTACTCTAAGGGTAAGTAGAGGTGTAACCCACCCACATTTTGCCTGTAGTTAGGTCCCATATAATAAATACATTAACCGGGTATATTGTCAGACTTTTTTTGTTATGACCACGACGATAGCAAACAGAAGTATTTACGTACATCCTGCCTGATGGTAAGCGGTTACCGTAGCCTCTGGACGCTTGCAACACCAGGGCCATCGCGAGCGCGTTGCCGACCATTCACTCCTTTTTTGAAGATTGAACTGCGATATTGTATTGATAAGTTCATGATTATTCTTTAGAAAAACCCATTATCATGTTTGTCTGACCTTGAAAACGAACCCAGAAATTCTTGCAGTGTGGTCTTGTACACTTTCGCTTCACCTCCGAGGCAGAAGAGTCAGTTACCAAATAATCATCAATGTAGTACTGATATAACTACACAGAATATCATCATCATTTCAACCCATAAACGTCCCACTATTAGCCACGGGTTTTCTCCAAATAATGTGAAAGGTATTTAGCCTAGTATACAACGTTGGCCAGACAGGTTGGTATAGGGTTTGTTTTCTCGCAGTGCTCTTGTCTGCATATGGTTGTTGCCTCACCTTTATCGACACCCGCCATGGTAAGCCCGAATTAAATGTCGCGTGTAGCATAAAATAGGAGACCATAGCCTTAAATACACTTACAATGAAGGAAATAACTATCAGCAGCATTTCAGAGAAATCCATATAATTCGTTCACAATGAAATCCATATAATATTTGAGACACTTAGGTCTTAGACAGTGCAGGCCAAAGTGATGCCTTAGCATTATGTCCAATGGGAATTTACTTCCAAATATGTGTTATCAAAAAGAATTATTAAAACAAAAACCAAACATCTTTTCTTACAATAACACAAACTTAAAACAATAACTTCCTTTACACCAATATTTTCATTTACTTCTTCGCCGGTTTGGCCTCTTGTTTCTTCTTAGTAGCAGACAGAATACGTAGTTGAGTTTCAAAAATAATTGCATTATCTCTTTCTTCTAATGCTACTTGCAAATTAGGTGCCCATTCTGGGTCTGCAATTAGAAAATATAAAACAATCATCATCATCACCATCAGCAACTCATTATTGTCCCACTGCTTTGCATAGGTCTTATCTATCTACAGAGCTGAGAGAGTAAAGGTCATAATCCACACAATATGCTAGCTTAGTGCGGGTTGATGGATCAGACATACCTTTAGAATTTCTTCTAGGGTACGTGGGTTTTCTCACGATGTTTTCCATCACCGTTAGAAGCTAATAGTAAGCCACTAACATAAATTAATATAAATGCCACAAAGTTGAAATCTACAATGGCATTGCTGGTCGGAATCGAACTTTGACGGCATGATTTTCATGTCAGCTGCTTATTCATCCAGCCAACATCGATTTTTAAAACAATAACACCCAGAATATAATTTATGCAATCAATTGTTAATAAAGTTAAGTACGATTTCAGTAACATTCTGTAGAGGTCTACTGCTGAACCTATGTTCAATAGTAAGACCTTGGGGCAGGTTCGATGTCTTCTTCCCCGATGCACCTGGACGCTGTCATTTGGAGTTAGTGCCCGCAAGGGCCTGAGTGTGCCTTGAGTTGTAGGACGGTGCACAGGGGGCTTTTAGTGGGTATTCCGGTCCGTTGGTATTCTTTGAGTCTCTTTGGGCCGGCGAATCCCACATAACCATCTCGTTCTCCGCACGGGGCGGTATGCATAACGCATTTTCCCCCGTAAAAAAAAAAGGATTCTATATCTTCTCCCTTATTTTCACATCAACCGATTCTAGGCAATCTAACTTATAGGATATCTCTACTGGTTAAATTAATTAAAATATTCTACTCATACTATCTAGTCATCCTACACTAATTCTTGTCGGACGTAGTCACTACCCGATAGCTTTTAATTTACACATTATACAGAATTAAAACCATCAACATTTTTAATATTACATACCAATAAATAGCTTTTCTATCAAACGAATCCTTTCCATCTGCCTGCCAAGCATATGAATTTCGTTGTAAAACTGCAATTCTTTCATACGATCGAGGGCTGCTTCGATACGTGCTTGTCTGTCGTTTCTGGCTGCTTCTGCCATATTCGGGGTTATCACCACACTAGAGAAATAACCAACTTATTAAAATTTAACGGTATAAACTAAGCAAAAGTAGAAATAATAGGATTCAACTTTTTTCACAAAAAAATGTAATACCCAAAAGGAAGATAAGTATTAAAATTATAAACCATGCATGTTCTTGCAAATCTTTGGTGCATAATGGCACGAAGTCAAGAGGTTTGAATTTATCACGGAGCTGTTCTGGCATCTGGAGGTACTTAGGTTCTTCAATTTCTTCTTCAGCCTCCTCGATATGTTCCATCGCTGTTAGGATAAAAGAATTTTTCAGATTGACCGTACGCTTTGTTGCTATACACAACAGAATTGTTATATGCTTTTATTTTACTTCGGAGTTCCACAATAATACTACGAGCTGTCTACGAGAGGTATACGGTCTACGAGGGCATAGGGGATAACCCCCATTGAGCGACTTGTCTTGACTTGACTTGAGAGCGGAGAGATAATAGATGAATAATTTTTTCATTAATATTAAAACAACTAAATAGTAATAAATAAAAAAAAAACTAACACGATAATATTATTAGGACTGCGGAGTCCTAATAATATTATCGTGTTAGTTTTTTTTTTATTTATTACTATTTAGTTGTTTTAATATTAATGAAAAAATTATTCATCTATTATTATATTAATTATCTAAATTAATGATTCTCTCTAAGGTAAGAAGTAAACCCGGTCTTTTTGGAAGGCCCAGGTGGGGACAGAGGTCCAACACGCATTACACGCAGAGGCCATTATTATTATCATTAAAAATAGTTATACTTACATACATTTATAGTAGCAGGAGATGGACCTTGTGCTTGTGTTATTTGAGCTAAAAATAAATATTAAAAAAAAATAATCAAGTCCTTTCGCTCATAGGTCTCTCATTGGATTTTATCATCATCACCATTTCAACCCATAAACATCCCACTGTTGGCCATAGGGCTCTTCCAAAGAATGTGGAGATCATTGGATTTAAGTAATTTAAAATATAATTTTTATTTTTTGTAATTTTTTACAACACTGCTTAATTCCGCGTAGTGACGGATTAAGGATACACGAAGTCAACCCAAGGTGTCGTAAAAGGCGACTAAAGGCATAACCTTTTGTAGACAAGAGCTCTGCAAGAAAAGGAAAATTCGAAATAAATCCTATACCAATCCGGTCAGCGTGGTATAATAGGCTTAATTACCTCCACATTCTTTGGAGGAAACCTGTGCCCAGCGGTGGGACATTTATGGTTTGAAATGATGATGAATCAATGAATGATGATGACAGCACTGCTTAATAAATCATTTTGTAGACAGAGATGGGTATTACGCGCCTTAATGGTGCGTTTCGATTAATTAATTATTTTGGTGCCACGATACATAGTTTTTTTTTTGCACAATTTCTACCCGCCATTGTCATATATATTTGCTCGACATTTGAAATTTCAACTTTTTTTCTTATAAGTACTCTCAAAAATTTCACTCGCGCTTAGTAAATAATTACTTTTCATTCTAATATGGGTATATCACGGAAAAAACAGCGAAAGTTCAAATAAGACGAAATGTCATGATAACTTTTTTGAAACATAAAGAAACTGAGTTTGATTCAAATTATTCCAGAGGTTTATAACTTAAGTCTTAAGATTGCCGCATACCAATTCTCTCTTCTCTCATTTAGATAGTGTAGATATTTTTTTATAAAAAACTAAAATAAAAATTGTCAATGTCAAATTACCTCCGCTTTAACTCACAAGTTTTGATGAAACTCTTACCAAATGGTGGGTGCTTTAAGGGGATTTTCGCAACGTTACACTAATACTCGACTCACAAAAGCTGAAAAGGTTCAGTACCTAATTGGCTGCCTCTCTGGAAAATCACTTAGTGCCACATTCAGAGACGTCAATTAGCAGCAATCCGTCATTAACACAATTTTTTCATTGAATAATTGTCTTTAGGCGTATATTAAATGTTTTTTTACGAAATACACTTTAAAATTAAGTAACATCTCTGAGTACGGCAGTTACCCCCTTATTACAAATTAGGGACTAAGCATTAAGCCAGGTTTAAATTGACAACTTTGACACAAAAACAATGACCTAATGTTGTTGATGTTTGTTAAAGAATTACCGCTAGCTCTGAAAATTATGATATCGTCTGGAAATAGAATAGAATAACACAATACATACGTTCTTCTTCTTCTTTCACTTCTTCCATTGGCATTTCATTGAACAATGTTAGCTAAAAACAAATAAAATTTTAGTAGTATACATTTTTAAGATTAAGAACATGGCATCGAATAGGTGCTTTAATAGATTCCTTTCATATATTTATTGTCAACAACTGATGCATCTATAAAAACCGAGGAAGAGCATGTTAGATCATGTTCAATGTAGGGTTCCGCAGTAAAAGAGCTTATCTTCATAGCGCTTACGTCTTTTTATTGAGAAGCGCAATTTTCGGCAATAACTTAAAAACGATATATCCGATCATGTTCAAAATAATTTTGGTTGAAAGTCTGAAAAAATCACAAAGATAACGCATCTTTCTGATTTTTTTCATATTTTTAGGTTTTATGGTTTAGAAAATAGAGGGGGGACAGTTTGTACTACTTTCGGAGCGTTTATTTTTGAAAATTGGAGTATGAAACACATGCCAATTTTTGCATCCAGGACCCAAATCCATCCAAAAATTCAACCCTTAAAAATACTTATTTTTATTATTTAACTACCAAACTGACTGGCCTGTTGGTCTAGTGGTTAGTGACCCTGACTGCTAAGCCGGAAGTCGTGGGTTCGATCCCCACCCAGGATAAATCTTTGTGTGATGAGCATAAAGGTTTGTTCTGTGTCTGGGTGTAATTTATCTATAATATGTATGTATTTACAAAAAAAAAATGTATTTAAGTAGTATATCAGTTGTTTAGTACCCATAACACAAGCAAATATAATTGCTTACTTTGGGACTAGATGGCGCTGTGTGAATGTGATAGAATATTATTATTATATTATTATTAAACCTAGTAGCGGACCATACAAGATACCTATTTTCCAAATTTCATCGATAATTTTATCGAGTAATTTTTTATAAGAATTTGACTGATTGACTGAATTATTTGTATACAGGCAATACAAGGAACGTGAAATTAAACACATACAAAATTCCCTATATTTATAAAAGTTATAAAAGTTTGAGGAAAACCGACTAGAAAACATGGATTTGAAATAACAAATCCGAAAAGAGCGATCCAAGATCTCATATAATTATAGAAAGAAAGAAGAAAAAAGAAAGAAAGGTCTAGCGAGCCACATAAGGGCTCATGCTAGAAATTGAATCGTTATTATATTCTTTTTTTCTAGCATTATTAAAACCAACTTATTCCTATACAGGGTGTATACGACGGTACGACATTAAATGAAACCACGTGTAGTATGTGATGTTAGAAGGCTATACCAAAAAAAATAAACAGAAATTTGCAATAGTTTAGACGCAAATGTACTTTCTTTATGTCACAGTTGTTCACAGTTTTAAACAACCTGTTGGTATTTACGTTGATCGTATGTTGTCATTACGTCATTCAATTCATTTAAATATCTCTGACTCTTTCATATTATCTTATCTCTTACTCTGTTCCGCACTGTTGTCGTCGTCATGTCGAAAACGTCATGATAGAAAAATAATGTGTAGTTTTATATTCTTAAATTTTTCGACTTTAAATAATGTGTACCTTTGTTTTTTTTTTTCCTTTTTTTTTAATAATTTATATTAGAATATGTTTATAAGGGTTAACACTGGCTGCCTTGTCATTTAATGTCGTATCGTCGTATACACCCTGTATACCATAAATAAACGTAATAAATAGTCTGGGTCGCCGTCATCGAAAACGATGAGGAGGACTATATAATATACAAAAGAAATCTATGTTTCAAGTTTTTAGACCCAGCGGCTTAGGCTGTGTATAATTGATGTACCAGATACACCAGTCAGTAATTAATAATATATATAATAATAATATTCTACCACATTCACACAGCGCCATCTAGTCCCAAAGTAAGCAATTATAATGCTTGTGTTATGGGTACTAAACAACTGATATACTACTGTAAATACATACATATTATAGATAAATTACACCCAGACACAGAACAAACCTTTATGCTCATCACACAAAGATTTGTCCTGGGTGGGGATCGAACCTACGACCTCCGGCTTAGCAGTCAGGGTCACTAACCACTAGACCAACAGGCCAGTCAGTAATTCAGTCAGCTTCTCTTTTTATATACACATATAGATAATGTACTTAAGTCCCAAATAAATCAAAACATAATAATCAACATGTGTAAACCGACTTACTTCAGTTGCACTATAAAAGCTTTCAGAAGGAGGTGCTGGTTCCAAATTTTCATCGCGGAATTCTTTTCTGTGAATAGATAAAGTTTGTGACCAATGTTCATGCAATCATCAATGTCTAAAGATTTGAGCTTGTATAGTTTAATACATATTGTCACTACCCTATCTCAACCCGTGGGTGTCGTAAAAAGCGACTAAAGGAGTAGGATCTTATGCAGACAAGAGCACTATTCGAAACAAATCCTATACCAACTCGTCTGGCCAGCGTGGTATAGCAGGCTAAATTCCCTTCACATTCTTTGGTGGAGACCCATGCCCAGCAGTGAGACGTTTATGGGTTGTAACGATTGTGATGGCTAGTTTGGGACACCATTAGGTACGATTCAGACCAACCGGCTCGCATCGGGCCGGGCCGGGCGGCGTTTTACAATGCGGTAAAGAATATTGAAATGTATCAACAGTAATTACAGTTCATATTTGCATGCAACTTACGCATAGTAACCTCCGTCGGCATCCCGCGACGCGTCGCGACGTGGCGCAGAATGCATTCGGCTGTCGCGACGGCCGACCGGCTCCGACCGGCTCCGAAGACGCCGTCGGCATCCAATCGGCTGCCGTCGGGTCCGTTCGGAGCCGGTCGGCCGTGTGTCGTACGGAGATTATGGTGCAACAACAGCTAGCGAATTATTCAAGTTGTGTTCTTCAAGCGACAGTTTACAAGTCAAAAATGGATACGGAAGAAAAACTAATTTCTTTAGTTCAGACACATGATTGTGCGGACGCTGCCGGCTGCCGCGGCACCCGTACGGCTACAGCGGCAGCCATACGCATGCCGCGGTAGCGGTACGACTCCGACGGACGCGTACGGCTGCTGCGGCACGCGTACGGCTCCGTTCCGATGCGGCGCGACGCGAGCCGGTTGGTCTGAATCGTACCTTAGAAGATAAAAGAAGACAAGATCATACTATCTGTCATTAAGCTTCTATCGGAACCAATTCCGAAGCTTCGGTTGTCAAATTATATTGAATAACATGATAGCCGAAGTTCCATTCCAAATCGATAATAATAAAGACAGTAAACATCTCAGCTCCGCGGCACAATCGCTCGCTGTGGCGGAAATTAGGTGAGGCCTATGTCCAGCAGTGGACATATGATGGATGATGAACCCTTACATTTACATTTTGTTACTATCTTATTTCCAAATTTTATTTCAATTTTATTTCCAAAACCAAAGGAGCCAAATTTTTTTCTTGTGACATTTGCTATCCGACAGTACATGTCTCACGAAATCGGTTCAGTAGTTTCAAAAATTATTCAAGTGTGTTTTTGTTCTAATTAAATTACATACTTTCATACGCCTACTCTAACAAGATGTAATTTTGATTTACAAACGGACACTTCAATTTTATATTATTAATTTATTTGTATAGATATATATGTGCAGATAATATATCAACTTTACAGACCTGATTGCAGCGCCTCGTTTATTTCTGCCTGGTTCGTTTAGTTCCCATAGTTGTCTGGCGTTAGCAAACTTTAGCTCAAAATCATTGTCTCTTATAGCAACGTTGCCTGTTCCAACGGATAACGAACATTCTAGTTCTACATAAGCATCACCAGGTAAAGGTTCATTAACTTGCAGCGATGGTGTTGCGGGTCGTTTATTTTTATCTTTAGATGCACTTTGTTTTCCCGAACTTGGCTAGAAGAACATAATTATTGAAATCGACCCTGCGGATCTTGCATCGGCAAGCGTTCATTATGACCCTGTGGAACTTGCACCGGCAAGCATTGATTACGAGTTACGACCCTGTGGAACTTGCACCGGCAAGCATTGATTACGAGTTACGACCCTGTGGAACTTGCACCGGAAAGCATTGATTACGAGTTACGACCCTGTGGAACTTGCACCGGCAAGCATTGATTACGACCCTGCGGAACTTGCACATGCAAGCATTGATTACGAGTTACGACCCTGTGGAACTTGCACCGGCAAGCATTGATTACGAGTTACGACCCTGTGGAACTTGCACCGGCAAGCATTGATTACGAGTTACGACCCTGCGGAACTTGCACATGCAAGCATTGATTACGAGTTACGACCCTGCGGAACTTGCACATGCAAGCATTGATTACGAGTTACGACCCTGCAGAACTTGCACCGGCAAGCATTGATTACGAGTTACGACCCTGTGGCTCTTGCACCGGCAAGCATTGATTACGAGTTACGACCCTGTGGAACTTGCACCGGCAAGCATTGATTACGAGTTACGACCCTGTGGAACTTGCACCGGCAAGCATTGATTACGAGTTACGACCCTGTGGCACTTGCACCGGCAAGCATTGATTACGAGTTACGACCCTGTGGAACTTGCACCGGCAAGCATTGATTACGAGTTACGACCCTGTGGAACTTGCACCGGCAAGCATTGATTACGAGTTACGACCCTGTGGCTCTTGCACCGGCAAGCATTGATTACGAGTTACGACCCTGTGGAACTTGCACCGGCAAGCATTGATTACGAGTTACGACCCTGTGGAACTTGCACCGGCAAGCATTGATTACGAGTTACGACCCTGTGGCTCTTGCACCGGCAAGCATTGATTACGAGTTACGACCCTGTGGAACTTGCACCGGCAAGCATTGATTACGAGTTACGACCCTGTGGAACTTGCACCGGCAAGCATTGATTACGAGTTACGACCCTGTGGCTCTTGCACCGGCAAGCATTGATTACGAGTTACGACCCTGTGGAACTTGCACCGGCAAGCATTGATTACGAGTTACGACCCTGTGGAACTTGCACCGGCAAGCATTGATTACGAGTTACGACCCTGTGGAACTTGCACCGGCAAGCATTGATTACGAGTTACGACCCTGTGGAACTTGCACCGGCAAGCATTGATTACGAGTTACGACCCTGTGGCTCTTGCACCGGCAAGCATTGATTACGAGTTACGACCCTGTGGCTCTTGCACCGGCAAGCATTGATTACGACCCTGCGGAACTTGCACATGCAAGCATTGATTACGAGTTACGACCCTGTGGCTCTTGCACCGGCAAGCATTGATTACGACCCTGCGGAACTTGCACATGCAAGCATTGATTACGAGTTACGACCCTGTGGAACTTGCACCGGCAAGCATTGATTACGAGTTACGACCCTGTGGAACTTGCACCGGCAAGCATTGATTACGAGTTACGACCCTGTGGCTCTTGCACCGGCAAGCATTGATTACGAGTTACGACCCTGTGGAACTTGCACCGGCAAGCATTGATTACGAGTTACGACCCTGTGGAACTTGCACCGGCAAGCATTGATTACGAGTTACGACCCTGTGGAACTTGCACCGGCAAGCATTGATTACGAGTTACGACCCTGTGGCACTTGCACCGGCAAGCATTGATTACGAGTTACGACCCTGTGGAACTTGCACCGGCAAGCATTGATTACGAGTTACGACCCTGTGGCACTTGCACCGGCAAGCATTGATTACGAGTTACGACCCTGTGGAACTTGCACCGGCAAGCATTGATTACGAGTTACGACCCTGTGGAACTTGCACCGGCAAGCATTGATTACGAGTTACGACCCTGTGGCTCTTGCACCGGCAAGCATTGATTACGAGTTACGACCCTGTGGAACTTGCACCGGCAAGCATTGATTACGAGTTACGACCCTGTGGCTCTTGCACCGGCAAGCATTGATTACGAGTTACGACCCTGTGGAACTTGCACCGGCAAGCATTGATTACGAGTTACGACCCTGTGGAACTTGCACCGGCAAGCATTGATTACGAGTTACGACCCTGTGGAACTTGCACCGGCAAGCATTGATTACGAGTTACGACCCTGTGGAACTTGCACCGGCAAGCATTGATTACGAGTTACGACCCTGTGGAACTTGCACCGGCAAGCATTGATTACGAGTTACGACCCTGTGGAACTTGCACCGGCAAGCATTGATTACGAGTTACGACCCTGTGGAACTTGCACCGGCAAGCATTGATTACGAGTTACGACCCTGTGGAACTTGCACCGGCAAGCATTGATTACGAGTTACGACCCTGTGGAACTTGCACCGGCAAGCATTGATTACGAGTTACGACCCTGTGGCTCTTGCACCGGCAAGCATTGATTACGAGTTACGACCCTGTGGCTCTTGCACCGGCAAGCATTGATTACGAGTTACGACCCTGTGGCTCTTGCACCGGCAAGCATTGATTACGAGTTACGACCCTGTGGCTCTTGCACCGGCAAGCATTGATTACGAGTTACGACCCTGTGGCTCTTGCACCGGCAAGCATTGATTACGACTCTACGGAACTTGCACCGGCAAGCGCAGCGTCCACCCACAAGGTGGACAGATGATATTCTGATCTGAACTGCAGAATCGCGCTTTATTGGCAATCTCTTGAAAAAGTCTATGTCTAACAGTAGAGGACATACGGCTGACGTAATTAAGATGATGATACACCATGCTAACACGCTTAAAATTGACGATTGATTGTTAGACGTTGCAGCGTGTATGTCAGGGGGTACATATGCGCTGGATTAGGCATGGGCCTCATCTAACGGCACTGAATCGCACTTTCATATGTTTCTATACCTTTCTGTCACTTAGAACCATCATTTACTGGAGCAAGAACGAGAGAGGGAGTACGACTCTATGTTACTCTAGTAAATGACGTTTATAAGAGTCCGTGTTGTGACGGATTAAGAATATGTAATGTTACTACCCCATTGTAACCCGTGGATGTCTCAATGTCAATAATTATTAATAAGTGTGAAATTAGTAGGTATATCACGGTCAAAGGAAATTAATCTAGTAATATTTTGACTCTCTACATTATAATATGCTTTATTTATATATAATAGCTGCTATGGAATGTCGCTCGAGCGAGACTCATATTGTTCGCACTAGTAATAAACATAACATAGCATCACGCCTTTTTCTCCTAAGGGGTAGGCAGAGGTGTTTCACACCCACATTTCGCCAGCTATGTTTGGTCCCATGAAATAGGGGGCGAGCCTATTGTCATCAATCGGGAACATTTATTTACCAAACTCCGGGAAAATCTTAATACTGGAATTTCATGATAGAAAAGCCCAATACAATTTTCACCCGACCCGGGAATCGAACCCGGGACCTCTTGCACAGCAGTCGTATACACTTCCCACTGCGCCACCGAGGCAGTTAATAATGTTAATTATTACTAGTAATAATGTTGTGATTTTATTGTTTGTATACCCACCTTTTAATTATATTAAATTGTACATTTATATTTTATATAAGGTTGCTTTTGTTTAGCCATCTTTGTTTAATAATGTATAGCCGATGTCAAGGATGCACGGTAAAACTCGAATGAGTTTATGTATGCATCTTTTATATACATAATTTTATTGTAATATGTATGTTTTTAAGCTAAATAAAAAAAAAAAAAAAAACCTTATAGAAATTTTAGTTTATCTTTGTTCGAGCATTTTAATAAATTATTATAATGGCTTACTGTTATTAAATATTCTTACCTTTTCTTTTGCGGTTGTTGGGAAAATATCTTGTGTATGTTCGGTTAAGTTTCGAACTATATCTACCCGTTTCCATTGATCTACTGTTAACGGCCATCCTTTTGGGCACACTACTCTGCATCAGATATTTTTTTTATAAAATCAAAATGAAAATCTTCATCGTCATTATAAAATCATCGTCAAAAAATAAATGTAAAATCAATTCATACTAGTCCATAGTTGAACAATTTAATATAATAATATATTATGTTTACCACATTCACATAGCACCATCTAGTCTCAAATTAAGCAATTATATTTGTTTGTGTTATGGGTACTAAACAACTGATATACTACATACCTAAATCTATTTTTTTTGGAAATACATACATACATTACACACAGAACAAACAATCATGCTCATCACACAAAGATTTGTCCTGGGTGGGAATCGAACCCATGACCTCCGGCTTAGCAGTCAGGGTCACTAACCACTAGACCAACAGGTCTGTCAAAAGATAGATGCTGAATGTGGATTTACTCGAGCGCGACAGACAAAAGTAAGCTAGGTTAATTACTAGTTGAAAAGTCGTTCAAGAATCTCACGATTAGAGCGTAACATAAGAGATTGGGAAAGCCACAAACTTGCAAAAAAAAAAATACTTTGCCTAGACTTTATCAAGGGTTGATTTATTTATTTTGATATAAAAAATTCAAAAATATAATTTGCCAATTACCAGAAGCCAAAATAACAAAAGTCGTTCGGTAAAATTAGTGCACCTAGCACTGTTGTCAAGACATGACATATTTGGAGCAACTAAACTATCACACTAAGTAATATTAAGTCCTCAAGTATATACATATATCCATGTGACTGTTTTTTTTTAATTCTGAAAATCTATAGCCGCCTCTTCCACCGCTGAAAAGGGAAACATCCTTGTAAACATTTTATTCTTCCGATCATCAAAACTTTCAGAAATCCAGTAAGTCTGCAAGACGCTCAAGTGAATCCACATTAGCATCGGCGCCTCCCCTAATTATGTTTAAATTATTTGCTGACAATAATACAATCTGTTAAAAACTTACTGAATATAATATGCTTTTAATTCTGGCACCGATTTGGTCTAGAACAGAATTTCAATATTTAATATTTTGGTCATTAAAGGATGATATTCACCAAACGGCTCGCATCGCGTCGGATCTAAATTTAAAATTAAATATATTATAAGTGTACACAGTATTTAAATTATATATTACCAAGCCACACGCAGAAGCTTGAACGCGGGCGTCTTCCACCACACGCGATCCTAGTTTCTGGTTTGTTATGATGCGTGATCGGCTCCATTCGGCTGTCAGCACGCTGTCAAACTATTTGACTAGGCAAAGAAAACGATAAGTTTGTAAGCAACGGTACGAAGCCATGTAAGCAGCGAAATTCTCCCAGATGTGATCGGCTGTGGCCGCATCCGTTCGTATCCTTACCGATCCGATGCGTTGCGTGATGATGGTGGAAATCATCCTTTAGTATACTTTTACAACCTCAGATCTCAGATTCAAATAATAATAATAATAATATAATAATAATATTCTACCACATTTACACAGCGCCATCTAGTCCCAAAGTAAGCAATTATATTTGCTTGTGTTATGGTTACTAAACAACTGATATACTACTTAAATACATTTTTTTTTGTAAATACATACATATTATAGATAAATTACAACCAGACACAGAACAAACCTTTATGCTCATCACAAAAAGATTTGTCCTGGGTGGGGATCGAACCCACGACCTCCGGTTTAGCAGTCAGGGTCACTAACCACTAGACCAACAGGTCAGCCAGTTGATTCACAGATACCAGAAGAGTGCTCGTGGTTTTCGCCCGGTCTTGCCTTCGGCGCAGAAAGTAAACGACGTCCTGACGGAACGCAGTTCTTTCACATCTCAAACATAGCTCTTATATTATGTGCGGAACTAACTGAAACACTAGATTATAAAATACAGAATAAAACCTTTACCTTAGAAGCTGATTTTAAATTTTTGGTTGCTGCCGTGGTTTTGCTTTTTGTATTTGATTTTAGTAAGGAACGAGCGCTGATCCCCATAGGTTGCGCCTGTCAATATATAATTATGCGTATGAGATGATAATACCATAAAATATTTCAAGTATTAAAATACCTATATTACCATATTATATACACCTTTATTCCTACTTAATGTGAAACCTGAAAGTAGTTTGTTTAGAATCAGTAGCAGAATCGATTCCAATAGTTTTTATAACCTTTTAAATTTTGTGTCAAAAATGTATTAAAAATTTAAAGGTTAGTGTTTGAAGTGTATAAATGGCCGCCTAACACGTTGTCTTGCAACGTCTACTCACTGCGATAAATAAATAAGTACTAAATTGGTACATAAACTACTGATATTCGGCATTATTTGGCCGGCCCGTGGCAAAAATAAGCATTAAAAATGCTGATAACTTCGTGAGGTTTTTCTTTTTAAATTTAGATTTTTTATTCTGATTCTGCAAATAAAAAGACGTTTTGGGTATTACAGCTTAGTCCGGGATCCCTGGTCCCAATTTTTTTATTGTAACTATCAAGATAATTTTTCGTGAGTAGCTTCATTTCGATAAGACTCTTAACAATTTCGTATTCCAAAAGTTTAATTGTGGTAGTTAACAGACGTAGCAAGGGTATACCGGACCGGGATGGCAATACCGGGATAACGTACCACGCAATTTGTAGAACAATATGACTGTTCAATTACATAAATATTAAGTAAGTAAAAATAAGATAAAACTATTTGTTCACGTAGTTTAAGTTATTAGTGCTAATCGGTGTCACTAGATGGCGCTGTGCATGTGACGACATCAAATTTAAAAGTCGATGTTAAGATTTTCCTCGGGTGAATGACCCCAACGCGCAACGAGGTGTTTTGTAAGTAGTGGAGAAAATTGTGATTAAGAGTCAGTTCACTTGATCCAAATATAGTGCAGTGTTACCATACAGGTTTTTTGGTTTTATTTAGTACCCTGTAGGAACACAAAAAAGAACCCGCACACCAGATCCAGACGACCTCGTGACCTCGGCCATATACAACTATATTGTAATAATAACCATACAAATATGTACATAATCTCAAACAATAATTTAATTAATTTACCTATAAATTACAATTCACTTTAACATTTATTTAGTTATAATTTACAAGATAAAATTATAACATTATTAACTATTTACTTACATATCTACAACTTCTATTTACAATACTATAAATAAATAACAATACAAATGGTAATGTGGGCTAGGCGTCAAAGTATTCATCGGCATCACTGTCACAAGGAAAAGTGTCACTTATTACCTACACATAATATTCATAAAATTTATGTATGCCATTTTAAAAATTCATTTATAAATCCAATTTAAAAGTTAATATTATAATTCTGATAATATCTTCATCCTCTCTCCTACGTTTGCCGTGCCCGACAAGGTCCATATTGAACTGTGCTTATATATCTGTATTACTACTATATGGTGTGCAATAAACGTATTGAGTATTGAGTATAAAAAAATCAGCTGGTTAGTAATCATTTATGATGAACTCGTTATCGATACAAGTTGGAAGGGTCCCTTCGATCAAACCATTGATTTTGTAGGACCATATTTATTTTTACTTACTTAATATTTATGTAATTGAACAATCATATTGTCCATTGCGTGGTACGTTATCCCGGTATTTCCTTCCCGTTCCGGTATACCCTTGCTACGTCTGTTAGCTACCACAATCAAACTTTTGGAATACGAAATTGTTGGGCGTCTCATCGAAATGAAGCTACTCACGAAAAATTTGCTTGATAGTAATAAAAAAAAAATTGGACCAGGGATCCCGGACTATTAGGTATTATCAAAGAATAACGTTATAATTTTTTAGGTCGCCAAAAAGCAAAGGAAATTGTTCTTTTTTTTGCCTTTTACCTGAGTGTCTGGGTGCGGCGCCAGACGTATGTACGGCCAATAGAGTTCACCAGTGCCGCTACAATTGGATAACTCTTCAACAACCCCATTAGCTGTTATCGATCGAAGATAAGCAATCATTTCGAGCTGAAAATATTCCAACATTAAATTACTTCGGACATGATCCATAGATAGTTAGTAACATATAATATAATAACTATGTTAGTAAATTTAATACATTATATTTTTGTTGGGGAATTCGGGAAAAAAAATCTCATTTTGTATAAAAATGAGATTTTTTTTCTTTTTTACAACCCATTAACGTCCCACAGCTGGGCTCGTGTCTCTTTTCCTCTATCTAGAGTCAAAATCAAATCTTTTTATTCATTTGGATCACATACATGATACTTATGAACGTCATACAAAGCCAAAAAAAAGGTGTCAGTAAATTAGCCTACGGCCAGAGACCTGAGAGGGGTAAGGCCGTAATCCATACACGCTGGGGCCCGAATCTGCTAATACAATCGTAACACAAAGGTATGTGATTGGCTTACTAAGTTAATCGCACCATATTACCGGCCTGTGATTGGATGATATTACTCCATTGGTCTTCTATCGACCGTGTTTAGCAGAATCGGCCCCTTGATCTAGTGCGGGTTGGTGGATCAGACATACGCTTCTTCTAGGATATGCGGGTTTCTTCCCAATGTTTTTCTTCGAATCGAACTCAGAATGTATTATTTGCATGCAAGTCACTTATACATTCGGCCAACATCACTTTATTAAACAATACCACCCAGTATATATTTTTTTTTTTTTTTTTTTTTTTTTTTTTTTTTTTTTTTTTTTTTTTTTTTTTTTTTTTTTTTAAAGACAACGCCCGCACTAGGGAACAAGCCCTGTGTCGCGGGGAGCTTTACAAACATGAAACTAACGGACACAAAGTACACCCAGACTAGAAACAAATATCTAATATTTAGTTAATATATACAATATGGATATAATATAAATATTTGTATCAACATTATTTCAACCCGTAAACGTCCCACTGCTGGGCATGGGTGTCCTCCAAAGAATGTGGAAGGAATTTAGCCTACTATACCACGTTGGCTTGACGGGTTGGTATGGGGTTTGTTTCAAATTTTCCTTTTCTGGTAGTGCTCTTGTCTGCATAAGTTTACTCCTTGAGTCGCCTTTTACGACACCCACGGGTTGAGATAGGGTAGACGCCGTCGTTTGGTATTAGGGCCCGAAATGGCTCGGTGTCGGTGCCCCGTAAGGGTCTGTCGCTGGGTGGGCTGCTGATGATGTATCAAGTTTCAGGGCCCACCCATCAAGGCAACGGTGCACCGAGGAGTTTTAATGGGTATTCCGGTCCCTTTCGGACAGGCGAGTCCCATATAACCGTCCCGTATCCCCGCACGGGAAGGTATGCGTAATACATTCGACTCTCAAAAAAAAAGGGTAGTCAATATTTGTATATTCCTATAAAATAACTAACTGTGCTTACATCTGGTGACGTGGCTTTGACTCTAAAGCTAACAGCCTCATGATGAGTAACAGAAATTTTAATGCCTCCTAAAATATTCTGTATGTTTGGTAAAAAAATTTCTTCAATATGTAGCTTAGTGGCTGGAGTTAGAAGTAATTCTTTACACATATTAATGTCGTTGTCGCAGATGTGAAATGCACCAGCAAGAGAACTCAGTACTGTCAGCGTCCAGTTAACGTCGAAATACGTTCCTGTATGTTCATTTAATGTGCCGTGACTCATTACAGTGTAGCTGAAATAAAAATATTGTGTTTGTAAACGTTGGAACGTTGGTCTAGCGGTTAGTGAACCTGACTGCTAAGCCGATCGTGGGTTTAATTCTCACCCAGGACAATCTTTGTGTGATGAGCATGATTGTTTGTTCTGTGTCTGGGTGTAATTTATCTATAATATGTATTTATTTACTCACATCAATTGTTTAGTACAATTAGTACCCATAACACAAGCAAATAATATATAATTGCTTAATTTGGGACTAGATGGCGCTGTATGAATGTGTAAAATATTATTATTATTATTATATTTATTTTCTTCTAAACCACACGATGCATTACGATACGATTTTACAGACTGCAATATAAGCTTCATCAGCAACTCATTAAGTCCCACTGCTGGGCTCGGGTATCCTCTCCTCTAACTATATATATATTATATAGTAATTTTGTTTTTGCCTATTATATTTATAAAAAAAGCTGCATAGGATCATCATCATCATATCAGCCCAATGACGTCCACTGTTGAACATAGGCCTCACCTAATTTCCGCCACAGCGAGCGATTTTGTGCCTCCCGCATCTAGTTTATTACTATTATTAAAAAAAAAAACAAAACCACTTACCCATATTCATTCGGAGTGAAGTCAAACGTTTTATGGGCACTATAAGCTTGAGGTAATTTATAGCCGTTATCATTATTGAAAGCTGATACAATGCAGTTAGCAAGGGTGCTACTAACTTCAAAATGCACCTTGCAAGGAGCATGACAATAGAATACGCCTTGAAAATATGGGATCCACTCGCATTTAGGTGTTACCGGACTTGTCCCAACATACTGTTGCAAACCGGTGATGCCACTAAGGCCAGATGCAACAGAGTAAGCAGTTTTAGCTCCAGGAAATAGTGTAAAGAATTGATTCATAAGGCCGGCTAGAGCTTCTTGATTCCCAAAGGTTGTATCGTGTAGCTGGAACAACAGAACATGATATTTAAGCCGGTTTGTGATAAATATTATCGGGATATTATCTAAGAAGTATAAATAAATAAAATAAAACAAGTAAATAATTAAAAAAATATAATAACCCGACTGCAAAAAATCAACAGATAGGCAACGCACTAAAGAGATCTAAAAATGGTACCTACTAATTTATTATTCCTGATTAAATTTAAATATATAACATAATAATATGTAGGTATATATTTGTAATCTCCATTTTGATTCCCTTTATATTTATACTACACAATACGTTTGGTTAAAAAAAAAATTAACTACTAACAATTTAGCGGCAAAAGTCCGCTGTTAGTTTTTTTTATTGTTTAATACCTATCTAAGGACATTTGGGCTTTTGAGACGAATCTAACGATACCATAACTATCGAAATCCATCCAGCCATTTGCAAGAAACGTGGGAATAAAGAAATTTACAAACATACAAGATACGCGCGAAAAACAATACCCGTCCTGTCAGTCGGGTAAAAAATATATAAAATTTATTTCAGATTTTTGAAATCCATAAAAATATACATGATATTGTTTAGTACTTAGTGGGTTAGTAACAAGATAGTAGTCTATACTAGCTGTGCCCGCGACTTTACCGGCGTGGAATTTAACATAAGCAAAATATTTTTTTCATTCATTTTCTAGCCATAAACGTCCCACTGCTGGGCACGGGTCTCCTCCAAAAAATCTGGTGGGAATTTAGCCTACTATACTAGGCTAGAAGGGTTGGTATTGTAATTTTCCATTTCTCGTAATGCTCTTGTCTGCTTAAAGTTACTATCTTCATCATCATCATATCAGCCCAATGACGTCCACTGCTGAACATAGGCCTCACCTAATTTCCGCCACAGCGAGCGATTTTGTGCGTACTGGAAAGCGCAGCGTGGGGCGGCCTCCCGCCAGATGGACCGACGATCTGGTAAAGATTGCGGGTGGCCGTTGGATGCGGGCGGCACAAAGTTACTATCTTACTTACATTAAATATTAAGCAATTTCCATCGCTTTGGTATAACATTTATATAAATGCTAAACAAGTAATGGAAAAATTCAAACCATCTCATTTCATTCAACGATCTCAGGGACGTCCACCCGCGTAGCTCAGATGGAAGAGCACTGCACACGGAATGGCAGGGTCGCGGGTTCAAGTCCCGTCGTGGGTTTGAATTTTTCCATTACTTGTTTAGCATACTATCTTACTGCCGTACTCAGAGAGGTTACTTAACTTGAAAGTTTATTTAGAAAAACGAGTACTTAAGTCTATACACCTATTTCACAATTATTCACTGGCTGGACTGGCCTGTTGGTCTAGTGGTTGACCTGACTGCTAAGCCGGAGGTCGTGGGTTCCACCCAGGACATATCTTTGTGTGATGAGCATGAAGGTTTGTTCTGTGTCTGGATGTAATTTATCTATAACATGTACTCGTATGTATTTACAAAAAAAAGTATAAGTAGTATATCAGTTGTTTAATACCCATAACACAAGCAAATATAATTGCTTAATTTGAGAGTTAATAATAATAATAATAATATTCTACCACATTTACACAGCGCCATCTAGTCACAAAGTAAGCAATTATATTTGCTTGTGTTATGGGTACTAAACAACTGATATACTACTTATATACATTTTTTTTTTGTAAATACATACATATTATAGATAAATTACAACCAGACACAGAACAAACCTTTATGCTCATCACACAAAGATTTGTCCTGGGTGGGGATCGAACCCACGACCTCCGGTTTAGCAGTCAGGGTCACTAACCACTAGACCAACAGGCCAGTCATGGCATGTCATGGTATTGTATGTACTAACAATCTTTAGGACATCGGCAGCAACTGGCATAAAGTTACTCAAACATTTTCTCGCCCAAGTTCCCCTCCAAGCAGCTTGCAGTAATGTAGCGGCTTCATGTTTTTTTACCACTTTTTCTCTCTGTTCCTTTAAGATTCCACAAGGAAATTCTTCTGTAGCCAGGTCACAAACGTTAGAAGTAGCTGGGGACTCTATAGGTTCAAGTAATCTGTTCATTATATCTGGTGATACCAATTTTTCTTTTTCAATATTCTGTAAAGGTAATATTTGCGATTATATATAATAATTAGCTGTGCCCGCGACTTCATCCGCGTGGAACTTAACAAAACCAACATTACTTTTCTCAAATTAGCCTAAGTTACTCTTTATTACATCAGCTATCTGCCAGTGAAAGTCCCGTCAAAATCCATTCAGCCATTCCAGAGATAAGCCGGAACAAACAGATAGACAGACAGACAAAATTTGTAAAAAATGTTATTTTGGTATATATACCGTATATACATTCATATGCATGTAGTAAAAATGCGGTTATTTTAATATTACAAACAGACACTCCAAATTTATTTATTTGTATAGTGTATAGATAAATATCCAACCCCTAAACGTCCCAATGCTGTGTACGGGTCTCCTACAGAAAATGTGGAGGAAGTTTAACTGTACCACGCTGACCAGACGGGTTGGTACTTGGTATAGGGTTTTTTTCAAATTTTCCTTTTCCAGCAGTGTTTTTATCTGCTTGGTTCCCTTAGTCGCCTTTTACGACCCCCACGGGTTGAGATAGGGTAGTGACATTATGTATTCTTAATCCACTTACACTTCAATATATCATAATCACTTCACAATTATTTAAAAAAAAATATATATAAAATATTATAAAATTCATAACACTATAAAAAACGCTGTGGCGGAAATAAGGTGAGGCCTATGTTTAACAGTGGGCGTCGTTGGGCCGATATGATGATAATGATTATATGTATATTACCTATATAAAAATAATATTGAGCATCAAACAAATACCTCTTCCAGTTCCATTTGGTCGACAGTCATTTCAAATTCTTCAGGCCAAGATATTTCACAATCACAAGGATCATTTTGAATAATATACCTTAAATTCTCAGCTGGTGGTTTTGGTTTTGGTGGGAAACCAAAGTCGGGGTCGCAGAAATATCTTCTAATAACGTTGAAAACGTTTTGTTGTTCATTAGGTTGAAATTTTTTGAGGAGATATACTTGCAGAGCTTGTCTAAACATCCAATGTAATAAACTGCGATCGTAGCCTACTACATCTTTGTGCCAGGGTAAGTCAGGTAAGTAAGCTCTGAAACAGTCATTTTTTTATTACCAAGTGGCACCAGCTTATGAGATGACAAGTGAAAACTGCCAGCCGTAGACATGACTATCTTCTCAATACTGACTAAACAATAGCAAGAAACTCAACCAAGCCAAGGTGACGTCCAATATTCAATGGCAAGGCGACTATCGTGTACGATATCGTATGTTTAGTTTACAGGATCATAATTATTTAATCAGGAATAATAATTACAACGATATAAACTATATTAAACTAAGGTTATCAACTAACTTAAATTAAAAAGAAAAAAAAAACAATATTATTGTACAACCTAACACAAAAAAAAACAAAAATTAAAAACTGGTGAAATATTTAAAAAATGTCATCATAAAATACTTCCGCATCGCTCGCTGCCACTGTTTATTTTTTCTCGCATACGTTCATCGCACGTTTGCTTTAGGCTGGCGTGTGTGATAGACTAGGGGAGACCCGAGCCCAGCAGTGGGACATTAATGGGTTGCTAATGCTGATGCTGAACATTTTGTCACGTCTAGCAAAATAAGCACTCACTTAAAGAACTCCCTGTCATTAGCTAAATTCATTGTTAAGGCATTGCTTGATCTCGGAGTCTTCAACCAGTTGATAAAGGCAGAACCAAGTTGTAATAGGAACTTAGAAATCCAAGGACAGTCGACTACTGAAGCACATAGTATGGTTTCTTTGCTGCCTAGAAGTAATGTGGACTCACTAAGCAATGCGATATGCCAGTTCATTCGGGAATGCACCCAAACCCTGAAACAATGACAAGTGAAAACAAAAAAGTATATTTATGAATATTTTCATAATAATATAATATTTTTTATTTAATATATTTTTCAATCAATCAATCAATCATTTATTGTGGAACATAGGTAATTTACAAAAGATATTACAGACAAGAATATAGAGAGCACTAAGTATGTCCTACAATTTAAGGTGTACAAATATCAAATCATAATAATAAGTAATTAGAAAATCATACTAATAAAAACGGTAATAATTCAGAATCACATTAATAGAAATGTCAAAAATTTTAACTAACAATAAGTATGAATATCAAAATAAAATAATGCAAATTTTTAAATAATAACGTTAAAATTAAACACAATGTCAATTTTTTTTAAATTATGCCGAAATTAAATACAATTTCAACTTTTACAATAATAATGTCAAAATTAAATACAATTTCAACTTTTACAATAATAATGTCAAAACTAAACACAATGTCAACTTTTACAATAATAATGTCAAAATTAAATACAATGTCAACTTTTACAATAATAATGTCAAAACTAAATACAATTTCAACTTTTACAATAATAATGTCAGAATTAAATACAATGTCAACTTTTACAATAATAATGTCAAAATTAAATACAATGTCAACTTTTACAATAATAATGTCAAAATTAATTAAAAGAGTTTATTACACAACTCGATATTCAGGGTCCCTATAAGGCATCTCCTGAATAACATGTAGTGTATGTATTATACTAATAATAATAATTATTATTCTTGCAGTGATTGTTGATATCACGGTCCTTCACGACATGAAGGAGTCAGCAGTCATTGTAGCGATAGTCGTGACGGTCAATGGCCATTATGCCATTGATGATCTTAAGAGGCTCGAGCTAGGTGGTTGGATAAAGGGTCTGGGTCTGGTCTGGGATCCAGAAGACAGTGCTATTCTCGGCACCCCTATATTAGTTTTAGATTTAAAAATGTAATTGTATGTGAGAATTTAATTTAATAAAGGTAATAATAATAATATTTTACCACATTCGCACAGTGCCATCTAGTCTCAAATTAAGTTCAATAGTGGACGTCGTTGGGCTGATATGATGATGGGTAGGTGCTAAACAACTGATATATACATATTTTTTTTATAAATACAATCAATATATTAATGTATCAATAGTGTAATTATAATAAGAGTGTCAAAACATATTTGTGTAATTATTGACCTTTTATTTTGTTAAATTAAGAATTATCATCATCATCATCATATCAGCCTAACGACGTCCACTGCTGAACATAGGCCTCACCTAAGCAAAATCTTTCATAGCGAAGAACAAAAACTTACCTGCAATTGTGTCTACCCGGTACAAATGATACTTCAATAGTATCATATTCACATGTTCTAACAAACGCCTTCGGTTTTGGAAGTTCAACATCTTTGAACCACTCAAAATGCTCTAATACCACGTAGGCCGACTCTATGTACTCAGAAACAAATACTCCAGAATTCGACATTACTCTTGGATGAAGCATACTTAAAGATATTCTTAGTGTGTTCATATCAGGTCCGTCTATTTGCAAATAAAGTGGTCCAGTTTTGGGCGCCAAAATATCTAAATTCTTCATAGGAGTTTTAGTTACTTTAAAAATAGGCACGTTTGTTGCTGTTGTAAATTCAAACATAGACGGAAAGTACATTATACTTGTGATCGCTACTAATTCAGTGATCTAAAAATAAGTTTATAGTAATCAGTCATCATTTCAACCCATAAACGTCCCACTGCTGGGAACGGGTCTCCTCCAAACAATGTGGAGGGAATTTGTCTATACCACGCTGGCCAGACGGGTTGGTTTAGGGTTTGTTTCTAATTTTCCTTTTCTCGCAGTGCTCTTGTCTGCATAAGGCTACTCCCTTAGCCGCCTTTTACGACACCCGCAGATTGATATGGGGTAGTGACAGTATGTATTCTTAATCCATCACTACACAGATGGTTTGATATAGTAATCAGTAAACAGTTTTAAATGTGTTACCCCTGCTTTACATCTAAAGGATGATGTAAGAGGAAGAAATAAGGAACATATTAAAATAAATCTGGTGCCAAAAAATGACCATACAAATATGGTCCTGTACATTTAAATCGGTCCGACTAACAATGGGACAAAATTGGTTGACTGTCACCGTGGCGCAGTGGTTAAGGTGGTCGCCTCGCCACTTCATCGCCGTGCTGGGTGACGTGGGTTCGATTCCCACACAAGACAAATATTTGTGTGATTCATAGATATTTGTTTCTAGTCTGGGTGTACTTTGTGTTCGTTAGTTTCATGTTTGTAAAGCTCCCCGCGACATAGGGCTCGTTCTCTAGTGCGGGCGTTATCTTTTAAAAAAATTAAAAAATAAAATAAAAATAAAGGTTGTTGCAAATAATGATGTCGATGATAAAAATGATAAAACGGTCGAAACACGAAGCGTTTCACATGTTTCCTCGATAATTACAAAGCACAACATATAGCTGGTTGGACTGGTGGTATTTGGTCCAATGATATAAAAAGTGTTTACCTTTAAGTAGTTACTACACACTCACTTAACTGCCTCGGTGGCGCAGCGGGAAGTGTATACGACTGCTGTGCAAGAGGTCCCGCTTTTCTAACAATGTATTCCAGTATTGAAATTTTCTCGGAGTTTGGTAAACAAATGTTCACGGTTGATGACAATAGGCTCGCCCCCTATTTCATGGGACCAAATATAGCTGGCGAAATGTGGGTGTGAAACACCTCTGCCTACCCCTTTGGGGAAAAAGGCGTGATGCTATGTTATGTTATGTTACTACACACTACAGTGCACTGTAATAGATTTTTTTTTCGCACGTATTTTAAATTGTTTACGAAGTAATTGTTGGTGAACCAATAAAAAAAAAAGTTGGGCCTGTAACTATTACTACCAGGCACATTTTCAATATTTGAGTTGCTACTAAGAATTATGTTAGACACCCAAAACCCTATTTGACTGATTCGGATACCGAACCCAAAGTCTCTTGCACAGTAGTCATATACACCTTTACTGAGGTGATCATCATCAGCCACCCATTAATGTCTTACTCATAGGCTAGGGTCTCTTCTCCTCTATCTATCTAGAGAGCTGAGAGAGTTTAGGCGATACTCCACACACGCTGGCCTAGTGTGTGTTGATGGATAAGACATATACACTTAGAATTTCTTCTAGGTTAAGTGAGTTTCTTCACATTTTTTGAAGTCTATAAGTCACTTGACTATATATTATTACACAAAGATACTTCATAAATTAAAGATAATTACTGCATTAAACAAGACCCATTCGCGAAGTTCTTCTTTAAATATCTGGACAGCTTGAGAACTAAGTAAGTTATTATTAAGTACTGATTTACTTTGTTTGACTGGTTTGTTTTTTACCTGAAATATTTAAAATGTGCACAATATATAATACGATATTTTTAACTTATTGCCTACTAGACGTCGCGCAGGGCTTCGCTTTCGTCGTTCTTTATTTGCCCACTGCTCAGCTCCTATTGGGCGTAGCGTGATGTTATTTAGCATATAACCTTCCTTGATAAATGAGCTATCCAACACTAAAATAACCCACGACCTCTATCTCAGCAGTCAGGGTCACCAACCACTGAGCCACGGGGGAGATTTGTTAATATTGGTTATGTTTTATATTAAATATAAACGTATTAAAAGTCGCAGGTGATTCCAGAAGATGCAGTATTACATTTTGTTATGTTGGTATAGATACAATCATACGGACATGTGGTATATTTAAATTACAACAAACTGAAGTTATTTAGTTGAGTAACTCCAGCACCAATAGTTATTATTATTATCGCCGCTCATGGATTGTTGGCAAAGTTAAGAGGGCAGTCAAGCCGCTGCTTTCCTTGAGAGGATAGCTCTCTTCAAGCCTCGTTTGAAGAAGGAAATATCATAGCACTTAAAAACCCCGCTGTAGGAAGTTCGCACCAAAGAGCCGACACGTACGTGGGAGGAATGATCGCTGGAACCGTACCGTTCGAGGTAGTGTGGATGAAGCCTACTGCGGTATCGACTGGTGCCATAGTAAGAAGATGGCGGGGCGGTACCACGTCAATGAGTTCATTGGAGCACTCTCCATTGATGAATTATATTTATTATCAAAGTATATAAATGTTTAATTGATACTTACGACACCTACTGCGGTCGCTTCCGCTTTTATGAAACCGACAGTTATCTGTGAAAATGATAAAAATAATTAATCAATACCAATAACTCAAGATTTGGAAAGTTATTGCACAATTATCAATTTATATTTCTCTTTTCCTCCCTATCTCCAATCAGAACACAGTCATGCCTATGGGCGCCGGTAAATACGTACCTACAGGTAGGCATGCTCGTCTGCTATTTACGTTATAAAAAAAAGGAATACTACATCTTAAATGATAACATCTACTTGCGTCATGAAATGACTCGGCTAGCTCACGGCCGGGGCTTGGTCAACCGGCAGTCCCCGCGCCTACGGATGGTCATCTACACGCTTACGTTTTTCTATCACCACGCTTGCATCTCTTGTCACTTCACGTTCAGACTCAAACTGATCTGGTGCCAGCCAGGTCAATCAGGGCAGCGATCGTCGATCTCGCGGCATTGCCTAGTCGTAGCCGAGTCAACGTATCGGCGTTGCCAATCCTCTTTGGCTACTTGCTCACGTTAGATTGACGCCTGTTTGACGGCGAGGCGAAAGGCGATACTATGACGTTCCTTTCCAAGTTGATATATTGTGAGCTACGATTTTAAGTAGTCAAACATTTAGTGCTTCCATAATGTAATTATTATTACTTGTTATTGAACTTCCCATAGTTTATTTTATAGCTTGAACTTTAATGACTTTCATTTTATTTAGATGGCAAATACCATTTGTAGAAGTAGTTCTATAATATTACTATAAAATTAAACGGTATTTAAAGTAGAAATCACAACTATATTTATATCGTTACCTTCCTGTTTCGTTTGAAGTTAATAAAACCACTGGCGCCATCTAGTTTAATTTTTAACTTGGTTTGAGCATTCATAGAATTAGATCTTATGCTATCCATGCAATTCTACAGCTGATTATACTCTTCGACCGTAGCTATTAAAAAAGTCGGAGCTACATTTTGGCGATTTTCGTATTATTGCATCTAAGGTCTTAAAATATCTATAACTATGAACTCACAAAGTTTCGTGTATCAAAATAATCACTAACACAGTTTTTTTAGATTAACAAAGTCAGATTTTATAGGAGCTTATATATAAGTTCAAAACTTTAACTGGCCGTACTGAAAAGTAGTGTTTTTGTAGTTCCGACCTTGTTAATAGCTACGGTCGTCTTGTTACATCATCGAGATATTCCTGCTAACTAGCCTAATCCAGTTAATTGTAAAAGTAACTTACCGATTCAGTACTTGGAACATCCAGAAGATGAGGTGCATGAGACAGCTTAAGTAAACCACTGACTTTTAAAAACTTGGTGCGAGGACAATCATATGCGTCGTAAAGACCGTGTGACCGAGCCCAATCCACCCAGCGGTAAGTCTTCCACAGTTCCACATCTGGTTAAAGATTTTTTTTTTAATAATTTAACACTTATAATAATAATAATATAATATTGGGACTAGATGGCGCTGTGTGAATATGGTAGCACATTCACACAGCGCCATCTAGTCCCAAAGTAAGCAATTATATTTGCTTCTGTTATGGGTACTAAACAACTGATATACTACATAAATACATTTGTTTTTTGTAAATACATACATATTATAGATAAATTACACCCAGACACAGAACAAACTTTTATGCTCATCACACAAAGATTTGTCCTGGGTGGGGATCGAACCCACGACCTCCGGCTTAGCAGTCAGGGTCACTAACAACTAGACCAACAGGCCCGTCCAAATGGATTAAAGAAAGCGTGCAATTGGCTACGTCTGTCTAATTGCTCTGAGATTATAATATTATAATAATAATGACAACAAAAGACTAATTTTTATATTTTAAAATATATTTTTTTGGGTGAATATTTGAATAAAGAGGAAATACTAATAAAATTGTGTATTTCATTAACTCTACCTAATCTACGACGTTATTATTGGTTTAGACTGAAGCTGAAACACCACAAACGCCTTTTTATTTGCAGAATCAGAATAAAAATTCTAAATTTAAAAATAATTGAACCTCATGAACTTATAAGCATTTTTCATGCCCATATGTTAAATATTGGCGATTATAAGTAGGTATCTTATTTACCAGTGTCATCATCATCAGCAACCGATTTAGTACCACTGCGGAGGTCGGGTCTCCTCTCCTCTAACTAGAGAGGTGAGAGGGTTTAGGCCATAATCCACTCACGCTGGCCTAGTGCGGGTTGGTGGATCAGACATACTCATAGAATTTCTTCTAGGATATGTGGGTTTCCTCACGATGTTTTCATTCACCGTAAGATGGTAAGTCACTTAACTAGTACATATAAATTCCACAAAGTGGAATCCACATTGGTACTACCGATCGGGATCGAACTCGGACCGCGTGATTTGCACGCCGGTCCCTTATCCATTCAGCCTCCATCGCTTTTATTATTTTTACCAGTGTGTGTCTTTCAAACTACAGAAATTTTAAAGCCCTACTACCTGGATAAGGTAATGGCTTTTTCAAAGGTCGATCACGATACATGGTAACTAGTAGACTCATCTCGTGAGCTGGCGTGATCCCTGGGATGTAATGTGGTGGGTAGTTCTTACTATCATGTAGGACTAGGAATGCCCAAGCAGGTCTCTGAAATTAATGCCTTTTATGAAACCACACGAAAAGCAATACAAATAGTGTAGCTATCATCGTTATTATTTATTTTATTTGGACAACCAGTTGTTGTTACAATGTGTAAAACATTTTGTAAATAAAAACACTTAAATATGAACTAAATGCACAACATTTTAAGGTGCCACAACATGTATTGTAAGACATTTTAGTCTTAGAAAAGAATAAACACTTAAAATATGAAATAAAAGTAATTACTTATTAAAATGTTACACACAACAAATATTATTGAGATCTTATTGGCCTTCTTATCTTATCTTATCGTTATAGTAGCCAAGTCAAGCCAAGACGTCCACTGTTAGACATAGGCCTCACCTAATTGTCACTACAGTGCAGCAGTGAGTGACTTGACCTCCAGAAGGATCAATGACAATACAAAGTAATAGACAATAGACAAACCAAACTCTTTATTTTGATATAGATAAAATACATGATACTTATGAACGTCATACAAAGTCTAAAAGGTGTTAGTAATTATGTCTGGCTTTGAGAAGAACTTGGCAAGAAACTTAAGCTACTCTTTTTAACCGCTAAAGTAGCTACAAAGAGTGGCCTGAGTTTCTTGTCAAGTTCTTCTCAGAGCAAAGTAAAGGTTGCATGTGGCCGTTGCCTGCAGGCGGATTAGTTATGTTCTAGGAATCTGCCGAATTGTGCTTACTGTCAGGTCTGTAGTGACACTCGCGCCACTAAGACGAATATATTGACGTAAAAATCAACAAAATCGGCCCACGCCTTTAGTCTCTAGTGTCTCACAAACATACAATAGGCTTATGAAAAAACTACATTCATAAAATCCGGAAAAAATACCACAAAAAAAAAATTCAATTCACATTGTTTGTTCGAAAGCCATTTTTTGCAATGTCTCCCTGGTTGCGTGTAAAAGAACGTTGATCGTTATGAAGTTTTTATTATTTATCATCAGATTTTGTCGTAAAGTCTTGTATTGCCACACAGAATGTCCTCCGATTGACAATCAATCAATTGGGTGTTAATAGATCACTCTTGGCAACAAACATTTGTGATTGTTCTACCATCTGTCACTAAAAAAATCTTCTCGAAAATTTAGGTATTTATTAAATTATGTGTAAACATGAGAGTAAAATAAAAAATATAGCAGAGTTCCTATAATTAAGCATTAAATAATTTACTGATTAACCTCCCACTGCTGGGCACGGGTCTCCTCCAAACATTGTGAAGGGAATTTAGCCTACTATGTACCTATATCACTCTGATCAGATGGGTGGGTATAGGGTTTTATTTCGAATTTTCTTTTTCTCGCAGTGCTCTTGTCTGCTTAAGATTAGTCGCCTTTTACGACACTCACATGTTAAAATGGGGTAGTGACATTACGTATTCTTAATCCGTCTCTACATGGACGAATAACTATTCAATAATAATGGCAAAAATTGATCCAGCGATGAAATTTGAGCCTACAATACTAGCATTCCTTAACCCAGTACTTATGATCATCATATCGTGTCATCTGCGAGCCTACGCGTCCTTCAAGGTCGGAAATGTCGCGCGTTGCGCGTTACAATATTATCTCACTTTTTATTTTATAAATATATTATTATTATAATATGTTCATACATCCGTCCGTGCGTCACCTTTAACGGTTGCCAACTGAAAATCAGCGCTGTGTATTCTTTGCCCAGCCCGTGCGAGATGGCGACCTTTTTGTATGGGGTTTGCAGAGCAGCAAACCATGATTAACTTTTTCATACATTTATTTAATTATTTACTACGATTCGAACAGAATTCCGGAACGCGGCAAGCGTTGTGGGCACCTTTGCGCCAGGAGCAACCAGAGGCGGGTTATTTAACTGACGACTGACGATGTTTATTTTAGATTTAAGTTTTAATTTAATTTTACTTGCTTTTTTTTTTAATTTTTTTCTGGTTTTTTACTTTAAGCATATATTTTAGATTTTCTTTTCTTTTAGTGTGTAAGGTTATTTTTACGGGCCCTAAGCCGAAATAAACGAATTTTCTTTCTTTCATGTTGAGTTGCTGACGACATAAAGTTACACCTCAGAATCGAATCTTACCGCTACGCTTTTGTAGCTTACCTTTACGGTAGTAGCTTCTCTGGCAGAGAGCTTCTTAGTACTCTTCGTTTTGATTGTGCTAGCCGTACCCTCATCTTCGCCATCCCAAACGAAGGGTGGCACTGCTGAGCATAGATGATACCAAATCTCTCGTCTATCTGTATGTTATTTGGTTAAAGAAAGAATTACTTAGTTAAAATTATATAGATATAAATCACTATTTATTCAAAGATATACATCAACTCGTCCTTAATACCTACACCCCATTTAGAAAAACTTGAATAAAATCAAAAATAATATTTTCATCGGGAAGAGATGCATCCCACATTTTTATTTTGTGTGGAAGTTTAATAACGATTGGCACAGTCAGTAATACAAGATACAACGATACATGAGCGAGGTGCAGAATGAAAAACATAATATTTTGATTTGCATCAAGTCGTCCAAAAATTGGCCGTGGGAATGTAGGACGAGTTGATGAATTACTCGATTTTGTTTTACTAATTTAAGGCAGCTAAGACAAAGGGTGGGTAAACCCGCTCAAAATGAGCCGTCCGTCTGGAAAGTACCTCCACCGTACAGAAGACCACACTCATAAATAAAAAAAAAACAAAAAAAAAACTGCTAATAAAACTGCCTCGGTAATGTTGTGTGGCACAGGAGCGGGTGAGTTATGGTGTCCAGAGATTATTGGGGAGGGAGGGGGACTTAAAGGTCTTTGAAACGTGTATGTGATGCTTCTGGTGTTGCAGGTGTTTTCCGGTATGATGACTGGCCTGTTGGCCTAGTGGTTAGTGACGAGCATGATTGTTTGTTCTGTATCTAGGTGTAATGTATCTTTAATTATGTATCAATTTACAAAAAAAAAGCTACCTAAAAGACCCAGACGACGTGCCTGCTTTCGTGGTAAAGAAGCTACATAAGCTGCCCCCAGTCACGTTTGACCATGTTGACGTTACTAGGCTCCTAAAGGATATATCATCCTTGAAGGCAAACCTAGTCGAGATGCAGTCCAAGTGGAAGGCGTCAGATAACGCCATAAGTGAGTAACGTGTCGAAGTAGTGTTGTTACGCAATGTTGTTTGGACATTAGGTCACCTGACGCCTGCAATGTGAACACACGACAACGTGAGGCACAAAATGCTTCCATCGGCCCAAATCCTCCACTCAATCCCCCCTGATCCCGTTTTCCTTTTCTCCCTATTTCCATTTTTCTCCGTATTTTCCTATTTTTTGGTAGGCAGTAACATTGTTGCTTTCTTCCCAACGAATGCTGAAGGACCATGGCAATGTCCATTCGTCAATGGGCGGCAGTTTCCACGTCCATTAATTTTCGTCGGGCAAAAAAAAAAAAAATTGTCAATTGCATACTTATTATGTTAGGTGCCGTCTAGGTATCAACTATTTTTTGTAAATACTATGTAAGTACTATAGTAAAACTCACTATTATTAAAGTGTTTTATTACCACGCAACCAGTCAAGGCATGGATAATGTCAAAATGGGGCATCAGTTCATCTTCTACATTGTCGTCGTTCTCGTCCTCATTATAATTATCATTCATATCAGGAGCAGCCAACTTGAGAAGCGCCTGTGTGATTTTGATTAGCAATTAGTTGTCTGCGTGACGTGAATATTGCTATTCTATAGTTGCAGGTGCTAGTTTATTTTAAGGAAATTATTTTAAGTTAAATGGATTTTAGTATAATTCACAATAAACCTCCATGGTAGTACCTTGATAATGATTGAGGAGTTGGTACCATCGGCGAAAAAAGTCAGGTTACATTACTATTTTCTTTAAAATACTATCCCAGTCATAATTCTATCTGACTTCATGTTATAAGTATTTAAAGCTGTACCCTGCTGTCTAGATCAGTTCTATACTATGGATTAAAAATATAAGATTGTACAACATACTGACAATAAGTATGACTATTCAACATTCTCAAACTTTACCTCAAAAGTGTTGAAAATAATAATGCCATTACCCAAAATACATAATTTCCTTGTGGGCTCAAAGAAGATTATTCTAAAACCATTATAAAAAGCACAAAACAAACGACTTGCGTCAATTTTATTAACCGCCAAGACTCTCCATCATGAAACTTTACATAATTTGTTGTTCTACTAACAAAATAAGCCAATTTGGTTGGCATCAGGCAGTTTCACAGTTACGCTTTATCATTAGGCATTCCTCGACCACCGTTCAATTACAACAGTCAACGTTTGTGGTCGGGAAATAAATCTCCAATTTGTTTCGCAATAAACGGTCTTGGTGAACGAGGCTCTGTTCTCTTGGGAGCGGAGCAGCCAGACTGGTGTTTTATTTCGGTGAAAAGTTAAGGATGGTGCACATTATTTGGCCAGCTTTTTATACAATAATGACAAGCTGGCATTCAATATATCATATACGTATAGATAAATGATAAATACATAAATAATATATAATCATTTATTTTTATGAAGCCGAAGAGTTTGTTTGTTTGGTTGATAGTGGCTAATCTTGTTAACTGGTGATCTGAATTTAAAAAAACTTTCAGTGTTAGATAGCCCACTTATCGAGAAAGGCTACAGGCTATATTATAACACGCTACGATCAAAAAGAGCTAAGAAGTGGTCATACATAGATCCACGAGAGTCAAGCCCTGGGCAACAGCTAGTATTAATATGATAAACTTGAAGTATTTTGGGTGAAACGCGAATTTTGTGAACTACTGATCTGAATTGAAAATTTTTTTAAGTGCTGGATAGCCCAGTTATCGAGAAAGACTATAATTATAACAGCATGCTACAACCAATAAAAGTTTAGAAGATGCCAAACAAAGCTCTATAGGGGCGAAGCCGCGTGCAACAGCTAGTTACACATATACACGCCTCTTTCCCAACAGTAGTAGGCAGCAGGCAGAGACTATTTCCTTCCACCTGCAGCTACGATCCTGACATACATCTTTTCATACATTCTCGCCGGTTTAGGACACTGCTGATCTGTCTTTTCTATAGAAGGTCCCCTATTTCTTCATGATCCTTTTAGGTCTTCCCCTTCCAACGTTATCCTTCACATTCACCTCATATATTTGTTTTGTCACCCTTTTTTCATTCTTTCTCTTGACATATCAAAAACCGTTTAAAACTCCTTTCTTTATTCGAGTTATACCAGAGTTATACTGATTGGTAAGTAGATGTCAAAGTCAAAGTCAAATCTTATTATTTCATTTGGATCACATACATGATACTTATGAACGTCATACAAAGCCAGAAAAAGTGTCAGAAAATTTGCCTACAGCCAGTTCACTGACAAGGTTGAGCTCTGAGAAGAACTTGGCAAGAAACTCAGGCCACTCTTTTCAATCGCCATAGTTGTTACAATTTTAATTGGTTAATTGGTTTGTCAATTATGATTGACAATACTCTTACTAGAACAATATTCACCAAGACGAACCTTGTAAAGCAAACGTGCACAGGGACGGGAAGCATAAAGATCTTAATTTTGAACTACACAGTACTGCATTTTAAACTTTATCATAATTAGAGTAAAGGAAAAAATATCTAGATGAGAAGCAAAGATGAAATATTTTCACTTAGGTCATTTCACAATAAAGCATGAGTTTAATCTAAAGAAAAATTATTATTATTAGTATTTATCTCTTGCTTTGTGTTAGAAAGGTAGTAATTTTTGTCGCTGATTCTATAAAGTGCGTAAATTAAACATACAAATTACCATGTATTTATATTAAAATTTGCAATGGAATATTAAAGGATTGCTATGATGATTATGATATTTAAATAAAATATTATGTTTCTATCGGTTAAGAGATATGCCTTATTCCATTCACGGAGAAGTATCACAAAGAAATTGGCCAGGCTACAGTAAAAACAAGAAAAATAAATAATAATCTCAGTAAACTTACCTTACAAATCAACAAAGGCCAAAGTTGCACAACGGGGACAGTAACAGGGGGTGGGACCTTCACTACTTTCGCGACAGGTGCTCGAAGGATTATTGGAGCAAATGGGAGTATAGGAGTTCCTGAAGCATCTACTGGTACTTGATCAGACACCCATATACAGCGCCAAGCACCAAGGTAGTACAGGCGGACCAGGTAACAACCTGAATAAGTAAACAAGCTTTCTTTAATTTCTTCTTTAAATAGTTTCCTATGTCTCCAATTTGCTATGGCGGGAAGTGCATAATTTTTTTCCAACTTTTCCATTTACTTCTGAGTAATTTTGTCGATTTCAAGACTGTCTTAAAATTAGGTAAAAAAATAAGATATTCTCTGGGACTCCAAAGTGTCAAACTTCGATGTTAGCAAGGGCCATCGCTGTCCTGGCTTACAGGAGTTGAGACTCAGGAGGCATGAGAGGGAAACTGTCCCATGTCTGTAAGCTTTTTGAATAAATCAGCAACTCTTTATGAAAGGTAGGGCACAGCGAAAGTACCCGAGGAAGTACCTCCATCTCTCAGAAGACTGCAGCCATAACAATACTACATTCGTTGTGTCCTGCCGGTGACTAGTGGTTTTGTTACTCATGCATTGGAGAGAGAAAAGATTTTAAAGGATCGACAAACAGGCATATGATTCTCCTGGCGTTGCGCCGTTGCAGGCATCCACAGGCTACAGCTACTGCCAACTATCAGGCGGCCTACAAACTTCTTTGCAAAAATGGTTAAAAAAGCATAAAACTATACAGAGTGTATACAACAATACGACATTAAATGATAAGGTAGCCAGTGTTAACCCTTATAAACATAATAATCATTAAAAAAAAAGAAAAAAAAAACATTATTTAGTTGAAAAATTTAAAAACATAAAACTACACATTATTTTTCTATCATGACGTTTTCGACATGACCACGACAAAAGTGCGAACAGAGTAAGAGATAAGATAATATGAAAGAGTCAAAGATATTTAAATGAAATGAATGACGTAATGACAACATAATTATGATCAACGTAAATACCTACAGGTTGTTTAAAACTGTGAAATAAAGAAAGTATATTTGCGTCCAAACTATTGGAAATTTCTGTTTAAGTTTTTTGGTGAAGCCTTGTAACATCACATGCTACACATGGTTTCATTTAATGTCGTATCGTCGTATACACTCTATATGTTATGATGAAGAGTGTTAAATGATTTTTTTAGCATTTTATTTCTATTATTGCTGATATGCAATACTGCCCTTAAAATATTAAGTCACAATCGCTTCTGTTTTCCCCCGGTTTACCATTATTTTATTGATTTTACCAAAGTTATATTGTTATATTCTTTTGATCTTGGTCTTTCATCTTCACTAACTTACTATAGTTTCCTCAAATGAAAGAAAACTGTAACGTCTGTTATTCTTGGCTTACCATTTTTTGATAAACCTGGTTTATGTTGAGGGCCTCCTCCAGACCTCGTACCCGGGTTGTAAATTTGATACCTTGCCTGCCAGCCTTCTGGCCCTATGGCGCAATTGAATCCCTCCCATTGGTGTTCCACCTGTGAATGTGGCAATATTTTTAAGAGTAGAAAGAAAGAAAAACTTTATTTATTTGCTACATTAATAACTTAAAAGCAAAACTTATAAGCTGGTAGCAAATAAAGGTCCCTGCATCAGCTCTAATGTTGTGGTCTAGACCACAACGCTGGTATTCTTGCAGGTACTTAATAAATACCTACTTACTTGAGTGACGGCGCAATAACGCATTATTCCGCCGTCACTCAAATAATTCGGATAGTAATAAAAGTAGGTTTCTTCCACTCAATCAGAGCAGCTCCACTCAAACTAGGGAAGTACCTGCGCCCTATGAATCTTATGAAACATATTCTGATTTCGAAGAAATACTTTTGACCCTTAGTTCAGGAGGTAATTTCCCTTTAGACACTACGTCGGCACTAGTCAAAACAAATTTAAGTGATTCAAAGAACTAGATTACTACGTATTGTCTATTTTGTCCTAAATTAATATCAATTTCACATTATTTAATATTTTAATCGACAGTAAAATTAATTCACCACCCTTAGCGTAAATGTCATTTGCATATCAACAAACATTGGTGTCTATTTTTGATTGGACGTGACATCAGTACAGTGAGAGTTATCATCAATGCAACATAAGAATAATACGTCAATAATGAATCTTATTGAATTTAAATTTTGGCGCAGCGGGAAGTATATACGACTGCTGTGCAAGAGGTCCCGGGTGCGATTCCCGGGTCGGGTGAAAATGGTATTGGGTTTTTCTATCATGAAATTCCAGTATTAAGATTTTCTCGGAGTTTGGTAAACAAATGTTCCCGGTTGATGACAATAGGCTCGCACAGTATTTCATGGGACTAAAACATAGCTGGCGAAATGTGGGTGTGAAACACCTCTGCCTACCCCTTCGGGGAAAAAGGCGTGATGCTATGTTATGTTATGTTTTAAATTTTGATGGAATTTTTTGTTAAAAGTGGTAAAGCAAATATGGTCGACTATACAAATAAAAACATTTCTGTTTAACATTATATAATATTTTGATTAGTGGAAGATCGGAATATTTATGTGCTATAATTGTTTATCAACGAAATACAATTAGATAATATCCTATTTAGCAATGACTTACAGAAAAACTTTCGGTTATTTCTAGCATGAAGCAGGCAGAGAGAACCTTTCTGCAGAACGAGGATCTGGCAAGCACTTCTGAATAGGAGAGCTGGATTTCTGGAATCGACATCTTGCCACCGTCATTCTCCTGAGAAGATTTTTTTTAATTTTATTCACTTTTGCCAAAATGGTAAAAACATTACTGCAATCCTATTTTCATTAACACCCCATTCCATATTTTAATTTGATAATGATTACAAAAAATATATGAAACTAGCTTTTGCCCGCGACTTTGTCCGCGTAGATTTCGATAGATCTTTGTTTTAAGTGCAATTCACGAATTCCACAACACCTTACTACTAACAGGAGTTGAATTTCATTTTATGTCAATATAGATAACATTTTCTTAATGAGCGTCCCTAAAAACCTTGAAAACGACATCCATATCAATTTCTAATAATTTTCACACCCATTTCAGCCCTTAGGGTAAGTTTTTCAAACATAAAAAACAACCCATCATCTTACTTCTTAACTGAAGTTCACATATAACTTGTAAAAAAACTGTCTATTTAATATTTCACCCCCTGAACCCATCCCTATCAAAAATATTAAAAACAACATTTTAAGTTCCTATCCCAATACTAATTTGCAAAACGTTAACTTCAAAACATAAATCTTTTCATACATCGTTTCATCCCCAATTTCACCCCTCCAAAGCCACCCTTATCAAAAATATCGATGAGGGTATTTTTTATTTTGATAGTAGTATCCCAAAACAAATTTTCAAATCTTTAAGATAAAAAACAAAGAAGTTTCATTCAATTTTATCTCTTTTCACCCCCTTAGGGGTTGAATTTAAAAAAACCCTTTCTTAGTACACCTCTAGACATTAGGACAAACACACCCTCCAAATTTCAAGTCGCTACGACCAGCGGTTTAGGCTGTGCGTTGTCTGTCAGTCAGTCAGTCAGGACAAAGCCTTTTATAATATGTATGGATAACGCAAAACTAAAGAAGTTTTAGTAATAAATAAATTGTAAAAAAAGAAGTTTTTAGGTAAATAACAATATTTATGGTCAGACTAGTTACTTATGGGTTCGACAGGTTAATGTTGAGAAAATTTATATTGAGTATGATAATAATGTGATATGACTATATGACTGACACCCCTCATAAGGTACGATTCAGACCAACCAGCTCGCGTCGCGCCGCATCGGAACGGAGCCGTACGCGTGCCACGGCAGCCGAACGCGTCCGTCGGAGCCGTACCACTACCGCGGCATGCGTACGGCTGCCGCGGTAGCCGTACGGGTGCCGCGGCAGCCGACAGCGTCCGCACAATCATATGTCTGAACTAAAGAAATTAGTTTTTCTTCCGTATCCATTTTTGACTTGTAAACTGTCGCTTGAAGAACACAACTTGAATGATTCGCTAGCTGTTGCTGCACCGTAATCTCCGTACGACACACGGCCGACCGGCTCCGAACGGACCCGACCCGATGGCAGCCGATTGGATGCCGACGGCGTCTTCGGAGCCGCTCGGAGCCGGTCGGCCGTCGCGACAGCCGAATGCATTCTGTGACACGTCGCGACGCGTCGCGGGATGCCGACGGAGGTAACTATGCGTAAGTTGCATGCAAATATGAACTGTAATTACTGTTGATACATTTCAATGTTCTTTACCGCATGGCCCGATGCGAGCCGGTTGGTCTGAATCGTACCTAACATGGAATAATTCTGCAGTAATATTATGAACCATGTGTGTGTTCAAATATGATATCAAATTGGTTACAAAATACGTGGAAGTTACCTTGAAGTAAATACTACTCAAATTGTTTCCGGCCTGTTTGTATAATACAATAATAATGTTTAGACATTCGGACACAGCGCTATCTAGTATCAAACTAAGCTAATATATTATATAATATTCTACCACATTCACAGAGCGCCACCTAGTCCCAAAGTAAGCAATTATATTAGCTTGTGTTATGGGTACTAAACAACTGATATACTACTTAAATACATTTTTTTTTTTAAATACATACATATTATAGATAAATTACACCCAGACACAGAACAAACCTTTATGCTCATGACATAAAGATTTGTCCTGGGTGGGGATCGAACCCACGACCCCCGGGTTAGCAGTCAGGGTCACTAACCACTAGACCAACAGGCCAGTCAAGATGATTTAATGATAAAACAACGAGTATATTTGCGGCATCGTTGTGTGCATGTTTCCAACACGATAACGTAAATTTACACTACACATACAAATTTACATTTGTCTCCTCACTGCACCGTGCTATAATAATAGCATCACACTGTTCCACGTTCTTCTTATCGTATGGGTTTGAGGCAGACCCTAGTGTTGGAATTTATCAAATCGCCTAGAGGGCGTGTTGCGTCATCGCTGCATCGTGCATCGCTGCATCGGCGCGGCGCCCTGACAATGTTACCAACAGTAAAAAAATAATACATTTACACATCTTTCTTTTTTTTCTTTTTATTTTGTTTACGTATTTGTTTATTTTTTTTTTGTATCATTTTAATTCTCATTATTTATATGTGTATTGTTTATTAATTTGTATTTATATAGTACACACTAACACACACACACACACACGACACACGGGTCGTTGACTCGCCATCCTGTCCCTGGGGCTCTGCTGAAAAACAGCGCTGTTGAGTGTCCAGCAGCTGTTAGTTGCTGGCGCCACAGCATTATGCTGAGCAAAGTCCACATTCCCGCAGGTGTGACATGCAGTAAGTGGAATTAGTTATTTTTTATATTTTTTATTTCTTTTATTTTTTGCTTTGTTTTATTTTTTTCTTTGTATTACTGTTATTTTTATTTTTCTACTCATGTCATGTCACATAAATGTGGAGAATAAATGTATTTTCTTTCTTTCTTTCTTTCTTTCTAGAAAGCTTCCAACTTGACTTCACAACTACTATAATAAGTGATAACCGGGGCCAACGGCTTTACGAGCCTTCCGAAGAACGGAGATATGAATAATGAAATTACCACAAACGGTCACCCATCATCGACTGACCTTGCCGAGTGTTGCTTAACCTCGAAGATCGTAACGGACATCTTAATACCACAATGCTACGAGCGTGTTCCACGTAACAATGTCGACATCGGGACCATTAAAATGAATGATGACATAATATCTACGGGTCAATTTAAATAAAAAAAATTCTATATACATATTTCATAACGCCAAATAATACATACGTCGAAAATTACAACTTCAGCTTCCCAACGATTCATCGCCAAATCTTCAGCCCTTTGATATCCATGAAGACAATGCCTCAAAGATCGTGGTAAGGGTTGGATTTGATCGTCAGTCCAAACATAGTCTTGGTTCCTTAAAGTTATAGCTCCTTTGCCTGCAGTGGAATAGGCCCTAAAAGCAGCTGGTCCCTGTAAAAATTTAGATATATTTTATACATCGTTATCGTAGCCTGATGTATCGTTGCAGACCCTATAACATTTCTGTGTACTGTTTCCAGCAGAAACACAATGGTATAATTTTTTTTTTTTTTTTTTTTTTTTTTTTTTTTTTTTTTTTTTTGCCTAAAGTGGCAGACGAAGTTAAGGCTGTGGTTTTCTGTAGGGCAGAAATATTTTCCCACACTCAGTATGAGCGGGAGATACCTGTTGTGCTCAACCTCTCTTAAAATATTGAAATTAGAAAAATTTAAGTGCCTCTGCACTAGTTCAGTTTTCTTACCCAATTATCATTTATATTACATTCTACAAATGCTATAGTTTGTATGTTTGTTTGTTACTCCTTCACACTAAGATGGCTGGCTCGTTTTCGATAAAATTTGTTATGGAGGTAGGTAATACTCTGAATTTACATACATACTGTTTTTTGGTGCCACTATTTTATTTACAATGAAACTTGTTTTTTTTTAGCACATTTACACAGCACCATCTAGGCCCAAATTAAGCAATTATGTTTGCTTGTGTTATATACTAAACAATTGATATACTACTTAAATACATTTCTTTTTTTTGTAAATACATACATATTATAGATAAATTATTATACCCAGACACAGAACAAACCTTTATGCTTATACAAACAAAGATTTGTCCTGGGTGGGGATCGAACCTACGACCTCCGGTTTAGCAGTCAGGGTCACTAACCACTAGACCAACAGGCCAGTCGAATATGAATATGAAGTATAAACAATTTATTCATCAGAATACATAACTAATGTATCATTTGAATGCCTAAATTATTATGTTTCATTGTTATCATTATCATCTTAGACTTATTTATCGGAAATCTCACATCTTTAGCCAACCATTATGTCCTACTGGCGGGCAAAAGTCTCTCTTCACAAATGAAGAATATTAGCCTACTACATAGCTTATTCATCATTATCACCATCAGCGGTTGGGCGTCCACTGTTGGATATCAACCTCGCCAAGAGACTGAATCCAACGTAATCTTGTTGTTTGGGTCAGATCATCCTAACTTTACTGTTTATGTGTAACTTCTCACCATTCCCCAAAACTCCGATTGCAATTCGTTGTCCCGGAATTCTCTGAAAGGACACTCAGTTGGATCAATAATGACCACTGGCCTCATTGCAGCGTTGTCTGTTGTTGTCTTCGAGCCTAACCCTTTTTTAGCCATTTTTGTAGAAGTTAACGAGGATTATTAATGAATTATATACGTTTCTTATTGACCGTTTTCATTTAAGGTTTGACAATGAACGTCAGTTTTCGTTTCATTTGACACGAATTTTAAGGTTCATAGCAATGCTCTAAATAGGTAAAACAAAAAGGATATACTTAAACAAATATTGAGGTAATAAATGAAAGTCTTTGTGTAAGTTTTATTAACATAAAGAAAATAAAAGAGATTTATGGTATAAGTTTGCTTTGAGGAATAACTTACAACACTCCTATGTCCTTCTGCTTGGCAACAGTAAGCTAATCTTATATTTTTAAAAGTAGAAACGTATGCCTTGGAGTAGAGAGTGATAGGTTTTTCACAATGAATGACATCATTTTAATAAATAATGTTCAAAGAGGTGGACCAATACTGCAGAAACTGGTCCACCACAATAGCAACGGACCAAACAATATGGAACTCATTGGAAGAGGCTTTTGCCCTACCTGTGGGATGATACGGGCTAACTGTAACTGTAATATTCAAAGCATTTTGGCATCTTATCAATTTAATTAAAAGTATGTATGCTAGCTATATATAAAACTTTTGCTAATTTAGATTAAAAGTCGCTATGATATTCGTATTTTCAATGTGAATTACAAATATCGCTCATAGGAACCCGACTGTAAGTTATATCCAATGTTGGCGGGATACGTATCTTGTATTAATATCTCGCCAACATTGGGCCTGAAGAATACACTTCCTTATTTTGCTTTTATTCTTATTTATTTTTTTATTATTTTTTAGGCCATGGTCTGTGTAACGTTACCATGGTTACAAGCTGACAGCTAAGGCGATGGCATGACTCTGTCGGTGTGGTAGATACATTATGATCGTCACATTTTTAATTTCCATACAACGTTACAAAATATACTCACTGTGTGCATTTAGCAAGGCCTTCTCGAGGTACAAAAAGTAACAGTTGGTGTTCATTACAAGTTACCATAATTAAGATTCATTGTCTATATTATAGTAGGTATTAAGTTGATCAGTATTCGAGTCCACATAGGTATTGTTGTGGGGCAATCTACATTAAGAAACAAATCGATCTATAAGACTAAACAAAGATTTCATCTGACATTCTTGGGCACAGACAGAAAGGCAAGGTTACTGAACAAAAACTCTTGTCACGGACATATTTAAAAAGAAGCTGATTACACATATGACTTGGTCTAGGTTAGGCCCCTGAGGTACGCCTATACGAATATTTTGGATACTTAATTATTCAGATGTTTTCAGTTGAACATTATTTCAAATTAAAAAGAATAATATTTTGATGGCTCCAAAGGCTCCTAACTTGCCCATGGCACCTAATATAAGCGTCATTATAATTGGAAATGATCTTTCAAATATTCTTGATACAATTCTATTTTAATATACCTTCTCAATTTCTCCTCTTGTAAATCAATTTCATCTGAAAGTCGCGATCTAAATTGATATATTTTTTGCCTTGCCCATGCCCAGAAATATTAACTTACTATTATTATCATACCGTAAGAATATCAGTCAGATCACTATTCAATCCGTTCATAGAAAGTTGAAAAATTACCTTTTTTTGTGGCTACTATCTCTTGAATAAGGCCACTACGGATACCATTAAAAAGATTCATGGCCCAAAATCTATCATCACTTTTTAAAAGTGGGTTTCTCTTAATAGAAAAATAATATTTCTTTTCAGAAAAATTACCATTATCAATATCACTCTTTCACTTAATTCTATCAGCCTTTGGTTAGCCTTGATCGATGACTGCATTCTTTGTATTATGTGCTCTGAATTTTTGTACGACAGATTAGATACTGGAAGTATTGGACTAAACATACTATGTAGGCGGATATGGGTCGACATTTACTGCAGGAAGTGTACCAGTCAGCAAAGAGTACCGGTTCGCCGTGAAAGCCTCCGCGGGTAATACCAGCTCTGTTTAAATAACAACTATCTTGTGCCTTGTAAGTGATCTTATTAGCTTTGAGTTGAATTAATTTAACTTTAACCGATAAATGGTGAGTTTCTTTTTCCATTGCTATATTTATTATGTAAGAAAATGAGAAATTATTGTTGTTGCTGTTTTTTTTTGTTGGGGAAAGGACTTGTTTCCTCTCATTTTTATTTCCTAGAAGTCGTATTTGGACAAAGAAATATTATGCTAATAATCTTTCTTTCACGTCCATATAAATAATATTCCCAGCATTAGAAGCTTCCGTATGTCATGTTGTTTATCATGACTCAGATATTTTCTTAAAGTTATTTTTTTTTTGTTTTTGTATTTATCAAGTCACCCAACTTTTCTTCGTCCTGTCTTTGTGGAGTGAACCTTTTATCTATAGAAAAGATTTCTCAAAAATAGTACGAAATTTATGCATACCATCCAATGTACGCAAAAAAGGGCATTGCGCCAACGAGTCTTGCAGCATTTCACGCAGTTGAACGGGATTCAATCTTTATAACATTTAAACAAGTCAATCAAGTACATAGTCAGTCCGCCATAACCGTTTACATAAATGCTGACGGCCATACTGAATAAACATTCAACTATCTTGAGAGACGGGAAGGAACTACACCTGTTATAAAGGTCATCAGTGATCAGTGAATCATCGTCAAGGCACTTTCTCTGCAATTTCTTCGAAATTATACCAAAAAGATTATCATTAATTTTGTTTTTGTGAATCATTATGTGTATCTATCAAGTTTGAAATGAAGATGACTGTTTTGTTATGATTCATCGTTTAGAGTGTGATAGAGACAACTGTAACTCAGACAGATTATAATATTATGATAAATTTTTTGTCGAGATTGGCATATTCCCCCTTTTCCTCTTAGAAAACTGAGCCGATTTAATAATTTTTTACATTAACATTTTCAGATAGAGTAGGTATGACTGTCTTGGTTCCTATTATTTTTTAATTAGGATTATTAAAAATTCTGCCTTCCCAAAAATAGACTATGTGATAATGACTGGTTAAAGCTCCAAAGTCTTACAATAGGAAATTGTATTTTATCAATAACTTGACAAAATAGTTAATTACAAAATATACTCATATAATAGATGTTTTAATATAAAGCACATCAATGAAGTACCCACAAATTTAAAATAACTTTAATCAACCCTTTAAATATCTGTCAATGAGAATAAAATACAAGTAGCCCGTATATCATAACGACAAATGCAGTCGACATTTAACAAATCTAGTTAACCTTGCAAAGTTAGCGACATGTGTATAAGATTTCGTTGAAGGCTGCTACATTAATTGTTTTTTTATATTAATTGGATTTTGATTGAATCTTGTTAAAGTATTTAAATTATATGTTGGGAGGCCTGGAATAATAAGTTTGGCTAATTGCAGTTTACTTGTGATGCTACTGTCTTCCAAGTATCAAATATCGAATCAATCATCAGAGCCACTACCGTGGACCTAGATTGTTTGAATTGATCCTGTCATAGAATTAACTGCCTCGGTGGCGCAGCGGGAAGTGTATACGACTGCTGTGGAAGAGGTCCCAGGTTCGACTCCTGGGTCGGGTGAAAATATTGGACTTTTCTATTATGAAATTCCAGTATTGACATTTTCCCGGAGTTTGGTAAACAAATGCTCCCGGTTGATGACAATAGGCTCGCCCCCTATTACATGGTAGCTAACATAGCTGGCGAAATGTGGGTATGAAACACCTCTGCTTACCCCTTTGGGGAAAAAGGCGTGATGCTATGTTATGTTATGTTAAAGAATTAAAAACATTATTATAACAACTAAAATAAAGCTTTATAATAAATTACTGCACCACATTCTTCTACGTTACGGATACAGAAACCACTTAATTGCTAAATATCCGATCGAAATAAAGTGACTTACGTGACGACTTTCACTTTTGTAACTTATATGTACATTAAATAAATAATTATCCCCAAACCATTCAGGTTCAATGAATTCATATTAAATGCAAGACACATTTGTGTAGCTCTTATGCACACATTTATGAAATTTTAAAGCTAGATTGATGACAAAACATTCACAATTTCGACTAGATCAACAATATTTTGTGTTTTTAGGGTTCCGTATCTCAAAAGGAAAAAACCAAACCCTTATAGGATCACTCGTTTGTTCGTCTGTCAAGAATATTTTTCCTCAAGAACGCGAAGAGAAATAAAATGAAATTGGACTGGACCTTATACGGCAATTGAATTGTGGCACATTTCATTAATTGAATACAAAAATTTACTGCAGAACAATATTTATAGAGATGTTAAATAGTAAAGAAATAGAAGGAGATCTAACTGCTATATAAACTTTGAATATTTGTTACTAAAACGCGCTGGACCTACCTTTGTTCACCGGATACCTCAAAATTGCAATTTTACCTATGTCTTCTAATTTGCATCCCGGTGTCTGGAAATATGCCTGATTGATTGTAATAAGCTCACCCTATTACATAGGACTTATTATATGTGGCGAAATCTGGGTATCCCACCACTGCCTGCTGTTTACGATACTAACCTATTTAGTTGAATAACATAACATGACTTCAAGCCTTTTTCGCCAACTATGTTTGAACCCATGAAATAGAGGGCAAGCTAATTGTCAACATTCGGGAATTTCTTTTTCTTAACTCCGCGAAAATCTCACTACTGACATTTCATGATAGAAAAACCCAAACATTTTCACCCGATCCGGAAATCGAACTATTTACACAGCAGTGGTAAATACTTCCCGCTGCCACCGAGGCAAAATAACCTTTAAATACAAAGGTTTGTTACGTTAATAAAAACAGTTCTCAGACTTAAATACCTTAGCAAAAACATTTAATGAACGCCCAAATAAATACACACGCATCTGTGATATAATTTCAAGGGATATTATCTTATACGCTTTGAAGTTCATATTATTTTAATATGATTACGTAAAACGTTAAAGAAACAGGTGCGCCGTTTTTGGTTCAAAAACATTAACACCTGTGACATCTCGCGCGTAAAATTTAGGGTCCAGCAGGATATTAGCAACAAACGAATTATGAAAAGGTTTAGTTAGCACTTCATTAGGAATTATAAATTTATTTAATGAATGGAAATATTCAATACAACTCAAATCATGTGGTATTATTTCATGTGGAAGTTATTAATGTTGATTTAAAATATTTTTGTTAACTTCTACCTTTCTCAGCATAGGTAGAAAAAGTGTTCAAATGCTTTTATGTTATATAAATAGCCAGTATTATATTGGACAGTTTTTACACAGTCATGTTTTGATTCAATATAATAAAAATATACATAATAAATGATAGAATGAAAAATGAGGAATTCCAAAAAAAAAAAAAAAGTTTTACAGAAGAGCCAGCACCCAACAACCCAAAATTTAGAAATAAGAGAAGTCTAATTAATGGCTTTTGTCATTTGACCTATGCGGTATTATTTCATGACCAAAATGTCCACGAGATTAAAGAAGAAAAGTAGACGTACTTCAGATTACGATGCCAATGAAATAAATATTGCTACAGAACATAAATATGTAGTGGTTATTTGGCGGTCTCAAATTTGCAATACTAAGTCTGGTCTAGAAATTAATTTCATAATATCTGTTACTTGTTTAATGGTGGAACGTAACCTAGGCATTATAACTTTGGTCAATTTAGATAACGAGTCTGCAATTTGAGTTCCTAACTTCGACGATGTAGCTTTTGAAGTGTTTTACAGTTTCGGTGTTCTAGTAGGTGGTAATTTGCTACAAAATGAAGGTGTAGTTTTTTCAATGCCAGACAAAAATATAAAACAAGTGAAATACGAAATTTAAAATTTGAAGAAAACTATACTAAATGCCTCCCACCAGATGGAACGACGACCTGGTCAGGGTAGCGGGTGGCCGTTGGTTACAGGCGGCACAGGACCGTTCGCAGTGGCGTAAATTAGGTGAGGCCTATGTTCAGTGGACGTCGTTGGGCTGATATGATGATGATGATGATATACCAAATGCAGTCAATATTTTATTAAAATTATGTCAATACGTTTTTTGTAGGAACTCTACTCAAAGAGATTTTAAGTGTTTTAATGATGAGTTTATCATTTCATCATACATATTTATAATAATATCTCGAAAGTATTTATGTACGTAATTCAATGCAACTTTATTTGCAGACATTAGTTTTCCCAATATACAATAATGTATTAAATATTGCATTAATTATTAAAATATATTAATTATTAAGTAATATTAAAATAAATATATTTGTCACGTCGTCAAAAGGACGATGATTTAAAATCTGTGTTTTAAATAGACCTTTTTGTGTACAAAAATCCACAGAACCCAAAACATACCAAAATCGTGAACTCATCTTAAAAAAAATTCATTGACACCATATTTGAACGTAGCGATACAATTAACATTGTTTCCTGCATGTGCCATACGTTGCACCGATATGATTGTCACAATCCGTACAACTTCACAATAAGGTCAGTTGCAAAATGTACCAAGTGAAAGTAGTTCTACACGACCAGTTGGAAAGAGCTTTGCGTTTCGTACAATTTCAAAGGCATTTAATGTAGTCGAGAGGTCTTATGGCTGGTCATTGAAGCCTGTAGCTTTGTTGAGCAAATTCAAATCTTGTTTTAGTTGACTATTTCGATGAATGATATTTTAATCACTGTAATCATATGCGATCAGTAGTTGACGCAGTTTGAAGTTTGGCCACTTTAAGTTGATTGATTTATAATATTGTCTTAAGTTGTTTTTAACTGTATCGTCACTACCGATTGAAATGTTAATGTTGCTTTAATGTTAGAAACTGGAAAGTTTTAGTCTATGAAAATATTGCTTTTCACTCTCATATATAATAATATAGCATTTTGCAAAGGTTTCAATAATAAAACTGCCTCGGTGGCGCAGCGGGAAGTGTATACGACTGCTGTACAAGAGGTCCCGGGTTCGATTCCCGGCTCGGATGAAAATGGTATTGGACTTTTCTAACATGAAACTCCAGTATTGAGATTTTCCCGGAGTTTGGTAAACAAATGTTCCCGGTAGATGACAATAGGCTCGCCCCCTATTTCATGGGACCAAACATAGCTGGCGAAATGTGGGTGTGAAACACCTCTGCCTACCCCTTCGGGGAAAAAGGCGTGTTGCTATGTTCAATTATAAATAGAAACAACGTTTCTTATATAAGCTTTTATTATGAATATGTTTTTAAAAAGGGAAAAATAGAAATAATAGAAGAAGACGACGCCTAAGGCTACCTTCACAAAAGCAATTTGAGAGAAAAGTGGAGTGGAATTATGATATTTATATCAAGATTTTTTTTTTTTTTATATTTGGTTCACAAATCGGAAAATACAGAAGAACTTGCTGATTATCCTATTCTTATACTTAAATAAACACAGAACTGCATAAGCTAAACTAGTGAACACAACATGCATTTTATTACTTATGTAAGTTTAGACTTAAAGTTTAATTTTAAATTACAATAATAAAATAATGAAATAGGGTGGAAAAGAAAGGGCGTTCAGCCCTAATTTTAAAAAAAGATGTTCAAAAAGAAGGTGGAAGATAGAAAATATTGGTTACTATTCCTGCTCCATTGCAAGATAAAAAAAAATATATTTTTAAAACCAAGTTACCATTAGTTTATATGCAAGTTTTTACTTTTTATTATTAACAAAAAGAAGCATAATCATTAAGCAAATTTTGTTGTAAATATGTTTGTACATAAAGCTATAAAAGCCACTATATCGTGTGCTACTGTGTTTACTTTTATGTTCATCAATCAAATTAAAATACACGTTTTCTTCCCAATGAAAGAACCAGAAATCACGCTCACATAATTATCCATACCTTTCTTTCGACGTCATACTTCAATGGCTATACAAATTGTTCCGACATGTTTATCTTTATTCGTAACAGAACTAATAGCTATATACCATAACTAATTGGTATCAATAACCGATCTGATGAAAGTGGGTCAAGCCACAAAATATTGTCTTACTTACTGCCAGAACATGTTAGTGTTTTGATTTTGTTTTTAACCTCTGACTCAAAAAGAAGGGTGTTATAAGTTTATTGCTATCTGTCTATCTATGGCACCGTAGTTCCTAAATGGGTTAACCGATTCGAATGCGGTTTTTTATTATTTAAAATCAGGTTTTCTAGCAATAGGTCTTAATTTATTTTATCAAAATCAGCCATTTCAAGGTCATTAACTCTTCTGTTATCTGTGGTAGGGGTCTCAGACGTATATTGGGGATGTAGTTAATTGCTCTTGTTTTTGTTCTAACTTTTTATCGCTTTATTTCTTTTAAAATTGACAGGTTCTTGTGTTAGGGATCATAAGTCAGGCAATATGCCAATCAAACGATGGCTATCAACATTAAATTGAGGAGAAAGTCCTGCCTTAGGGGCTACTTTGACATTAGCGTTGCACGACAATGACTTTTAGCCTAATGTTCTGACAATCTTGCATAAGTATGCAAATTTGAAAATAATTTAAGCAATGTTTAAAAACACATCGCTCGATGTGTTTATGTATTAATTAAATTAATAACCAATTTTCATAATTATCATATTATCCCACTGCTGTGCAAAGGCCTTCTCCATTTCCATGTTTTTCTATCAGTGAGTAAAGTGGTCCAGTCTTGGTGGTTTTTGTCTAGATCATCACGCTATCTTTTTCATGGTCTGCAACGAAGTGGACTTGCTGTCACAGAGCACCACGTGCTGATAATTTTGGCTTACAGCTCAGCAGACATATTATTATGGCCAACGTGGTCAGCCCTGTCCCACCTTAGAATTTATCTTTGCGGTTTTTTGAACAACATCAGTAACCTATGTTAGGGAGCGCAGTGTCAAATTGCGGATCCAATTCAATAACTTGCAAAAATGTTTAAATTTATAATAGAATTGTTGTAAATTTACATCTATATAGATTCTTATCACTAACATTATTTTTGAGAATTTAAGTCAAGTTTCATCCAGCACGTGAAGGAAAAAGTGGGAGTTATGTCATATTAAGAAGTGATAAAAATAGCAGAAAATAGAGAAAAATGGCGATTGCTTCACCGACAAGAGCAAAGCTCTTAAATAAAAGAGAGAGAAGTCACAATGCCAGGGTCTAGTGCTAACTGAATATCTACTCATAAAATCGGGGAAACATTTGCACCTTGCTTCAATTACAAGTTTCTAAAGCCTAAATTGTTATATTTTACGTAAATTCATTATAAATTCAAGTCAGTAATGATAACCCGGATTCAAAGAATTATAAAAGTAGATAGGTGGATGATTAGTTACGTTATGTAGTAGAAAACAAATACTGTACTACTAGCAGTCACGAAGATCGATTAAAACGCGCAGTAGGCATTCAACACGAATGCCTAATCAACCTATCACTTCAAATACTCGTTAAATAAGTATGTATTGACGTTAGTTTCAAATATTATGGCTCTAAAGTAACCAATAAGTAAATGGATGATTTGCGATTAGAGAAAAGAAGAAAAGTCATATTGAAAAAAAAATCTTGTGCCGTGCTCGTAGTATTGCTGCACTATAGACGCACTTATAAATTAGTATTTGTTGCATGTCCGTAAGCCACTAAATTTATTTTAACTACATGTAGCATATTCAAAGGTCGGAACAATGCCCGAGACAGCGTGTCGCGCACTTTCATCGGAACCTTAGTAATTTGCAAGCTACTTGGTTTCACAGTCACTTTCCTTGGATAATTACCAAAGTACGAGTACTTTGGTATGGTCACGCACACAAAAGGTTTTATGTATTTGTGTTGAATGTTTACAAACACAAATGCATTTTACCTTTTACAATTCGCTGGTGTCTTAATATTGAATAATAACTCTTGTGACAGAAAGCAATAATATAACAATTAAATACTGATTGTCGCACGTTTTTAATGTGAAAACCAGTACTTTAATTGATACTTCTGTGCCTACCTATCGGAAATGTAGACTTTCACTTATGACGGCCAATGAACGATTGTTTCGTTGCAGAACGCATTACGCATTTTGGTACGACGCCAACTAGAAAATGTTTTTTGGCTTTTGATGGACATCTAGGAAACCTTCCGGTTCATTTAAATTATACCTTAAAGACAAGAAATTAAAGACAGTAAGTAGAATAAATGATAAAATCATTTATTTCTTCATAGTGGTTTCCATAGCTCATACCTAATCAAATCAAAATAACACTAGTAGGTACTCCAATAGAAGTGGTAAGTTATTCAAGTAACCTCGTTAAGGAAGACCAAAACTGCTGCGTTAGAAGTATTGGGCGTAACTTAGATAGCCAGAAAATCCCAGACATTATCCAAGTCAGTAGACAGCGGTTACCAATTTTGTAGATCAGTATCTTTTTTGTAACTCTTGTAATAAAATATTTGTTTATAATAGTCTGTGATAAACAAAACTTAAAATAAAATCATTTGTCCTGACTGATTGATTCTTCACAGCTAAAACTACTCAGTCTTGATAGTTTTTTAATTTAAAGCATAGGTTTATTCAGTAGAAAGCTAAGAATTTTTTTGTAAATATCAATAGTTTGCTCTAATAATACAAATTTGATTAGATTGCATGAAATTAAACTCAGCATGAACTGAGAGCAAAGCCCATTGTGATAAAGATCAATTAAACACATTAAATATTATCCGTTAAAGTTGAATTAGTGCCAAAATGACTCACTCACAATAAAACTGCTGTAACTGTTACTGAATTTATGAATTTCAATAATTGGCCAAATTTCGTAGATATAGTATAGTAATATAGGTACCAGTAAATTGAGTTGAAAATTCAATTCATTATACTTTTTAGAATAATGTAGTAATCGTTTGCGACAAGAACCAACTGAAAATTAAAACAGAATCAACAGCCGAAAATAAACTACAATCCAAAATTGGCTTCTTATTCTTACCAATGTTGAAGGAAATTATCACATTCCATTAATAATCCAAAAATAATACTTTCCTATAAACAAAACTTCTAACAACGATATATAATATTTGTTTGTATCGTAACTAACCATTTGGTGATTGCCTGGACCCATGCCAATACTTTCAATATTTATCTTTTGACATTTTGATTGCCATATCTGAATGGTGAAATACATAAATTATCATATTGTCAGTTCGTTACACATCTTGACCTGTCCGTGACTTGGAGATCATATCCGTTGTGAGATCAACTTAGAATGGATAATGCAGATTTCTGTCATAGGTCAGATGATGTAAGAAATCAAAAGCTTAATTAAAATCTAATTTAATATTTTTGTTTTCTGTTGTTGTGTCAATCGCTTGAGTTATATTCTGTTCTGTCCCTCGAAGACTAGATTGTGCCGTGGGCAGTTTACAAAATAAAGACAAAACAATTATTATGAAACGACTAATACGCAGTGTACCCTTATCTGTTTGTTTGGTTGAACGTTAGGATCTCAGAAACTACTGGTCAATTTGAAAAATTGATAACTCATTTTTTGTCCCACTACTGGGTACAGATCTCCTCCAAAGGATGTGGAGGAAATTTAGCTACACCACACTGGCCAGACGGGTTGGTATAGTTGTTTGTTTCAAATTTTCCTTTTCTTGCAGTGCCCTTGTCTGCATAAGGTTACTCCCTTAGTCGCCTTTTACGAGACCCACTGTTTGAGATCGAGTAGTGACATTCTGTATTCTTAATCTGTCACTACACGGATTAATAGCCTGTAGTAATTCTCTATAAATGGGCCAACACTTTTTTAAATCCAACCAGTAGTTGCTCCTATTAGTTCGTTTAACTCAACATCAACAACAACTACTATTTGATATATCTGCAAAAAAAAATTATCTAATTTTAGAAATTGTTTCTGGCTGTTTTTATTTACGAAGACGTGAATTTCTAACTTATACGTAATCTATAATTGCTATAACCAGTCTTCCTACATCTGTCAGTTTAATAACTTTATCGCTATTAAAGTACCTGCCAGGTACATCGATGACCTGCAAAGCCTTTAACCTCTTAACATTCTGGTTAGAAAGCACCAGTTCAATAAGTTGTGTGTTGTGGTTAATACGTGGTTGGATGAAATAGGAAGTGGGCTCAGACTCCATCAAACCGATAAGGAAGAAAGCCCATATTTACCGTAGATTGAATAATGATTTAATAAATAGTTTTTTTTTTAATTCCTAGGGATTTTGCAAATCATAATTAAAAAAAAAAAAAAAAAAAAAACAAGTGTAATTTAATATAGAATATTTGTGCCCTTACATAATAATAATATTTTACCACATTCACACAGCGCCATCTAGTCCCAAATTAAGCAATTATATTTGCTTGTGTTATGGGTACTAGACAACTGATGTACTACATGAATACATTTTTTTTTATGATGTTTAGGTTTAGGTTAGGTTTAGGTTCACCCTTACGTGAATATTTATTTTAACTTATAGCTATCCCGTTACCTACAAACATCTTGCATTTCAATCACAAAAAAATGCATAATCGTACGAAACCCTCGGTGCGAGAATCCGACTCGCACTTGGTCTGTTTTTTAAATGTTTGTTTAGATGTTTCTTTTTATAATGAGTATGTATGTATTTAAACATTGTATCTTTATATGTAGCTTTAATTTGCATGCTACTGATAGATGACGTCGTGTAAAAAAAATGTGTGAAAAATATTATAATCTTAAAATATCACCTCTTTGCTCCAATTTGGCAAAGATTGGGCTAAGGCCTAGAATAGTTATCACTTAAATATTGTATGATGAATTATATTATCTAATAACGGCATTGAATTGAGTTTAATGAATAATTGAAACAAGTTAAAACAATTCAAACTTATGAATTAAGAATCAAAGTTCTTCGATTTCAAGGTCTGATGTTTGCAAATGTTACTGCATTATGTATAAATTATTATTTTAATAATTATTGCTCGGAAAGAGGAAAATTTTAATATGACCGGCATAGCAACATTAGTTATATTAATCTTGATAAAATGGTAACTTTTTTGGTATTAGAATAGCGTATACTTAAGGTTTTTTTTTACCATTTTATTACTAAGCGATTTGTTTATAGTGCCAAATCCAGTTTCACCGATAATTTATAGGTTATAATTATTTAAAACTATAAATAATCTTGAGAATATATCAGGTTAAACTCCACGACGGATAAAACAAAAAAGAACTACCTTTAAAAAGAAATTATTAATTATTTCGCTTAAGATTTGTATACCTATTTAATTTACTGGTTGTTTAAATTAAAGATTTTTTGGTGTATTTATTCAATAATGAACATCGCGAATGCTTGCCATACATTCTTATCTTCTATCTATTTTTTTCCCATTTTTTCGCCTAGATTACAAAATAACACTTATGAAAGTCAAAGGTATACTTATAACAAGTTATTCGAATAGTGTCATTTTGCTTATGACCGGTATTAAAATGAGGCAAATGGGTTGAGAATGTTCCAGGTACGTTCACCGATTATCCTTATACATTGACCATTTCGAGAAAAAAAAATGAAGCATAGTAGTTAGTAATTTTCCGTAATATACATTTTTGGCGTAATACGCATGGATATTTATTTTTAAGTCTGCTGTTTGCCAACGCTATGTGCACCACATACAATTTTAAGTATAGTACTTACATAAGATTATCTTAGAAGTCTGCAAGTTACTCTAATTTAGTTACTCAATTTTTCACAGCACTTAAAGTGACAATTAATTGTCAGAACTGTAAAATTTGTTCGTGTCATGAATGTGATATTTTTTGTCTCATTCGCCGCTATTACTCGTTCACAAGGGGTGAAAGGAACGAAGCGGATTTTAACTTTGACAAAAATGTGGGAAATACGTATATGATCTTGATACTTTAAAGAGAGATTGTCTAAATTACCCATCGCACAATAGCCTATATTACCTATATTAAATATAATTACGCAGCGTGAGACGGTCGATGGTTGCAAACAGTATAAAATCACTCACTGTGGCGGAAATTTGGTGAAGCCTATGTCCAGCTGTGGACATATTTTTTTTCTATATGCTGCACGAATTTGAACTCAAAGTATTAAAAAAACATTAACAAGTTTATTTCCTTGCTTCATTTTCATCAAATATCCAAAAAAATATGCAGCTGGTTGTGGCTCTTACTGCGCCTGTAATTGCAATTTATCTTCATTATTGCAGAATTTGTATTAAAAATCATTAAAAGTGATCTTATTACATATGACAGGAAATGGCAGTAGGAAATTACACATTATTTTAACATCACTTAAAATAAGTATAACCAGATACAGCATTACCAAAGTTAAGTAATTTATGATGCTAGTATCAAAATTAATCAACCATTTCTTATCCAATTAACTAGTTACGTACAAACCAGTACCTATTACTGGTAACACGTTTTCTATTTGTGTTATAACAAACTTTTTTGTGTCTTAGAACGACAAAATATTATCCGGCATTTCGTCATATCGACCTTCAAATAGCTACCTTGCAGTTGCTTATATTAACATAATATAAACGTTTGTAATACTATCAAACATAGACTTGTAGCTAGGCTGGGTAAAAAGAAAAGGAATTCATCAAATGACAAAACTTTTACAAACTATTTTACAAGAAAATTGTTTATAGGGTGTATATATATATAAAAATATGTGGGTATTGGGATCATTATTATAAAACCTAGTGGAATTATAATATTGATAATATTTATATTATGCATTTTGAGAATAAAATACATAATGTTGTCAAAAAAATTTGGTACCTACACCTTTTTGAAGAATTGACAGAAGAAGATCTACTCCATTAAATTTCGAAGTAAATTTCGACTCACATTATCATAAAATACGATTCAAAAGTGGGTTTAAAATTCAGCATTAAATCCGTCCCGTCGTTTTAAATAGGTTTGAGCTTTCCAGTGAAGTGAAATTTCAAACACAAACGTTCTGAAAGCCCTAATGTGAAACCGACCTTAATTGAATATCAACAAAAATAATATAACATCATCTAAAAACGAATACTTTGTGTCTAGACATTATAAGCGGCACAAAAAAAATATTCTTGACACTATCTAATGGACTATAACAATAAAAATATGCATTAAAAAGCACTCTCGCTTTTACACCAATCAAAATTCAAGACAAGTGTCAAGACAGTTAGGTTCGCATATCGTCGTACGCGCACCTTTGAATAACCAACAACCACCAAACGTAAGACTTTCCGTCGCACGGTCAGTCCACGACTGTCTTTCAAACCGGACAGACGACAGGACAGACATGTCTTCAGACATACGAAACTAATTTATATAATTTTATTCTTTGCAATTAGTTTATATAGAACGAGTGAACAAAAAATTGTGAAAATATTTTTGACAAATTTTCGTGCTTTTGTGACTGTACTAAGTGCGGTACTGTGTATGTGCGGATATTCTTATTATTTATACTTATTGCAGTGATTTTTAAGGAAACCAGGAAAAATGGTAAGTAAATATTTTCAGAGAAATACTTTAAATTTACTTCTATGAATGCAAAAAAAAACTGTTGAAATAGAAAGTTCTTAGAAAGTTTGTTATTATTTGACATCTTATATCTTGATGGTTGCCGCTAAAAATAATCTCTTAGACAATTTTATTGCTACTAAAGAAGCAATTTGCATAAATTTCGATATATCATCCAAAAAAGTTATTTTTATTATTCACTATACAATTTGCGAATATACTTTTTACTTTTTTGTTGTAATAAAAGAACCCTGATTTACATTCATGCTTCAACTTTTTATTGTCTTCAACCTCGAATTTATTTTACATCACCTTAAACTTTAAAAATAAATAAAAAGATCCAAGGCGTTCTGGACCTGTTTTCGTAAATATCTTTTTTTGAATAAAATATCGAATATATCACCAATCTGCGCATTACTTTGGCTGTTTTTTAAATAGGAACGTTTACCTTGATCATTTATTTTAATGTACTCCATTAATTTAAAAGCTCATCTTAATTATTTACTTCTACATTATGCCATACAAAATTACAATTCAAAGGTAATTCTGCTCTAAATTCAAAATTTGCAACGTATTCTCCTAATTTGAATTCAATCGCATTCTGAATATAAATCGAGTGCAGTGTTCTAAATAACAGTTTGTTTTTCGATTTTGCTCCAAATCTGCAACAAATTCGAAATCCTTCGCCGTACGCTATTTGAAATCGGTAAGCGGTGTAGCGCTGACAATGAACAAAAAGCCTCAGTTTCTCCCAGTGAAAGTGGTTAACAGTGGCTTGGTAGAAATCGGCGCATTCGCACAACGAACGCGCCGTGTGTGCTGCGATTGATTTAGTTTTTTTTTAGCTATTTAGTACATTGTCATTATGTTACGGGTGTTAGGATTACAATAGAAAGCTTATGTTTATATAGGTATATATTATGTTAGGAAAGAAAAGAGTAATGAGAAAGTAAATGTGTGCAAAAGATTGCACATATTTGCCGCCTAAATACCGCGAAATTGTTTGCTAAATGCATGGGAAAGCTTCGACTTGTGTGATTTACTTTAAACTATTTGATTATAAAAATGTCAACAGTAGTACCTGTATGTAATAAAAATATAATTTAGTGTCATTCTTTATATAGCAGTCTGGATTTTTTTTTAATGCATCTTTAGTCTTTATTCCACTGCTGGGCATAGGCCTCTCTCAACACGCGCCATAACACTCGATCCTCCGCCTTCCGCATCCAGTCAGACCCGGCGACCTTTTTCTGGTCATCGGTACACCTAGCTGGAGAGCGTCTTTTATAGTATATAGTTGTAAATTCTACTCTTAGACTTTGAGAGAACACGAAATTTTTATATACTTTTATATACAGTAGATTAACAGAGCTATTTTAAAATAAAAATAGAAATCCAGTTGCGTTGATTCTAAATTCTTTATAACAAAAATTTAAGATATTCGTTTACCGTTTCAAGATTGATGATGACAACAATATAAGCAAAGCTTCTAAATCCAGAAAGATTTTTAAAATGGTTCATCATCATCATCATCTCAGCCTATTGCAGTCCACTGCTGGACATGGGCCTCTCCCAACACGCGCCATAACACTCGATCTTCCGCCTTCCGCATCCAGTCAGACCCGGCGACCTTTTTCAGGTCATCGGTCCACCTAGCTGGAGGGCAGGATGAGGCAGGCAGGAGAGGAAAATGGTTCGTTTCGATAGAATTTTTGAGTCCTTACTACCTGATGGTTGAAGATTCAAAGTTTTTGATTCATACTTTGAAGAACCTAACAACATGATTAGCAATTTAATTACCAATACAGCTAATGACGCTTCTATTAAAACAAATTGGAAACTTTTTCTGTTTACCTATTTTTATGTCTAATTTTAGCATTTTAAGAGTATAATAAATAAACAAAAACGTCACAGCACTTAGATAGCCCATATTGATATTACAATATCGCATGTTTGTTCATAGTTTGTGCACATGAATAATTAAGATGAAATTATCTCAATTGCGCATCTATAATTCGCCGTTCCCACCGAATAATACCGTAATCGTAAAATCTAAATTTTACAGGAAAAATAAAATACGGTTTTTTGCTTCTACCTTTTTACTAGGTTTACATAGAAAAATCATTTATATACCAAAAGATAGGTGATTTTTTCTTAGATATTGTGATATATTTAAAAAAAAATATTATTATACTAGATTGCAGTTATAAGCTAAAATGTATATTACCATGATTTGAAATAGAATCTTCATCCGTAAAGCAACAATACGATTTTATTCGGGTAAATTATCGACAGTGAGCTACACATAATAGTTGAATGCGATCTTATTCACTGTTTTGTCGCAATGTTAACTGACTTAGTAATGAATTGTTACCATAATATTCGGTGATTATACAAATGAGATGACAAGTGCAATATTAATTAACGATAATATTCCATGTCAAACAAAATAAGTTTCACAATTGTAAAAATATAATACCGGATTGTTCATATTGCAAAATAAAAGGTAATTAATAATCGAATTCTTAAAATAAACCATGTTCTACATTGTTTTAGGGGTTTTTTTAATAAATGTATGGAAAAATAACATAAAAGAAACATAATTATAAATTTAATATTCATTAAATATATTATATATACATATTTCAGTGCCATTTAGGCATCATCTAGGTCTGATCCATCAAAATCGTCTGAATTTACTGTTAAAAATGTCTGCAACATACAAGATAGTTCTAAAAACCATGGTAATGATTACGTATAGCTTCACTAGCACACAATGCAAGTAAATCATCAAACACAGGTTTAAAAATGGGGATAAGTTGGTGGCATATCTGTGTCAAGTTATCGACCATTGTAAATCCAGAGGATTTTTCGGTTGCCGCCCACGTTTTGATTTTGCAGGATCCGGGTCAGTGTACAAGTCGAAATATTCTTCCCCAAAATTACATTTTAATTGTTAGACCACTTTTTCATGAGAAAATTTCTCTATTTTCCTTTGCCCACGAAAATCACCACAAGCAAAGTCTTTACCAAGGGAGCTAAGTCTACGAAGGGCTTTGTGTATCTTTATGCCAATTTTTTCCAGAGATGAGACATTTTAAATCATAGTCTTAATCTTAAGATGTAAATAATAACTTATTCTTTATTGCGCGTTCAACACTACATTCAGCCTCACTTGGACTATGGCCCGTAAAAAAAACGATATTAGAAGATGGTATATTAGGGCTTAAAGGTACATGGCAAAATAAATCTATTTTTGTTCTTTCCAGCACAGCCATCAGTATAAAATGATTTGTAATAAACAGCTTCCAATTTCTTTTGCTTTCGTTTTTTTGCAATAGAAAGGTGCCAGACATGTATTGTCAACATCCTGACTTAATAGGTGTGTTAAAAATTGTAAAAGATATTTGCACATTTAATGTAAAATACATAAGGCTTTTCTAAATCAAAAACAGCGACTGTAGTATTCGTTGAATTAACCGCAGCTTTTTCCTTTCTTTTTATCTAACGTACCAACTTTATTATTATATTCCAGGTGTCCCTTATTATTTTATTACAAAAATAGCTTTTTAGCATCTTCAGCTTGTTCATACAGAGAGCAAATTGTACACAAATCCTTTTTTGGCTTATAAAAGATTAGTTGTATCCCGTATTATAAATAGTTATAATAATGATAATTACATTACCGAAATTTGTCTTCATTTTTGTACCCGAATAAGATCGTAATAACAGTTTGCTGTAAAAGATGAGACATTGAAAAGTGAGTAATAACATATTACGATATAAAACTGTGATTTTATTTTTAGGCGAATAGTACAGGTAAAGTCATTACAAAATGACTATCTCGAAAAGTACTCGTACGAATATTCTGAAAAAAATTCACAAGGTGTAATCAATCCTCTAGAACAATAATTCCCAATAAAAGCACTTCTATAGTAATAGTCGATTACGATATTATTCGGTGGGAACGGCGAATTAATTGCGTGTATATATGAGTATTACTGATATGAGGATGTGATTTCCTATGAAATATAAAATACTGCAGAACTAAATAATTATTGAAGTTATATTTAAAACTGAAACAGCCTACACGTTATTGTTTTATTAATCTGGTCAAGTAGTTTTGGATATGATATCATTAATAAGATAAAGTTAGTATTAAAATAATTAACTGAACAGAGATGCCAACAACAAGACAATTTCATGAGGTCGATCCATTTTTTAAACTGAAAGTCGTGTGGGGCTTCACTCCCTTCGCTTTTGTGTGGCCACTGCTCAGCTCCCATTGGCCGAAGTGAGATGTTTTATAGCCTTCCTCGATAAATGGGCTATCTGACACTAAAATATTTTTTTAAATCGGATCGAGTAGTCCCTGAGATCCTAGCGTTCAAACAAACAAACTCTTCAGCCTTATGATATTAGTATAGATGAAATTAAATTAAAATCGCATAATACTATCTCAGACTCACAAATATTTCAAAGCATGACTTGCATTTCCATTTTTGAATTTCATAGTGATAAAATATTTACATAGAAATGTATTTATTTATTTTTAACAGAAAATACACTTCACATTGGTAGAAATAAAAATTAACAACAGTTTTTGGCTTTGTGTTTTCCTAATTATAAAAGACCACAGCATGCCATATTGGACCTAGGTTTACATTTTAAAATTATTATGGTAGGTAGGTGTTATATATGTATCTATAAGTATTAAGTAATATCTAATAAACAACTTAAAAAGAAAACATAAAATAAAAATTTTTAAGGAACAATGAGAGGAATCACTAATACTAAAATAAAAAAAATTAAAAATACAAGTTAACAACAAACTTTAAGGAACAATAATTGAGGCAACATGTAGATTAACTAATTGAATACACAAATTCTTTAAATTTTATGGATGTATTGATGAAGAACGATATATAATGACGTATTTATTTGGGATCATAGACGGTGCGGTTAATGAACGTTGTATGTTGAACAAAGCAAATGGATCAAAACAATAACATCGCTAGGACATACATTTATACGAATATGTCATCACACGTCATAATGGATTGTTCGACAATTGTATTTATTGTTAGCAATCTGTGGCTGACTTAACCGTTACGTTAGTTGACAAGTTAATGACATTTCAAAATTATGACTAATTATATCTTATATTATGTGTAAAAAATTTTAAATATGTAATATTCACTTGTTTTTGCTAATGTAAAATAAAGGCTTTGTCTCACCTCTGGTTGATAAGTCTTATAGCCTATGTCATGAAGTGACATATATCAAACACAAATTGTGTATGTGAAACATAGTTGTAACTATATTTGACATATTTTTCATATAAAATCTATCACTAAAGTTTCGGATTATCAGGGACTAGCCAAAAGTGAAACAGGGACTTTATATATTTAAAAAACTGGTTACCTTGTAAAACTTATGTTTTTTTCATTTCTGAACGCTGACTTCCCCCAAAGCAAACATTTTTATTTAAAAAAACGAAATATTATTAATATGCTACCTACATTTAATTTTTTTTTTTTATATTTAACAATTTATTCTTGGTAAGCTAATATCGTCTATTATGAGTGTAATAAAGAATTTAGAATTATTTTTATTTTATTATTTTTTTTATTTATCAATTTTTTTGTTTAATTAATGCTATGTATATTTTGAAATTAGCCTTTTTTTACATTAACTATTAAATAATTTCCTTTGCTTCGTTTTAACATTTTATATAAATGCTAAACAAGTAATGGAAAAATTTCGTCACATAGTAAAAAGATATAAATAAGAAAAAGATTTTAATGAAACTGCATTACAATCTTTAACGTCAATTTGCAACAATCCATCTTCTTAAACCTACATCGAATCGAAATGCCACATGAACTGCGAAAGCAAAAGCTATATTTACTCTTAAATTGTCACATTAATCAGCCTCTCACAAGATTATAGTGACATTTACATTAAAAACTATGTCGTGAGCTTCGCAATCTTCTATTACCGTTATGGCATAGTTCTGTGGTGCAACGGCTATCAGGCTTAGAAAGGAATAGTTTGTTGTAAGTCCTAACTGGTTCGTAATTGTGCCGATAATAATATATATTATATATGTTACGGCTAAAACACGAAGTGCGGCTACACCTAGTTTTACCCGGTTAGAACTAGGTGTAGTCACTTACTCTTGGTTAAATATAGTACGAGCCGATTGATTTCGGGTAAAACTAGGTCTATCCTTCATCATGCCGGCTACAACTAGGTTCAGCCATTCCCTGTTGGATAAAACTAGGTCTATCCGATATCATTCCGGCTAGAGCTTCTGCCCGCAGCTCCGACCACGTGATATGTCGAAAAAAAGTAGTCTATGTGCTATTCCAGAGTATAATCTATCTGTACGCCAAATTTTATACAAATCCTTTCAGCTGTTCTGGTGTGATTGATTAACAAACATTCATCCATACCCACTTTCGCATTTATTAATAGTTAAATATGTACTAATGAAGTAAAGCATTTTTATTCGTCATTATGTATTCGTCATTAATAGGATTCTGAATAAAATTGAATAATTAAACTGGAATTTCAATCTGTTACAATATCATCTGCAGTTATGTATTCAATTTGTTGTTGTCTACTTGCTACCAAAATGTCATTGATATAGTGAGATGGATGGATAAAAGGGCTGATTGATAGTCTGAAGATTTATAGTATCGACAGGATTAGTAAAATTAAATTTCATTTTAGTGATTTATTGATAATTTTGACAAGGTATAATGCCCTTGTAAAAAAATCAGTAAGTACTCTGACTATAACATCAACTAATTCAATAGCGTTATTGTTTATACATTCTTTGTTTATTACTCCCAAATTTTATATCCCTTCTTCTTTTTCCTTAGCATCCCTTTCACCTAGTCCTTACGGCATCGTTTCAACAGCATTACGTAAGTAGCGTTACGAGTTGCCCAACAGTTGCGTCCATGCTTTGTTGAGGCGATCTGGATATGTGTACTGACCATAGAATCGCCATTGATATAGTGTGACCCAAAACTGCAACAGCATGAAAACAATTGCATCTGCTGCAACTTCTGCAATATTAGATTTTGATATCAGATTTGAAGTTTGTGTTACTCATATTTGTGATGAAACTTATTTCTACAAATGTATCTTTTTAACGCTACATAGAATCAGCAAGTTATGCCATAAAATGCTGACTGTAGTTAGTGTCATCTTTTCTATACCACCATGTATTAATTCCCGCAATGCCAACTTTTTCGATATTTTACTATTTCTTCCTATTAGCCGCCAAAATCTTTTGGAAGTAAGATCTATATTGGTTATTAACAGAAGAGCATGCAAATCATAGATAGATCTCTATCTAGCAGTGGGATGACACAAATCTATAGTAAAAAGTAAACTTTAAAAGCGTTTAAACTTTTAAACAATATTTAAATTCTACAGGGTGAAAAAAGCGTAATATTGGCTTACATAGATATAATTCGAAATCTTCTCGAAAAAAAAACAACTAGGGAAAGATACATTTTTGGATTTCAAGAATATTGCACGGACGAATGAGTCAGATATAAGGCATAGAATATAACAATAATACGATCGAATTTTGACCACAACAAGACAGGCTAGTATCAGAATAACCTTCAACCAGAACCATTCTTCAGTATTTATTCGTCAAAGTTCTTCTACAACTACATCATCAACTTAAAACCGTATACCTTAACAATTATAGCGTGAAAATGGCCGTGGTAGTACATGCATAATAACTGACCAGTATCGTTTTCACTGCATGGTTACGGACCGATACACTGTCCTTTCAACCGTTGAACACACTTGCGACACATTATTAGTACCTTCAGCTGTCATGGTTGAAAATATCTAACCACTGTACAGCCTATCAATTAAAGTAGCTATTCTTTTATGAAAACTTTAATTACTTCTTGTATCATATAAATTTTATTACAAAGTAAGTTTTAAGAAATCTGTTCTTAAAACTTATGTTGTCTTTAATGATAATTTTTTTATGCTTGTTGCTTGCTATTGTTGATGACGACCACCAACGACCTGGTCAAGGTGCGGGTGACTGTTGGTTGCAGGCGGCACAGAACCGCTCGCGGTGGCGTAAATTAGGTGAGGCCTATATCCAGCAGTGGACATCCTTGGGCTGCTATAATGATGATACCATTTTGATTTTTTGGGTTGCTCAAGTTTATTTGAATCTTTTGACAGATAAAGTGACAAAATTCGTGAAATTAAAACTCTTAGCGTTGAGACAAACTATATTTCAGAAAATAATGTTACTGAAATTTATCTATAGGCGCTTGCCTAGCACCTGACTCCTATTTACTATTTTGGCTTTCATCTCTGCTGATATTTCCCGTATAAAAGCGTGATGTCATGTGGATTTATCTGTGTGATCCGAAAAAAACTATAAATCCTCTTAACTTTGTACTCTTTAAATATATTTGACATTTTCAAAGGTCATTCTACCCTAAATATGTCAGATTCTTTATAAAAGCAATACATTCAAAACGTTCAATCTTTTTAAAAACACTGGCGTACATCGATTCTCTATCAAACAGCTTCCAATCCCTAAAGATTATCCGGGGTTCGCGGACTATCCTATCGAGTTTGAATTGTTACCAATGAATTCCAAGTTGAATCCCCTTATGTAGAATTCAGGAAAATCCACGATCCCCTTGAGGAATTAAAGGATTGGTATGAAGTTAGCTTCTTTTGTCTCCCACGAGAAGTATTACAAGATGGTGTTTAGATAATCTTGTGTAATAATGTTTGGGGATACTTTTGCGTGCCTTGTTTTTCGTATTTTTTTTACTAGTTTATTCAGAAGTATTTTCTGGATACTATTTTTTAGATACATTGGAGTGAGGAGTACGATGAGTTATGTAGGATATTTATAATATACTGAATATCAAAATTGATTAAAATATTACAAAATAGTGTTTTAATTACATCTACCCCTTGGTTTGGAGTTATAATATAAATAAAATAATTACACCTCTGCCTAAGGAGAACCTATGTTTTGTCCACTACTATTTCACAAAAACTTTACCATCTTAGTCAGATGGTAAAGTTTTTGTTACTTCTTCAAGTTAATTGGCATATCTTTTCCAGATTAGTTAATTACTTTTAAAAAGGAATGAAAAAAAAGTACTATAAATAAGTATTAAAAACAAACTTTCACATAAATTGTATTACTGATATGGAAATATGAAAGTACTGTAGCATTCCGTATAAAATACACTGTGTTTTTCACCAATTCCCAAGGTGTAGCCGCGAATACAAACATCCATTGTAATAAAATCACTGATTGGCCTCCATTGGAGCATTTAATCTGATTAACGATCCGCCATACTCAATTTTAAGCTGTTATTTTTGTTATTTCATATGCTAATGAGTTTCTGAATCGAAAAGTTGATACAGAAGTAAAAGTTTTTGGTAAAAATATTTAATTGATCAGCTGAATAATATAATTATAAAATAATTATAAAATAAACATTAAATATTTCCTTGTACAGTCCCTTTCCTTTTCATATCTAGTTTCTTACGTGAATAAATTTCGAGGAATCAATTCGAAATACGGGGCTAGAGAAAAAATCTCTAAACAGAACCCTGGTTGTGTTTAGAGATTTTTAACCCTTTTAAAGACGTCTAGCCGATAGTAACAATGGGCCACTTGTTCTCAGTGAACTAATCATTATTATCAGCGATCCAGTAATGTCCCAGAGCTGGGCTCGGGTCTCCTCTCCTCTAACTAGAGAGCTGAGAGGGTTAAGGCCATATTCCACACACGCTGGTCTAATGCGGGTTGGTGTATCAGACATACACATGCATAATATAGAATTTCTTCTAGGGTATGTGGATTTCCTCACGATATTTTCCTTCACCGTCAGCAGATGGTAAGTCACATGGCTAGTACATATAAATATTACTAAGTGAAATCCACATTGGTACTGCTGCTGGTCGGAATCGAACTCGGACCGCGTGTTTAGCACGCCGGTCACTTATCCATTCAGCCACCATCGCTCAGTGAACTAATAGGTTGTTGCTATTAAAAATTAAACAAAACAAATATCTGTAGATACTGTTTTCTAGTTATTACTCAGTATGATTATCTGCCACAAATAAATGCATTAACAGGTAAAAATATTCTACAGTTCATCTAAGTCTGTAATTTATATTTTTAAATTAGGCAAAATCCCACGCAAACATTTTTCATTTAAACTTTCACTATAACATTATAAAAATTAATTTTAAACTTCATTAAGTTTTAGACGTTCTTGCTAAAACTATGACTATACACGGAATTTCCTTATTCCGTGTCGAAAGTATTTTGTTTTATAATAGCATGCTAGCTAATATAGTAGTAATTGCATTTAATAACAAATAATCAGTGAATATAATTATTATATCAGTACGATAGTTAAGAAGGAGTCCAAATCAAAACTATAATATTTATTCACTTCTTAATTAAAAGCGATAAACCCTTGCAAACTCCAAGTTATTACACTCGGAAGCGAACTGGTTGTAGGCAAATTTGTTGACTCTATTTATAACCTGTTACATTCTTAACTTGTGACTTTCATTAGAGTTACTTTGTAATCTAAATAAATAAACAACGTTCTATTTCATTTCATTTCGGTAATCCCAGGCAATGCCTAATGCGGAGCCCACAACGAAATTAATTGAAGTAAATGAAGCACTTATAATGTCCAACAGTAGACTGCTCGCTCATATGATAATGATAAAATGGAGATGTTGAATAGAAATGATACTCTTTCCTAAATAGCAAAATGAGGGGCAAAAGGTCTGTATAGGCATAGGCAATCACTCCTAGCTAAAATCAGCCATGATTCGATCCAGATCATGCCCATTTTGTTATCGGCCTTCTTGGTCCTATGTGGAGAGAGGTAGTTAGACTACTGCAATATAACTGCACACTGATAGTTGTTTATCCTTTGTTTGTTTGCACAATAAATCAATCATCCGTTCGTTTATACGGTGGCTTGCAATTTTAAATTATATAGACAGCTAGCACTAAAGGGTGTAGTCATATATATTTTGATGTTCATATTAAATTTTTAAGTTTCGATCAAACGTTTGGTTTGATGTTAAAATATGTTTAAAAAAAAGGACTTCATATTTTCCGGATTAACAAAAAAGCTTTGTTTTTTGACGTATTAAGTTGATGCCAAATTTTCTCTTTCGTTAAGTATTATACATATTTCATAATCAACCGTGGCTAAGGTAATCATTAGACAGCGTTTAGTTCAAATCGACAACATGAAGACGCCTTTTTTTGTAGCAATAATATTATGTAGAATTTTAAGTTTATTTTTCACTTTAAAAAGATAACACTCGCACTATGGTACTAAGCATTATGTTTGTAATTTACAAACTAAGACTAAGACAAAAAACCACTCTTTGTGGACCTCCCAAATGTTGGTCTTACTAGGGTACTTACAATTTCATGTTCAATAAGCAATCAAATAATTTGGTAGATTCGATTTTCCTTTTTTTGTTTTCGATCTTGAAGTTGTCTGTTAAACAGACCGAGAATCAAAATTTGCAGAAGTACAGAGCCTTAGTTAGAATGCTTGGGTACGGTACGACTCTGTTGGGAAAAAAGCGTACACGCTTTTTTCCCAACAGAGGGGTAGACAGAGACTATTTCATTCCACCTGCCACGATTCTGATATATATCTTTCGCTTCTTCAACATTCATCAATCTTTTCATACATTCTACACGGATTAGGGTACTCCTGCGAAGCGATGGTGGCTGAATGGATAAAGGACCGGTGTGCAAATCACGCGGTCTGAGTTCGATCCCGACCGGTAGCACCACAATGTGGATTCCATTTTGTGGAATTTATATGTACTAGTCAAGTGACTTACCATTTGCTAACGGTGAAGGAAAACATCGTGAGGAAACCCACATACCCTAGAAGAAGTTCTATGAGTACGTTGGATCCACCAACCCGCACAAGGCCAGAGTGAGTGGATTATGGCCTAAACCCTCTCAGCTCTCTAGTTAGAGGATAGGAGACCCGAGCCCGGCAGTGGGACTTAATTGGTTGCTGATGATGATGATAAGGGTACTCCTAATATGGAAGTACTTTAAAAAAAAGAAATATAGCGTGCCTAGACTGTTTTTCTATTGTTATAATTCAATATCTAAACTGCAACTCTATTGTAGGCCAATCTTTATTGTGATACCGTGTCAGGAACAAGGTTTTAATAAATCATACCAATTTTTTGCTACAACTTAATCGATCCGGCCCCTAAATTCGTTTCACCTACTGTTAGACTGCGCTTATGTAAATTGTTTGATTACATAAATATCGGTTATTATATTGTAATAAAGCACAAATTTGAGTATGGGAATAAGCCTGTAATTGCTAAGCTATAAATAGAACATAATTATTTTTACAAATGAAAGTGTATAACTGCCTCGGTGGCGCAGCGGGAAGTGTATACGACTGCCGTGCAAGAGGTCTCGGGTTCGATTCCCGGGTCGGGTGAAAATGATAAGTATTGAGCTTTTCTATCATTAAATTCCAGTGCTGAGATTTTATCGGAGTTTGGTAAACAAATGTTCCCAGTTGATGACAATAGGCTCGCCCCCTATTTCATGAGACCAAACACAGCTGACGAAATATAGGTGTGAAACACCTCTGCCTAACCTTCGGGGGAAAAGGTGTGATGCTATGTATGAAAGTGTATAACAATGGTAGTCTCCTCTTATATCCCAAATTGTTTCTATTGGTATGTTAAATTTGATTTATAACCAACATCAGTAAGTAATTAACCAATCTGAATGAAAAAATATTTCAATGAAAACAAGTGAATTTAGTTTACAATTTATCTTTTTACAATTATTTTTTCTTTTATTTTTTTTTTCTTTCTTTAAAAGACAACGCCCGCACTAGGGAACAAGCCCTGTGTCGCGGGGAGCTTTACAAACATGAAACTAACGGACACAAAGTACACCCAGACTAGAAACAAATATCTATGAATCACACAAATATTTGTCTCGTGTGGGAATCGAACCCACGTCACCCAGCACGGCGATGTAGTGGCGAGGCGACTACCTTAACCACTGCGCCACGGTGACAGTAAATTTACACATTTAGAATTATGACATGACATACGATATAAATAATGATGAATGGATAAAGCGATGGTGGCTGAATGGATAAGGGACCGTGCAAATCACGCGGTCCGAGTTCGATCCCGACCAGCCGTACCAATGTGGATTCCACTTTGTGGAATTTATAATTATGTACTAGTCAAGTGACTTACCATCTTCTAACGGTGAAGGAAAACATCGTGAGGAAACCCACATACCCTAGAAGAAATTCTATGGGTATGTCTGATCCACCAACCAGCACTAGGCCAGCGTGAGTGGATTATGGCCTAAACCCTCTCAGCTCTCTAGTTAGAGGAGAGGAGACCTGAGCCCAGCATCAGCAGTGGGACTTAATGGGGTGCTGATGATACGATATAGATAAACATGTATTGTCTTCCATTTCAAAAGGAGTAGCTAGAGGTTCGTCAAATATGTATTCCACGACCTATATTTAGTCCTATGTAATACAGGTACAGGCAACAAGCAAGGTATTTAGAGTCAAAGATGAAATAAAAAAGTTCATGCTAAAAAAACTGCAATAATTATTTTTATATAGACCTATTTCGCAGTAGTCGCACACATACTTCCTGCGGTGCCATCAAGGTAGTCAATACAAATATGCAATATCGGATTTGAAAATTGATAGACTCAAAAACTTAACAGTTATCAAGTAGTAAAATATATATGACAATACCGATTAAACAGTTGCAATCAATCAAAACAAACAGTAGACAAATGACAAATCAATCAAGTTAAAGAATCACGTTAGAAATCATATAAACACGAATATTTTGTAATCGACTTGAACGCCATGACATTTAGCATATATGGACATTAATATCGGTTGAAAACTGCTAAATTATCATCACAGACGATTTCTTACTTTATTTTTTAGGAAACAAAGCGCAAATTTTGCTGTATGCAAAGTTTTTGACGAAACGGGTTTTGATGAAATGTCTGTGATTGTGTATGTAGTAGGTTGTTACGTAAAATATAAGATGGTTGATAAATTAAATGTTTAATTCCTTCTTTAGTCCTGGATTCTACCATAACATAGACGAGAAGAGGTCACCCCTTGTCTATGTTGTTGTCTTATGTGTTTATTATTATAAATACCTACTAAATAATATACACACGAAAGTTAGAATGAATCGATGAATGACAGTAACTAAAATGAAATGAAATCTCGTTTATTCATCTAGGTTACAGAGTAACTCATGAAAGTCACAAGTTAACAATGTAACAGGTTATCCGAAAAGTAGTGTCAGCAAATTTGCCTACGACCAGTTCGCTGACGGGCTGGAGCTATGAGAATAACTGGCAAGAAACTCACACCACTCTATTAAATAAATATACTCAATCAATAAAGGATCTATATGAATTTTGGCATACGGATAGTTTTAGTCTGAAATAACAGTCATAAACTACTTTTAACTAACAAATAATCTAGTGACCAATAAAAATACGCTGCTCACTGTAATACGAATATAAATTGTTTATAACTATTATTCTCGTCTCGGTGAAGTCTGGGACAATAATGAAACACCTATGGTAAACTCAACTACACAGGCTCTTGATCCAAGCTTACAGCAGTGAGCTGTAAGCTGCTGTAAGCTTGGATCAATGTAAAACTCAGCGTTATCACTAACGCTGAGTTTTACAGAACAAGCTTAACAGTCACTAAATCCGTTTTATCTACATGTATTCTAATAGTTTGAAGAACAAAAATATCTACACTATTCAAGATTAAACTATAGTATATATATACAATATTATACTACTATATATATATAATATTTTGACTGGCCTGTTGGTCTAGTGGTTAGTGACTCTGACTGCTAAACCGCGTCGTGGGTTCGATCCCCACCCAGGACAAATCTTTGTGTGATGAGCATAAAGGTTTGTTCTGTGTCTGGGTGTAATTTATCTATAATATGAATGTATTTACAAAAAAAAAATGTATTTAAGTAGTATATCAGTTGTTTAGTACCCATAACACAAGCAAATATAATTGCTTACTTTGGGACTAGATGGCGCTGTGTAAATGTGGTAGAATATTATATTATATTATTATTATTATAGAGACAAAGTTGAATAATATCTCCTTAAAAAATATGCATGATGAACTGTTTAATTTGACACAACTGATTTAAATCGAAAAGACAGTTATTGACTAAAATTTTAGTTTCAAAATTTATTTAGAAGGTTTGACGTATTTGATTGCCATATGTTATAAAAATAAAATGTGTTCCAGTTTGAATTGGTCCTTAAAAACATAAAAAAACAAAATAGTTTCATTTGAACCCAATGAGTGCGACTAAAAGACTTAACTCGAGCTAGACTAAACTTTACAAAATCAAGGTCACCACTTCCTGATACAAACCTTGTTAATATACAAACAAAGACATTATTAGAAGATTTTATGCTTTAATATCTTCAGAATACAGTCGAAAGTACCATATTAGAATTTAGTACAATGATATTGAAATTTTCTTTATTAAAAACAACTCTCCTAGGATACTATCTTCGTATCATAAGGGACTTTCGCCGTTCAGAATATATGACTACAGGCATATGTAGGCTAAATTCCATCCATATTTTTTGGTATGATGATGTATGACTATACAGTATTTTCTCAATATTTAATATTCAAACTTTAAACTAGGTACAGTCAACAACAATAGTAGGTGAACATACCCATAATTTGTTCATCCATGTTTATCTACCGTAATATACATAAACTACTTAACAAGACTAGTGCCACAATTGAATTATCATCGTAAATTCAATTCTGACTACGGTATACATGCGTTTTGAAAGTTTGAATATGTTCAACTAATTTTGATGTTAACTGTACAAAAATCGGATTCTCTTTTTACGTCATTTTGTAGCTAATAACTTTACTAACAAATAAATTGCACAAATAAAAATGATCATTTAAATACCACATGTTGTTAGGCATACCTAACAATAAATTTATACAGACTGACCTTTTATAATGAAGAAGAATTTGTTTGAAAATCTCTGTATGTGAGACTAATTTATTTAAATTGCCTACCAGCTACTGATGATTGCAAAACGTCGGTCCCACCATCATAAAATGTATGAGATAGACTTAAATTTACATTTTTATATGGAGGGCATCTAGATAAAGGGATGTCATTAAATAACTGTTTTGTTTGTAAAAAATGGATAATTTGTAAAATATTTACGTTAAATATTGCTTCTCTTTTAAGGGGAGCTCCCTCCGCACTTTCTTTATTTTCTACGCGCAATACCTAATAGAGATCTTCATCTCTCTTCACGGAGGAGTGTAAAATTTGTCAGAGTTAAAATAATAAATAATTGAAAAAGAACGCAAAAATAATCTGATTTATAAAAAACAAAACAAACAAATGGTAGTTTGTAAATTCAGAAAAAGCCTTGAAAGTTCAAAGAACTATTTTGATCACATAAAAACTAGAATTTAATGTTAAGTATTATCATTATAATAACAAAATAATAAAAGATGAAAGGTGCTTGGCTTTTAAAATATACAAATAAACAAGTTAGATCCATATTAATAGCAATAATGTAGTAAAACATATTAGCTTTTTGATCCACACTGGCCAGTAATTTCCTTAAGGGTTTTTTTCTTTTTTTTATCATCTTTTTCTCTGTTGTATTTTTTTTTCGTAGCCTCCTCTTTGTTTAGAATCTATACGGAAATAAATTATGATTTCAAATTAAGAATATCATCAAACAATTTCCGTAATTTGTTTAAATCATTACCTTAATCGTTTACAAACAATCATTGCATCATCATAAAATAAGTTACAATAAAACTATCTTTTACCACCTGTTAGGTAACAATCCGCGGTGGGCTCACTGACTTCGGGCGCATTTTATTACATAACAAGGCTATTAGCAAATAGAGACGTGATTTCATTCTGATAATTGCATTTGGTTCTCAACTTGCCTTCGTAAATATCCACTAATGTCTCTGTTTTTTGGTCACTGTGTAATTATTTCTGTATTATTATTATGCAAATTGTTTGCTGCATATTTTTTGCCAAATATTTCAAGGTGCAGCATAATTATTCTATACGAAATTAGGGCTTTATAAGAGTATGAATGTTTGTATGCCTCAGCCTATTTTGTTTCTAAGAAGCTCATTTCTGTACTTTGGAAATGTTGCCATTTAGACTGCATTGTCAATGATAGCCATAGCTATAAAATCTTTCTGGCCACAGGTGACACTACAGACTAAGATATAACAGGTCTGTAAATATACCTAGTAGAGCTGTTGAAAATTTTTACCAATGACATTGTATAGCTGAAGATCAGCCACAAATTGTAGGCCATTGGCACAGCTTAAACTTTAATTATTGTGACTTATTACTACCGGGTGTATGTATATATTAATAAATCTATATTTAACCTAGTAGGATATTTTTCTTTATTGTTAGATCAATAAAAATATCTACATAGCCTTAACTTTAATTCTTTAATTTTGACATCATACTCGTACTTTTTTATAAATGCAATTGTACGAATTTGTAATTTTTTGACGTTGCAATAAAACAGCCGATCAATGTGTTTATTTACATATAAATTATTAAGAATATAATAGAAGAAGATAATATTATTATGATATTAAGCTGAAATAAATGAACTTTCTTTCTTTCTTTGTTTCCTTGCAAAGAGTGACAGACTATATTTACATTCACTGGCAAAAACTAGTAGTTGATTATACAATAATTAATCATTCATTGTTCGATAAATAAATTTATTGTCATTTGAATAGAATTCTAATGTAATAAAACTAACTACATATTAGTTATAAGTTTTTAATGATCAACTCAGTGTGAAGTTTTATGCCCATCACTAGGCATTTTATGTTGCAAATGACAAAACCTGTTTGACGAGAATATACGAATAAAATAACGTTAATTATGACAAATTCTAGAAATTTTAATATTTACCGTTAATATAAAATCATTGTGACATTGGCAACCGAAGCAATTAATAATGTAATTTTAAAACGTGTTTTGAAATTAAATATATTGCATGGGTCACCCATACGATGGACCAACCTAGTCAAGTCTGCTGTGGGCGGCTCATTAAATGACTGCAGCAGAGTGACCACCGGCAGAGAGAGAGAGAGATGGCGAGAAATCGTAAGGAGCATCATATCTGCTCAATCCACAAATTACGACATGATGACCACGTCCGCTCTGGCAAAAGCGTAACGACAAAGAAAGAAGAATATTGCATTGGTGGAGAAATTCATCAAATAGTCTTACAAGTCTATGATAGCAGGTAATTCTGCATAATAATATAGTCATAATGCCAAAACAGTTCATCAACGCAGCACCTCTTACGACCATTTACAATCACTTCAATCCTTCTACTGTAACGTATAATTTTTCTTCTATGACGTAAAACTGTCACATAATGTGGATATTACATGACAATGTGTGCCGTGGTAAGAGTTCTTCTTTCTGGTTCACTCATTGTAAACGTAATCGTTTTTTTGCTTTAGCATTTGATGGGATTGGGAACGTGGTGATACATGTATTATTATAGTACTGACAGTGACCGTGATAATGATAATATTCAGGCTCCTAGACTATAAGTTATGCAAGGCTCTCGTGCCTTCTCTGTTTTTATCGAGGTGAGAGACAAAGAGAACATGAAGTTTTGTACAATACTAGTAAGTAAATGATTGGTTAAAAATATAATATGAATCTGAGAGAACTTCGGCCGGTTCGCAGAGTGCAGAAAACATGCAATTACCCTGAAGTAAAGAGTTGAGAATATTTGAGACCTTTTTTTCCATCTAGTCTAAAGTAAGCATATATAAACTTGTGTTATCGAATCTAAAAAACTGTTATACATAATAATAATTATGTTACAGTCAAACTCATAACCAGTCAAAAGAAGTTTTAACTGGCTATATCAGTCAAAACTTTACTTTTTTAAGAGTTAACGTTAAACGAGTTTTCAAAACTGGTTGTGTTAATAAATAAATATAAATATAGTTAGTACCGACCTCCTACCTTTCTTAAGACTTGACTAATATAGCCAGTCAAAACTACTTTTGACTGGTTAAGAGTTTTGACTGTAACATATATATATTTCCAAAAACATACTTAGTATACATAAAAAAACACCCAAACAATGTAACAAACATTAGCAAATCGTACAAATATTTGTTCAACCGTATACTTAGTGTACTGAACCTCCAGGACAGTCAATATATTTTAGACTAATTTTAGACCCATAATTTTCAATTCTTTCCAGGTCAGCTCTTTATTATATCGAATTGCTTCAGTGACGTCATTCGTGAATAATCATACCACCAACTCTCTATAGATATATAGTCTCAATGAAAGCAATAGAAAAAACAATGAGTCAGCAACATTAGTCAAACAAACAGTACACAAAAGAAAAATGCAATAGCAATTACTCATCTTACAAATGCTGGTAGCTAAATATCTATTACGGAATAGAACTGCAATATTAACCTCTTTGAACTTGTGAAAGTAAAGTACGCGAAAGTTTTCGTCAGCATTACCATGTCTAGTTGCTCGCTACAAGTGTGCACGCATGTTGAAAGAAAACCAATATGGTGTCAGTTAATGTTTTCTTTATGTAGTAGGAAAGTGATGATTTTGCAAGTGAAGACAAAATTTTAAATACATTATTTTTTATGCTTACGACACTGTGATCCCCACTAGCTGTGGCGGAAATTAGGTGAGACCTAAGTCCAGCAGTGGATGTTATTGGGCTGATAGATTTCGATGATGTCGTTATGATTTTAACAGTGCTAGCAAACTAAAAATTCTTTTGTCTACGTATCTCAATTGCTAAGTGCCAATATATTTTACAAAACATCTTTATTCACACATGTTATTGACTCACTATCTTTAGACTATAGATGAAGCAAAGATCAAAGAATTTCAGCTTTTGTTATCGATGACCAAGGGTTTTATGTGTGCTTAACTATCTGTTGTTTTAAAAACTAAGTTTTAATTTATTCTTTTTTTTTAATTGTACGTCGTTTTATGTGCACAATAAAACTTTATTTTTTCTGTATTAAATCATTTATTATATCATTGGCTGTTCCAGTATCATTGTGATTATTTGTAAACTTAACACGTAGAGAAAGGACCGGATCATCATCTAAATATTGCTAAACATTGAATTTATTAATGAAATTGAAAGAATTTTCATCATTGACTCGACCATGACTTTTCACTCAATTATTTTATGTTGTCCCTCGTTATATATTGAGAAATTAACTGTGCTGTAACAGTACATTCAAAATTATAATAATACATTGTGTTGGGTAATCCAATTGTAATACTTATCTATATAGCAGAAGCAATCTGTACAAATTGCTACTTCTGCTACTTCAGCAAAGTTTGATATTAGACGTACATATGTTTTAAATTTTTGGTTAAGTAAAATTTAGTTCTTACTCTATTAAAGATCCTGTCCATATCAAAACCACTTCATTGGAAGATTAGGTCAATGATTACTTTTTTTTTTTAATGCTGAAAATATAAAATATTGACAAAACTATTTAGACCAGTAAGTATTTAAACTTCGTACACATTTGCAAATCAAAGCAATTTTACTTTTGTTTCATAACAACGTGGAAGTCAATATTCAACCGATCGCTTAAATTACAAACTTCATGACTGTTCGCGAAACTTGCCGACGTAACCATTTATTCAAGACCTCTGCCTGCATGTCTACTTGGCTATAATTATTACCAACTGCTCTAAATTTACAAGAGGTCAGCGAGCTCAATTTTAACTGGCATGTAACGTCCATTGTAAGTGGGACTTTATGTTCTTTAGAAAATGTTCAGTGATTGAAGAGTGAGGTAGGTCTAGTAGTTTTGGTAGCGACAGTTGAGTAAGATATTGTGTTGAAAGCTTGCGCACGCGTTGGCAAGGCCGGCCAGTCTCAGTAAGGACACTGTATGTTAGTTTGTCACTTTGGATTACGTTTTTTAATGTCATAATAATATGTTATTCGTCTAGTTGTTTAATTTAAACTCGACATTCTTGAGGTTTCTGGATCTGCTCTTAGATATTCTTTGGATTAAAAAAGTCTGCAATCATTGTCTTGGCTCTTATTTGATCATTATTTTCTTTTCTTGATTGATCTCCGTACAGGTAGTATATCCGGCTTTAAAGTCTTTGTTGTCAAGTTTTTAGACTAGACAATATTAACTGTTCGTTGACATTATTATAGTATCAGTCGGTGTTTTAAATATTTTTTATAGTATTGAGAGATTGAGTCAAACGACTATGAAACCAACGCAGTCGCAGCGTTGGTTTTGTGATCGTTGGATGCTAGCCGCTAGGGTATGGTTTAATCTTTAAGGTACTTTATGTCTCTTATATAAAAAAAATCTTATCGAAAACATTACAGTACTGGTACTTGTTAAAAATCAAGTGAATTTACGTCCGGTCATTTTTCAATTTCATGACTTCGGTCTAGGTTTAGATTCTACTATTTCAGCAGGTTATGCCTAGCTTACTGCATCATAAATATTATTTGAAACTGAATAAACAAATGTGTTTATTACCTTCACATGACTGTTGGTTGCCTTCAGTATATCGACCTCAACGTTTGCACCATATCCGTTATTATTCGAACTATTACTATTTTACTAGTTCTCACACATTTTAACTAACGCATATTTCACGAAAAAGGCATTCAGAATTTATATATTTACTAGCTATAATCGGTAGCTCTGTCCACGTCAAATTCAGCTTACTATACCAGAACAACCACAAGGAGATGATATTCTAACCTGTATATAATAGTCATGTACACATAAATAAATAAAATTCTTACGAATAATAGAAGCATAATATAATTCTAATTATTTCATTACTTCATTATTAACATTTAAGATTGTCTTGATTGCGATATTGTGCAAGAATTTTAATCTAAAGAATAGTCCAACAGAAAATAAGAAATTTCTCAACAAATTAGGGGGAATGATTTCCCATCATCAGCTAATGATGATGAATGATTTCCAAGCTCAAATATTTCATCATCAAACGTGTATCACCTTCAAAACTGACCTCCGTTTACGTCATGTCCGTTACTGATACAACTGTTATGCTGCCATTTGTAACAATTATCGCTGCGTTAAACGTACGAGCGTTAAGCAACTCTAGGCTCAGAATTGGATTACACAAACTCATAGACGTTATGACATTATTGTAACTGTCCACTCTGGTTATGTCTGAAACCAACCTGCAAGAGGTTCTGATCTAATATTGTCAATACTTATACTAATCTAAAATTAAATAAAAATAGAATCTATTGATGTAATAGATTGAAAATCAGCACATGGCACTTTTATGCCATGTATTTTAAGCTGAACTGGAACCTATTTTGGTGACTTTAATATAAAATGTTAATCTGTGTTCTGTTTGTGTATTGTGTTTTTTGGTCACCAAATAAAATATTTTTCTTTCTTTCTAATAATTGAGGAAACTTTTTCAATTCTTGATGTTATGGCTATGAACGTCTTCGTTTCTCAAATTTGTTTCAAATCAGGCAGTGGTGCGTAGAATATCCGATATGGTTATTTGGAGTCCAACAGAACAGTTTTTGCATTATTGATTGGGACATAACATTCAATTGACAACAATTATTTGATTTGAACGTGACTGAAATGATTAAAGTGACGAAAGGGTTACGAAATATTTAACAGTTCATTTGGTAGGCCGGTAAAAAGCGGGAGATTTGGGTGAGTGATCAAAGTAAACTACTGTTTCATGGTAAATTGGCCATTGAAACTAAAGTAAAGCCGACAAGACAAGATAAATTATGTAAACGCTAAGTTATGTCAAATAAGTATTTTTTTTTTAATTCAAAAGACAATCAGTTCACAAATTTATAATGTTTCGTTCCTATTTTAATGTTTATGATTAAGAACTCTGCTTTTCTTAGAGTTCGTTAAGTGATGGCTTGTGCTGCCTTTTAGTACCCTCTTTTACCACCATTCATCTAATAATGTTATATGTGTTAGTTTTTACATTCATAATGTTTTCTATGTTTTTCGTTTTAATTTTACTTATCAATTTTATTCTTATTACAGGTAAGATGGCGTTTTCTTTGTCCTTCTTTATCAATGCACGGATTGGGTAAGCAGTAGCTTTACTATGTATTTTATCACATTATGTTTACTATTACAAGACTTCCAAGGTTCTTTTTCATGATTTCACATATGGTTTCGATTTTCGTCAGTCTCTTTGATGCCTATGCTTGTTCGTTGAAAGTACTAAATACGTTGGTATTCATATCTCTCTTTTCAATAGAACCTCACAATTTTGAGTCAATTGTATACCTCTGTGTACTATTGTGAAATATTGTATGAGCATATTTATTGATTTTGTACATTATCCATTTACAGAGCTTTTATGGTTTAAGATATTTTATTTCATAAAAAAAAACAAAGTTACTTATACGATTTACGTATCAATTTATTTACCACGAGCGTGTACGTTAGATCTTATTATATTAATAAATGAGAAGCTCTAACACATAGTTAGTAGATTGACATCTAAATATTTATCTGTAATTAAGTAAAAATCCGTGTAGTGATGGAAAGAATACACAAGGTCACTAACCCATTTCAAACCGTGGGCTTCGTAAGAAGCGACTAAGGAAGTATGCCGACAAGAGCACGGCAAGAAAAGGAAAATTAATTTAATATCTATAGAGTTACCCCATATAATTAAAGCATAGCGTAATATAGAAGCTACGTGGCTGACTGGCCGTGTTAAACTAATATTTTTAGATACTTTATATAAAAATATTCTACCACATTCACACAGCGCCATCTAGTCCCAAAGTAAGCAATTATATTTGCTTGTGTTATGGGTACTAAACAACTGATATACTACTTAACTACATTTTTTTTGTAAATACATACATATTATAGATAAATTACACCCAGACACAGAACAAACCTTTATGCTTATCACACAAAATTTTGTCCTGGGTGGGGATCGAACCCACGACCTCCGGCTTAGCAGTCAGGGTCACTAACCACTAGACCAACAGGCCAGTCAAAAAATAAATAGATAATTTTACAAACGTGGTGTCTAAACTAAGTGTCTAGATTTTTAGGGTATTGTAATTTCGACTTAGTAAAAGGTTAATAGATACATCAGATATCACGGGTTCATTAAGTTATTTATTATGAGAACGTTCATTTTATACTTCAATCCAAATAAAGTAAGAATCTCTATGCTATAAGAACTGACTTTTGGTAATCACATGAGCTAAAATTCTTTGAAAATAAATCAGTGTATTCCACGCACAAAATTTGTTTTTTCTAGACACGACCGTATTCTAGTATGTATACTTACTAAATTTCGCCGAATTACTTTTTACCGTTTTAATTATTCATACAAATCACGTAGAAACAAAACAGAAACACAAATTCGTTCTTAGAAATATTTGGCAACAAAATATAATTCGTAAGTATCTATAAATAAGGTACGTTTGTCAAAGAGTTGATGTCATAAATAATCGGAGTCAAGGATTCTAAAATAGCTTTCAAATTAAGGAGTACTTTACACTAAAAACGTTTACACAAATTAAATTATCATAAAACGGGAGTACATCATATTATATTATAAGGAATAGTAAATACCTTATTTATTTGCCCGACGTTTCGATCGATACTTACACTGGTTATAATGATAATTCAGACTAGTTATTGGCAATAGCTTTGTCCACGTGTGTCGATAAAAACTTGCCTAACAAATGAAAAGTTTGTTTTTCTTCAGATCCTAGTATTAGTATGTTAATTTCAGTAAAATCCATTGTATGTTTTAACTCTAAAAGCATAACAAACACACAAACTTACTTTCAAAATAAGAAATGTTTTATTCTATAATTTCGCTTTTATAAATATTAAATTATGATTATATTATTGGAAATCATTTAACTAGTTGAAGCCCACTGCTGGTTACGAGCTTCTCTATAACTTCACCTGGACCTCTGTCAACTGTATTTAGCCGCCATCTGCTTCTTTAGGTCAATGGTTCATCAGAATAGAGACCATTGTTCCTACAAAAATAATAGGTATAAAACAAGTCACTATAAGTATTGGAACATGAATAATAATAATGTTTGGACATTCAAACACAGCGCTATCTAGGTCCAAACTAAGCTAATGCTTGTAATATGGATACTAGACAACTGATATAATACTTAAATAACTTTTTTTTCCGTAAATACATACACATTATAGATACATTTCACCCAGAAACAGAATAAATAATTGTGCACATCACACAAAGATTTGTCCTGGGTGGGAATCGAACCCACAACCTCTCTCTCAGCAGTCAGGGTCATTGAGCCACGAAGGCTTCAAAACAAGTCACTATAAGTATTGGAACAACGGTGCAATAATAAAATGATGCCTACTAAGAGCATTTCTCCAAATAATACAACCTTTCTGCCTACAAACGAGGTAAAAGCCTTCACTTCAATGGACGTCGACCCTAATAGTTTTACAATACAAAATTATAAAGGCAATAGTGTTTCAACATATTACGGACATTGCATACTGCAGGCCCATAAATAGTAACCTAATGCATTGACCAATATCTTGCTTTACACTTTTAACTGACTGCTGTCTACAAAACTCTTAAAACAACGGAATAGAGCTCAAACTAGCATCAAACAAACGTTTTTTCACAGCAAAAATAAGTTTGTAATTTTAAAATTTTATTCTGCTTTTTACTGTTCCCTATTTCTTGGGCAATAAGGCTTGTTTTGTAAGGTATTATTGGTAAACATAAGATGGTATGTGACACAATAGATAAATGATTATCTAATGTATGTGTATTAAGGTAAATAACGTAATAGTTAACTTTGTGAAGAAAGGACATAACAATAAATTGAACCAACTTTATGTTGAAATATAATTATGTCTTTTTACAGCTAAAAAGTTTGTTTGTTTCTTTGAACGCTAGGATCTCAGGAACTACTGGTTCGATTTGAAAAATTCTTTTATTGTTGGATAAACCATATATCTAGGAAGGTTATAAGCTATATAACATCACACTAAAGTAAATAGGAACTGAGCAGTGGCCAAATAAAGAATGAAAGAAGCGAAGCCCCGCGTGACCTCTAAATAAAAAATATCAATTTCCTTGCATGAACACATAAAGGGTATCAAAATTATCGATAAGTCATGAAAAATGAACTGGCATTAATTTCAGGTCAATACGCATTTCATATAGAGTAAAAGTGCATTAATTGGCAAACTTTTAGGTAGTGAAAGTAGTATTTACAAATAAACAACTTTTACTATAAAATTAACTGTAAATTATTATTATAATTTATTTATTCCAAGTATTACAACTCATATTTGTTAGTAAAGCTTATTCTACGTGTTAGTAATCTTTAAAAGTAACTTAATTATATTATTTTAGATGCTCTGACATGTCGCATATAGGGGCAGTCAAGCCTGCCCGCGATCATGGCTAGGACGGTGTTGGTACTAGCCCGCACTCTGCGCACCAGGGATAGGCAGCGTTTGCGCATGGTGGTGAAAAAGCAATCGGTGCGCGCCTTGGCGAACATTCCCGATGCGCTACAGTAGCGGGGTAGCCCCAACATCGCTCTGAACGCATTATTAAACTGGACGCGGAGGGTATTGTATGACTTTAAAGCAAACATTGCCCACAGGCTGCAGGCAAAACTGACAAATGTTAAGCTCTTTACTTATTTCTAAATTATGAGTGAAAGAAAAAAAGAAAGAAGAAAGAAAATCGTTTTATTTTCAGACTTAACTTGCATAGTACAGCACAAACATAAACTATAAATAAGACCTTTGTTAGTCTGAAAAAATGAGTATCTGAGTGCATGATACTTGTGTGGTCGACACGGTTAATTTTGGACAAGGTGGCTTGAATACGGGATATTTAAGACATAAACTTTAGTAAGAGTTCTCTTGTGTTAACAATTTTCAATCTCTAATAAAGAGCATAAGATTCTGATCATCATCAGCAACATGGTAATGTCCCACTGCTGGACTCGGGTCTACTCTCCTCTATCTAGAGAGCTGAGAGGCTTTGACCACGCATTATAATGCGGATTGGTGGAACAGACGCTTAGAATTTCTTCTTTCTTCTGTACTTATATTCAGTAATATAACTAAACAAGTACGATTTTTGGATTTTTTCCTTTACTTGTGCAACTTGATACTGCTTCTTGCCAAATTTCATAATTCTGAGTCGACGGGAAGTACCCTCTAGGTTGAAAAAAAATGTAGCATAAACGACTGTATCTTTTGATTGTGTTTACTTTATAGTGCCCAGGGATTGCAAACCCGAGTTTTTGATATTAATTTCAGCTTGATACTTCTACGCGTTCTTGAGAAAAGTATTCTTAATAGATGGACAGACAGACGGACAATGGAGTCATCCTATAAGGGTTACGTTTTTTCCTTTTGATGCACGGAACCCTAAAAAAGAAAGGACCAATGCAAGTAGATGTGCACTTGCAGAGTTTGATATCCAGCTGTGACTTGCAATGGAAAAATGATGATAATATATTAATATTATAAGTAGAAAGTGTAACACTTGGTAGAATGTGAATCATTCTTGATGTACTTACACGTTAATCTCCGAAAACATGAGATGTCTTAAAACTTCGAGAATTGGTTTGAGTTGGTGCCGATGTGAGATAAAATGGATCATGACTGGTTAGTGGTGGTGGAAGGATAACAAGTCATCTAGTTCAATCACTTGTTTACGTAAGTAAATACTAGATGTACTTACCCAATAATTTATGAAAAAAACATTCACATTTTGAAAGTGGTACAATTCTGTAATACAAACGTATAGATTGAAATCCAAATTTCGTCACGTGTCCAATTAAGCTGGACATTGTACTAGATGTTCTGCAGCCATCTTATTTAGAGACCTTGCATTTTAAATACGACTAGCAACTTATGCATAAGCAGAGCCATTAAAACAAAATTAAGGTTAATATATGAAAACTTAAATGACCCACTTTTAATACTTTCTCTGTTTGCAATGGCTTTCTACTGTCTTATAACATGCCGTGATGTGATTCCGATATGAAGTTTTCTTTTTATGGGAATACTATTAACAGTTTCACCTATAGTGTAATCCCCAAGGCTAATTATAATCAGATCTGTTTTAGAACATAAACATAACATAGCATCATGCCTTTTTCCCCGAAGCAGTAGGCAGAGGTGTTTCACACCCACATTTCATCAGCTATGTTTGATCCCATGAAATAGGGGGCGAGCCTAATTGTCATAATTCGTGAACATTTGTTTACTAAACTCCGGGAAAATCTCAATACTGGAATTTCATGATAGAAAAGCCCAATACCATATTCACCCGACCCGAGAATCGAACTCGGTACCTCTTGCACAGCAGACGTATACACTTCCCGCTGCGTCACCGAGGCAGTTTATAAAATCTGTTATTATCACGCACTAAGTTTAACTTGATAAGTCTGATGATCTATCGGTGGTTCTCTGAGTAAATAATATTATAATAACAATATCATTATTAAATATGGATATCATAATACTGAAGAATGAATATAGTAAAAAAAATTTTAAAATGCGTAGCAGTCGAATTTTAAGTATGATTATGATTATTGGTTGAAATGATGATGATAATGATGAAACCTTTAAAGTGATATTGTTTTGTTTTATGCAGTATATGAAGAGACACAGATCTATTCTGTTAATAATAATAATAATCATTTATTTCGAGATACAAAATCTCATAAAATACATACCTTACAGACTAACATACATACAATTGCATAACTAAAATTAAACATGACACGGGTCATTCATTTCAGCGTCATGTTACGCGACACAGTGTTTCTCAATCTGCCGCGAAAACGCCGATAAACAACACCCTTCGGCCAAAACTCTTCTTTGAGGAGAGTGTTCAGACAGTGAATCGGCACCCGCACCACGAATGATTTAAATTCGTGTTATAAAAAAATAACAAAAAAATGATATAGATGTTATTCACGATAGTTAAAATGATTACAAATATATCAATAATACTAAACTAAAAGTTAAAGTGAAAGAAAAAAGTACCTAATCATTAAAATACATTTAACACCAACATGCCTTCTGACGTCACGCCATTAATTATGTTGTTACATCAAAGAAGCAATTAACCCTCAAATTATGGCTAATTAAACAAACTTTATCCGACTTTTTGATTAAATAGCTGAATTAATTACCTTGAGTGTCGTTAGAGATTAAAGCAGAAGGTAAAATCTGTTTCAGACCCTGGGACAGTTTCCTCTAAACAAAGATTTTGTTAATCTAATTGAAATCTTAATATCTATCAATTAGGTTATTATTTACATAGCTCATTATCACATCATAATCCTTTCTAATACTAAAATAAAAAATATAACTCTGTGTATTAGTTACGCTTTCACTATACCCCGGAACTATATTACAGAAATTGACAAAGCAATTGTTTATTATATTGAAAAGGACGCTACAAAATACTAGAAAAAATTTGCGGACAGAAGTTAATTTAACAAAAACAGTCTGAAATTTTCGACAAAAATAAAAGTATTCAATTACAAACTGCAATGGAGTGTACAACTCGATACAAGCTCAAGTAAGGTAAAGGCACCTATTACGGAGGTAGTCAAAATCGGCTCCTATTACGGTGGTATTTCTATTTTCGAGTTTTATTCCTGTCTTTCTTAGTTTAAGTACACCAAAACGGGACCTACTTATTCTAAATTTATTACTTCATGACATAACTGAAGTTTGCAAGTATAGCACATTGACAACACAACAAGATCAATCAGTTTGTGTAACGGCATCGACGTAAGAGGGGTTTCCATACAAACGCGGAACGACAAAAGTAACTGCACTAATATTTAGAAACCAAGTTTTTCGTATTAAGAAGCCGTTCAAGTTTGTTTATGTGTTGTTTATAGCATTTTCTTACTATTACACTAACTATTTAAATAGCTTGTTTTATATTTGTAACTCGTTTTATACCAAAAAAATAAGAAATAAAACACCGCCGTAATAGGATACGAATTTTATAGATTAATCCTAATTCGGTGGTATAACTCCGAAATAGGAAAAGTACTGGGTATGTTTAATTGTTTATAACTTTCAAATTATTAACTTATTGACTTAGTTCCAAGTTTAGTTGAAATAATTATTAATCTCATAAATTAGAAACCATATTCTGCGGTATGTGTTTTTAATTAGAAATCTGGTTAAATATGAAAACTGTTGAGTACAAAATGTTGGTTTCTTAGAAAAGGTAAAAATAGGAAGGTGTATTTTAATTTATCACAAATCATTTATTTTGTATAACTGTTGGCTGAGTTTTACACATCTGAGCCAAAAAACTGTTATCTTTTGATTAAGCATGTACACTCTTTTGTTTATCGAAATTTTTAACGGTCAGAATTAGGATTATTAAAAACACGAGTAGTTTTCCTATTACGGTGGTAGTTATTTCCAGGTAACTCTGTGTTAGGTTCTATGATCTCCTATTACGGCCCTATTCATCATGGAACATAAAGTTACAAGTTTTAGGGTTTCGTAAATAAATAAATAGTATTTTATTTTTGTGGATTCTTATTTGATACTTATGCATGTTTTTTTTGATAAAACCAGAAGCGATAAAAACTTTTAAATTTATGTTACTTTTACAAGCTTTCTATTAACTTGCAATTACTACTTAATATGTAAAATTTGTTTGTTTTTGTTTCTTTCAATTTAACTCAAAACTATTAAAATTCTTTAACCGTTTGAAATATACGTCTTTACCGAGTTACATAGGCTACCTATATTTATTTCTAAAAATATTTAGGGATCCCTACTAAACACTTGTACCTAAAATGTAATCATTTTGTAACCATGTACCACTTTCAAAATGTAAAATCTATATAAATTTTAAAAGCTTGAGGCAATGATATTACTTATATGCCATCTGTTATGTAGGTTTACTATCTCATATTTTACTAAACGTAAAAAGAAAAATCAACCTTATTTTAATAACCCGAAACTCTTTTTAAAATGCAGCCTGTGAATGTACGGTTATGCTATATTTGTAAATTTTATGAAAACTGAATGAAATATTTATATCATTTAATAAATATTATTTGTACGGAATTTAAATAAATATAATTTCTGACCCTCCGTATTAGGAGCCGTCTACCGCAGTAATAGGCTCTGACCAAAATTTTACCTCCGTATTAGGGAAAATCGACCCGACTATTTAAATATTTTTTTAAAATAAGAAATATCATTAAAAGTAACATAGGCTCAACAGCAATTCAAAATATAAATTCCACTTTTGATGATAAAATTTGTTTGCACCTTTAAAAATGCTTAGAAATGCTTATTTTTGTTTCTTACTTTCAAATGTTGCGAAATACCTCCGTAATAGGTGCCTTTACCTTACAGCAAGTAAGTTCACGTAAGTTTAGTTAAACTATAAACTGACTTCGCTACAGTGGTAAGTCGGTAAAAAGTAGTCTAATATTCCAGACTGTGCCAAAATTCATATGGATCTTTTTAAGCACCATTGAGTAACAACCATGACAATCATTTCAACCCATAAATGTCCCACTACTGGGCACGGATCTTCTCCATACAATGTGGATGAAAATTAGGCTACTATAATATCACGCTGACCAGACGGGTTGGTATAGGTTTGTTCGAATTTTCCTTTTCTTGCAGTGTTCTTGTCTGCTTGGTTACTCCCTTAGTCGCCTTTTACGACACCCAAGGGTTGAGATGGAGTAATGACATAATTATGAGTTCTTAATCCATCATTACAAGGATCGTACAATATAATCTTCTTAATATATATTATGATATAAGTTTGAAGACCATATTACACATGGAAATGACATAAGAACTTAAATAAACTAATTGAAGACAAAAGTATGCCGTTTAATGTATTGGCTGCAGTACATTGACCCTACTTATATAACAGCAAATGACATACAAAGTATGTCATTTAGTTAACCAACCTTATGTAATGATATGAAGCAATTACTTTTTTAAACCACTATGCTTGGCGAAGTTAAATGTTTTAAGAGCCTATATTATTAACCGGTAGAAAAAACATTGTGGAGCCCTATTTAGTCTTACATACAGATTTTTATTAGTTTAGGGAATGACAAATTTTTTGTGTCACTTTTTCTTCTTAGTTTATTAGAATGGTCTATTTAATTTATATGTATTTTATTTTATTGTCAGTTTTGTCAAAGCCTTAACATGTTGGTATTTTTCTATAACTTATAATAATATAAGGACTAAAACCATTATTTAAAAATGGCTGTTAGTAAATTATCTTATAATGTACCTTTTTTCTAACAACATTATTATTTACTTTACAAAGAGATACTTGAATCTGAACTTCTGCTTCAATATTTTGTATAAGCCTAATGAAGAGCTCATCAAATATCGGGTTTCCTAAAGAATATCGTTTTCTTAGTATTTGATTAACTTAGAAGCTTCGCACAAATTCGCCTTTGTGAGTTTCGACGTGATTCTAATTTTTGAGTCTTTTGTTTCAAAGCTGCTTCAAGTTTGAAAGACTGACAATAACTTCGACCTTTATTATGTTTGAAGAAACATCTCCCACGCTGTCTAAGCGTGGTTAAGTAACTCTGCTTAGGTCAATGTTTGGATTTATGACACGTAATTTTTGCATAATAATGCGTAGCTTGGATTGTTGTCACATTAACGATTGGCTCACAGTTAGAACAGGTTTCCTGTTTAATTTTAAACTTCATAAAATAATATAGAAGGCCGCAAATTGTGACGTGTCAGATCTAATTACTTAGGCTTGAAATATTACTTGAAACTACCTCTTAACAAACGAGTATCGTAACTTTGATAAACTAGATAAATAATCTTCTGACCCAGTATCGAAGGTTTCCAACACAAAAGGTAATAAATCATGGAATATTGTTAAACTAACAAACTATGTACATTGAAAAGAAACACAGTGACACACTAACATAGAAGATTTGACTAAAAAAGAAAGTGGTGAGTGGGCATTTCAAGGACATCACGATCATTATAACGGTGTTCATATTTTTGTTTTGTTTGTCCATTCGTTGGTCACGATATTGTAGTAGATTGTTTGGGTGTCTATGCAATGCTGTATTCTCACTTTTGTAGTAACATAAGTTAAATTGGTGTTAAGTTACGGCTATCATATCTAGAATATGGATTGGTGACGGAGTATTGTTGGACTTCAAGCTCATTTGCAATGAAGTAAATTTCAGTTTTGAAAGATTTCTACTGTAGCAACCGCTTCTTTTGCTGAATAAACTTCAGTTTTTTTTTTGGATGTTTTAAGTGTTCCTATGTTCAGATGTTTTTCATCAAAACTTAGTTAGTGATTAAGTATCATTATCATATCAGCCAAGTAACGTTCACGTCATTATAAAGTATATGTGCGTTCAAATGTTTTATACATAACCTTCTTTTACTCTTTCACTTTTTAAAATTTAATTTTTATCTCTTACAATGAAAATTTATAGATAAACAAGTGGTTCTATTAGCGTGTCTAATAAAAAAACTAAATTTCATTGCATTTTGTGATCAAATCTGGAAAATAATCGATAAATAGCCTTTTATTTCAGCTTTATTGAATTGTTATGTCAAATTGGAAATCGCAACGGCATTATTTACGATTATATCTGCGACTCCGATTGTTAAAGAAAGCGGGTGAAAACTAGATCATGCAGTTTCACTGAGACTTATTTCATTGCTATGGTCTTTAATAGCAAGATTGGTATTGCTTGTAATTATTTTCTTATTGTTAATTAGCTTGAAAGTAAAAATAAGAAATTTAAATTGAATACTTACCTTTTTTTCTCAGTTTGGTTTACTTTACTGTTTCTGTTTTATATTAATTCATTTAACGAGCTAACAGAGAAAACCTTAGTGCGTAATTATAATGTAAGTACTAGTAAATTGAAATTCTTTATTTCCAAATTAACCTAATTACAAAATCGTGTTAAAAATAAAAATATCAGTGTCTCCACTTGAATTGCAGTATATCTTAGGTTATTTTTAGCATGTAGTTCCGTACCTTCTGAACTAGTTAAGACTGTATCTCAGGAGGCAGCTGTTCATCAGTGCTAATAATATCCGAAGTCACATAATATGTGGAGTTAGTGTGTTACATGAGTTTTTTTTTTTTTTTAGTTACGTTGACAAAACAGAAAATTAAAATACATAACGATATAAGTAAATAAGATTACAAATTAATTAAGTTGTAACCAGTGTTTAAAAATGACTCGGTGGCATCGTAATTTAATGTGATCAGAAAGTTAAACTTAAATAATGTAATGTAATAAAAACCAATCATAGACCTAAGAATTCAGTTAAAAATTCATATTACTAAGAACAAGTAAATAACATTGAGATATTTTCCCATGAACAGGATGTAATACAAGATAATATTGCGGATGAATGTCTCCGGAAGCTCTAAAGTGCAATTAATAACTCTAGAAAAATAATTATCAGAATTTAACGTTTAGGATATGACCTGAATAACACCGATGTTTGAATATTTTATTGAATTATGTCAATTTATACTTGATATTATAAAGCTGATAAGTTTTTTGTTTTTGAACGCGCTAATCCCAGAAACTTATAACATATTATTTTATGGTTAAATAGCCCTGTTATCGAGGTTTGTATTGGCTGTATAACATTATGCTACCACCAATAGGAGCTGAGTAGTGAACAAACAAAGATACAGGGTATAAAATAATAATATATCTGTATAACTAAATATATCGCATTCTTAATTTGAATACAAAAAGAGATAAGATATTTTTGGCATTAACATGAATCCTACTCAAACATGCTCTGAGAATGATGTTCTCCATATAAATATAATATATTCATTATTACCTCACTACGTACGTTTTTTATTGCAACCTCCAAAATATTTGTTACGACTTAAATTAAAACCGTAAATAATCCACTGCAATATTCAAGTTGGAATTTCTCAAAGTCAATTATTCTTAAATAATACACAATTTTCTTCGAAATTCTTGTCTGGAAAGCTCACTCACCCTTTAAATATAAGAGCGTTTAATAACACAAAGAGAAATATTTCAAAAGCAAGTCATACTAGAGGTCAGACCATAAGTTTAAAATTTCCATCACAACACTCGGTTCAATTCTTTCCGGTGGGTTAACAAGGAAAGAACATAAAAAGTAGAACTTATGCGTTATGCGGGACAGTTAAATCCTTTCTGTGGTACCGACACGAGGAAGACACGATTTTAGTTTAGATATTAGACACTTTTTATAAGTTTAGAAATTAGGAATGAAACAGATTTTATAGCCAACAACTTGAAGTCATATTGAAGCAAATACGGTGGGAGTAAGAAGAGAAAAATTTTTATTTGCCACCTGAGTAATTGTATTTTAAGTTATGCAGCAACTTAATGATGTCTCCATCATTACTAGTGTACAATGTAAACGGATGGCACTTAGCATTCATCATCATCCTCATTATTTCAGCCTATTGCAGTCCACTGCTGGACGTAGGCCTCTCCTAACACACGCCATAGCATTTTGTCCTCCGCCTTCCACTAGGCATTATTATTCGTGATTTGTCTCCTCTTTAATTTGTTTATACAAATGAAGAGAGAGAAATTTAAAAATGATTTTTAAACACTTTCTTTCCAAATAGCCAAGAGCAAAAATTAAGTGATAAACAAACTGAAAGTAAAACTGTACCTATTCTCACTGCCATTGTTGAAATAATTTTAATAAAAACTCGGACGACTACTGTCAAAAGTCGTAACCTAAAAAGGGTTTAAAGGCTCAAAGGCTCTAACCGAGACCTTACAGGGACCTTCGAGAGTTTATTGAACCCGACCTCTTTGAGTTAACGTCGATTCCTTTGACATTAGGTTGAGATTATTTTTTTCTGATACCAAACGAATAAAATTGGGTAAAAGATGATATAGGATAGTTGAGTTTGTAAACAAAAGGTGGCAAACAATGTATAATGTATTGCTATCTTTTTAGTATCCCTTCCTATGGATAGTGGTGACTAATGGATAGTGGGTATTGGCTTGCTAGGTGTAGGTATCTATATTTTTTCTTCATATTGCCTGATCGATACCAGAAACTTCCAGTCGAGGTTGTTAAGCTAGGGATATCCTTTGCAGTACATTTGTTAGAGGTTGGTGTTTTGCACCATGCTGTATTTGACGTTAAATTTTAATGTGTACCGATAAAATGTGCAATAGGTATGGGTATCTTTTAATTTGAATATTCCTTAGCCTGCCAAAAAATATAATAATGACTTTAATTCACATAAGAATGATCTAGTTTTTATTTAATGTAAGAAAAAAAAATTACGTGGCGTTTTTATTTTAGCACTTTTATTGATAGCACATTGAGACAGCAATACTCCGTGAAGTGACGGATTAAGAATCCATAATGTCACTACGCCATCTCAACCCGCGGGTGTCGTAAAAGGCGACTAAGGGAGTAGACACCTTATGCAGACAAGAACACTACGGAAACAGGAAAATTTGAAACAAACCCTACACCAACCCGTCTGACCAGCATGGTATAGTAGACGCAATTGCCTTCACATTCTGTGGATGAGACCCGTGCCCAGCAGTGGGACGTTTATGGATTGAAATGATGATGTTGATTAAAAGCACTTTCACAAACAAATTCAGAAGAATTGGTAGAAACTAATTGAATTTTACTACTTTCATTAATAATAATAATAATAATGTATTTATTTTATCTTGACAAACAGTGCGCTAATTAATCTAATACATAGAACTTAATTTGTGAGAGACTGGTGCCGAGATAGGTATTCTAAGAATACCTGTGTTACAGGTCACCAGGTCCCCTGACATACTTATATTAATTTTCAATTAGACTAAGTGGCTTAAATGTTATTGATGTGTTGTTTACAAAAGAGATACAAATACATTATAATATAAACTGTTCATTAATAATTACAAAGATACCCAATAGTGTGAGGTAGGAGTGTTTGTGTGTGTATGTATGAGTGTGATGTTAATGGACTTAATATTAGCTTAGCTATCATCATCATCATGTCAACCCATAAACGTCCCACTACTGGGCACAAACAACAAACACCCATAGCTATAATGTCCACAAATGTTTCATCTACACCTTCATCGATCTTCATAATATCCCAAATACCTTTCATTTGTCAGTACCTCAGCTAATTCAATTAATCTCTTCAATAAAGACCATTGGGTTCATTCAAATACGAATTTCAAATTTCTGTTACATTCTAGACAGGATAACATAAATCAAGAGCTATAATAAATTTAATGTCCTTACCGATGTTATTCGACGAGCCGTGAAGATAATCATATCTTTTCCGATCTGTATTACTGACTGGATAGAATCCTTCACTATTGTTTACACCGGAAACATGTAGCAGGCTGACTTATCTTAAATTGAACTCTACCATCTGCGAAATAAAATTTAAATTCAATTCTGCGATATGCATCCAATTTGATTTTTGAATGGAGTCTTGAATACGTGTTATTCGATTTTGAACTTAGTCGTGGTTTAACTTAAGCTAGTTTTCGCTATGAATGTTATAAGTTTATGCAACAATATGTTGCAGACTTTAAAGATACTGAATTATCAAAATTCTCACAGGAAGTGCTGACTATTCAATTCAATAACTACCTCCTTAAAAATTAAAGTCTCAAATTACCTATATTGGCAGTTTATATTAAACAAAATTAATAGGATATATTAAATGACGTCATGAATTGCGAAATGTCTTGGGATCAAGGTTGTATGATTCAACAGCCATTTTAATTTTATTAATTCAACTGACCAACTAGGTACGGAAACATTTGCCTTTAAATTATACAATAGTCATTTGTGGGTAAAAAAAATATAATATAGTGGGTTGAAAAGTAAATGAAATATTATATCATCATTTTTAAATAAATGTGCTACTCATATAAACAGATGCATTGTAAAGTGCTGATAAACTTGAAAATTCACTTATTTTACAAAAAAATAAAATGTTGAATTAAGGCACACGTCACAAATAAATATTCAAACAGATTTTTGTATAATTAACATATTTCTGCAACTAAGAGACGGAGACACTAAAGCTGCAGCGGATGCTAACATAATTATAATTATTTTGTTTCCTTACACTAAACACACGCTGCGCAATTTTAAATAAGATTAATTGCTGAATACGCCACACTTTATGAGCAAATATGTTATGAATGGTTAGCATTAGTTTAAAGCCACATTCTCATAGCGACCTGAATACTTTGAGTTCCAAACATTTACCTAGATAGAACATTTCAAACTTTATGAAGAACTTAAACCTTTCGTGACTTGGTTTAACAATCTGGATAAATATGTCTGCAAAATGAGTAGAAATTTTGGACGAAAAATCTTATTGTTTGTCTTTGTATGATATGATATCGTCGCATCGCATTTAATTTTAGATAAGGCACTTGTAGCATTGTGGTACTGCGATGTTTGTTAAAATCATCGAGGTTAAGCATCGTTCGGCAAGGTCCGTCCATGATGGGTGACCGTTTCTGGTAGCTTTATTCTCGAGCGTCTCCTTGTTTTGAAAGGCACGTAAAACCGTTGGTCTTGTTTACCAGTTAAAATGGTAGTCGTTAAGTCAAGTTGGAAGTCATTTGGGTGATTTAATAAATTGGTTACCAGGGTCTCCCTCAAGCCCATTTTGAGAAAAAGAATCGAATAGTAGTTGTTTTCATAGTCACTTTTGAAAGATCCATTTTAGACAAAAAGGATTGGTGATAGAATACAAATTCTCATTCCGTCAAATACCCAAATACAAAAATAAAAAAATATATATTTTACCTTGTGTGTATAGAAAAATAATCAAAGAAATATCCTAAATAAATTTGATGAAATTTGAGAACTCAATGAGTAGGTTGTCATATCGTACATATTTTTTATAGCTATATGTATAATGACAACTGCTTTTATGCCATAATATGTCAGGTTTCCAAAACGAATGATTATTTTTTGGGTGACCGCTACCAATCAGCATTTCATATAAAATTCGAATGATTTTGCAAAAACCTAATTATATGTCATAAATATCAAAACGCGGAAGTTGATAAGAAGAATAAATTATTGAATTTGTGTAGGCTTTAAACCTGTTGAGACAGGATTTGGATTTGACTTTGTTTGGTTATTGAATATCTAAATAGTTTAGTAAGGTCTAGGTCTAGTTTAGGTCGTGTTGGGAGAGGCCTATGTCCAGCAGTGGACTGCAATAGGCTGAGATGGTGATGATTAGTAAGGTCTTGGTACTTTTCATCGGTTTACAAATAGAAAATCTATTTGGCATTAATCCCACCATTGCTTAATTTGAGTAGAAGTATATATCTACTTCGGACCGTTCGCAGTGGCGTAAAGTAGGTGAGGCTTATGTTCAGCAGTGGACGTCGATAGGCTGATATGATGATGATGATGATATACCTACAATTAACTTTTTAGTACAACAAATCCTAGGTACCTTAATTATTTACAAAAAGGTTAACAAGGCTGTTTAGTACTTCTTTTTTATTGAAATTAATGTTTGCAACTAAAATAAGATGACTCAGTAATCACAATGATATCTTTATCACGACTGCTTTTAGTATCAATATTAATGATATACCAGAAAATAACATTTTGTCTACATGAAATATAATTGGCATTGACAGATGGCATTGCTGTTGAAATTAATGCTCGTAATAAATATTCAAAGCTATGGATTTAAAGGTATCAGACTAGTACATTAAAATAAATCCTGAGTCAACCATATGGCGGTGAACAACTACCAACGAGGATTGGTGTCAGATAGGACGCCAGGGAACTGCAAAATCACCAATTAACGGTATTTTAAGCCAAGTTCAAGTACCTTTGAACAAATGCAAGAAATATCACATGTTTACTGAATAAAATCAAGGTTTATTTAGCTGTACAGTTACAATAATCGAATTTAATCTAGACCAAGAATATTAATCTGATCCAACCTGTACTATAACTGGACCCGTACCATTTGAAATGCTCGCACATAAATTGGATCCCGTAAGCCCTAATACTATTGCACTACATACACCTCACTCCGAAGATACAGTTACAGCAAACCAGATTAAAAGACACACCACAAAAGTAGAACTGTATGTATGCAACGGAACAGTTTCTGGTTTGGCGACTTCGGACTGACATTTGAAACAGAACTACTTGTTGCGTCACAAGTTCTGACAGATGTGGAGCTTCAGAATTGAGTGGATAGCTTAAATTGAGTTCCTGTCTTAGTGTTTATTGGAACTTTGATAAATATATTAATATTGTCGGACCAAATACTAAGTACCATTGGATTTAATATAAAGATGGTGAACATAAAATAATCAATAGCTTATAACTTTTTTCCTACTCAAATTATATTATATACTCGTACTAATTGGTCATTATTTGAAGCAGGTAAACAAACATTTATCTTATTAATGTTTGTTATATCAACTATTTTTTGATACAAATATACTAACCGTATTAGGGTATTAGTTTTTGAAGTACACATCTGCTGATCACCAGACCCATCATTAATAAACAAGAAATTGATCAAAACGAAACTATTAATTACCAAATGATGACAGCCAAAACCAATTACATAACTGAGCCTGTACCACTTTTACTTTCTTAAAAAGATCAGGTCGCACAACAGGTTGGATAACAGTACTAAATTGCTTTAAAACACCAGATTACCTTGGGAAACGAAAACATTGTGGGAATTACTTGAAGAAACAATGTTTCGCGTCTTTGAAATTTCTTCCGGACATAGTTTTTGTGTAGAGTTCGTTTCGTCTACTGAAATTGTTGGAGATTTTGTGCAGATTAAAATTTTATGGCCTAGAGTATTTGAAAATTTGTAATTTTTTTCATGGGGTGGTTTGGTTGTAAAATAGATAACATTTTCAGGCAGATTACTATACACGATAAATTAAATCATAAGTGTAAAGAATTTTAAAACGATTGGGAAGATTGAGACTAAATGCCGGTTAAAGAGAAATTAAAGAATTAAAAAAAAATCTATCTATTCATTTGTTTTTGTTTACTCTGCAGGATGTTGATGATTGATTGTTTAATTTTTAATCACTGAAAAATACTAGAAAGAACATTGCATGCAACCGGTAAACACTAGTTACACTAACCTATGATTGGCAACAGTTGCGAATATGTTGCCAAATATAGGCAACAGTTGATGCCGGAACTCATAAATGCAATAAAGACTTATAGTATTACGTGAATTTTAATGTTTTTGTTTGTTAAATTTTATTAATATACATGTAATCGATTTTTGATATCTTTTAATTAATGGTTGCATAGCAATGTGTAAAGTGATGCAACCGCTAAGCCTGACTGTTTGTTTATTATTTAGTTTATAAATATTATTTATATATACTTAACTCATTAATCTAACGGTGTGGTGCTCTGCTGCGTCACTTTAGACGCTACCCAAATTATAAATTACAAAAGATTGTAACTTAACAATTTTTAAAAAGAGTGGCGTGAGTTTCTTGTCAGTCTGTCAGCGAACTGGTCCTAGGCAAGTTTGCTGACACTACTTTTCGGATAACCTGTTACATTCTTAACTTGTGACTTTCATAAGTGTTACTTTGTAACCTAGATGAATAAACGAGATTTCATTTCAAAATACGCATGCTATAAAATCCAATTGGATAACAGTCTGGTGTGACCACGAGCCCGCCTATATAAAGTGGGTTACGAAGAGTAATATTTTAGATTGTCACTATAAAATGTTGGCTATTTTTTTCTTATCACAAATTCTTTTCGATAGATGAGAAATTCTGAATACTTTATTGGGTCAATTGGATGAAATAAATAACTGTTAGGTATCTCAATAAATCCAATTCGTTCAAAAACATAATAAAACGATAAGATATTTTATTATTTGCCCAAATATAGGTACCCTTTTTTACTTTCAAAACTCAAATATAAGGTATGTAAATGCAAAATTTATCATTCGTCAAAAAATAACTTGCAAAACTTATTTTTTGTAAAATATAGCGCTCAATAAAAATGGGTCTAACAAATGGCTTAGCCAACTGAGTTTCAATAAAAACCTAATGCTGAAAAATACTTGCAAACACTCTTGAAATTGCCTTTGAAGGTTTTAAAGGCACAGATTAATGTACAAAACGTGGCAAGAAAGATCTCTAGCTGAAAATGCGTAGATGAAAGGGTATTTTCTGGGACTGAAACTCAATTCCCCTGGTTACGTTAGAAGCAATAAAAAGGTAAAAATTGTTGCCCCGCGTCTACCAAAGTTGATATGAATAATTTTATCCAGGGAATATAGTATGCAAAATTGTTGAATATTCAGCCTTAAAGGGAAAAAGAAAACTAAGGTTGTTTTTAGCATGTTAGGCTCTGAGTTTATTTTCAAGAAATTCTTACATCACTAAAACAGATATTTTTAAATAGATTTTAGAAATTACGATGAAATAACGAAATTGATATTCGAGGCAAAAGGGAACCATCCTCGAAGATTACAAGATTAATTTGTATAAATATTTAAATAATTTCTCTGTTTTTCTCACAATAGGATTTCAAAATGTATACTATTTATTTATGCACGCCGCTCACCGATGGACCCATTTGTTTTCACGTCTCGTCTGCACTTGGAAGCAGCAGTTAGTCAAAAAACTACAACATTTTACGTACAACTCAGACTTCAATTACATCACTTAAAACATGTTACAAGTATATCGTTGCTTAACAAAATGACGTAGCTGATAAGACAAGACTTTCGAATAACTTAAGTAAAAGAGTAATAAAGAAAAATCTTTTTAAAAACATTAAAACGAAGTTTATCATAAGACACATAACAAGAGATGACACACACGGGGAGAAAAAAGTACATGATCTAATAAACAAAATATTTCTGAGTAATGAAATTGGTGTACTTACCTATAAACGATTTGGGAAAAGTAGACATCAGTAAGCTTTGTCTTATTTCTAAAACGGAAATAAAGTATTATACCAAAATTACAATGTATTTGAATAATCCTTTATTGTCTTCTGATTGATTGAATTATGCATGCATTAGAGTATCATAAAACTATTTATAAAAATAATTGGATAACCAGATTATTTATCATCTAGTAAAAAAGAAAGTACAATGTTTTAATTTATGAAATTAACTATTAAAACATTGTGCATCGTGAAGATTGCCACAAACGTTAAAAATAGAACATGAGTAATAACCACAACAGTCAATAAAAAATACGACAATTAATTTGAAGCTCTAATATTTAAATGCTTTCACAAAATTGAATTGTTCAGAGTAAAAGCAAAAGCAAATGAAAATGGAATATGGAGGCAATCCTGAAAGTATACCAGTAAAAAAGAAGACAACGGGATAAATGGAAATTAATGCGTCTCTTGCATACATTCGATTAAGTTAATAGCTACACTCGACGGTGTGGCATTCTATAACTTTAAGTTATTGTATAAAGCGATTAAAATTGTTTTTCTGAAATTTTAATTGAGTTTCTTACCAGTTCTTCTCATAGCCCCACCCCGTCAGCGAACTGGTCGTAGGCAAATTTGCTGACACTACTTTTCGGATAACTTGTTACATTCTTATCTTGTGACTTTCATAAGTGTTACCTTGTAACCTAGATGAATAAACGAGATTTCATTTCATTTCTATTACTTTCAAAATTACTTGATATTTTTATGGTATTTAAAATAAAGTAAGTGCTAGTTTAAATTTCTCCATTCGTTTTTGGAAAAACAATATTATCCAAATTGTAAGCATACAATATATTATTCTCTATTTAATGTGTTGTGTTTATAACAAAATGTATTTCATTGATGAAAATTCATTGGATCGCTTGATTTACTATAATCATTAATCATTTACAATCAAACCAAAAATGAGGACATCGTAATCACACTTACTTTTATCAAAAAGTCTAATATCACTAGTAACGGTGTACTCGTAACCAACAAAAACCACAAAATAAAAAAAGGAATGTATACAAAAACTAATGGATATTTTTCCTCGGCCGCCTGTGTTTTGAACCACAATGCACAGTCCCCTGCGTGTCGGAATCTACCACGCTCTAATTACTACAATTGTAACACTTGTCAATTTCTAAGTAAATATTTCAAACTAACTTTTGCCTGCGGTCTTACCTGTAATACTTTTAATATCATTATTATATTTTATTTACGAAAATGTTTTTGTTTACTTCGAAAAAGGTCACGAGTTCGATTCACTGCTGCACTGGTCCGAAAAAAATGTTTTTCTGTTTTGTGTTTTTTTTTCTACAGGAATCTGGAATAGTAATCAGTAAGAGACAAAAGGCTTTCCTCCTATTAGTATGAAACCTAATAGAGCTGGAAATGTCGGTCTATTGCACGTTTTCACCGTTTTGTTGTTTATTTTGTCCTTTTATCTTGCCTTGCATCTTGGAAAGAATGAAAGTTTTCACATTGTTGACAATGCGAAGAGAGATTATGGTCTACTTTACTTCAGTATACAGAAGTTTTGAATATTTTTAATACAAATTCGATTAAAATCTACGTGACTAAATGTGCTACTTTCATTTCACACAAAATACTTTAAAAAATTTAAAACAAACAACTTAAAAAAACTTTAACAAAATCTGCCTTCTTGTTACGTGTTTGCCACAAATTGTAAACATATTATGGTATATCATTAATTAGGCATAGAAAATTCTAATTATAACAGACATTTTGCATTTTTTCAAGCATTTGAGAGACTAGTATCTTGATCATTATCTTGATTGTGAGAGTAGTAATTAGTTATATACTCGTACATCTCTGTTTTCATCAAGGAATTAAAAGTGAAACGGGAAATATTAACACCATCGTCATAGTCAGTTAACGTTTTGTAACAGAACAAAATATCTGAAGATATTCAAGTCTTTTTTTTTTAAATGCACCATCGCTTCGCCGTAATGGGTTGTCCCTGGAACTTGATACATCATCAGCAGCCCATCTAGCGACAACCCCTTACGGGGCACCGACACCGGGCCCTTTCGGGCCTTAACACCAAACGACAGCGTCCGGGTGCACGAGGGACGCTGTCGACCTTCGCGAAAAGGAGTAATTAAGTCATCTTCATAATACCAGCCCAATGAAGTTCACTGCTGGACACAGGTTTTAATTAATTTCTGCCACATCGAGCGATTTTATGTCGCCTGCAACCAACGTCCATTTAGAGGTCCATCTTAGAATACATCCAATACGTGGCCGCCACTCGAGTAACTCAGCTATCGGTTCTACGAGTTGTGCTGTTAAAAACAGTTAGTAAATATAATAACATAATTTAAACCTTGGGCTATTTGTAATAGAATAACATATTATTTTCTAGAAATAATAAAATTATATTAAACTTTTCTCAGATATATATGCACAATATGCTCCACAGATCGAATTTATCAATTATTTGTTAGTCAAAAATTAAGCCAACAAGACAGAATATTATCCAGGTTACTATCTATAAAGGTACCTTAGCTTCATAGAAAACACTTTAGGTAAACAGTTCTGTATATTTTGTCTCTTTGGCTCAAAATAGTGTAGCCTATTATATGAGCTACTGAATGTTTCATAGACAGTAATTTTGAATTAGCAGCACCGCAGTGTTCCGCAATGCCTTTTGGCCAGCCCATTTATAGTGATGTGATAATATTATTATCGACATTTTTATTTTTAATAAACTAATTTTAGATAAGGGCTGCGTCCATGTAGCATATATGAAAGAATTACTGTAAATAATTTCTTATATCCTTATTTCTCGAATGGAAAGCTCATTTCGTTAACTAGGTTTTTTTGGCAGACGAGCAGACGGCCCACCTGATGGTAAGTGGTTACCGCCGCTCATGGACGTTGGCAATGCCAGGGGTACAGCCAAGCCGCTGCCTACCTTGTGAGGATAGCTCTCTTTAAACCTCGTTTGAAGAAGGACATGTCATAGCGCTCAGGAAACACCGCTGTAGGAAGTTCACCCCAGAGCCGGCACGTACGTGAGCTTAAAAGTCTTTTGTCATTAATCGGACACATTTCTAGATTCTACGCTGATACTGAAAATTTGATGACTGAAAAACCTAAGTCTTTTTAATTTGAGTATCGCAATGCAGTTGAACAACTTTTAGTTGTCCATGTGTCTTATGTTTGTCATATAATATAATATAATTATTTAGTAATTTTGTTAGCTACTAACGCAAATGTGTAATATCAGGCCGTTAACGCAACGCTGCAAATTAATTATAGCATTCATACAAGACATTGAAAATCTGCCGACAAAGAAACAATGCATAACCATAAATTACTATGAGTTTGTGGTAATTTTAAAACTTGCGATTCCGACCTAAATGCTAATTAATTTGTAATAGTAGTAATACACCACAGATAAAATTTGTAAGTAACTGTTTTTTTCTAACAATGTATTTAACAACCATATTATCATTTAGACACAATTGGCTATAATTAACAAAGCCTCATTAAACTTGATTAGAGGTGTTAGGCAAAAATTAATAACAATAAGTACTTAAACAATTACAAAGCTTATACAAAGTTTTGAAATTAAGTTAATTATATTTTCTATTCTACAATTAGCCTTCACTGTGTCACGAAAGAAACAAAAAATTTAATCGTCGAATTGCTGCAACAGAAATAATATATGGTGCAGGTTTTTCTCGTGACTTTTTGTGAGTAGTTTTTGTAAACTGTTTGTGTGAATTTTATGTTGCTAAATTCTTGTTATCTATCTGGTGTAGATAATTATGAAATCGTCGTATCTAGAAGATAATGGTTAATGTATTTATTTAAAACTTTCGAAGCAATAATAACCATAGCCAATTTCTACAATGTCTATCAGCATTCATATCTTGAAAGTAACATTAATTTTTTTGTTAAAAATCAAACGTTTTTTTCTTCTGAAATCTTTACCATAAGTTTAAGGATGTATTTGATTTTTACGTTACAACAATAAATCAACAGTAATAAAATTAAGGAGGATAGTGGTATAGGCCACTTTTTATTCTCATACTGCTGGCTTAAACTGAGAAACAGAGAAATAATGACAAAGCCAACATTAAATTAAGCATCGATAGAGGCGAAGAGACAGGTCTATCCCTATACAACGACAATTTCAAGCTGCACCGTCCAGCAAAAACTCTCATTGGATATTTATCTTCTACGGCAATGGAGCTAATGTTGTTGCAGACTTCAAAAACTCTGCACTGATGAAATTTCGACGACCACATTTTTTCATGCACTGTTTCATTTGCCGTGTTTCTGTAGGGAAAAATACTTCCACAATTTTGTTCAAAGTTTATGGAATCAAATGTGTTTTTGATTGCTATACTGAATTCGGGATGAAAAATTAGACTGAGAGCGGCTGTGGCGTTAAAATTGTTAAAAAAATGGGTTATTATATTATGATTATTTTCCTTTTTTAATCAAGTTACGATAAAATAAGGAATAATTAATAATTTGAAATCTGGTATAAAGTCTTACAATAAGTAATGAAAACTAAACTCTCACTGATGTACTGTATGCAATCGACAAATGTTTATGTAATATTAATTAGTATTCAGCGTCTTTATTGCACTATAATGTTTTATTAACCCGATAAATGGTGACATATTTTATTAACCTGACTAACATCAGTAAGGCACCAATATTGAGAACAGAATTTATTTTTTTAGGAACTTCAACATTTTTCCGCAAAACAGTAAAGATTGGGACACTGGTGGTTCGAATCGGAAAATTATGGGATCTGACAAAACAAAGTTTAATTTAATAAGAAGGGACCGAAGACAAAATGATTTGGACCTTGGACCCTTTTCTGAAACATTGGCTGGGTAAAAAATTGAGGAAGCTCGATATTGGTGCATTTTTCTTATTTTGCTGCAAGAAAATATTGTTGTTATTAATTTATGGCCAGTATTTGAAGAAGTGTGTGTGTTTGTAAGACAAATTAATTTGAAAATTCTTTATTATAAAAGTATATTTTCTTCTATATTTAAGTTTTGAATTTCGATTCTATGTCAATTTCGATGTTTATTATTATAAAATTTAACATAGTATACCTATAAATGACACAAAATCAGAAACATTTTTTATATAATTCTACTTTAACCACACAAGAAAATAAATTGGCTTAAAGTAATTATGATACAAAAATACCAAGATCAAAAGCCTTACAATGATAAATAACATTGCTAATGTAACGTATGGCCATATGGAAAGCAAGGTCAATGACCATAATGCGGTAATTATTTTTACCTCTACAAATGGGGTAATGAGTTAGACCTTAACTGTTCTAAGATATAGTCCAGTTTAGTGTTGTGAAGGTTGATAGATGTACTACAGTTTTATTATGAACGGCAATTCCGGTAGTTAAGGTGGTCTTGGATTTTAATGTTTTTTTATTGTAATGGCTTTATAATAATGTAAAATAGACCAAAGTCTGTGTGAACAAAAAAAATTGAACATCTGACACAATGAGTTTATAAAAAAAATCAAAGAACACAAAATTTAAGGCAAGAGAGGAAGAAGTAGATTAAGGAGCACTTTTATTGAACAGATCAAGAAGAAAGTAAGGGTGGTGTCGTACCAGGAGGCAAGAAATTGGCAGAAGCAAGAGAGGATTGGCACCCCACCGACAAGAGCGCAGCTCTTAAATTGAGAGAGAGAAAATGTAATGTGTACGTCTAAACTACATTAATCTATTTTTGCTTTTTGCATCAAGTGTGCTGAGATGTAATGATGTGTTTAATTAAACGCTATGTCGAGAAGCTGAAGGTGATGATAATAAAAGTTACTCGATCAGACACTTTTAAACTCTCATCATTTGACTAATCAATTTTAGGATAAATCTGCTGGACATTAGGAAATTATTTAAGAAAACGTAACATTTCTTTACGTGTGTTTTTTTATTTATTTGATTACATGATTGCATGACTTAGTGAAATATCATATTATATTGTATCAAAAATATTATTATTTTTCAAATTTCTGTAGTTATCGACTACGCCAAAACATCAATTTTAAAGAGATTTGAAAACCTTGTCTTCTTGACCTCAGATACTAAAACTAGAGGTCAATTTAACGTCAATGCATTGTTTCAACACGCAGATATAACACGATACATACGTTTATTAACAGTTTGTAAACAGTTTATTACTACTGTACAATAGCATTATTTTATTAGGCTATGCACGATAACAATTTTCACCTTCATAAATATACTTAAAAAAGTATAGTTGAAACTTCAAAAGTTTCAAAGTTTTATAACATTTTCTATTCATATTTTGGACCGACGACCTGGTCAAGGTTGCGGGTGGCCGTTGGTTGGCGGCACAAAATCGCTTGCTGTGGTGAAAACTAGGTAAGGTCTTTGTCCAACATTGAACGTCGTTCGGTTGATATGATGATGATGATTCATCTTCTAATAGTGACAACAAATTTTGATTTAAATTAAATATCGGAAGCTTGGATTTGGTCTTGTTATTCCATTTTATTATCATTATTTTTTCTAAGAGTAAATTAGATTCACTATCTAAACCACAAAATATTTTTTTTTGTTGTTTATGGTCTAATATCTAGTTTCAATTCATTCATAGTGTCACGCATTTTTTCTCGAAGGGGTAGGTTAGGTTAGGTAGGCAGAGGTACATCTCACCTACATTTATCACTAGCTACGAGTATGTTAGTTTATTTTCCCGTGTCCCCGCACGGGGTAGTATGCGTAACACATTTCTCCTCTAAGAAAATAGATTTAGGTTAGAGACTGTAGTTATCATCGGGGCGTAATTGGTTCTTAACTCAGGGCTAATCCAAAAATTTCATGAGAGAAAATCCCAATACGATTATTGTTTGGCTCGAAAATTAAACCTAATATTAGACCTCTTGCGCACCAGTCGTATGTATACGACTATCCATGTCCTGACCTTCTACATCACTCAGGTAGTTAGACTTATTTTATTAATTAAAGACCTTTATAGGTTGCTTTTATATTATTTATATCATTATTACCGACAGCCTGCTAATATTTGTTGCCTCGTTTTCATCTCATTTGATTTGAAATTATATTCGTCTTTGATTAATTAAATCTAATTTTGATTACTTTATTATTTTTGCATTACTGCTGCTACAATTGTATAAAGACATTTGTCTAAAGGCTTAGCATAATGACCTTACTGTCAAAAGAAATACAGAGTAGTTTTGCTGACAGAGCTATTGTTTATAAAATCAGTTTAATCGTATTCCAAAGGTTTTTATTTTCAATCATCATCATCAAATTAGCCGTAAGACGTCCACTGTCATTTTTGATTTCTTTTTATTTGAGGTTAGTTACTTTATATTTTTTTTTACTTTTAAACTTTCGCGTTGCATGATAATATTTATTGATTTTAAACGGGAATTCACGCGATTATGATTTAGGTATTTACATACCTTATGGTGCTATGAATATTTTTTGTTTATCTACCACAAATAATAGTTAAGAAGGAGGTCATCATCGGCATTTCAACCAATAAACGTTCAACTGCTGGGGACAGTTCTACTCCAAAGAATGTGGAGAGAATTTAGCCTACACGCTAGATAGACTGGTTGTTATAGGGTTAGTTTCAAATTTTACTTTTCTGGCAGTGCTCTTGTCTGCATAAAGCTTAGTCGCCTTTTACGACACCCATGGGTTGAGATGGGGTAGTGTCATTATGTATTTTTAATCCGTCACTACACGGACTTGAAGGAGATAGTCCTTCATAACTATTATTTGTTATAAATGACTTTGTTTTCCTTGAGTCACATTTATCTAAACAACATATCATAATATTATGGTATCTTCAATAGCCAAGAATCACAATAGTGACATTTATACACTTCCTTCTACACCGAATGTGCAAACATAATCTAAAATAAATCACTTTCCCTAGGAAGTGCACACAATCGCCCAATAAATCAGTTTCTAAGTGTAGGCGTTTTGCTGTCAAATTAGCTCTTTACTGCTAACAAAACTGCGTTTGTGACATTTTATTGCTCATTTATGTAATGTTTATGTTTTATTGTGTTTACTGCGCCGGTTTGGTGATGTCATTTGCGTGGGTGAATGTCAATATAGCGAAATCTATTGTGGGGGAGACTTACTTTTTATTACCGAAGCTTACTCACATAACGGTGATATATTCGATGAAGATAACCACGTAAAATATACCTTGCATTTTTAACAGACTCAAATTCGATTTTGAGATTCTTTAAAACACTTTTTTTTTTAATTTTCTTTATTCGCACTTACTTACCACAAACGTCTGTCAAACAAGAATTTCAACATACTCAACAGTCTTCCTTGTCTTTACAAAAATAATATTCAACATTACCTACTTATGTTCACTACACTGTGTTAAGTTTTTGCTGCCCGCTCCTTTTCCTTTCATTCGACCTTGACGTGCGTGCCACAACGGCCACAATAGTAACACTACTGTGTACCAACTTGCTAATTGTAGCTTGTTTCAAATTATACTTACATATTTCCTTTGCTATGAGGATTTTAATCAACTTGCTTCCACATATTGCCGCTATACAATCCTATATTTTTTCATCATCACATATCAGCTCAATGACGTCTACTGCTTGACATTAGCTTCAACTTATTTTCACCACAGCCAGTTACTTTGTACCCCCTGTAACTAACGTCCACCCGCTATCATAACCAGGTCGTCGTAATCTATACTGATCCAAATTTCTTCTTTAAAAGACTACGGTTCCAAAGAAACTATGCCATTAGTTTTGCATTTGTTTCAAGTTTAACGTTTCGATTAATCATTATCAGTCATCGAAACTATTTTTGGATTTAAACATAAAAAAATGGAGGAAATATATATAGCATAAATTATTTTAACGTTCTGATACGTTAATCAAAATTGTTTTCCTTAAAATTATAAATAAAGGAGACAAAAACACGTTTCATTAAAGCCAATTTGAATTAACGTCAATAAAGCACCGAGTCATCAATAAAGCGAATGGCTAGATTGCTAATTTAAAATGATTTCCATTAGTTTGTTGGTGTGTGTGATTAACTGATATACTACGATTTGCTGAATGAAGCTCAATTTTGCTGAAAAGAAGTTTTGAGACTTTAATGTTTTAATTATTTTGCCTATAAATGTAATAGATAAGGATTTTTCAAACAGAACTATGTACATTTAGGACAAGTTCTTGATAATCGGTATCCTAGAACTATCCACTACAAAAAGCATTTAAATGTGCTTTCACTAAATATAGGTACGTGAAAGATAGTGTTCGGGTCCTTTTTATACCTACCCAAACTGTTTAGGGCTGAAAAATAAGGGTTTAACTGTTGCAATAATGCATTAAAAGCTACGTACAACTGGTTTTTGTATCCCTTATTCGGATCTGACTGTTTAGGGACACATCTCAGTTCTTGTTTATTTTTATTGTCTCTTTCCGGGTGTTATCTTCGTTGTCTTTTAAATGTTCTTGCATAAAAGGTTTACAGCCTCTGGAGAGTATTATTATTGGGTAGGAAAATATGTATTATTTTTGACAAAATTTAAGGGGAATTATTCAAAATCGCTCGCTGTGGCGGAAATTAGGTGAGGTCCATGTTCAACAGTGGACGTCGTTGGGCTGATATGATGATGATGATTCAACAATGTCTTTCTTTCTGATATATTTAATAATCATACAAATCATTATGTATTGTGTATATTTACCATTTTGAAGCTTGATTTTGTTTATACTTTAGTTGTCTTTTTGTTCCAAGAGATATTTTATTTTAATGCCTTAGAAATCGCCTCAGTTCTGTTACATATTCATCAAGTTGATTATAAACTACAAACACACTACAATGTTCAGTTAACTTGACCTTATTGGTCTCTCTAAGGTAATACAAGCTTAGTACTTACAGTCAACTCAACATTATTTTTGTAGTTTGATCAATTCACTTGAGATTTTCCTATGCACTTCTTTATTTATGTGATTGGATAATACGTTGATTTATGTTCATATGAGTAATTTTATTTTATTTTATTTTATTTTATTTTATTCGGGAAAACAAACAGTTACACAATTTTCTTAAATTATGGTCTTAATATTAAGTTATATTATGATATTGCGTAACTCACAGCGTTATCCACATCTTATATTAATTTTAATTCTTTATATTATTATTGACGATAATATTGTTATTTTATATCTAGCAAAGAAAAAAAATATTACATATTTACTCATGTACTTACTCCTATGGCTCAGCAACTAGGTCTGAATTTATAATAATATGAAAGATCACCACTTCCCACGATTTCAGGCTTATGTTTTCTAAGTTTTGTTCAAAAATATCAAATACATTGTGTTCCATATTTTAGATTGTACAATCCTGATTCATTTTAAAGCACAAAACAACAATTTAAAGCCGTGCATTACGTAAAGCAATTTATTCTTCAACGTAACACTGGATCAGATTGGAAATGAACGCTTTTAATAAATTACATCGTGCATGCCTTCTCCTAATATTTGCTTTGTCTGATACCGTGTGCAGAAACTGGTAACATTCATCAGTTTCTGTCTTTGTTCATAATTTGTACTATCTTACCGATGCTTTTTAATTGTTTACCAGATATATACTTCAAAATTCAATTTATTTTTAAATAACAAGTCAAGAAATGGCTGGTAGGCAAAATATTCTCATGGATTTTGTGACTTAACCTAATAGTAACATAATCATCATTTTCATCATTTCAACCCATAAATGTCCCACTGCTGGGCATGGGTCTCCTCCAAAATTGTGGAAGGAATTTAGCCTACTATACCACGCTGGCCAGGCGGGTTGGTATACGGTTTGTTTCGAAATTTCCTTTTCTTGCAGTGCTCTTGTCTGCATAAAGTTACTCCCTTAGTCGCCTTTTACGGCACCCACGGCTTGAGATGGGGTAGTGACATTATGTATTCTTAATCCGTCACTACACAGATTAAGAAACACGGTAACATAAACACATACATGTATTAATTTTTTCGAATATTTTAACTTGTAATATTCACATTTCACATAACGGCAAACAGCAATAGGACATTTTATAAAATCTGAATACCGAAATAAAACCTATTTTATATGAAAAATAAATTTTATTTCAATTAATGTAGACATTACCGAGATCAAATTTACGAAATGAATTCAATCATCATCATCATCAGTAACCCATTAAGTCCCACTGCTGGGTTCGGGTCTCCTTTCCTCTAACTAGAGAGCTGAGAGGTTTTAGGCCATAATCCACTCACGCTGGCCTAGTGCGGGTTGGTGGATCAGACATACTCATAGAATTTCTTCTAGGGTATGTGGATAAGGGACCGGCGTGCAAATCACACGGTCCGAGTTCGTTCCATTTTTCGTTCGGATTCCACTTTGTGGAATTTATATGTACTAGTCAAGTGACTTACCATCTGCAAACGATGAAGGTAAACATCGTGAGGTAACCCACATACCCTTGAAGAAATTCAATGGGTATGTCTGATCCACCAACCCGCACTAGGCCAGCGTGTGTGGATTATGGCCTAAACCAGCACAGCAGTGGGACATTAATGGGTTGCTGATGAATAGTTTATACTGTTGATAATGTTTTTGTAAGATCTGTTCCCCGCGCTTTTGTACTAGGTGATTTTGAATTTGATACACCGCATAGTAACAGCAATAACAATAAAATTCAACTTTCTCCAATAAAACATGTATAATTGTAGTTTACCTTGACAAAACAACGAACCCTGAGGCAACATTTTCAACCAAATATTCATAATTACTTATCACTCGTTTAGAATGATGAAGAAAGAGTATCATGAAGAAATGAACGTGTTAATTACGACATAGCTTAAGAAATGTGACACGAATCTTCATCAGTCCATGTGATCTGTTAAGCATCTACGTCTACCTACAAGTGTGTTTTAAATCTATAATATAAAAATGAATCGCTAAATGTGTTGGTAAGCCGCATAACTCAAGAACGCCTGGACCAATTTGGCCAATTCTTTTTTTAAATGATCGTTGAAGTTCAAGGATTTTTTTTTTTGGTTAGTTTTAGGTATGTAGGTAGGGTAGATAGAGTAGGTAGGGTAGGTAGGGTAGGTAGGTAGAGTAGATAAGTAGGGTAGGTAGGTAGGGTAGGTAGGTATACTTTAATAAAATCATAAATTAAGTAGGTGGAACGAAGTTCGCCGAGACAGCTAGTAGCCCATAAAGAAAAGTACCTTATAAACAATTTCATTACATCAAGACACTAAATAGCTTTGTCCGTGTAGTGATGGATTAAGAATACATAATGACACTACCCCATATCAACCCGTGGGTGTCGTAAAAGGCGACTAAGGAAGTAATCAAGAGCACTGCGAGAAAAGGAAAATTCGAAACAAAACCTTATACAAACTCGTCTGGCCAGCGTGGTATTATATAGTACGGTAGGCTAAATTCCCTCCACAATGTATAGAGGAGATCCGTTCCCAGCAGTGGGACGTTTAAGGTTGTAATGATCATGATGTATAATGAAGTTATTTTGATTAATGTAGTATTTTGATTTTATGACTGGCCTGTTGGTCTAGTGGTTAGTGACCCTGACTGCTAAGCCGGAGGTCGTGGGTTCGATCCCCACCCAGGACAAATCTTTGTGTGATGAGCATAAAGGTTTGTTCTGTTTCTGGGTGTAATTTATCTATAATATGTATGTATTTACAAAAAAAAATGTATTTAAGTAGTATATCAGTTGTTTAGTACCCATAACACAAGCAAATATATTTGCTTAGTTTGGGACTAGATGGCGCTGTATGAATGTGGTAGAATATTATTATTAATTTTAATTTGTTTATCAAATTATGATTTCCCTAAGCCAAACCATTTATGCATGTATTACCAGTACTGTACGTGCCAAATAATTATACTTTAATATCAGCTATCAAATGAATAGAATTCGTCAAGTGACCCCACGGTCATAAATAAAAGAGAAACCGTTTTATAAAAGATTATTTTTCCGTCCGACGGATTCATTTGTCATAATTTTTCTGTAATCAGTACCGCCCTTATTGTTGGGCTGATAGTGATTTTAAATTAAAAGAGCCGCAGGCGTTGTCCTTATTTTTAGAGTCTACGTGAAATAATATCTTGTACTGGTATATCTTTATCTTTTGGTACATAATAAAAAAAGTCATCTTTTGTGCTGTCAGGGACACAATTCATGAACACAAATTAGACCCCCTGAGAAACTGTTCGTAAACGGTATATTGTATAACTAGAAGTCGAGTGAAGCTGCGCTCCCGTCTTTCTTTATTTGGTCACTGCTCAGCTCCTATTGGGCGGAGCCTGATGTACTATTGCGTATAACCTTCCTTGATAAATGGGCTATCCAACACTAAAGCGAATTTTGAAAATCGATTCTTTGGATCTCGAAATTAGCACTTACACACCCACAAAATTTACATGTTTAAAATATTATATTACTATTAGTATAGATATAATGTTATTGTTCAGCATTTGCATACTACAGACATTAGACTAATATTCTATTTTTTTTAAACAGACTTATGGCCCGCCTGATCCTATTTTCTGCCAACATTACCACATTACATAAGAAAGAATACAAGAAAAATTCATTAGAAACAATTCAATTTTTTGGCGGTAAAATACAAATATTCTACTGGGAATCTCGACATCGACTTATTTGGATTCGATATCAGTGTAAATTTTTTTAAATTAACCGCTACCATATTTAACATTTTCAAACATATGACCGTGATAATGAATTTGATTGATGATGATAAGATTTAGAATAGGCTCTCTGGCAATGCTAGTTTTAAATTTTAATAAAACAATAATGTTTTTTATAGTTCTTGTGTGTGTATATAGTGTGCCCAATTACATTTTATTAAGGCAACAGGATAAAAAGCAATTCACATAGACTCAACAAATAATGAGCTAAACTTTATCCGGTGAAGTTTGGAAGCCGATCTGAACACCATCACCCTAATTACAGTTTTGAAAGGGATCGTTTTTAAAAAGTTTGTTTTTACGATTTTTTCAGAACTTCTGCGTTTGCGTATTCCCAGCTTTATTTTTTCGGTATGGTAATTTGTGATTGAGGGATTAGTGAAATTTACAATTGCAATATAATTACTAATAGCTCCTTGCTTGTAAATTCCTAATTTGTTGTTGTGCATTCCCTTTTTCAAACGGTTTATGTGTTAAAAAAATATTATAAAACATATCCTAATTTGTCATTATCATCATTATGGGCAAATGTGTACTATTTTGTTCTTCTGAGGATCGTATTCTTAGGATTTGCTGAAACAGTATCTGTAAAATAGCAAATAATTATTGAATTAGCAAATATTTCCTTAACAAGTTCTATCAGCCTGTAAAAAAACAATTTAAATTGCCGTGTTATAACTCCTCAAACAGTGTGTTAGCAAGAAAATTAATTGTAATGTTGAAATAGTTTACGTTTGCATCAACATAATAAGCAGCTATGAACTCGTAACTGCCTATTATAGGCCATTACATACGTATTAGTACGTATTATTTCGAACTTATGTTTCTGTTAATTTTCTAACGTTTTATCATTTATTATTGTTTCATTCACACAATAATAATGATAAAACATTAGAAAATTAACCCTAAAATAATGTATAGGTAATATTTCAAGGGCAAAATTAAAATCAAGTAACACATAAATATTAAGATTTTATTTATTGGCTCAACAAATTTAAAGTGGACCCTGCTTCAAGACTGTTAGACAAAATTAACCGAAGCATGTTCATAGCAACTTCTTAAGTAACAAACTTTCCTTACTGAAAATAAGTACAACATCTAATTACTTAAGCTGTCAACAAAAGACGCCATCTTGGATTTATGAGGGAGAAATAAATCGTGCTGTTGTGGCCATTACCATTTCGTCTCTGGAGATAAAATATGATGTGCTTATGTCACGAAAAACTTTATGTTGTCACATTTTGTGGGTGTCTTAGAATAGCTGGAATATGTAACGCCTTTAGAAAGTATTAGGGCAACAACTGTCTAATGTGAGAGGCTAGAGAGACAACGAGACAAAAAAATTAAAAACTTTTAAACTTTCGCGACTTGTACACATATTAAATTACTTTAAAACGGGTCTACGTCACGTATTATATTATAAGGAATAGTAGATACCTTATTTATTTGCCTGACGTTTCGATCGAAATAAGGTATTTACTATTCCTTATAATATAATACGTGACGTAGACCCGTTTTATAGTAATTTAAAAAAAAAAAATTCAGAATCCGTTCTTTAGTGTTGTCTTTGTCTGATCGATTTATTTAAATATATGTTATAAATTTATTTAATGTTTTTTGTAAATTACTTTAACATAATTATTATACTCTTTGATTGCTTAAGTATTCCCCTATAACTGTAAACTCCGATCAATGTTGTTTAATCTGGATTTTATATGTCAATAATAAATAAATTTCATTGAAAATAATATAATCATTTCTTAGTAACGTAGGGCTTGAGTTATTAATTTTGATGGAAGTATTAAACGTTTAGCTTCAGCTAAAGCTAATCATTTTGTTTATATTGAGACCGAACTTATTCTTCCATGAAACAATAGTTGTCTGCTTCAAAGCCACAAAATTATGTTGGACATGGCCGCTATTGATTGGAATTCCAGTTTAAAATACGTCAGCTAGTTTTCTCAGTACATTGCATTCAAGGATACTTCAAGCCCTTTGTATTAAGCAAGCTGTCTTTAATATGTTCTTAACATTTTTTGTTAATATGTTGTGTTTGTTAATATGTTCTCAACATTTTTTATCGAAAATTGATTTGTTCAAATTACACATACTTTTCTTACTTTATATTTGTCCATGTAGTGCCGTGTAGTGACGGATTAATAATAATAATGTCACTATCCCATCTCCTATCGCCACTCACGCTGGTCTAGTGCGGGTTGTTGGTGGATCAGACATACTCATAGAATTTCTTATAGTGTATGTGGGTTTCCTCACGATGTTTTCCTTCACCGTTAGCAGATGGTAAGTCATATGACTAGTACATATAAATTCCACACAGTAGAATCCACATGGGTACTGCCGGTCGGGATCGAATTCGGACCGCGTGATTTGCACGCCGCGCCGGTCCCTTATCCATTCAGCCATCATCGCTCCTATAATCTGATATACCTAAACAAGCTGTTTTATCATAAACTATACTAAATGATGGCTTAGAATTTATGATTTTGGATAGTCTATGAATAAATAATAGTTTGGTAAGATTCAATTATTTTCTATAATGGTCAAAGGCGATTATGAGCTCTCGTTAATGGGATATCTGAGTGGGTCTAATCCTTGTTCTAATTATCTTTGACCTGAAAGTACTTGCTCGTAATTTTTATGATGAATATCGATAAATTATTTGGATCTCAGTGAATAATACGTTACACAAAACATTCGTCCATATTTTTATTTTTACATCATCAACCACAATGGACAATGATGGAAATGGTTCTCTCTTTACTGTTAACTTCAAACAAGTAGATACAAGATTATAAATCGACTTTTTCTTCTCTTTTTAAAGTTGTATTGTGTTTTGTTTCTTTAGTCGTTAGTCACATCTTGGCGATAGACTAACGACACGTTGTATTCTAACTTCTTCACCCATCACACATAAACATTCAGCATCACGTCTTTTTACAAGAAGATGTAACACACCCACAAATTTCGCCTTCTATGTTTGGTCTACATAATATAGAGCAAGCATTTTGCCATTATCTGGTCATATTTCTAGTCTCTAGACTGATACTGAGTTTTTTAAACTGAAAAGCTCATAACCGTTTATGTCCGACTCAGGAATTAGACGCGAGACTTCTTACAGAGCAAAAGTATGCACTTTCACTACGCCATCATCATTATTACTATCGTCATCATCATCTTAGACATTCCTTATTGAATATACTAGTCCCTCAGTAAAAATTCTATTGAAAGTTGAAATAACAGCATTTTCATATTTCATATAGTCAATAGGTATCCATATTGAATCGATCCTGGGTATAATTTCAATACCGACGGTGACTCGTCGCTCTGATGCATTATTCATAGATGTGACGTGTTGACGGCCAACTGAAACTGTAATCTTGAACAAAACCCCTGGTTGAACAGATAGCGATTAACGAGTAACAAAAAATTTTTTTTTCTTACCAGAATATTTAGCAAAGTTTCCTTTACTTATAAAATATGATCTTCAAATTAAAAGTTACGTTTTAGATAATAAGTAGGTAGTAAATTGAAAAAGATTTTTAACTTTATCTATAAAATTTTATTATAATTCTTTTTTATAATAAAATTTAATTCAATTATTGTCACATATTTTCAACTTTTGATTTTATGCAGATGATCTGAAGACATTGATGTACAAAAATTCAAGCTCTTGAAGAATGCTTTCCTAAATTTGAAATGGATGCCCTTATTCAAAAAGGTTAGCTGGTTCTAGTTGTTTTCATCGTATAAGTTGAAAGATCAAACGACTGCCTTCATTTCGCTAACAGTGCGCCCTGAACCACAAATCCTGTCAGAAAATCCACTTACGAAAATATTAAAGTAGGGTCTGTGACAAGATATGGAATATAATATATAACTAGTATTATTTTCGCAAACACATACGTACGTATTTTCTTTATGAATGACCTGACCTCAAAATTTAATATAGGAGTCTTCATTTTTTTCTGAATTTCTTGAATATATTAAAATGTCGTCTTGTTAGATTTTGTATAAAATTTTTGCTCATAAAATATGCCCGATGTCTTGTCCTTTTTTGTGATTTCAGTATTTAAGTCTGTGTGTTTTAAATATTCGAATATATTGTGATAACTTTTACTCTTTAATGAAATAAACTTGAATTTGACTCCAAAATCACAATTAAATTAAATTTTCAACAGTCTTACCTTTAAGCTTTTTTGATGTGGGTGTCAACCCTTTCAGCTCTCTAGATAGAGGAGAAGAGTATTCCAGCTCAGTAATGGGACATTAATGGGTTACTGACGGTAATGATGATGACATGTCTTACAAAACAACTTTCAAACCACACAAGTATATAATATAGTTATCATTGTCATATAAAAATCATATCAAAGTAAATATTTTTTAAAGCCATTATCAAGAAAATAACATATTGAAGTTACATCCTTTTAACTAGCAGGTAAATTTGTGTGTGATTTTAAAATATTAAAATAATTGTTTTTGTTGTTTCAGTGGCCACCAAGATTACTTTGGTGGGTGGTGACGGTTCTGCTCATAGTCGCCGTGATAACACCTGCATCAGCTTCATCAGGTAAATAGCTTTAATTTACACAAAATATCCTCAAAAGATTCTCAAAAAATACAAACGTGTATGATAACTATTTCAAGAGAACACCGAACACATTTTGTTTCTAAAACTTATACTAAGAAAATATAAAAGTTTCTACAACAGTACTAAAACATTTGAGCCGTCTCAACAAGCTCTTTGTGACCTCTCATCAAATGATTAGCATAGTAGGCCACATAATATGCAAAGAAGGTCCAAACCATGTTTAAGTATACATACATACACGTATGCAAATACGTTCGACCCAACGGAATGATGTAGGCATCTGTCTTTAGCAATGTTACTTAAATAGTAGATTCTTGCGTAGTTGAAGGAACTAAATTTACCTTAAGCATGTTAAAATACTGCGTATGATGTAATTGGTGATTATAAAATCGAGAAAATATTAGTAAAAATCAGAAAAGGCTCTGTACTAAAACTGCTATTGTAATAAGTACATAATAAAAGAAGAAGAAAATTACACTTCAAAAACATTACTACGCTAAAAGATAATTTTTTTCATATTATAATATTTAGTTGTAAATCGGGTAGACATTGTCTAACCATATATACTGCTGAACCTGTAGGGTAGTGTAGATACAGAATAACAGAGCCACCTATAGGATCCAAAACGATTCCATCCTTCAAGCTAAAAGCACAGGAACAGATTCACAAAATTTTACTAAAAAGGTTTAGATGTTTTAAATGCAATATTTTATTGTAATAATTTATAATCGCAGATAGAAGTTTTCAGCAGTGGACGTCATTGAGCTTACTGTGATGATGATTAATTACAATTCGAATTATAACTGATTTTGATGTATCTTATTTAATGCACAAAAAATAGTAGCAATGTAAATTATATAGAGACCTTAAAAATGCCAGCGAATTTACAACAGCCATAGATTTTTTTAGTGGCAGCCTATTTGTATGCCAGAATTATGGTTATGCCAGGACACAGTGACATGTCCAGGTCTGCAAACGCGGTCCGACGCGAAGATATATTGCTGATAATCTAGCAATTTATTTGCCTAAAAACGGGCTTTTTGTAACATGATTGAGTTTAGTATGGACCTTCCTACTACATGATAAAGAGTAGATTACCAAATTTATAAAAAAGTTAAATCTTGTAAAAATTAAACCTCGAAATAGCGGTTTAAAAACAAGTAAAGACACATAGTTGGGACTGCTTGGCCAAATGGCTGGCCCTCAATTGCAAACCTATCAAGATAACAAAATTTTGGTGTCACACACCTTTGCATATCTTTTGAAGGCATAAATCATGATGCAATAATCCTGTCAAGATAGGCAGCGGCCTGGCTGTGCCCCTAGCATTGCCAACGTCCATGAGCGGCGGTAACCACTTACCATCAGGGCCGTCTGCTCGTCTGCCACTTTAGGAAATAAAAAAATAAAATATGTTTTCGAATTCTTTCGAACTGAATATATTATTAAAAAAAGTGGAATGTAAAACAGGTCTCTAGTTAACTCAACCAAGACAAGAGCCACAAATAGAGAAAATAAAACATATAATTATAGCAAATTGTAGGTCACTGTTATTTTATACCTGTTTTTATTTCTTAGTTCTTTAGTACCTATTGAGTTAGGAAATGTCAATCGTCAGTATTGTCGGATTAAAATTATATAAGGAATTCGTCTGGTACCTTCCAATCTGCATAGAATATGATATTTATGGCATAATGAACCTAAGAGTTTTAGTTTTGTATCGGTCTACAGTTTTTAATAAAAGTTATAAATTATAATTATTAATTTCCCTCCACTTCCTAAAAGTTATATTAGAGTCAGAAGAAAAATTAATTCTATATAGAGACGCATATTGCATACAATATGCTCTATTAAAACCCCTGACAAGAGCTGATGACTATAAAACGACAGCACCAATATTAGCTCTCAAACAAATGAAATCATACTTAATATCAAAATCTCCCTATTCGTTTAAGAGCTATGATGCCACGAAAGACATACATATACACATGCATACTTCACTTTTGAGTTGGGAGTCAAAAAAATGTGATTAACAAAATCCATAACAAAAAGTACATACATTTCAATTTAATGAACATTATGGCCACAAAATATCGTATATCCATGCGTATAGGTTGCGTGATTGACCATTTTAATTACGCCCGTGCACCTTGAAAAGAGACATGAAAGGAAGTATCGTGTAAATGGTTGATTAGTTTGGTAAACAAATATGTGTGCTAGTTATCAGTATAGAAGCATACAGAAGCTAAAACGCTTTCCTACACTTAGTGTTCTAGCCTTGTGGTATTTGTGCATATCTATTAGGTAAAAATGACTTTGTTTGAACTACTAAAATAAGCTTTAATGTGAAGATTAATTCACGTAGCAAAAAATTTGGATATTTTTATAAAAAATCGTAGAGAATTATTTTTTGTAGATTGATACCTATTGGCAGCCTGCATCTTCAAAGAAACATTGCCACGAGTCAGATGGTCTTACTAATAAATTATTGTGTTACTGATCATTATAACTTTAAATTTAATTTATGAAGACTTTGGACCTATTATTCTAGAATATTCCTTCTAATAACTACAAAACCACAAATCTTTTATAATTAAAAAATAAGATAATTTCTTGAATGTCAGCCTGACAGCCATTACACAAAATTAAAAAATAAATGTTTTAAAAGAAAATGTCACTATACTAATCTTTCATCGTTGATTTATGTATTTCACGAAAGACTAACCGTATATACATCTGATTTGTCTAAAATGTTCGCTTGATAACTCTGAAACGTGCTCACGTTCAGTTTGCTACTGTTGAATTTTTTATGCAAATCTATATGTGTTCATTGGGGAGAAGGGCTTATTAATTTCACCCTGTCATCGCATCTGTTTCGTGGTTCATGGTGATAATTTATCAAAACAGATGCGGAAGTTTCAAGTTTGTTAAAGTTTATGATGACCCCAGTGAAATGGGGCTGGTAGAATAATATTTAGAGTGGTGCTAGAGTTGACCCCTGTGGAACACCAAAGTTTTGACGTGTTCATGATTGGTGTATTAATATTGAACCATTTATTTGCTCAACTAAATACACAAGTATTTTCCGGTACTTATTTCAGATTACAATATGAAATAATATAATACTAGATGAATTTTAGATCCAAGATTAGTAAAATTTCTATTAAAATAGACGCTATCAAAAATTTAATTTTTCATACATTCCAATGGTCTTATGTAAATTCTATTATCTTAGTTATCAACAATAAAACATCACATTCACTCGAAAGATCTTTATATGCCTAATACGGTATCCAAACAAGAAAAAGAAATGGACTAAAATACCTACAGGAGATTTTGAAATTTCTTTCCTCTGCATAGGTGTGTTCTTTTGACGTTTGTTAAAAGAAGCATCTTTTATCACCTCTTACAGCATGATGGGGATGGAATGGATTTTGATACAATTTTATATTAAAAATTTTCTATTAGGGTTTTTATAATCTCTCTTACATGCAAATTTTCGAAGAAGAATCTTCAAAGCACTAACAAAATTACATCCTATGTTTCGCATAGGATGTAATTCACATATCAATCTAAATAAACTTTTCAAATGTCCTCGGACAAAGCTACATTTACCAAAACAAACGCCATGCCCAACTCATGCATTAAAACCGTTTCTTTCGTGAAGGAAAAATATGTTTTGAAGCAATAGGAATCTCAACGTTATTTTGTAAACCATAAAGCTCAAATTCTATTGTTTGTTATAACGCCATCAGTTACAGTGAGTCCCTTATGTTCGTTTGGAATTCAAAGTATATACTGAGTTTATTACTCGGAACATATTGGTAAAATGGTTTTGCAAAAATGTTTCTCAGAATATTCCTTGCGCTTGAATATTTTTAAATTATTGCAATCAATACATACTAAAATTTCATGCTTATAATAGAATTATATCTTATATCTTCATATAATTCTTCAATTATATCTTCATATAATTCTCATATCTCCCGGTATATTTCCAAAAAGAAATATTATCTTATGGTTTTCTCTTTATTTAGTTGTTTCCTTGTTAAAAGATCAATATAGATATCACATACTTTTTCTATTTAATAACAAAGAATGCTTATTTGTTAATACCTCTTTCAAGTTACAACACAACAACGAATCTACGGAGAAGATAATATTAAGAAAACGATCCTATTTCCTACCTAACTACTTTTTCTGTAGGTGTCAAGCAGATGTGACAAAATATTATATATCAAATATAACTTAGTTTTATTCCATGTAGTGACGGATTAAGAATACGTAATTTCAATATTTTTTTTTCCATTCATTCCCTTTTTCATTCCCATTTCAACCCGCGGGTCTCGTAAAAGACGATTCTGGGAGTAACGTGATATAGTATCTAGGCTAAATTCCCTTCACATTCTTTAGAAGACCTGTGTCCAGTGGGACCAGTGAGCCAGCAGTGGGACGTTTATGAGTTGAAATGATAAACTTAGGTTTTGCAACGAAAAAAAATTCTAATATTTTTTCAGAATTAAAAAAAAACTTATTACAAAATGTTATAACAGATTGGAAAATTAAATCAGAAGCCTGTTTAAAACAGTGATTCAGTCTGTTAGTTAATGTAGTACTAAATAGATTACAAAGGCAACTGAACAGCCTCGCTTTGAAGTTAAATTACTTGGAAGAATGAGAAAGTAACTCTTTGATGTTAGTCTACTTTTGGTTCGTTCTACTTATTATAAAGTAGTTATAAATATAAATGATTTTATAAGTCAACGTTTACACCAGGATATAATAACTAGAGTCAGGATTATAACTAGGGTAACAATTTGTAATAAATTACCATCTCTAAATAAAAATGCAATGACTATTTGTCAAAACTATAACCATGAAAATTTAAACATAAATTGATAGCAGGGGTGCATCACACCTACCTTTCGCCATAAACTGGAAACATTCACAGACGTCGTCATCGGGCTGGTGTTAAGTATTTTAAGACAGTAAAACTTAATACTATTTTAATCAACCCTGGAACCAAGCTGAAAACTCTAACGCTGCAGTCGTTCACACTGTCGTGACGCCATCAAGGCTATTAAACAACATATTTTTAATTTATTTAATTTGTAAAATAACAAGTTAGGGCATAAAAGTTTTTAACGTATATTTAATTGAGTGAATTTTGTGAAATGAGTCCTAAATTTTTAAAAACATTAGTACACCCTTTACGATGCATAATACACCAATATTTGAAACTAATATTATAATGTAATAAGACACTAATTGATTCAGCAAAAAATGTATTGCATCAAACAATTTGCAATTCTTCATTGCATCTGATTGAATTGTTGCAATTAAGTGCATAGTATTGTACTTATATTAAAAAGTATAGTTATATTGAACAGCTATTCAATTCTTTTCTAATTCAATCATTACAGAACTGTCAGTCATTTTAAGCCCCAGGCTAAGCGTTACTTTCCATTGATGAGTTTCTTATTTGACTGTAATGCATTTTATAAAAGTATTGCGATTTTTAGAACAAGGTCCATTTATTAAATAAGTATTAAGCAAATGTACCTATATATAATATTAATAAGTCTGTATATTCTGTATTATAATAGTCTAAACCAAGGTTTTATTATTGTTATGCATCTCTTGTGACTTGTCAGACATCAGCGCCCAGTAATAAGAGGATAAAACTTCATTATTCATTCTTATTAAACAGTTCAGTTTTTTTTTAATTTATAATATGTACGTGGGTTTTATTTTGAGTGTATTTAATATTTAGTAATCCTATGAAGTCCCTAGCTTGTGAGATAATTTGTTTTTGTAAGAATAGGTGAGTCCACATGGTATATTTCAATCGCTGAAGTTTCTATGCGATGCGAGCGTCTGGCACCAAACAAGTGGCAATTCCCTGGCTACTAACTAAGTAAATGACTCAACGGTTTTGATAAAAAAAAATATTTTTTTGTTGAGTAGGATGATTGTGAACTAATATTAATTTGCTTCTTATTTAATCAATTTTCTTTCTTCACAGCTGTCCGCAGAAGACTTCGCAAGCCAACCAATAAAGTTTCCACTTCAGTGACGTCCAGCGTATCAAGATCTACGGACCAGATATTATCTGCTAGCGTGAATAGACCTAAGATCCGTGGCCGCCCCAACGTGGCCAGCAGAAAGTCATCTGCTGCTATCGACAACTCCGTTACCACTGATGATCACAAAGATAAGGATGGATACAAGGTTAATAAACTCGCAATCTACTTTGATATCATTAAATTATTTGCAAATTGTGATTCAGAAAGTTTATAAAAACGAAGATACAAGGATGCTATCAATCAAAGTAGTTTCAAAAACTCAGAACTTAATTCATCATAATTGTAAATTAATTAACAAATTTAATACACATTATGTTTAACAATATACACACAAATATAAATATATAATCGAATAGAAAATGATTTAGTATTGCTATTAATTAAGATAGTTGGAACGTTCTTCGACAGATAAGACAGGAAAAGACAGCGGTTCCAGTATAGAACCTTGTGAGACCCATGACGCAAACTTGACATTTTACTTGAGAAGTTTACAGTACAAGCGATTTTAGACTTTAACCATTTGAAACAAAAGCGACAAATTTAGTTCCTGGCATCTGTACGTAAGTTTGTTATAGCAAAGTACAACGCGGATATGAGTGAGCTTTTCGAATGCAAAAGTGAAGTTGTTAGCCTTCAAAATGAGTATTTGCCTATTTGTAGAATTTTTATGCCGCATTCGTGCATCTTATCACTATGAATATAAAGTGTATATTTCATTGTACTGCGTCATTTTAGATGTTTCATAGTAAGTGAATGTCTTAAAGATAAGTTAGTGAATTTTCAAGAGATATAAACAGTCTTAAAATGAATCTTGCTGCAATAAAGTAAGGTCTATATTCACATGTAACATTTAATAAAGTTTTCTTGTAAAACGAGCTACTATTCTTAAGGAGTAGAAAGGAGTGGGATTTTAAACGAAGTACGTAGATGCAAGTACGTCTAAGAATACTCATATTTTTACCGAGTCCTAGATATAAACACAGAATAGTTTGAAAAGATTCATACACGAAAAAAATGCAAAGAACTTCTTTGTAGCAACTAAAAGTCACTTTAATAATATATATTCATGTAAATTCTTAAATTAAATAGTCTTATATGTTTTCTCAGGCCAACCATTTATTTGATTTATTTTTAGTTCACTGCTGCTGGCTCAAAATATTTTTTTTTTTATTATCTGGCTGAATTTATTATATTTACGCTTCAAGGAAATTTTATAATTCCTCGAAATATTCAACTTACTACCAAAAACAATCCATGATAAAATACTAATGATAGATAAAATATTTTGTGCACTAAACAAATACACTCTGGCTATTTTAAGTATCAGCATTTCATCAGGCAATTTTCGACCTTGTGTAGTAAAGGTTAAGTAATTTGACAGCTTGTTTGATAATCGTGAATAATATTGTTTACATTACGTTATTATGCACGGAAACTTTCCATAAAGATTTCGAATTGTTAGTTGGAGTTTGCAATAACAAAATTATTTGTTATGCATTTGATATTTTAGATATTATTTTACCTAGTTCTAGTGTTATTATATATTCTTGGCGACGGATTTTCTGTTGCTAATACAAAAATAACTATGTTGAAATCAAACTCTCAATCTCGTGTCCAGCAATCAGATAGACGAACAAAGTTGTTACTATTCAAATTAATTTTTGAATTATCATGTAAATATGTGAATTTTAACGGTTGTGCAACAAGTTACAGCTTGGAACTGTGGTTAATAAACCACAGTTCCAAGCTGTAACTTGTCAGCATTTACATCTGGTATAACCTGTTCGATACAACAAACAATCTAACGTTAAATAATTATGCATGATAACTAGATTCAAACCTAATGTATTCACCAGACATTAATTTGAATATTCTCCCACCAGGTTGTCTGCTACTATACCAACTGGTCCCAATACCGCACCAAGATTGGCAAATTTACGCCAGAAGATATCCAGCCAGATCTCTGCACACACATTATCTTCGCTTTCGGCTGGTTGAAGAAAGGCAAGCTCAGTTCCTTCGAGTCGAATGATGAGACGAAAGATGGCAAGGCCGGATTGTACGACAGAATCAATCTTTTGAAGAAAGCTAATCCAAAGTTGAAGACTCTTTTGGCTATCGGTAAGACTATTTGCATTACTTATGCACAGCAATTTTTTTTTCGCTCATCAGTAAAAGGTGTTAAGTGATAATGAGTCCATTTAACAATTTTCTTCTTGCTATTAGCATAGTAAAGTAGATAAGTAATAAATGAACTGACCGTCTTTTAACTCTTTTTGTCAAAAGGTGCGTTATAAGAACCATAATATCAGACAACGAAAAAGACTCAATATTTTTTGACTGGCCAGTTGGTCTAGTGGTTAGTGATCCTGACTGCTAAGCCGGAGGTCGTGGGTTCGATCCCCACCCAGGACAAATCTTTGTGTGATGAGCATAAAGGTTTGTTCTGTGTCTGGGTGTAATTTATCTATAATATGTATGTATTTACCGTGCTGACTGTTACCGTGGCGCAGTGGTTAAAGTGGTCGCCTCGCCACTATATCGCCGTGTTGGGTGACGTGGGTTCGATTCCCACACGAGACAAATATTTGTGTGATTCATAGATATTTGTTTCTAGTCTGGGTGTACTTTGTGTCCGTTAGTTTCATTTTTGTAAAGCTCCCCGCGACACAGGGCTTGGTCCCTAGTGCGGGCGTTGTCTTTTTTAAAAAAGAAAAAAAAAAGATTTACAAAAAAAAATGTATTTAAGTAGTATATCAGTTGTTTAGTACCCATAACACAAGCAAATATAATTGCTTACTTTGGGACTAGATGGTGCTGTGTGAATGTGGTAGAATATATTATTATATTTTTTATATTCAAAGAATTACCTTGTTTAACTATTTACGACCTTTAAAAAACTTTGAAATATATAAGATCCATGGTGGAATCCATGGTAATCTACCTTCAGTCCTAAAAGGCTTTATGTGCTAACAATTACACCAAAATCTAGAGCATTAATATTGTGGATAGCATTTTTGCCTCGTGTTTGGCGTTCAAATATGACCTTTAAATTAAAATCCATCCAGTCAACCTTAAAAGTTTATAAAAGGAAATGATAACAACGATAACATTTCTGAGAATACAAATATTAATTTAATTGAGCCGTGAAGGAAACATAAGTTATTCAGTAAAAGTATTTTCTACGTTATATACTAAATTAATAAGTAATTAATTGAATTAACTAGATTAATACTTGCCGACGTTTCCAATATTCAGTTAATTAATAAGAGATTAGTTATAAATAAATGTAAGGAAATTGGAGAAAGCTATAAAGGAAGTTTCTTTTTAGTAAAGAGATGTTAATTAAAATTAACGCCGATTATTATTTTGATCGTTAAAGCGATTTTAATAAAGCTTTAAATTTATAACAAGCGATAAAATTATAATTGTAAGAAGACAATTAATATTGCCAAAATACCCCAACATATTTTAAAAAATGTGCCAAATTTAAATTTGTCAATGGGCTGGGTACTTTTGTGTTCTCCTCTGAAAAGCCATACGATCTATTTCTGCCTTCAACTGTCACAAATAATTATGTATTGTTCCCTCTTTTTCCTGATATTATTTAAAATACTCCCATTCATATTAATCACTCTGATCATCATTCAATTTCAAATAGAGTTAATTTAAGACCTCTGAGTGGCCATAGACAAATTTTAATCGATTTAATTCGATAATCCACTAGAGCAAATCCCCGAGCAGAATCTAGCAAATAATGGGAAAAATTATCAGTAACAATGTAAACATTTCACTTTTATTATTTATCCACATAAACACTTTCAAAATCCCATGAGCTTTACATTGAGTGTACAAAGTTTGTAATCGATATACTTACTAGTGTCGTTTATTCATATCGATATTTTCTGCGGTTATAAGCCTAATATTTTTTATGCACTATGCAATTTAAATAGTTTTAGGATTTAAAGAAAATTTTCAAAAAAATATCAATAGCACAATGACACAAATAGACCATTTAAATTGGTCGTATTTATGTGAAAGTTTATTTTTAAAACTAGGTCCATTTACCATAGATATACATCAAATGTACGAGTACTACCTGGCATGCTTACATGCAACATGAATATGCCGGCACGTCCGGAGAAGTACTACCCTCTCGCAAAATATCAACACCAAGTAGCAGTATAGGATATACTGTTGCGTTTCGTCTAGTAAGTGGGAGCGCCAGAGGCCCAATTCCTCCTTCCAATCCATTCCTTTTCCCCATATTCCCTGCCATCTCTATTTCTCTCTTTCTTTTCGGTAGGCAGTGGCTCAATTGCGCCATATTGCCAGCCAGTGATTGGCCTATATTTGATTGGTTTGCTATCAATGTGTGTAGCAGAGTCGGCTCCCAGTTATTCAGATTGATCGTCTACCACGACAAAAAAAAAGCTCCAAGCTGGTACATACAAAAAACCATATATACGAGTATAATACAGGAAAACCCCAATACCATTTTTACCCATGGGTCGATTCCTCTTCTACAGTAGTCGTATACACTTCCTTCTGCGCCATCGAGGCAGTATAAATGACTGCGCAGAAATTAGCAGCAAATAGTAATTACTTTCCTACACATCGGTTACACAACTATCAGTTCGATCAATCATTAGTAGTTCAATCAACCAATAAAGCCGTGCAATCAACAAATATTATGACTCAAGTTTTTGTACGCACAACTTTCTAAACTAAACGTCTATAACGCGTTTTTTATTGCGACGATAACTGCGGAAGTTTTAATAGTTTGTTTCTGAAATTACTATAGAAAAAAAGGGGTTAATTTGTAATTGTAACAAAACTAAACAAAGCATGTTGCCATTTAGGTTCTAAAACATGCGTAAATATTTTTAAAATTAAATCATTCACTCACAAATAGAACAAAATAGATATATTTTTTGCAAATAATATATAGGTTCATAGTACTTCCAAACTTAAAACATTTACAAATATTTGTTAAATGAGATCACAGTTTTAAATTTCTTTCACATTTTTAAGAAAACTGGGCACTGTGAGATTTCTTCAAAAAATTTTGTAGATTGACTCATAAGCTATCTCTTACACCTTAGAAGACTGCAGCCATAATAACCCTGCATAGTAATATTGTGATTATACTGCACAAATATTCTTAGTTACCAATGAATCAATAAACATTTAAATTAATCGATATCGAAAGTACCCACATCCCCTCCCTACCTCTAAGCGAACACACGTGCATTTCCCACGGCACAAAGCATTCGCGGTACATTTTCACCTATTTTCACGAGAATGTCAGTAAAAACCGCGTCTATTTTCATAAGAGTGGTGTCGCAACACATTATGAACTCAAGAAATCGACACGTTACCTTTTTGCAGCTCTCTCAACACTATACTCTTGCGAAAATTGGTTCACGTTTGCTACTAATTAGTGCATTTTGCTGCTATATTATGTGAATCAATATTGAATGGCGATTGTAATGGACTGATTGGAAACAGGGGAACTGATTTGTAGCAATTACTGTTAATCAGGATTTAAATTACATATTTTAATGAGTTAATTTATAGAAAAGCTTTTGCCTGCAGTTCATCCGTGTCACGCATAGGAACGCATTATTGAAATAAATTATAATTTAAATAATAATAAAAAGATAATGAATGAATGCCCATTACTGGACAAAGGTCTTCTCTCCTCTATCCAGAAAGCCAACAGGGATTCAGCCACCCACACACGTTGTCCCAATACGGATTGGTGTGAAATATAATAATACATCACCCGTCAGACCTTCAACGGCCAGTATGTATTATAAAAAATACAAATTTAAATTCTCCATTTTAATTTTAAATAGAACACAAGGCGCATTCAATAAATTACATTTTTAAAGAGATAGTAGACTGTCACTCTATTGGTACAAAAGGTGGTCGCCTCGCCGCTAACATCGCCTTACCAAGTGATGTGGGTTCGATTCCCATACGTGACAAAGATTTGTGTGATATATAGATATTTATTATGAGTATGGGTGCACTTTGTGCTGTTAATTGTATGTTTGTAAAGTCCCCCGCGACACAAGACCTAAAAACTATATAATAATAATAATAATATAATATTCTACCACATTCACACAGTGCCATCAAGTCCCAATTTAAGCAATTATATTTGCTTGTGTTATGGGCACTAAACAACTGATATACTACTTAAATACATTTTTTTTTGTAAATACATACATATTATAGATAAATTACACCCAGACACAGAACAAACCTTTATGCTCATCACACAAAGATTTGTCCTGGGTGGGGATCGAACCCACGACCTTCGGCTTAGCAGTCAGGGTCACTAACCACTAGACCAACAGGCCAGTCTAAAAACTATCCGTGTAGTGACGGATTGAGAACACATAATCTCACTACCCAATCTCAACCCGTGGGTGTCGTAAAAGGCGACTAAGGATAACCTTATGCAGACAAGAGCACTGCGAGAAAAGGAGATTGGTATAAAAGGTTAAATTGCCTCTACATTCTTTGGAGGATACACGTGCCCAGTAGTGGGAAGTGGGACGTTTACAGGTTGAAATGATGAATTAGAAAAAATATATAAGAATAACTTTTCGTATTCCTATTGGTAAACAAATCGGTAATGGAAATGAAAACCACCGTAGCTCTTACAAAATCTATTAAATAAATCTTTTATTCACATTTTACGACGGTCAAGGGACTGCCACTCTTATTTATTCACGGTCAAGTTTTATGGGTCCCTTCTACTATATATAATTAACTAGTGTTTGCTGTGGTTTCTCTCACTATGTGCATAAAATATATATTATGTGGAGTTGATTCCTTTAGCGTTTTGTGATAACTTATTAAACTCTCTTTTTAAATGAAGAATATTTGCTGACATGTCAACTTAACTTCTCAGGTTCTATTAAAGCTAAAATATTGATTAAAATGTCATCGTGGCTTCACTCCCGTCTTTCATTATGTGGCCACAAGTCAGCTCTTATTGGGCGTAGCGTGATGTGATATAGCCTATAGCCTTCTTCGATAAATAAGCTATCCAACACTAGGAGAATTTTGAAAATCGGTTCAGTAGATCCCAAGATTATCCCCTACAAACTCACAAACTTTACCTTTTTATAATATTAGTATAGCTATGGTGTTTACTATATATATAGATATTATTATATATTATTATGATTTTGTGCCGCCCGCATCCAAAATCGGCACAAAATCACTCGTTGTGGCGGAAATTAGGTGAGGCCTATGTTCAACAGTGAACGTCATTGGGCTGATATGATGATGATGATGATTATTATGATTATTTAACAAAACTTACAGACAGAACGACTTACTTAGCATTAGATTGGCTGGCGTGAAACTAGTAGGGCGACCTGAGTTATAGCCAATACATAGTCAATAATTTTACCGAATTTTACGAATTGGTGGAAGACAAATTGGCTGGCACTATATTTTCAATTACCCGTTAAATTCCTTACTTATGACTTAAGTAAGGAAAAGATAAATTATTTCATTTAAGCACGCTCAGCGTCTAAAGTTATTTTTAAAAAATGTGACATGACTGGCCTGTTGGTCTAGTGGTTAGTGACCCTGACTGCTAAGCCGGAGGTCGTGGGTTTGATCCCCACCCAGGACAAATGTTTGTGTGATGAGCATAAATGTTTGTTCTGTGTCTGGGTGTAATTTATCTATAATATGTATGTATTTACAAAACAAAAATGTATTTAAGTAGTATATCAGTTGTTTAGTACCCATAACACAAGCAAATATAATTTTTTTTTTTTTTATCTTTTAAAAAAGACAACGCCCGCACTAGGGAACAAGCCCTGTGTCGCGGGGAGCTTTACAAACATGAAACTAACGGACACAAAGTACACCCAGACTAGAAACAAATATCTATGAATCACACAAATATTTGTCTCGTGTGGGAATCGAACCCACGTCACCCAGCACGGCGATGTAGTGGCGAGGCGACCACCTTAACCACTGCGCCACGGTGACAGTCAAAATTGTTTAATTTGTGACTAGATGGCGCTGTGTAGGTAAATGTGGTAGAATATTATATTATTATATTATATAAATTGTGACTTTACTTCACAGGCGGCTGGTCTTTCGGTACACAGAAGTTCAAGGAGATGTCAGCAACCCGGTACGCTCGTCAGACCTTCATCTACTCCGCTATCCCCTACCTTCGCGACAGGAACTTCGACGGTCTGGACGTGGACTGGGAGTACCCTAAGGGTGGTGATGATAAGAAGAACTATGTGCTTTTGCTTAAAGGTAAGAAATTTACAATTTATTTCACTACCAAACAGCATCCGATATTAAATTAATTAAACGATTAAAAAAAAAATTAAATTTCAATAATAATACTATTCGATGTCCTATTTTACAAATCTGTCCTCAACACTATACTTAGTCCACTTCAATAGTTTCCTTCGTATCATATTGTCTTCTTTATAATAACAGTAAAATTGAGTCAAATATGACAACTTCTCGGTCAGCAATGGAGTTGTAGAGTTGTCTGCCAAACGAAACTTTTACTATAGTGTAGTGGAGGTGGATTTTCTGCGTTCGTCCGAAATATCACGCAACGTAGGAAGCTTTAACAATACGAGTAAAAAAAATAGCACATGGCATATTCCGACAATAACTTGCGACAAAATAGAACCCGACAGTTTCCATTTCCGACAAAATCCCGACTGTCAAAAACAATATTTTAACAACACTCAAAACCTTAGGTTTCCATTTCACCGTTTTGTAGCGAGATTCATTTTAAATGTAATCTGGTGCCGGATAACAATATCTGGGTTGGGGTGGATCTTCTAAATATTGGCAAATATCGGACTGTGGCGACCGCACTCAGGTGCTGTTGTTTTTATAGACCACTCAACTTATAGACGTGGCAAATAAAATATATATCTAAAAGACAATTTAACGTTAAATTGAAGTGCAAGATACACGTATAAATAAAAATAGTTTAGTCGATTTATTTTATCAAATGTGAAAGCATTGTATTTAATAATGTTTCCATGGTAAGACAATATCATTTAACTTGCAACGTTTGTAGTGTCTAAGTAAGTCACTTCAATGCCGCAATATGGGGACTAAATTGAGCGGTATGACAGCCGGTTTATAAACAAAAGGAAAGTGGCAATTTATGTGCGTACGGACATAGCACAAAGGGCAGACATGCTGGAGTCTCGGTGGCAGCATTTAAATAATAAAAATATTTTTTAATTTAATAAAAATTATTCGGTCGGTATACGTCGCGATGACTTACATTATTTATCACTGTAATACATATTTATCGTGATTATCGAATATACATATTTAGTGCAAACTGTAGAACCAATATAATTTAAACAAGCATGTTATATTGCTTATTTGATGTTTTGATAAATAATACGTACGATAATTAAAAAGTAACAATATTATATCACTTTTTACTTTTGAAAAATAATACTGCTTTTATATAATAAAATAATGTTCGTAGCCTAACAGACTTCTCTCATTTTAAATGCAAAGTTATTAGCGCCGCATCTGTAACCGAATAGATCTGTGCGCTATCAAAATACAATTTATCGACATATCGATACTGTGTCGCTACCGCCGTGCTCTAGTGCACCTGTCGCCGGCACAGACAGTGTTGTGCCATAAAAACGTTTTTATCGATAAAAAAATGGTTTTAATAACTTATTTATTGCCACGCTGTGCAATACAGCGGCGCTTTAAAGTTTTTTATTGAATATGAATTTTATTTAGGTTGAAGTTGATTTTGTGGTGAAATACATTTCAAGCGCACTTTAGTCAGTGCTTGGTGTATTTATTTTGATTGCTGTAGATAATATTATCACAATATTTAGTCGGTGTAGTGACGGTTTTAAAATATATAATGTGGGTGGGTGTCGTAAAAGAGCAGCTAAGGGACCTAACCTTAAGCAGAATAGAGCACTGAGAACTAAACTCTATACCAACACGAAATCATGAATCGTGAATAAAATCTTACGATGTCATTGTCACTACTCAAGTAAAAAAAATACCAAGGCTTAAAAGGATTTCAGGAAAATCAACTTTAAAGTTTGCTAGCATAGATGCTTTTCCCGTGACTAGTTTAATGCAGTTGCGTTGTTTTTCAAGCGGTATTCGAAAACATTGGGATCTATAAGTCAATCATTTTCTTAAATAAGGTCAATATTATAATAATTTATGAACGAAATGATTGTCCAAATTATAATATTTATACGATTGTTCAAGGTGAACTATTAAATCTTTTAGTTTGAAAATAAACCTTTGAATTTTGACGTAGTTTTTAATAATTATACTGATATGAATGCAAAAGTATGTTAATTTTGTATTTAAGTATTCAAATAACTTGATTGAGTGTCATTAGTATGTTTTATAGGGCGTTTGTTTAGTGTTATTTCTGATATGTAAGATCAGGATCAATCAGTAAACATGTTGAATATATATTCAACATGTTTACTGATTGAGTAAACGAATATATTATTATGTACTTATTTAAGAATATCTCCTACATGCGTTTCACAAATATTCTCATCAGGTCTATAACCATATATACGTATATACCTAGGTATTCTATTCTTTCATCATCATTATATGCCGTAGGACGTCTACTGCTGGATATAGGCCTCCTCAAGAAACTTCCAATATATTCTTTATAGATATGATATTTACAGATCATATTTGAAAATAAATTCCGTTACACACTGTCAAATGTAACACTTAAAAGTATTGAATTTATAAATAATATAATGAATGCCAGCACCTTTGCCGTCTCATAAAGTGTCACGGCCAAAGAACTGTATCAATTTCAATACAATTTCAAATGTTTTGCACATAGACGTATTAGTTCTAAAAAACAGAAACTAAATTTAAAAATTAAAAAAAAAATACGGAAAACTCACGGAATCTCGGTTTTATGTAGGAGAAAGAATACAATTCCTTCTTTCTTTTTATTTTCAGAATGTCGTAAAATCAGCAATGTTAGGTCCAATATAACAAGGAACCTTTTGCCATCAACTGGAAACATTTGTTTCCAAACTTTGGGCTTACTTTGAGAATTTCATTATAGAAAATCCCACCCGATCTAGGAATCAAACCCAAAGCCTCTTTCACAAAGTCATAGGTATACACTACTTACTGGGCCACTGAAGCAGGCTAATATTAAATACTTAAATATACGTTTTAACCTATCTAAGTTACAAAATCCACGTCTGTCTTATCTATCAAAATAAAATCTCACGTTCCACTTTTAAATCTCAAAGATTCTTAAAAAATAAACAACCACAAAGTATCGACCTCGTTTCTCGACATTTACCATCCCTACATTATCCTTTGTACATCAAAATTCGAGGCACGTTTCGTCACAGCTCTTCAGTCACGACACTTAGTCGTGTACTAGTCATAACAAAAGCTTATGGCAAAATTATCATACTTTCGAAATAAAGATGGACTTAGAATAAGTTCTAAAAATAACTAATTTTGTACTTGTTGAGGACCTAGTTTTACAATAGATGTTGTTATAATGACGAATGAGCCATTTTATGTTCTACATGATTGTATTGTATACATATTTTGTAATTTACGGCAAAACTTAAAAAGCAACTCAAAAATTTTCTAATTGCCAGTAAAAACACTGAGTAATAGAAACAACTTTTAATTTCCTTTCTCTATATTTAATTGCGTGTCTAGTAAATAATAGTAATAAGACTAAAGAAGTAGTTAATAAAACAATTTTGCAACATTAATAACTTGACATCCTGCGAAATCTCTTGAAATGGTTTACGGCTGATATAATAAGGTATAGCGCGTGAGCCTAATGTTTATCTACTCTGGCAACCCCGAGTAGGATTTACCGCCCAATAGACAACGCGCATTACTAGTACACACTTTTTGGTCGTCCATTTTTTATGCATGCCGTTCGCCGGCTATCCGTGTGTGTTTAAAATATAGTGATCAATGCTACAAGTATTCAGTGTTTCTCTTTACACCCCGTTCGCTGGCTATAATAATAAATTATAAATTCTTTCTTTATTTTCATGAAAAAAGTGCAAACATGTCAACAAAATCATAAGGAAATATATAAAATAAATTTTCTATAACAAAACTTATAGTAATATTAGAAGGACAATGAACTTATTAGTAACTAACTATTTTACACACTATTAAAAGATCTTCTCTCTGATAATAAGTTTGGGAGGTATTCATAAACTACATGTTTACGTCTAAAGTATTTTATGATAATATGATATAAACTCATAACAATTTTAAAACGTTGCAATCTCAAAATTCTTATAAATATATCTGGCATACAACCTTCCAACAATATAGATCATTTGGCAATACTACAAGACCCACAACTAAAGACATGGCTCATTAGCCACAGAACATTAAGAATCTTAATTATACCCAATGACAAATAGCAAGAGTCACCCCACAAGAAACAATAGTGTGGCTTTTCAAACTAAACGGATAGTTTTAATGAAATCCCACTAGAAATTAATGTTAATCTACATAATGGATGTAATGCATTAATGGGATGGCTTTAACGGGTTGGTGTGTAAAGTCGTTAAGGTTATCTTGGCGTGCCTCTAATGGCTTTGCAAGATCAACATAGAAAAATTAAGGGTAATAGGTACCAGCATTTTCTTTATAAGGAGATCTAATACTGAGCTAAAAATTTAAAACATTAAAGTAGGTATTAAGCCTTTTTGGGGCTTCTATGTTATAACGGTATTAGGGTTAAGTAATTTGTAGCTCAGTCGGCCTATAGATGGGGATAATTTGTAGCATTTTTAGTTTTGATACATTACAGTTGCTATGTGTTAAGTCAATTTGGAAGCGTTATGGATGGCAATGCATGTCCTATGCTCATGTGGGCCACTTATGCACAAAAGGAGCATCCTTTTAGGACTGCACCAGGTGCAACCAGATGAGATACAGTCTCTCTCTGCTCAGACAATCTGGAAGTTCCTAGCCTCTATAGGAATAAGCAGAGAACTATAAAACAAAAAAAGGGGCGCTACAATAGATCAACTCTGGTCGAGGTAGCAAGGAGGCCACTAGTGGCTTCCGGCCCAATTGACCGTAATAATAATAATATGGATGGCTTGACAAAATTGCCGTAGCTTGTTTAAGGAAAAAAATGCAAACTAAAATGTCTACCAATGCTATTTATTGATTTTGATATTTAAGTTGACTTATAAATTTAAATCGTAGAAATGCTCTAGAACAATCCTCAAGTACAAAGTTATTTTTAACAAACTTTTCTCAAGTTTTGATTGATTTTTGGTATGCAATCGGAGAAATTTAAGACACATCAACACTCACTGTCATTGATTGAAAAAAGATTGAAATGAAATGAAATCTCGTTTAATCATCTAGGTTACAAGGTAACACTTATAAAAGTCACAAGAATGTAACAGGTTATCCGAAAAGTAGTGTCAGCAAATTTGCCTACGACCAGTTCTATGAACTCGAACAAGTAATGAAATCTCTACTCATAATAAACATTGGAAAACGTCAACATTCTAAAAAAAAAGCTAAACTTCTGTTTTTGCAAAATAGCAAGATCACTATAACTCGTTAAAGAATAGTTGTACTTGCAGCAGAAGAGAATTTATATCATAATTACCTATTAGACTATTCAGATATTATCTTCTTTTGCTGACCAACCAAAAAAAATAAGTTTATAATCTAACGATTGCATCGTTGGTCTACACGTAGTTGTGGGTTTCATCTTCAATTCCAAATATAAAAATTGTGCTCAAGTATCTAACTATTCTGAATTGAAATGTAATTTTTGACTCAGTAAAATTACCTCCAATAAAATGTTTTCAATGCAAACGTTCTCTAAAATAAATGTGCTAAGACTAAATTGACGAATATAAGCTTTGTAAGTTTCAATAACAAATTAAAAATACAAAAAAACATTCACATCGTTTGCTATAAATACTATAAATTCATGAGTCACAAATGCAGTGTCCTCGACATTTAACTAAGGTTAATAGGTGTAAACATTGGTATAACTATGTAAATGATATCATTTCGTTGTTCCTTAGTTTTTATTGGATATGGGAAAAATATTTTTAATATGTCCATTATTGCTTTGTTTTCTTTGTCCAAATTTATTATTATCAGTATTAGATGAAACCTGTTTAAAAAGATTGTTTTGATGACATAAGAATCCGTAAGACGTAAAAATAAATCCAAACTTCCACATTTCGTTTAGGAAATCTATGTGGCAAAAATGAATGGTTGACAGATAAAGTAATATAATAATTCTGTTTCAAAACGTTATATGAAAAATCTCAAAACACGTTCAATTAAAAAGATTAATCTTTAAAGAAATATACAGAAACATATATACAGAAGACGCTGTAAGAGCTTAACATTGCATGAAATTAGCCTGACATCGCAGTTCCCAATCTCGCCATGTTCGCTCACGAGTAATTCTACGCAGTAATCAATGTAAAAGGAAAAGATTAGGTGCCATTAATAGCGGAGATCGAAATAAACGCGTTACTAAAATGCGGTTAAATAGCTCTTTAGTGTAATTTTAGTTCAGTATGATGTTACGTTAAACCCTAAAAAAAACCCAAAAAAAGTACCTTACCTTCGTACAGGGGGCCTACTCAAAATAAAGACAAAACATACTTTGGTCTTGTCGTGAAATATTTATGAAAATGACAGCGGTATTATTTAATGTATTCAAACATTTGACAGCGACATCGACATTGACTAAGTCTAACCCACTAGCTGACGATATAAATAATAATATTATATAAAATACAATGTTTATAATATAAAGTATAGTGTTTACAGTTTACACCCACAACCTATTAATAAATAATGACTAATATGAGACATAATATTTTAATATTGGCGCCAACACTTTGGTATTATCTCATATTTTTTGCTATGTTATGTAGTCGTGAATATTTAAATGATTCCAACAAGTAAAGACATTATGATCAGATGATCATAATGTCTTTACTTGTTGGAATCATTTATCACTAGATAGTGCAGAACTAAAAAATATAAGTTTAGACATACCTCTCTCTCCACACTCCTGTCTTCCCTTCTTGTCTTCGCTAATATTAAGATAGAAGCACTTGTAGCATTGTGATACTGAGATATTAATTGTTATGTTCTTCAAGGTTTAACAAGTTTCGGAAAGCATAGATGGTTGATCGTCTATGTGTTGTATTAATGTTGCAGTCGTTAAGTCAAGTTCGAATCCTTCTGGGTGACTTGATACACTCGAATACTTGGATCTGCGAAAACCAATAGTTCATTAACGTCATTATCATTAACCTGATGGTATGACGTTATTGCCTTGGAAGATGGGCAGGCCTTTGGTGTGGGACGCTACCTGCGTCGATACCCTTGCGCCGTCACACCTTCCGAGTACAGCAGGTTGTGCTAGTGCTGCTGCTGCAGCTGCAGAGTCCCTTAAACGGCGCAAATACAGTAATTTAGCTGATAATTACTTATTTGAGCCGTTTGGGGTCGAAACATTAGGCTCATGGGGTCCGAGTGCTCTCCGCGTTTATAATGAACTAGCGACGCGGTTAATCGACACTTCACGTGACCAGAGGGCTGGTTTTTATCTCACACAGAGAATCAGCATTGCCATCCAGCGTGGCAATGCTGCTAGCCTTCTGGGCACTTTCCCTTGTGACAGTGATGCCGATAAATACTTTGACGCCTAGCCCACATTACCATTTGTATTATTATTTATTTATAGTATTGTAAATAGAAGTTGTAGATATGTGTAAATAGTTAATAATGTAATAATTATAAATATTAACGTGATAGATCTTATTCCGCTGTAACTAGCACCATACGCCGTACCTTTCGCAATGTTTGAGCATATGCTGATTGAAGTCAGTACGATTGTTCTGTGTCTGTTTGAACAACACGTTATTAGCTTGTGAAGATTCGAAGACAGCTACGTAATTGTATTTATAAGCTCAATTGAAACCTACGACAAATGTAAATTATTTATTTAACTACTTCAGTTAAAAGTTTGACTAAAACACATTCATCATCATCATCATCATATCAGCCGCAGGAAGTCCACTGCTGAACATAGGCCTCCTCAAGAGATTTCCAATAGGGCCGGTTGTTTGCGGCCTGCATCCAGCGCGATCCTGCTATTCGGATCAGATCGTCAAAACACATTAAGACTTCTTAATTCTTTATTGTACACAAGAGACACACATATTATTATACAATACAGAGAAAAATATGTACATAGGCGAGCTTTTAAATTAAAATTTGAGTTCAGCTCGCCTATGTACATATTTTAAAGAAAACTAAAGTTTTCTTTCAGCAAACCTACAGAGAAGAAGAAAGAAAATTTTGTGTGAAAGTGCAAAATAAGTCTTTGTCGTCATTTATGTCAAATTTATCTGCAAAATAAACCTTAATATATTTTTTGCTATAAGACAAAATGTTGATTAATAAAATGTTAATTGTCAAGATACAAATCCTACCAATATTATATTCTAAACAAACCTTGACTTTTTGGTTTATAATCTATATTGGTAAAATATTGATATGCAAATGATTGAATCTGTTAATCATAATGTGTCATTAAAATTCTATAAAAGGCCTCAAAATATAGCCAATCTTTTCCAACATGATTAGTAGGCTTATCATGAAACCAAACTCAAAGTTTATAATTAATGTTTGTAAATAATAGTTATCACAGGACTGGCATGTAATAATTATAAACATAATTTGCGTATACACCACATACTGGCGACTGGCCTGTTGGTCTAGTGGTTAGTGACCCTGACTGCTAAGCCGGAGGTCGTGGGTTCGATCCCCACCCAGGACAAATCTTTGTGTGATGAGCATAAAGTTCTATGTCTGGGTGTAATTTATCTATAATATATAATATGTATTTACAAAAAAAAAATGTATTTAAGTAGTATATCAGTTGTTTAGTACCCATAACACAAGCAAATATAATTGTTTACTTTGGGACTAGATGGCGCTGTGTGAATGTAGTAGAATATTATATTATTATTATATTTGCGTATACACCACATACTTATAAATTAGTAGGACAAATCGGATGTTTTTATATATCTTTCTATTCAGCGTAGTATGCGAATGTGATGATAAAACTCGGTAAGTTTCAAGTAAGTGGTAGTTTAGTAGTACAGATTTTATTCATTTAATATAAAAAAGTTACAAAAACATAAAATCCTAGCTGAAATTGAGCAACCCAATTAGCCATATAAATGTTTTTATGTTAACTAATAGGCATTATCTTCAAGCACCTAATGATACTGATGACAGCGTTTTCTATGGACCTAATTTAGATACAATGCAATCTCTACTTAATATCAACGCAAATACAATTCAAATTCGCAATCTACACGACTGTACTTGTATAACAGAGTTGCTTTTTGTGGACTCTTATTGAGGTTAAGTATGGTAAATAAAAAGTGTAAGTAACATTCAGATAGATATCTTGTAATGGATGACTTAGTTTGTTATTATATTGTTTGACTTCATAATATTGTGAGAATGAGAGAACTGATTCATAAACAGATAGTATTTAGTTCCTATAATCAAATAATCTAATTAGTGCTCTCATGGTATAATTATATGGAAACGTAATTATTACTTATTTTGAAGAAAAAAGAATGTTGACTGCGTGTGAATCTTTCTTTAAGAAGATAACTGTGTCTGATATATGTAATTGGCCAACAAAATATTCAGTAGGCCTACTATGAAAGTAATTCTAAAGTATATGTATAAATAAATAATGTTTAAAGATTCGTTTATACCATTACGTCTTAGTATAAACTACCGACATATTTTCATCAAAAAAATCTAAATAATTGAAATAATTTTCATTCATCATCCATCATCTTTTCCAGTACAGTGATCTAACTTTTAAATTAGGACAATTCAATGTTATAATTATGTTGCTAATACAATGACTTCATTCAAGATATTGAAATGTGGCTGAAAGTAAACTGCTACCCAATTATAATATTATTAAAATTAACGAGAGATATAGACATATTTTTATGTAATTAAACTTCCCCGATTTCCATGTGTGAGTGACCCGTATTATTATAATATTATATTTGATGACTTTAAAAGTTATTACAAAGCACAAGTGCTAGAAAGGACAGGGTTTTTTCTAATATATATATATTTTTTTTTTTTAAACAACGCCCGCACTAGGGAACAAGCCCTGTGTCGCTGGGAGCTTTACAAACATGAAACTAACGAACACAAAGTACACCCAGACTAGAAACAAATATCTATGAATCACACAAATATTTGTCTCGTGTGGGAATCGAACCCACGTCACCCAGCACGGCGATGTAGTGGCGAGGCGACCACCTTAACCACTGCGCCACGGTGACAGTCATATTAAAAAAGACAGTCAATATTAAACAAAGATCATTTGTCTCTGTTGAAAATTCAAAAGCTTTCTCAGTAATAGTTACTTCAAAATCTATACTACGTAACAAACGCCAATTAATGTCGATGTATCTAACAATAAATGCATTCTAAATAATTTACAGTAATTACACTGCACTTAACCGACATTGCAGAGGTACAATTAACTATTGTGTAAGATAACTTCTTGTTCCGTCCGGAAACAGTGTTCTAGGAACTAGGAAAAGTATTACATGGACTTCAATTTGTGGATTGAAAGTTATCTATATGACTATCAGCATCTACACGAATTATACCCCACTGTTGGGCACTGGTTTCTTCTTTCAAAGGATGATAAAAGGTTACCTACCTAAAAAAAACACCGAAAATAAACATTACTAAATATTTCACTAACTTAGCTGGACAGATGATCTGAACCGAACAGCAGGATCACGCTGGATGCAGGCCGCATACAACCACAGTTTAATAAAACTACCATCCATCCATCATATTATAAAAGGCTTTGTCCTGACTGACTGACTGACTGACAGACAACGCACAGCCACGCTGGTCATAACGACTTGAAATTTGGAGGGTGTGTTTGTCCTAATGTTTAGAGGTGTACTAAGAAAGGGTTTTTTAAAATTCAACCTCTAAGGGGGTGAAAAGGGATAAAAACGATTGTATGAAACTTCTTTGTTTTTTAACTTATAGATTTCAAAATTTGTTTTGGGGTACTACCATCAAAATAAAACACCCTCATCAATATTTTTGACAAGAGTGGCTTTGGAAGGGTGAAATTGGGGATGAAACGTATGAAAAGATCTTTCTTTGTTTTTAAAACATCGTTAACAAAGAAGTGCTGTGAACAGCTCTGCCCTGCCAATAGCGTCTAACTATAAAACTATATCCACGCGAACGAATCCGCGGGAAAAAGCTAGTCTAAATATAAATTAGTAAGATGCAAATAAACATTGAAGGATTTGAGACTACTGTTACAGTGTTGTCCAAAAAGATTGACAAGAATTTTATTTCAAATTTTCTTTTTCATAACAGCTGTATATGGTATCTCTGAAATATTTTATTCAATAAAATACCTCTTAATGTACTACAGATGCGGTCATCCTCCTTATACCCTCGGCAATACCAATATAACTTCTGTAAGCCATCATCAATAGCGATGAACTTTAGAAAATATTTAGACATGTTACTTGGACACAATAATTTTTTTTTTTAAGTTCAACCCAATTTAAAAATTTGCTTTTCGGTAGTGCAGTTGCGTATGAGACTGCTTAGGGTCGTGCAAAAACTCTTCATTGTTAAAAAATCCATCTAAAATATTTATGAGAAGTGCACGTTTATTACTCACCCCGTGTGTTGTAGAAAATCAGCATAGCAACCATCCTATTAACTTTAAACTGTTAATTTTCATAACAAGCCAGATTTATTGCTTGGCTAGTAATAGGTCATAAAAATAAATTTAAATTTTAAAGAACATTTAGGTAAGGCGCTGTAATTTATTTCTACGGATTTGGGTAATAATGTTTTCTTGTTAACGAAAGCAGTTTTATGAAATTAATTTTTTTACGGATTATCAAGAATTAATTTTTGCTCCTTAGACCGTCAACAAGACGGTAAAAAATATGGTTTTAAAATAATAAGATAGGATAATCCTAATTGTTAGACGATGATTTCATAGGATTATTAAATAGAACCTCAGTGTAAAACTACATTATACTGTAGTTACATGTCAATAAAGTTAATAAATAAAAAAGAGAATTCGAAATGAATTAAAAATTAAATACTTCTGGATCTCGCAAAATTTGTCTTTTGATTTATTAATTTAGTCAATCAGCCATCAGCCACTCAATTTCTGTTTACAAAACCTTATTGTTTGGAAACACGAACGCTGAAACAGTCCAAATGCTTTCTTTTACAAAAAAATCAGAAAATTTAGCGCTTATTGCGGAAGACAAAGAAAGCAGAACGTGGTACGGTGGTATTTATGTATTTTTTATATGCAGATATATATTATTTTCATAAAGTGAAAATGTAAACAACAGATCCTATCGGAAATCATTTGGGGGCTATGCGTAACAGTGGACTTCATACAGCTGATATTATTAAAAGTTGAATAAAAACAAGGAGCGTGATTTTTCACCCAAAAGTAAAATATGTTATGTACTCATGCTACGAGTGCGTTTACCTTCAAACGACCTCAAAAGTATGAATTCATTATTGTTGGGTCAAATTTAACAGGCATTGCTTGACCTCTCTTCCGGCATAATAAACTGCATGTATCGTTCATATAAACGATTATAAACAATAGCAGTTATAATTAACACGAAAACATTCAATATTTAATAAGAGGCCGATTTAATAGGAACAAAGATGGGTTACGTACAAAAATAAACCAATTAGAATATTCAATGTCCGATTATATAAAACAACATAGTTGTATTTAAAACATTTAAGTAAATTTAAAAAACAGTATTTTTATTGTAGTGATGTCACTACCCCATTAAATTCTACCTATTATATATATATAGGGAGAAACCTTGACAAATAATAATATGCAGACAAGAGCACTACAAGAAAAAGTTAATTCGAAACTAACCCCATACCAACCCGTCTAGCCAGCGTGGTATAGTAGGCTAAATTCCCTCCATATACATTGAAGGTGACCCGTGCCTAGCAGTGGGACTGATGATGATCAATCAATCAATCAATAAAATATTTTATTTTGTAAACACAGGTCAGTTTAATTCATAAGTTGAGTACAATGGATTCTCTATGTCCCACCACCAATTATTAGGCATACAAAATACAAAATACAAAAATAACATGATGCTGATTTCATATACTAGCGCAGTGTAGGGACCCCCCCATGAGATGGACCGACGACCTGGTAAGGGTTGCGGGTGGTCGTTGGACGCAGGCAGCACAAAGTCGCTCGCTTTGGCAGGAGTTAGGTGAGGCCTATCTCCAGCAGTGGACGTCATTGGGCTGATAATTCCAACACCACACATTCATTCTTATTGCTCTCTCTTGGATTCGTAAATAACTAGACATAGGCATGATTAACGGCATCGGAAACTATATACAACTGCTGTTTAAGATGTCCCAATTCCCGAGTCGGCTGAAACATAAAATATATATATTATGATAACGTTAGAAATTTAGAATTAAAACTCACTTCTATCAAGTTTCTTTAAAACTATTAAACAAATTTTAAAATAATAATTTTCGTAATCAAATTATATAAAAGTTATAACAAAAAATTATGTACTTAATTTTATTTCACTTTATTTAAGTGATGTAACAAAACCTTAGAGTATTAAACCAAACATAACGCATGCTTTCTATTTTTTTTTATTATACAATAGGAAAATTGGTGTTTAATTACTATCATTGTAATCACTTATCGTAATCTGTTTGATAAAGTGATTGATGTATCAGAGACTACTATGAATCTCGATATCGAATTATTATGAGTTAATATCGATTAACAAGTGGATCAACAGTGGACGTCATTGGGCTGATATGATGATGATGATGAATATCGATTTCAAATATTCGAAATTTAAATGTAGTCGTATAATCGACTTCAAAACATTGATAGCGATATCGGGTCATTTAGATGATTACTATTAGCTGTTACTTTATGAAATGTTTTATACCATTATAATAATATGCATTATACCATATTTATCATGGAGGATTTTTGGAGACAATATTTGACACTTTATTTGCCAACCATACAAAGTTCACGGTATGATCATTGGCGGCCACAACACATCTAGGCCAGGGTTGCGTCGTGTGAATTATACATGTTAAAAAACTTTATCAATTGCGACATAGCATTATCACTATTATACTGACCGTACATATGTGGCACTTATGTAATTGTACAAAATATGGTTGTAATTTTAAATTAAATAAAGATTATTTAATTCAGTTTATTTTAAAATTGTGAAGTAAACGTCTATTAAACGGAGTTTATTACGATGATTACATGTTTCACGCTCTTTTTGTTAAGTAGGTTAAAATTGTTTAAAATTATTTATGCTTTGTTAGTTTTTTTTTTAGTTGACCATTTTCAATCAAGTCTTATAGTCAATGGTCGATATAGTTGCTATGACAACATAATTTTTGAATGTAATTATACAGTTGTTTTTTTACTCACGATTATATTTCTCTCTTTTCTTGCAGTGCCCTTGCCTGTTTAAGTTTACTCCCTTAGTTGCCTTTTACGACACTCATGGGTTGAGATGGGGTATTGACATTATGTATTCTTAATCCGTCACTACAATGTTATCAAATATATTTCTACAGATACAAATATTTCTCAGTATCTTTGGTGTACATATTATTATAATGAACAAACTCATTCTCTTTAATCGATCATTAATCTTAAAACAATCGTTATTATACTTCTCAATGGAACAATAAAAACAGCCAAACGAATGATATATATCCTAACATAATATTAGTCCTTGCTACATTTAGAGAGGAACCTTTCAAAAATTCCTTTAGATATTATTCAAGAAGAGAACCTTGTTTATAATAATGATGTTAGACACAGTCGGAATAACATCTGCGAATCGCAATTTATGTATTAGAACGTACATTTTTTTTAGTTTAAACTGCTCGCTCGCTGTGGCGGAAATTAGGTGAGGCCTATGTTCAACAGTGGACGTCGTTGGGCTGATATGATGATGATGATGATGAAACTGTTCAGATATTATTACGTCAGCAGGATTATGCGTACATAGAAACTAAAAATTATTATTGCTCTTTCTTGGATTCGTAAATAACTATGCATAGGCATGATTAACGGCATCGGTAACTATATACAACTACTGTTTAAGAGGTCCCAATTCCCGAGTCGGCTGAAAGTGGTATTGGGATCTTCTATCATGGAATTCCAGTACTGAGATTTTTCTGGAGTTTGGAAAAAAATGTTCCTGGTTTGATGACAATAGGCTCGTCTCCTATTTCATGGGACCAAGGGGAGGAGGGGAAGCTGGTCAAATGTGGGAGTGATACACCTCCGCCTCCTTCGGGGAAAAAGGTGTGATGTGTGTGTATTTATGAAGCACATGTAACAGCAACACCGGAGTGTAATAATGTACAAGTGTTCTGATCTGAACACACTAAATTTTTTGCTTCGTGCAAATTGAACACACAGAGTAAAATTTTTGTTCTTCTTCCACAGAACTGCGCGAGGCTTTCGAAGCTGAGGCTCAAGAAGTAAAGAAACCTCGTCTACTCCTCACTGCCGCTGTACCTGTGGGCCCTGACAACATCAAGAGTGGATATGATGTACCTGCAGTTGCTAGGTTTGCTATCCATTTTACTTCTATAGCATTATCAGTGTAAGTAGGGCCTACAGTAAATCCACTTCAACCTTTTTTAAACAGACATTGAACTTCTTTGATCGAGCATTCAAATTGAACTTTGTATTCGCAACTATTAAGTATAATTTGCAATGATGTAACCGCGAGGTTAATTATAAACTAATTTAAATTAAAATTAGTCTTTCACTAAACTTTTTATCAAGATCCCTGACAATCAAGGCAAAAATAAAGACATCAGTATTTATGCTATTAAATAATCTAGCAGTTAAAATCAAAATTATTGGAGTAATTCCTTCTACAACATTTTTTTCATTCATAAAGCATAACCATTAACTTCCTGAGTCCATTCCTATTTAAATACCGACCCAAATAATTTATATTGAGTAAAAAACCAGTGTCGCACGACTGTTGCGAGATTTTCTCTTATTAATATTTTTATACATTGTTCAAGCCAACGCCAAACGTTTTCCCACAACCAAATACATTGTGCATGTTTCCAAAGTTTGCAAACATATTAACATATGATTTTTTATTGTAATTTAGACCTTGTTTATCAGTAATATGATTTCGTATTTTAATTTGAACTGTAATTTTAACTTTGTCATGTTGTACGTGTGTGTTTTGAAGTCTGCTTATCGTTCTTTTGACATGTCTATCAGAAACATTCAAATTTGGTTTTTAGCTCCGATGCCTTTTAAATTTCTTTGTTTATTACATCTTGTGTCAGAACAAAGTTTGCAAGATTGAATCAAGACTCATAATTGAGTTTGTTTCTATGAAAAGCATTATTAACATATGGATGGGGTTACACAATTTAATTATTTTATGTATGTGGTAAACTTACAGATTACAGATTGTATTAAGGTGTACTTTTTAATATAATCCAATTAACCACTTTGTTATTATTACGCTGGAATAGCAAATTATCATAGGGCTTTCTTATGTCTTGTTGTCAGCTTTCATCGGCGCTCTTGACGATTGCTATGTATAAGCATACCTATATACATAGTTTTCAACTTACAGGTAGAGTAACTATTATTATATGACATACCTTAATATAATAATAGTTACAATACCTGTAAGTTGTAAGCTTGGTCCCAATAAGGCAAATTTGGTGAGCTAAATATTTAGTAAGTCATCCAAGCTCTTGACTATTAAAAAGACATTTTTTTTTATTAAACAATATCACCCACGAATGTTTTGAGGTGAACTTCTTCCTCGAACAAAAACATGCATTTGACAAGACCCACAATTTCAGAACAGGATAAAAGAAGTTTTATTTCTTACAACTGCCAACCTATTTCAATTTGGACTTTGGGTCGTATTATGTTGGACAATATTAGACATTATTGTTACAAAACTATTCAATTTAAAGATCCTTTATGCCATTATAATAATGGTAGAGATGTTGACAGCTTGATTGGAAGATCGTGAGTTTAAAGCGTGTGTTGTGGTGCAACTTGGCAATATTTAGTTTTGAAAGGGTTAGGTATTCATTGCCAATATTTAGGATCAGCTTCTGAATCTGAATATATAATGAGTAGGAGATCCAGAGCTCATTAGTAGACAACGACATTCTGGATCAGAACATACCGCTAGGAATTCACAATCGTGCATTAATTTTAACGTATATATTTATTTTGCACCGTTTTTACCTGAACGGTGCGGTTGTCGGAAACTGACTCGCTATTTCCATTTAAATATTATAAAACGCGAAAGTTTCAATTTAAATAGAACAAAGGAGTCTAGGATCCTATGTCGCTTCTGTGATAGCGTTTTTATAAGCAGACATTTTGAATGACCTTGACTGATTGATCTATATACATACCTCTATAATAAATAAATTTTGTATATTTTATACCGGAAGAAACTAATCTAATCCAAGGATCATCAATTAATAGTTTATTGTAAATTAAAATAACAGACAAGATTTTTAATGTCAACAGCTCATCGACAACTTATTTCAATTTGATCGATATTATGTACTAAATAACTAATTATCGAAATAGTAATTAAAAAAAAACTAAGTAAGTTTGGAATGGAGGAACGGTTGAAGAATGTGGTGGAAGGAAGCGAAAGTGGTACAGTGGTACATTATAGTTTCAGCCTGTGCCAATGGTAAACAAATGTGATGATTAACTGTTTCATCCTTTGGATAGAATCAAAGTATATTTTTTCATTTAGAGACGCATCTCATTGCTTTATTCCTTAGTATACACCCGTTATTATTTACCTAACTAAGATTGCGTTACCGACTGTACTACAAAATAAATTTCATAAGAATATAGCAATGGATAGTATATAGTTGGATGCGGGCTGCACAAAATTGCTCGCTGTGGTGGAAATTAGGAGAGGCCTATGTTCAACAGTGGACGTCATTGGGCTGATACGATGATGATGATAGCAATGGGACGAACCACTGAATATAAAAAAATCATATTATGTGATTCATCCCAAGTGACGAAAGCATCGTAGGATGAAATAATGATCGAGTCGTGATGATGATTGATCTCAAGAAACCTAATAATTTGTGAATATAACCATGAATAGTCCGATGTTAGCAATCAAAAGGTCGCGGGATCAAATCCTGACTGGTTGAGTTATTGCATCTACGCCTCGCGTATTTTAATTTAGTTTGAACTTCAACACCAGTATTAGAGTCTGGCGAGAATTATGGCAAAAGTTTCTTGAAAGGCTTACTAAATAATATTATTAAACTGTGTAGAAGTAACATTTTGAAATCGAAAACTGAAAATACCTATATTATTATACTTGGTTCTATTAATTGCGTATACTTGACTCTAAGACACTGTTTCATCACTGGCTGATAAGTGTCTGTTAATCTATCTGAAATTTAAGTAACAAATTTTTGTTTCATTTAATTTTAGTTTAGAAAATTTATCAGATACTTATCAACCAGTGGTGAAAAAGTGCCTAAATACTTAAAACAGTTAGTGTCCGTATGCACTATTAACTTCTACATTCTAAGCGTAACTGAATATCATATGCTTTAGACAAACTCAAAATATTTCATAATCCATTTCATCTTCTTCATCAGTTACTTGGACTTCATCAACGTGATGGCTTACGATTTCCACGGCAAATGGGAAAGAGAGACTGGTCACAATGCTCCACTGTATTCGCCCTCATCTGATTCTGAATGGAGGAAACAGCTGTCTGTGGACCACGCTGCTCATTTATGGGTCAAACTTGGTGCTCCTAAGGAAAAACTTATCATTGGTAAGTGGATTCAATAAGCTGTAAAAATTCAATTTACTTTTATGTAGATACAATATAAACACCAATACTGCTTCACAAAGACACCTAAAGAATTCGACAAAAGCATTTCTCTAATGAACAAGAAAGCTTCAAGAAGCCAAATATTTCTTAGAACCTACGCTAAGCTATCGCTACTATTTGCAGGTATGCCGACATATGGTCGAACATTCACCCTTTCCAACCCCAATAACTTCAAAGTGAATTCTCCAGCCAGCGGAGGTGGAAAAGCCGGAGAGTACACAAAGGAAGGAGGCTTTCTCGCCTATTACGAGGTTATTATAATTAAAAAATATTACTCCAAGTATTAAGGTGATTTATATAGACGTGTTTATGACTTTATAATGGCGTAAGAGTGAGTTACACGAGAAATTTTGGCGAAATTTCGGTAAGATTAGGTCGAATAAAATTGGTGGTACCACTTTTAATTAATATTTATTATGTACTTATGCCGTTTTGTAATTAGTTTGTTAATTGAATTAAAGAAGATATGCTGAACAAAAGAGATTTTAACATTTTGTTAGAGTATTCAGCTTGCTATGCTAACTGAATATAACTTTATTTATTTTTAAATTTTATTGGTCAGGAAAACGCCACAAAAAAAAACATTTTATATTTTTTTAAGACGATAGCAATACTTTAAACAATATTTCATGCTTTAGGTTTGCGAGATTCTTCAAAATGGAGGCACATACATCTGGGATGATGAAATGAAGGTGCCGTATGCTATAAACGGTGATCAATGGATCGGTTTTGATGATGAAAAGTCTATCAGGAACAAAATGAGGTATGTTTCATACTTGCTACCTATTTCTACTAAGCACTTTTTCATTTCTTTTGTGAAGATAACTAGTATCTAAAAACCGCGCCTTGACGTGGAGTTGCGGATAACAGCCCGCCAAACCTAACCTAACCTAGTATCTAAAACGGCTGTTACTCCATTTAAATTATTTTTTTCTGTATAGATGGATCAAGGACAATGGATTTGGAGGTGCTATGGTTTGGACTGTGGATATGGATGACTTCAGTGGCAGCGTATGCGGTGGTGAGGTGAAGTACCCACTTATTGGTGCTATGAGGTAAGATTTATCAATATTCTGAATACAACATGTATTAGAGATCTGGATCGAGTTATAGCTTTGTGGACTGTCTATGCTACCGCTCATCACGCTTTTCAATTAGTTATCTTAGAGGTGTCCTTTGTTGAGCACTTCCGCCATTTATTTGACCTATAGTAAAAGAAAGTTTATTAAGAAGCGCTAGTCATTTACATCCGTGTAGTGACGGATTAAGAATACATAATGTCACTACCCCATATCAACCCGAGAGTGTCGTAAAAGACGACTAAGGGACCTTATGCAGACAAAAGTTCTGCACGAAAAGGAAAATTCTAAACAAACCCTATATCAACCCGTCTGGCTAGCGTGGTATAGAGAGCTAAATTCCCTCCACATTGTTTGCAGGAGACCTATGCCCAGCAGTGGGACGTTTATGGGTTGAAATCATGATGAGTCATTTACATACTGAAACTTATGCTGATCATGTACCATTTCCAGAGAGGAGCTCCGCGGTATCTCCCGAGGCAAGGGCGCTAAAGACGTAGATTGGGCTTCAGTTGCCTCCAGTGCCCTCATCGAAGTCACAGAAAAACCAGAGCCTATCAAGATCAGCCTTTCCGATGTACTTAGCCAAGCCAAAATCAAGAAACCAGTGAAGAGTCTCATCATCAAGAATAACGCTGGTGTTCTTGATAAAAATAGTAAGTCATCTAAAAATATCGTAATTATATAAAGTATGGAATTGCCCCATTATATTGTAATTTAAAAAATCAATTTTTTGTTATTCTTAACTGATATCTTTTAAACATTCAATGTTTGGCTTTTTCCTATTTGATTAGTATCAAATTAAAGTTGACAAGCATATAAACATAAATAATATAAATAAAACAGATGATAACACTTAAATGAAAATGCTTTGGAATAATTTACAAAATAATTGGAAAAGTATTAGCAGAACCGCTTGAAATTTCAGTGTCAAGCATTCACTCAAGAAGCTTTGGAGATCATAAACCCATTGATTAAAATGTTGATTCCTAAACGTACCTATAACAATAAGCTGGAAAACAAAGCTCCATAAATAAATGCCGTTTTATTATTTATCATCGCAAAATTATTTTAATAATATCTATTAATAAATACTTTCACAAAATGTTGATAATTGATGCCGTTTACCAAACCCACAATAGCGATCTATAATATTTCAGTTCAAACATTTAAGCTTTCTAAAACTTACACATTTGTTTGTTGAAGCTTTAATTGGTCTTATATAAGTGAAGACAACAATTACGGTTTATTAGATAACTTATTATAAAAATCTTTTGGTTATTCAACACTTTGTCCATATTAGATATTTATTAAAACGTTGCTAATTAGAATTAATTGTGATTACGTTTTCTGTCCATCTTCTTTAACATTTTCGATGTTTTGTAAGACTTTTTCCTCTATATTATTTTTGTAGCAAATTTTACGAGAAAATTCTGTAAAACCTTCAAATTTATTTCAATTAGGTACTAGTTATTCAATTTAAAAATAAAACAGTAGTTTAAAACTGAATCTGAGCTACGATTCAGACCAACCGGCTCGCATCGGCCCGCGCCGGGCGGCATTTTACAATGCGTTAAAGAACATTGAAATGTATCAACAGTAATTACAGTTCATATTTGCATGCAACTTACGGTCGGAGCCGGTCGGCCGTCGCGACGCGTCGCGGGATGCCGACGGAGGTAACTATGCGTAAGTTGCATGCAAATATGAACTGTAATTACTGTTGATACATTTCAATGTTCTTTAACGCATTGTAAAATGCCGCCCGGCGCGGGCCGATGCGAGCCGGTGGGTCTGAATCGTAGCTAAGACTATCCGAAATCAATATTTTACCAGTTATCTATTGTCTTATTACTAGTCAAAGTACTGGCCTTTGACTAGTAATAATAATAAGTCTTAGATTCAGTTTTAAACTACTGTTTTATTAATTATTTAAAAAAAAATATTTAAAGTTTGCAGTTTTTCCATCTTTCATATTTTTTAGTTAATAACATTAATAGAGCTAAGTTATTTTCTATGATAGGTATAATATAATAAAGCAAGAGAGAGAAATGAAGATAATTAAATGCTGTCTACATTTATAGCATTTTGTCTGCACTAGACATTAATTATTCCTTACAGTCACAGTTTCATGCATTAAACATTTCACTAAAGTTACTATGTCTTTGGGTTTGCCTTAGTCTGGAAAAATCTCGAATAAAATATAACCGAAAACGAATTATATATGTACTATGTACTTTATAAACAGCACTATTAGATAACGCTAAAAACTGGTGAAAGTACATAATTTAGCACATATCTAATAATTTTATTAATAGGTGTTCTACACGGTTATAAACTTGCGTTCCAACAGAGTGACCTTGATGGGAGTTTGGTTGCCATCCGCGTAGTTTGTATGAAATTTGGTTTACAATAGCCGGCTACACGGTTGGAATTCACCAAGAGCACCTCTGTGGAAGGCAAGTTTATAACCATGTAGTACGGCCTTACTTAAGTTCTGGTTTACGCTAGAAATTAAATTTTGATACTAACATTTTTTTCTTATATTATTTTGTATTATTATTTTTTAAATAATTTTTTTTATTTTAAATATTTTCAAATGAACTCAAAATTTAACTTAAAATTTAGTTTCCTTTCGAATTGATTCGATGATTCATTTTACACTGGACATTTGGACATTTTACCATTTTAAAATCTCTTATAATATTTCAAATGTTCAAAAGGTATTATACAGCTTTCAAGAAATATCTGTAGCCTTGCCAGAAAGTAAACAAAGTGGAATCGCATAACATCTACTCAATCAACTTTCAACTGAACCATTGTTCTAATTATTTTATTAAAAATCATTATTCCAAATATGATATAAAGCGACCTCAGTTTCATAAGAGAAATAAACCGCAAAGTTAAATTACTCCAATACAAACAAACTTCAGAAGTTCCATTCAATAAGCTCCCAAAAAATTAAGGTCAGACAAAACAAAAAGTTTGTTCCCATAAACTTTCATTAGCAAATATACTTACTCCAAATCTCCTAACAGATGGAACAAAAACAACAGAAAATGTATTTGACACTAAAAGCTCGACAGCCATCAGAGTACCGCAAGGGTCACTCTTAGGCCCTCTGTTGTTGCCAAGAATGGCTTAGGAAAGTCGACAATTCGTGACATAGTTGCTAAAAGTTTGAAACATCGAGTGCTTTTACGTTCAAGTGGTGCCCGCAACCAGAATCTTTCGACCTCTGAAAATGAGTCAACACATTTCTTGTCTGTAATGTCTTAGGAAACGTGGTAAGGATGGGGAGTGTCGCCTTAAACTGGTAAGGTGCTACAAATGGGGTTCGTGATTTAATGCCGTCAAGTTTATGACACTGCCGACCGACATCTTAACAAGTAGGTACGAGTTTTACGGTCTTACAAGTGGGGAGTTTGTAATAAATAACATATTTTCAATGTTAAGCATTATGTTATACTTCCTTAAGTATTCTTTTTGAGGGGAAAGTTTTTCATTTGGGAGAAGAGGGGAGTGGTTTTCCTCTTTGAAACAATTTCAATTACGATGTTTTGTTTTACACGTAAATTTATTGGTGTCAACTTGTAATAGGTCACGGATTTTTTTTACAAATAAAGGTTACTCACCATTGAAAAATAAAGTTGTATTGAAAATGTTTCATACAAAATCCATTAATAATAAAAAATAATTAATAAGGAATAATAAAAAGTACAAAATCATTAAAATCAATTTTGAAATCAACATTCTTTTCACATTAATTCGCGTACGTAAAGCCTTTCTACAAATAAAATTGAAAAGTAAATAAATATTATGAAATTCCCATTATGATAAACAAAAACGAAATTAAAAATCACAAATAGTAAAGAAAAAATACTAAATCCAATTTCTGTATTTATAATTGATTAGCGTTTGATTGATAATATATTCCGTGATTGATGGTTAACATTTTAATAAAACTCTAACTTATTCCAAATTACAATATGATAGTGCCAAATCATTTATTACTGAAGATTTACGATGAGTGAAATCTTATTCAAGCGGATCAAAAATAAATTTGTAATAAAACGTGATTAATGTGTAATATGTATAAATTTAGTTTTTATATACATCTATTTTTTGTATTATATTTAAATAAGTAGATAGAGTAGGTACATAGTGAAAGTATGAAAATATAAGTATTTAGAATCTTTTACTTAATTGTATTAGTTTTAAGTATGATAGTTTTATTGCAATTTTTAAACGGATTATTTAATTATACCCTATTTTACTACTGGCAGGTAAGTGCCTAATTAACTGTTGGACACTTATGTTTGATCGGTAGTTGATCATTAAAACAAATCCAAAATTTATTTTATAAATTTCGGATATCTATCGTTTAACTACCGGGCGAAAAAACGCCCAAATGTTTTGTTAATCAAGACGAACAAATACCTAACAATAATGTCTTCTACAGAACGTGAACCTCAAATCCTCTGCTACCTGACATCCTGGTCTGCCAAGAGACCATCAGGAGGACGTTTCATGCCTGAGAACGTCGACCCTACACTCTGCACTCACGTCATCTACGCTTTCGCCACACTTAAAGACCACAAGCTAACTGAAGGAGATGAGAAAGACGGTGAAATGTACCACAAAGTAGTCGCATTGAGAGAAAAGAACCCTAATCTGAAGGTAAGAGAGGCAACAATCATATCATTATCATATAAGTATCATTCAATAAGAAACTAATTGTGATCTAATTATTTTAAAACTGGTGTTGAGGTTTAGAGAAGAAAATATACATAAATATGTGCAAATAATGTTATTTGTGTCTAATAAAATGATAATAATGATTTTATAGAAATGCTAAAAAAATTAAAACAATAAAATAAATAATATATTATAATGTCAATAGTAATGAGCTAATGATGCCATCGATTACCTTTAACATAATTATAATGATATTGAAAGTCATATGTAACACAAAAAGTTACCTTCACAGCAGCACTAAAGTAGTAAATTATTTTTCAACAATATACGAGTATTTCAATGAATTGATGTCTTCTTCCAGATCCTTCTTGCTATCGGCGGCTGGGCTTTTGGCTCCACTCCCTTCAAAGAGCTGACTTCCAACGTGTTCCGCATGAACCAGTTCGTTTACGAAGCCATCGAATTCTTAAGAGACTATCAGTTCAACGGTCTAGACGTAGATTGGGAATATCCTAGGTGAGTTTTATGAAGAAATATACTTGATTAAAGCCAGGAATTACAATCTGGTTTATTTTATAGATTCATATGAGATGCAAATCAGAGGCCAAAATACAATATTTGCATTTTATTTTAGTAGTGAATTTTTACTTTTTGATTTAAACAATATAAAAGTTTTGTAAAGAGTAAATTATATTTTATTTTAATCTTGTTTTTTAGTTAATAGTAAACTAAAAAATTGTAAATTTAAAAATTTTATTTATTACACCAACATAATATATTGTAAGAAGAAATTCATGTCCAGCAGTAAGACACAAGTTGTTGATGATGTATTTTAATGTTTTATCAATATTCTAATATTTTAAATGTTTTATCCTTTATAAACGACTTTCAGAGGTGCTGATGACCGTGCAGCATTCGTGTCTCTTCTCAAAGAACTGCGTCTTGCCTTCGAAGGAGAAGCCAAAACATCAGGACAACCTCGACTTCTTCTGTCTGCTGCTGTACCTGCGTCTTTTGAAGCTATAGCCGCTGGTTACGACGTACCTGAAGTTTCCAAATATCTGGTAAGAAATATTTTGTAAGATTTAAAATACGATGTCAAACGCCTGTCCATGTTCATATGGCAACATGATTCTACTAACGATTTGCCTCAAATATCTGGTAAGATTTAAAATACGATGTCAAACGCCTGTCCATGTTCATATGGCAACATTTTATTCTACTCACAATTTGCCTCAAGTCTGACATAATTTAGATGGGTTTTAGATTATAATATTAGATTCAATTTTGTATAAAATTATTACTTTTGAAGTAAGGCTGCCTCACTAAGCTAATTAACGATCCAAAAAGTTTGTGTCATCTAATCATCATTTAATTTCATAATTATTGAATAGACCTTTGGCTCCACCCGCATAATACGCTAAGCTATGTACTATTCCAGACTTCATTTTAACTCTATGGCAAATTCTATACAGATCCTTTCAGCCGTCAAACATCCAGTCATATTATTAGTATGTCTCCCAATAACAAAAATGTTATCGTAACAAAAACTATTTCAACAGGATTACATCAACGTGATGACATACGACTTCCACGGCCAATGGGAACGTCAAGTTGGTCACAACAGTCCCCTGTTCCCTCTAGAGAGTGCCACCAGCTACCAGAAGAAACTCACAGTGGTAAGTTTTGTTAAATTAAGTCAGATTTTTTTTGTTGATTGGGGTTTTATTCTGATACGGCATAAACAAGAAAAAAAGAGGAATATTATGGAGAAAAAGTAAAAGGCTGTATTTAGCAGTTGAAGAGTTCAAAGTCAAAACTTTCTAAGTATTTGCATCACAATTAAACTTATGAACGTCATACAAACCAATTATTCACTTAATATACTGTCAAAGATCGCATTGGCATCTTAATCATCTATTTTCTATTACTTATAAAAATGAGTTTCCTAAATAAGCTGTTGTCGTTTTACTCTTTATAATAACTTTTCTTCAATAAGCAGTTCCCTCTGTACTTTTTATATTCTACAGGACTATTCAGCTCGCGAATGGGTTCGTCAAGGTGCTCCTAAAGAAAAGCTGATGATCGGTATGCCGACATACGGAAGGTCATTCACGTTGATCAATGGTACACAATTCGATATCGGCGCACCAGCTTCTGGTGGTGGTAAGTTATTTGTAATTAATCTTAATATCATCACAGAGTTACACATATTACATAATACATACTTTAAAAATGACAACATTCTTATGCAAATAAATTATAAATTCGATTTTGAAAACTGATTCCAATATTGGACTCAAATACTTTTCAGTAATAGCTATGTTGAATAAGTTTTATGAATAATAATTTTCAAGATATTCCTGTGATAATAATAATTATATAAATACTAGCGGACCCAACAGACGTTGTCCTGCATGATATACCTATCGATAACATTTTTTTATTTTATTTAATTTGTGAATCTAAACCATCCTCGAATCCACTTCAACACATACACAAAAATTCATTCAAATAGCTTCAACCGCCGAAAGAGTTCACTGTCAACACACGTACAGAAGAGTTATACATATAAAGATATTTTGGTTCTAAATTTGATATTTTATTACAGGTTCCGCTGGACGCTTTACCAACGAAGCCGGCTTCATGTCTTACTATGAGATTTGTGAATTCCTCCGTGAAGACAACACTACCCTTGTATGGGACAACGAACAAATGGTACCTTTTGCATACAGAGATGATCAATGGGTTGGATTTGATGATGAAAGATCTCTGAAGACAAAGGTAAGAGAGAGAGAGAGAGAGATGAGGACAATACTGTAAAAAATCAAAAATACTGTTCAAAATATTTGCAGTAGTTTATTACAGTTATACCAGCAGGGCTATTGCCATATCTCAGCGACAGTTTAAAGTGTTGATCTTAGCTGTCAAACGAATGAATTCGTATTAGCTAACTACAGTGACCCACCAAGATGACGTCATCTTAGACTGCACTTTGGGCTTAGCAAAGACTTTTGAAATTGTAAAATAAATTTATTTATTTTTCTAGATGGCTTGGCTAAAAGAAGAAGGTTTTGGTGGTATCATGGTTTGGTCAATCGATATGGACGACTTCAGAGGCTCCTGTGGTACCGGCAAATACCCTCTCATTACTGCCATGAAGCAAGAACTTGGCGACTATAAAGTCAGATTGGAATATGATGGCCCTTACGAATCTTCAAATCCAAATGGACAATACACGACTAAGGATCGTAAGTATTTTTATTTTGTTAAATTCAGGCCATTCTTCTTCATTTCGATAGCCTCTAAAGTGACAGATTTTTGATATATTTTTAATTTAACCTTTGTCACTTCTGTTTCGTATAATTTATCAGATACTCATTATTACTCATTAAACAGTGTTGAAACAGGTCCTTAGTAGTATTTAAATACGTAATAGGAAGTCTTATCACTAAGGTGGAACTTGAAGTGCTCGAAGTATTGTTGTACTGAAATGTTCATTATGACCACAATGATAAAGCGATATTACACGAAGTCGGTCTAAAACAGGTTCCGTTACAAGTAAAATAAACTCATCTTAAAAATACTTTTCGGGCGTAATCATAACAAAATCTTTTACAATTGCAGCTAATGAAGTTGTATGCGAAGAAGAAGATGGCCATATATCCTATCATCCCGACAAAGCTGACTGCACACACTACTACATGTGTGAAGGAGAAAGGAAACACCACATGCCCTGCCCTTCAAATCTAGTATTTAATCCTAATGAAAATGTTTGCGACTGGCCCGAAAATGTTGAAGGTTGCACTCATCACACTCAAGCCCCAGCAGCTCGACGGTAAACTTAACTATCATCAAATAGTAATAAATCATTCAATTCATGATTGCTAATAAAAATAACATTTTTAAATCATTTGTTGACATATTTAGGTATTATTTGATGTCTTAAGACCCGTTAGCTATGTAAATCGCAATAAATATAAATGCATAGTGTTCAAAATTAGTTTTATCTAGATGATTTAATAATGCACTACAATGACACTTGCGATTTTTGCAAGCTCTGAGGATGTGTGTAAGATTGTTTCTTTTTTATTTTTATATTGAAATTGGATTTTTTTATGAAAGATTTTCGCGCCATTTTAGATAGTGCCACTGTGATTCATTCCCGAAAATATTTAAGTGGTCAGATTATGATTTATGATATGACAAATAATGGAAAATTTCGATCGGTGAACACAGTAGCACCTATAAACTTTTAAATTATAAAATATACTTTAACTAATAATAAGTTTATTCAGTGGAGAATTTTAAACTTCAAAAATGAAGCAACATTAATATAATTGAAGTTTAATATTTCGTATTCTCACTACATCAAATACTCAACAAAAGTAATTAAATTCTCTAATGGATAAATCTCCACAATGCACAGAAAAACCACCAATATATTTATATATTATTACATTATTTATTGGCGTAAGTTGTCATCATGGATAAAAGAAATTGTGTGATAAACAAATAAATGTAAATTTCTTAAATATTATATAACTGAATCTTCTTAGCTGTATCTATTGTTAAATTATATTTCTTAGATTAGTTATTTACGCTCCCAAAGGTACATAATTAAATAAAGTATTAATCGCGATTAATAATATAGATATTAAAACGTTTGAAGTTTATTTTTATTCAATTCAGTAGCATTGACGTAGAATTCGTGTACATATAGATTGTTAACACATCAAAATTAAAATCGATTAACGAAACTTTTGATACAAAATTGTAAAAAGGCTACCGTTTCGTTAATATTTTCATTTAAAAAAATGTCATGATAGGTGATCATGACGTTTATTTTTATGTAGATCTGTTACTTTTGCTAATATCATAACGTTTTTCGAGATCACTGAATAAAATTCTGATATATCACATATGAGTAAGATTATGTATTTTTGGGACTGTCTCATCATAATAATAATTTTAAGTAGCAAACCGAAACTTTCTGTTTTATTAATATAAAATACTCAAAAACTGCTGCAACACTGCCAGTAATGCCTATCAATGGCGTCATTGACGATATTGGAATAAAACTTGAATTTATTGTAATTGTAGTTAGTCGTGTGTAAGCTTGTAAATATTGTATTTAGATACAAAATGAGATATAAGAGTATTATTAAACATTTTTATAAAAAGATAACTAAATATTTTTTTGATATTTGATTCCTGCCTGGTTTGTTCCACATTCCAAAAAAATCCTTCTTTATCCCACGTGAATATTAAATTCCTCGTTTGTCCCGAATTCTTAATATTTTTTATGTCGGTAAATAGTAGCCCATGTGAGTTCCAAATTATAATCTATCAGTGTGTCAAATTTCATAGAGATCCTTTGAGCAATTCTGACGTGATTGATTAACAAACTATCTTTCGCATTCTATTCTCAATGCTAATATTATAAAGCTGAACTGAACTGAATTGAAAAATTATTTTTGTGTTGATAGCTTATTTATCGAGGAAGGCTGTAATATATATCACGCTACAATCAACAGGAGCTGAGTACAGGCCCAAAAAAAATCCACGAGAACAAAGCCCTGGGCGAAATTTTCAATTATCGAATTTTAGCTGGTTAAAGATAAACCTAAGTTTTGCTGGCTAATCTTAAATTAATGTTTACCCTTTGTCGTAACATAAATACTAGCTGGAATATTTTCTTTAGCAGTTCTCTCATCGAGACATACTCAGACAGACATCCATCTAAGCCAAGATCTTGATTACAACTACGTTGTATATTCATCCATCTTAGAACGTATTTCTTTTGTCTCAACAAATTATTCATCATCTATTCAAGTCACGTTCTCTTCATTTACTATTTCGATTTTAATTCTGAAACTGTTTTCCTAAATCGAGTATCTGCCAATAGCATTAGTTCTACAAAGAAGTCGACAGTCGCAGTTTGTTAGATGTTCGCAACATAATGCGATACTGCAGGGTTTCTGAACCTGTAGTCCACGGTTCCCCGAAGTAAATTGGAGGGCCCAAGGGGCTCACAGATAATTATTTTATTTATTTATGGCACTCCAATAACTTACTATGACTATTACATTTCAAATCTATCAAAAAAAAAAAATTATTCAGAAAATAAAATAGTACATAATATTGTCAATAGTTTTATAAAATTATACCTACATAAAGTCGAGAATCTATGATGCCTGTACTAGGAAAGATCCTGTGTTAAAAGTGATAAAATTGTCAAAATCTTTTAGTGTTGGATAGCCCATTTATCGAGGAAGGTTATAGGCTATTTAACATCACGCTAGAGCGAATAGTAGCTGAGCAGTGGCCAAATAAAAAACGACGGTAGTGAAGCCCCGTACCACTTCTAGCTACTATTATTTAAACTTACATACTATAGTATTTTTTTTACTTATTGGTGGTTTTACCGCTCACACACTTTTAAGTACATTCAACAAAATTTAAAGAAATAAATGCAAGTTTAAGTTAAGTTCGACAATGTAAAGTGATGCTACATGTTCACACAAGACAAAGTTTGAGAAACTCAAGTACTGCATTGAGTTAAAATTCATGTCGCGAGCTAGAATCTCATGTGTTCGTATCTTAAAATGCACATACAGACAACATTCTGAATGTGATACTGTGGCTTTTGAAATAAATATGCACTTTCTGGATACTAATGTTGTGTTTTGTTTTATGAGTCAGAATAGGAACTTAAAACAAAAACAACGTTTTAAACCGTAGTTTTTGGTTGTGTTTATGTGTAGACACTTCATTTTGTATCTCAAATGAGGTGTGCAAAAAAACAAAGATTTTTTCTTTGAGTGAAACTCCAAAACTACAAAACCGATTTCGGTGGGACTTTTACTGTCGGAGTGTTAATGTCACAAGGAGTAACTTCATCTTTTCAACCGATAAACGTCTCACTGCTAGACATGGCTCTCCTCCAAAGAATTTGGGGGGAATTTAGCCTAAAATACCATGCCGGCCAAACGGATTAGTTAGGGTTTGTTTCGAATTTTGGAGGAAAATGTTAAGGAGTAACTTTTATGCTTATTTAATTTTAGAAAAAAATTAGGGTTCGTAACGAAATCACGGGCATAGTAAATAATATTTTCACAATTGAAATAAGCGTAATATGCCCATTAAAACTGCTACCTAGCCCATTACCTCAACAATATTAATCATACCAGAAGTTGAATGAAACGCAATCGATACAGATATTAATTAAATTTCAGTTCAAATTGCAATTCAAGTGATAAAATACGTTCCACGTCGCATCGGCTTTCCCAATGATTTTTATTGTATCTCATGAAGCATTGATAACATGGATATGCCAATGAATATAATCGAGGCATTGAAAGGAAATGTTATTGAATAGTATGTTAGGCATATCTTTCTAAATGTTTACACTATGATTTAGATCCCACCACTTGGTTATGAGACGAGACAAGTAATGTTGTGAATAGTGTCGCAATACCACCAGTCTGCTGGGAACTTTTCTGTCAGACAGCGGCAGCGATGTTTTTAATTTTATGATGCCATATTTTTGCTTATTTGCTTTCGCCCTTTTATACATCAAATGTTTTTCTTTTTTTTTAAGTTTTAAATATGTTTGGAACTGAAATATAACAGATAACCTTATGACATTAATTGACAGGAAAAAAATGGTCAATAGAACTAAAAAAAAACCTATGCATTTAAAATAGAATTTTTATTACCATGAAGATGGCAAACGGGTAAACTGCCTGATGGTAAGCGGTTATCGTAGCCTACGGATGTCCGCATCACATGCACGTTGTCAACCTATGAATCCTAATAATCTGTTCACCCTAGTGCTCACCAGCATAAACATAAGATGGCCGAATAAGTAATAATAATAATAATATATTATAATATTTTACCACATTCACACAGCGCCATCTAGTCCCAAAGTAAGCAATTATATTTACTTGTGTTATGAGTACTTATCAACTGATATACTTCTTAAATACATATATTTTTTTGTAAATATATACATATTATAGATTTGACTGTCACCGTGGCGCAGTGGTTAAGGTGGTCGCCTCGCCACTACATCGCCGTGCTCGGTGACGTGGGTTCGATTCCCACACGAGACAAATATTTGTGTGATTCATAGATATTTGTTTCTAGTCTGGGTGTACTTTGTGTCCGTTAGTTTCATGTTTGTAAAGCTCCCCGCGACACAGGGCTTGTTCCCTAGTGCGGGCGTTGTCTTTTTAAAAAAGAAAAAAAAAAAATCTCCGGCTCTCTAAATAGAGGAGAGGAGACCTGATCCCAGTAGTCAGTGGGACATTAAGCTCTTTGTTTGGCCACTACTCAGGTCCTATTTGTTGTAGCGTGATGTTATAGCCTATAGTCTCCCTCGATAAAATATGAGCTTTTCAAGACTACAATTTTTTTCAAATCGGTTTATTAGTTCCTTAAACTAGCATGTTCAACCAAACAAACTCTATCCCCCTTATTACAAAATATGGACGAAGTATTAAACCAGGTTTAAATTGACATAAGCCATTGTTTAGTGTTAAAGTTGTCATTTTAAACCTGGTTTAATGCTATGCTGCATTTTGTAATAAGGGGGTTGAGCTTTATATTATTAGTATAGATATTAATATCTTTAAAAAAATATATACCAAAAGTCATGTCATTTATTTCGATACAATATACATTGTGTTGAAAATACATATTTTTAAGCAAAAATTAAAAATTAAATTACAAAAAATAATTAATTAAAATAATACGTTGCACATTTTTAAAATAATAATTCAATAATAATAAATTGGTAATAAATTCAAATATAAAATTAACTAGATACAATGTATAAATTATATTAAATCTGGCTTTTGTCATTTATGAACTCATCGACACTATAGGTAGTAACCTTTCTCCACTAAATATGTTTTCAGCTTGTTTTTGAATATATTTGTACTGTGTATTATTTTATATTCTACAGGTAACTTATTATATAAAAATATACTTATTATAAGTCAATTCTACAAGAAATCCACCTTGATGAAAATAATACAATAAGTTTACTATTGCAACTTTCTCTTGGTTAAATAGCCCGGATTCCGGAAGGCTGTAAAACTTTTATTGAAAACTTAGCGCTGCTCTCAAAGAGAAACGAACTTTCCAAATAGATTTAGTATCTACTTCACGTACGTAGTAGTTTGTTAGAATAGTTCGTAAACAAAACTTTGGTTTCAAGCTGGAAGAATTAAAAGTGCACTGAAGATGAACGCCACGTTACTTAGGAACCTTAAATTAGTTACACCTTCGCGCATTATATGAAGGATTAAAGGTGAAAACATATTATTGTGTCGTGGCGTTTAGTGGCGCGCCAGGTTTCAAATATCTAATATGGTTAGAGATATAGTATTTGACTTTCGTGTCGTGTCATGGCGCCACGACACTCAAATATATCAAGCTACGACACGTTTTCGTCTTAATGATTTAATGAAAAAGGTTTTTTTTTCAGTTTATCTTTATTATAAATATATAAAATTTAAAAAATTTAAAAAAATGCATACATTTGTTTAGTACTAATTTGTAAACTTAAATCTTATTTAGAGTTTCGAGACCAATAACAATCACTCGAGAACTCGATTTCCGAGACAAGTATTTATTTTGTATAGATTCTAAAACAGACATTTATAACAATGATCCTAGATCTTCGTGGAATTTATAAATAGGTACTAGTCAAGGGGCTTACCATCTGCTGACGGTGAAGGAAAACATACCAACAAAATGAGACCATCAGCTTACCATTGTGTTACGATTATGTCTGCAGGATCGGGCCACCTCGTGTCTGGATTATGGCCAAATTCTTTCGGCTCTCTAGATAGAGGAGGGGAGACCCGAGCCCAGCAGTGAGACATTAATGGGTTGCTGATGATGATGTTGATTCTAAATCTTAACTTTTACCTAGATGCACAGCATATTCACCCAAAAAAGTCGGTCAAATAAAAATAGATCAATAATAATAATATAATAATAATATTCTACCACATTTACACAGCGCCATCTAGTCCCAAAGTAAGCAATTATATTTGCTTGTGTTATGAGTACTAAACAACTGATATACTACTTATATACTTTTTTTTTTGTAAATACATACATATTATAGATAAATTACACCCAGACACAGAACAAACCTTTATGCTCATCACACAAAGATTTGTCCTGGGTGGGGATCGAAGCCACAACCTCCGGCTTAGCAGTCAGGGTTACTAACCACTAGACCAACAGGCCAGTCGAATAATCGAAATAGTAACCGCAAGAGTTGCCATTACATGTTTTTATTTACAAAAGAATTGGTACAAACAAGTACAGTTATAATTTGTTATTCTTTGTAGTAATAATTCTCGAGTTACGTTTAGTTTATTGAGCAGAAACGTGTAAGAAGAAAACAATATTTTCACCGATATTATAGTCGGATTTATATCGTTCCAATACTAAAAACTAATACCGCTGTAAATGTTATCTAGTTTCTATTTTTTTTTTTTTTTTTTTATACCACGATGGTGGCAAACAGACGTACGGTCCGCTTGATGGTAAGCGGTTACCGTAGCCTATGGGCGCCTGCAACACCAGGGGCATCACGAGCGCGTTGCCGACCCTTAAGAAACCTATTCACTCCTTTTTTGAAGAACCCCATACTGTAGTCCCTTGGGAAAACCTCGTTAGGGAGTTCATTCCACAACCTGATGGTTCTTGGGAGGAAATTCCTCTGGAACCGCGCGGTACGAGACCATTTCGGTTCTAAGGTGTGGGGATGAACTCCCTGCCGATGGCGATGGGATTCCGAACGGATACTATTGTTTAAACTAATACCAAAACTATTTCAAATATACAGGGTGTATACAACGATACGACATTAAATGAAACCACGTGTAGCATGCAATTACAGTTTAGATGCAAATATACTTTCTTTATTTCACAGTTTTTCACAGTTTTAAACAACCTGTAGGTATTTACGTTGATCGTATGTTGTCATTACGTCATTCAATTCATCTAAAAATCTCTGATTCTTTCATATTATCTTATCTCTTACTCTGTTCCGTACATCGTCGTCATGTCGAAAACATCATGATAGAAAAATAATGTGTAGTTTTATATTTTTCTTTTTTTTTCTTTTTTTTTTTTAATGGTAATTATTAGAATATGTTTATAAGAGTTAACACTGGCTGTGTTATCATTTAATGTCGTATCGTCGTATACACTTTGTATAAAGTAAAGTTTACAAATATTCGTTGTATGTTCGTACACAAAACTTTTTTAAAGAGTGGTGTCAGTTTGGAATCCTACTAATATTTAAATACCGCTGAAAGAATCCACTAAACTATAGTTTGGAATATTATATATAGATCCTACGTGGGTCTAGCCTCGGGTGGAACCTAGTAGGAAATAAATATACTTAAGTTGAAACCATAAGGTATTAAAAAAAAAAATCTCCTGAAAATTCTAGTAAAAATACTTATAGGTTTGGTGTCACGTTTTGTAACTTTAAATTATACATTTCGTTCAGTAAGCTTCATTTTAAAGTAGCATTTACAAAATTGGACAAAATAAACAGAATATAAAATATCTTGTTTGAGTCTTAAGGACTCAAAACTCAGTTGAAATGAGGTTCGGTTTGTTTGTAGTTGAAGACAGTTTTACTAAATAAATGTCTGTTCACCACAATCTGTTTCAAAACATGATTTATTTGAATATGATGTTTGTTCAAAGCAGTTCTTAGTTTTTGTGCTTAAAATAATATGTTAATTTACATTTTAAAACAAAATTGAAAATTTTATTTAAGTTGCTCCCGACCAAAGTACCAAAAACTAACCAAAAATAACAAAAACTTTGTTTAAGAAAGAAAAAAATAGCACCCACTGCATGTCACAAAATGGAGTCCGCTCAGCATAATGCCGCGGGGTCAATTCAAGACGTTTTATTACGGTGCAAGTCATAACATCTATAGATATTATCATAATCTTCTTATGAGAGCTATTTGAAAACATGAAATGATACTTAGAAAAACATTTACAGGGGCGATTCACGTGTATTAATATAATGGTGTTATTTAATAACAAGAGGTTGTGTCACTGTACACGTATAACACTATTCTCTCCATACATCCTTTACTGACGTTTTTGTCTCTGAAAAAAGTATCAGACAAAAAAAAATGTCCATACAATTTAGTTTTATTTTATTGACATTAAATAATAGGTTAATCCATTAAAATCTCCTGTGTCGTGGCCGCACAGACGTGGATCGACCTGCTTCCTTAGACAAGTGGCAATCGCTTTTATCTATCTATTCTAAGCGACATGTCACTTCAATACATTTGAACACATCCCTGACATAAACTATCGACACATCCCGTTATCAATGTACTAATTTGATGCCGATGGAATAGAAAGATTGAATGCATTGCCAGTTGACAAGTGGCAATTCGCTGATTCTGTTCTAAATATTTATTTCAATACGATTGTAACACTTCCCTGATATAAGCTATCGACATGTCACGTGATCAAAGTACCAATGGAGGAGGCTAGACAAGTGGCATTCTATTCGATCTATCAAAAAAATCTATCTATTTTAAAAAAAGCTCTTAAATTGAATAACCTTATCAAAGTGCTTTAGAAACACTGCACCATCCAAGCCAGCAGCTTCACTCCAGATCTCACTTTTCGAGATCTTAACATAAAAAATCCACAAAAGTCTAGGTTTTGTACTGAGACAATCACAAGGATTCGCGAACAATGCCTCTTTAAAGGTAAGACGTATTTAGACACTAATTGAAGCTTATTAATATCAATGTATATATATAATTTTGACTGCCATTTTCATTGCCTTCCTGGTGCAGCAGGAGTTAACAGCCGTTGCACAAGAAGTTTTCGGTTTGATCTCCGTGTCAGCCAAACATTAATTTGTTTTCCTCTTCTTCCTCTATTCTCCTAGGTTTGCTGGTAGAAAACTTATATTTGAGTTAAGCTTGCCTATGTACATGGTATTTTCTTTTTTGTATATTTCTCTATGTAATTTTTGTGTACATTATTCAATTACAATTTGAAAAGAATCGGATATCGGATTTGAAATGAAACGAAATCTTGTTTATTCATCTAGGTTACAAAGTAACTCTTATGAAACTCACAAGAATGTAACAGGTTATCTGAAAAATATTATTAGCAAATTTAACAACGACCACTTCGCTGACAGGGTGGAGCCATGGGAAAATTGCCAATAAGCTCACGGTATGTTTAAAATTTAAAATCTTTTGTGAGTTAACATTACGGTAGCTTGTAAAGTGACGCGGTAAAGCGAGTTGTAATTTTCAAAAGAAAATAGTAAATGATAATAAAACTAAATAAGTCAGGTAAGGTTTCGGACGATACGAGTGGTTCGAACCGCGGTGTAAATCTCCCAAAGACTATTTGAATGGGCTATTCGCACCGCAGCTAGTGGTTGGAGTGGTGCGAATGGCTTAAGAGATCTTTTGAAATGAGAATTTAGAATGAAAAGATTCAATACATAAAAGATAAAAGAAATTTATTTGCGAGAAAAATGGTACAAAGTTGCTGTTACATTAAAAATTAAATGCTCATATTTCTCCAGTTTTGGCGTGCAAATATTACATAATTATAATTATATTATAAGTATCGTTTATAATAGTTATATTATAGTTGTCTTCTCATAGGTGCGAATAGCCCCATTCAGAAATAGTCCTTGGGCGAGTCGAATCACTCGTACTCCGAAAAGTCGTTTGCTATCCAAAACCCTCACAACAAATAAAGAAGTGAAGGCTTCAAATTGGGAGTAGGGCTCTCATTTGTGAACTTAATAAATTCCTAAATTTCTTGTGACTTAAACCATAGTGCTAGGTTCTAGTACACTAATTACCGTTGGTTAACAAGGATACACCAAGGCCCGCCTAGTGACACACTGAGCTAGAACTAAGCTGTACTACACTTATGCTACACAAGTGAACAAGCTGCTTATTAGCAGCATTTTCACTACTGTGTTTATGCTCTTTAAAGGTGCTGGAGTTTTAGAAATTCGTTTCAACATTTGAGTTAATCGGTTGAAGCTTGTACGATGCATTGAGTATTTACACACCTATTTTGATTTATGCTTCGACTAGCTTTCACTAGGCAAGTGGCAAATTCACTTATTTGGAATATTTCAATGTCACTTCAATACATTTAAACACATGCCTGACATAAGCCATCGACATGTCAAGTGATCAATGTACTAATCTGACATGTCGTTAGGATATAGATCAAGAGTAGCCCGACATAATATGACATGTGGTCAATGTATAAATCATGTGACATAATATGTCAGTAATTGTTGGTTGCTTTAGTCAGTCGGCGTTTACGTCGATTCGCACGTTTTTCGTTCGCGACAAGTGTGGCGGTTGTTTCGTACCTAAATATCATATTGTATAGGTGCGAAACGATCAGCACAATTGGACACAAAAAAATGTGCAAATTGACGCATAGGTCCTTTAGTCTTATCCTACTTAATTTTATATTAAATTACCCACATTTTTATATTTTTAAATGTATTTTTATTTGTGAGAAAGTTATTTGACAAAGGAAATAATAATAATAATAATTTATTTCAGAAACATTTCATTGTGTTATTGCAAATAAAATTAAATAAAAATAATAAAATGAAATGAAATAATAATAATAAAATAATACTGAGGAAAATGGATAATAATAATAAATTTTATTTTCTAACATGTGACTGACCTAGTTATTGGAGTATAGGACATATTTTATGCATGTTAAGTACAAATAATACTGTATGTAGATAAGCCTTAAAATTCAAATTTGTAATCTTTTCACCCATGTATAACTATTTTCTGTTTTGTGTATTAGAGTAAAATAATTAAATTAAAACTGTATATGATCATCATCATATCAGCCCAATGACGTCCACTGCTGAACATAGGCCTCACCTAATTTCCACCACAAGGATATGATACGCGTTGGGCGGCCCCCCGCCTGATGGACCGACGACCTGGTAAAGGTTGCGGGTGGCCGTTGGATGCGGGTGGCACAAAACTATATATACTTACAATTAATGAGAAACAAAAAAAAAACTAAAATTAAACAATAATAAACAAAAAAGTAATAAATAAATTAATTAATTAATCTGACATGTCACCCACTAGCCTCCTAGACAAATACACTATGATAAGAAATGTATTCATAAGATCTAGATTGTTTTTAAATGCTTTATGTATTATCTCAATAAAATTTATTAATAATGTATTTACAATAATTATGAAATACTTAAATTATTTAATCATTAAGTATTTTATGTATCGCAAAAAAAAAGGAATTACAATTACAAATTTACGATTTATTTTAAAGATTTAATTATTTAGTTTGTTTGTTTTGATTATTTTAATTGTTTGTATTGTATAAATAACATTATCTTTCGCTGACTGGTACTAACATCTTTCACTGACTGGAATTAAAGCGGGTTCTGCTGCCAATTCTGCGGAGTGCCTCAAGCGGCGTAAATATGAAAGTCTTGGTGATACTTACATCTTTGATCTTTTTGGGGTTGAAACTCTTGGATCCTGGCGTCTACCTGGGGCAACACATTAGCCTTGTCACCCAACGCGGTAATGTGGCTAGCTTTCTGAGTATGTTTCCTGAGGAATCTGATCTCGATCAGATATTCTATTTATAGGAATTTCTGAATAGAGTATCTGGTTCTTTTTTTTTAAATAGGTTAGTTCTGTATAATTTTTAAGTTATGTGATATGTGTGAGCGTGAATGCGATAAATGGGCTCTCCAGCACAAAAATACTTTTTCAAAGAAATCGGACCAGTAGTTTCTGAGATCCTAGCGTTCAACCAAACAAACAAACCTTAGCTTGATTATATATAAGTAAGTAAAGATACATTATTTATTGAAATTGTAAAACAGACAAAGCGTGAGTTAGGCGCATAGCATTGTGGTACTGGGATGATCATTACGATCAATGAGGTTAAGCAATGTTCGGTAAGGTCAGTCCGTAGATGGGTGGCCGTTTGTGGCATTTTCAAGCTCCTCTGTGCTTTGGAAGGCACGTTAAGCTGTTGGCCCCAGTTACCACTTAATGTAGTAGTCTTAGATCAGGTTGGAAGCCTTTTGGTGACTTGTTAAATTCCCAAACCAGGATCTGTCTCGAACCCAATCAATAAGAAGAAGAGGCACACAGAGCCAGAACAATAAAATATTGTATGTACTAAAAACCTACGATTTTCCTTTAAAAATAAACTAGATACTTGACAGAGAAGCCGATACACATCATTAACACCATAAAAAAATGTTCGACATAAAAATTTGCATTACAAATGGGTACAGTTATGAATTATAAAATAAATCAATTACTTTGTGATAATTGTTCACATGGACGACGGTAGAAACTCGTGCGCACTCACCTGTTAGCGGTTAGAGAAAAATTGTATCGCGAAAAATAGGAGTTGATACTTGAACTATAAAACGGGAACTATAAACGGAATTCATGCACTATGCATTAGGTCCAGTCACCAAAGCAGATAAGTTTGCAGGGCCTCCCTATAAGTAGAAGGATTGATGGTTTTCAGAAAGTATTTCAAATATACCTATTATCTTTAGTCTTTAAAAAAGACAACGCCCGCACTAGGGAACAAGCCCTGTGTCGCGGGGAGCTTTACAAACATGAAACTAACGGACACAAAGTACACCCAGACTAGAAACAAATATCTATGAATCACACAAATATTTGTCTCGTGTGGAAATCGAATCCACGTCACCCAGCACGGCGATGTAGTGGCGAGGCGACCACCTTAACCACTGCGCCACGGTGACATTCAAACCTATTATATTTATGAAATTTCCGATGGTTATTTATTGAGTGTAATTGTTTAACAATAGAAAACCTCATAAAAATCATAACAATATTTACTATTAACTACCCACCACAGTGTTACTCGCAGTTACCAATAAGGAAAAATAACCCATGTGTTAATCCTGGGTATCAGCTACCTTCACACCAAAAATTATTAAAATTGGTTCCTTTGAGCATGAAGAAATTACGGGTCGTACTTTTATTGTCATATTAGGTGAGAAAAGCCTTGGCATAAGCTAGTAAATATTCTAATTTTAATAAATAGTTCATGTATTTTCAGTTTCTTTAAATGCAATAATACACTTTCTCCTTCGTTAGATCAATAAGCTACTAATAGTTTAAACTCTTTTTATTACTGAAATATTAGAAGAAAGTAGTTCACAATATTATAAGTAACACAAAAAATGGACGATAAGCAAAACGATCAAGAGTGTTTATTCCCGCTACGTTTTCGAATGGCCAGTCGGCGCTTGAGCACGCCAGCCGTATCAGTCTGTTCTCTAGGTCAGCTGTGCAAGCGCGTGTCTTTCGTTTAATGAGTCGTGACAACGAAAACATACTCGGTAAATAGGTGTTCGATTTAGTTGCTTTTCAATTTTTGTGTTTTTTGCGTGCAAGAGTGGTTGATTATAATTATTCGAGTGTAGTGTTGTGAAAAGTGGGATCTTAAGAAAATTAATAAGGATCGATGTTCTTTTTTAAGGTTTGTATTTTTGTTTTTAATTACCGACTCGGTCTTATCTCGTTCTAATTAATTAATGAAAAGATGAAAATTAAAAAAAAAACAGGAATTTTTCATCTAAAATTTGGTCGACCAGCGTGAGCAATAATAATAAATCTTTCATAAAGGTAGGTACGCGGCAAAAGATATAGGTACCTAGTTACAATTTGTTTTGTGTAATTGCCGGTACTATTTTGTGGTATTAGATATTTTAATACAGTAAATAATCTTTTATTTTCGGACTTTGTCAAACTACGTGACATCCTCGTAGATTGTTTGAAAAACGCGTTAAGCAAAATCTAAACATGGAATACTTTACCAACAAGTTGTACATTTACCGGACGCTTAATTGCTGACTCGGTCCTGCCTCGAAGTAATTTACGAATGAAAAAGTTGATACTTATTAATTTGAAAAATAAAACTTTTAGGGTCTGTTTTACCACCTTCAAATAAGTGTCTAATAAACTATCTGAGACTTTTTTGACAGATTTTATATGAAATATATATAAAAAAAAAGGTTTGTTCTGTGTCTGGGTGTAATTTATCTATAATATGTATGTATTTACAAAAAAAAATGTATTTAAGTAGTATATCAGTTGTTTAGTACCCATAACACAAGCAAATATGATTGCTTACTTTGGGACTAGATGGCGCTGTGTGAATGTGGTAGAATATTATTATTATTATTATTATAATCATATCATATAGGCTATCTAGGAAAAAATCAGTAATTCGGTCGAGCGTCACTTATTTTTTATTTTTTTTTATCAAGCCATAGTTTATCATAGATACACGCGGCAAACGATACCAAAATAAACTTTTAGTTTAAACCTACATGCTCATCACACAAAGATTTGTCCTGGGTGGGGGTCGAACCCACGACCTCCGGTTTAACAGTCAGGGTCACTAACCACTAGACCAACAGGCCAGTCAATATATAAGTATATTTGGTCCCTTGAAATAGGGAAATAGGGGACAGTCTATTGTAAACAAACTCCGGGAAAATCTGAATATCTATTTGCTCGCGGAATGAGTAGGTAATGTATTCGTGATACAATAAAGATGTTTATAAGGAGTAGGTAGAATTAAAAAATAGGTATTACGAGACAATCCCATTCTCACACCCACCACGTTAATTATTGTGAGCTAGGAGTAAAAACGATGGACCCTTGTAAATACTGTGTATGATCAGGGACTCCTAGAGTCCCAGAGAATACCTAACCTTCTTTCTTGGAACCCACAAGGAAATTATTGTTGAAAAAAAAATTAGAATTAATACATTAAAACAAAAAAGTAATTTCTAGCTCGTCTCCACTTCATTTACCAAAATTAAGCTACGAAATTCCGTTCCTCATTTTTGTTTTTATTGATTTTCACTTACATCTATCATTACAGGTTACAAAATAACTCGATAGTGTGCTTAATAATAACTATCTTACCTATTTAAATTTTTGTAAATAATTATAAATAATGCATTCCTTGTGAATTCATTCAGAGAACAAAATAATAATAATATTCTACCACATTCACACAGCGCCATTTTTTTTTAAATATATACATATTATAGATAAATTACACCCAGGACCCAGACACAGAACAAACCTTTATGCTTATCACACAAATATTTGTCCTGGGTGGGGATCGAACCCACGACCTCTCGCTTAGCTGTAGTCAGGGTCACCAACCACTAGACCAACAGGCCAGTCGAAATATTTATGATGATATGACCAAATAGCTATGAGTTGATATAATTCCACATAGTGGAGAATTAAACATAACAATATGAAAAATAACCAGATATTTATCAATTTATTTATTAATACAACAATATAAGCATTCAGCTATATACCAAATCGCTTAAATGTTAGGTGAAGCTATACAAAAGAACAAAAGAAAACATAATTGGAATTTGTCTACAGTAAATGATATTGTCTCTTAAGCTAATTTTCCACCAGAGTGGCGAGATGAGACGAGGCGAGAAGAGAATTGAAATCGCACTGACCCTTTTCCACTTAAAAATAGCCAGCTCGCGCGTGTCCGCCGACCTCTAGTAGAAAAGGCTTGTACACGGTGATAAGAAGCAACGAACAACAATAAGCATCTCGCGAGAAGCGTGTTTCTGTTGCTAAGTTAATTTATACTCTAAATCTGAAAGAATATGATTCATTTTTACACAAACAAATGTTTCAAGTCACGCCTCGCATATTCTCGTCAATCCACACTGTTTCCACCAAAGATGCGCTGGGAGAGGATTGAAAATTTGCCATACAAATTTCAATTCTCTCCTCGCCTCGCCTCGCCTCGCCACTCTGGTGGAAAATCACCTTTATTGGACCATCGTTTGGAGGCGGCATAACATTGATAGTATGTTCCTAATCGATTGTAATTCTAATAACGGTATCGATTCTCTTTTAGAGTTTTAATTTACCATGAATGTTATTCAATAATATTGTTCACGGTGTGTCTGTTAAAAGGCATGAAACATAATGTAATAGATAATGATAATACTCGACTCTATTATAACAGAAAATAAACGAGAAGATACGAAATGTGTTATAATAACCAATGGACACCCCGTTGTTCTTTGTTTGGCTACTGCTCGGCTCCTATTATGGCTAGCATGATGATATAGAGCCTATAGCCTTACTGATTTGTAATCCAACACTAAAAAATTTTTTCCATTTGGACCACGATTTCCTGAGATTGGGGCGTTCAGCCAAACAAACAAACAGCCAGTCATTAAATATATTTTTGAACTTGGAAAAATAAATAAAAACAAACACAGCCGTATTCAATTGTCCACAGATACTATTATACTCGTAGATCGTGAATGAAAGTGAATGACAGTGCTTTCCTGTCAGATGCTAAAAAAATAATAGCCATAAACCTATGACACAAGAACTCATTCATCAAACGGAACCCAAAAATAAACATTCATTTATGTATTTATCAAACAGACCTGTCATAACTGGAACACATTCCTACGGTATCTTAAAATAAACTATTATGACATAACGTCGTAGCTTAAAATTCCTAGTTAAATGAGTAATCCAACACTAAAAGAATGTTTCAATTCGAATCAGTAGTTCCTGAGACAAGTTGAACCAAACAAACTATCAGCTTATTTTAAATTCTTGTACTACAAAACAATTCTTGTGAACTCCCAAACCGGAGGAAAAGTCTGGTAATTTGGCTATACTGTTTAAGGTGCTTTGGAGTGCCAAGCCTCCCTAGACAAGTAGCAAACTCGCTGATTAAATTCAAAATATTAAAATGTCACTTAATCATCAACAACCCATTACGTCCCACTGCTGGGCTCGGGTCTCCTCTCCTCTATCTAGAAAGTTGAGAGGGTTTTTAGGCCATTATGTCAAATGTCACTTAAATACATTAATTTGATTACATCCCTGACAATAAGCTATGTCACGTGATCAATGTACTAATCAGCCCCCCTAGACAAGTGGCTATCGCTTATATCCTTATAATATTATTATTTATCTATTCTAAACGACATGTAGTCCGTGTAGAGCAGGCATTATGTTATAAGTATATGTATGAATAACTCTTATTATTTAGTTTGTAAACATTAATTATAACTCAGGTGCTCTGCTGCGTCACTTTACACGCTACCCAAATTGTAAATTACAAAAGATTGTAACTATCCATTTTTTAAAAAAGAGTGGCTTGAGTTTCTTGACACTTGAACATAAACGAGATTTCATTTCATTTCGGTCTTACGTCACTTATCAGATTTATATATGGTACACCATGGTGCTGCTGTGTGATTGGAAAAACCGGTAATTGAGCGGTGCCTGTGGTGTACCACCACCGCTGAAATGCCGGTTTTTCTTATGCCTTACCCCGAATCGGTACTAGTTGTTATCGATACAAAAGTTTACGATTAAGTAGCAAAAACACATACATTGTAGGAAGTATATAACAGTTACGTTTCGCTTCGACGCAGTTGGACAAAAACTTACAATGCATTCGTAAGACATACGAAAGTAGTTATGGCAAATGATCACTATTACATAATATAATAATATTCCTGAGTTAGCAATCTGTGTAGTGACGGATTAGGAATACATAATGTCACTACCCCATTTCAACCCGTGGGTGTCATAAAAGACGACTAAGGGAGTAACCTTATGCAGAAAAGAGCACGGTGAGAAAAGGAAACAATCAAAACAAAACCCTATACCAACCCGTCTGGCCAGCATGGTATAGCAGACTAAATTCTCACCACATTCTTTGGAGGAGACCCGTGCCCGAAGTAGGTTCATAAACTACTGATATTCGACAATATTCGGCCGACGCGCGGTGAAATTAAGCATGAAAAATGCTTAGGGCAAACTTCATGAGGTTTACTTGGACGTAGTTTAGCAGAAAGGACTCAACCCACAAAAATTTTTGAGTTATCGAGGTTTAAAGTTTAGTTGTGTATTGCTGCAATGATGTTGTATTTGGAATATTTTGAAATATTGTCCCCTATGGGCAAATTGGTATTGGTATTACGGATATTTTTTGCTGAGTGGAAGAACCAACCTTTAGGACCTATTTGCCATAAACAACTCATTTTTTACCATAGTGTGGGTTAAGTCCTTTCTGCTAAACTACGTCCAATTATTTTTAAATTTAGATTTTTATTCTGATTCTGCAAATAAAAATACGTTTGAGGTGTTTCAGCTTATGTAACTTAGCACTTGTATCGGAATTCCGATGCAGAATCAAAAAATTGCTTTGTAGCGATCGCAATTCAAAACAATCTTACCTAATCTTCACATTACTCATAGCATTAGTACTTATAATGTTTATAAAAAGGATATTACAACAGTAGAAATAGAGTGGAAAATAGCCTATTAATATTATACGTGAATGGCATTCTTGTGATTCTGAAACGATGATGGCCGAATGAATAAGTGATCGGCAAGGCTACTCGATAAGAAGAAGTAGATGCACATCATCAGCAACCCATTCATGCCCCACTGCTTGGTTTGCATCTCCTCCAAAGAATGTGGACGGAATTTAGCCTACTATACCACGCTGACCAGAGGGGTTGGTATAGGGTTTGTTTCGAATTTTCCTTTTCTCGCAGTGCTCTTGTCTGCAAGAATACTACCCTAGTCGCCTTTTACGATACCGACAGTTGAAATGGTGGTTGTGATTGTATCATTTTGTATTCTTAATACGTCACTTCACTGAGTATTGCAATGTTAATGGTTAAGATTAATGGTACTAGGCACTTCCCATTACATAAAACAAACATAATTAGCGAAATTTGGCACCATGCTATGCACCCCTGCTTACCCCTTTAAGAAAAAGGCGTTATACTATGTAATCTTACTCTAAATAAGTATTTATATCTAGGAAAATATGCACTAGTTTAAAACCACAAAAACTACAAAATAAAGGAAACATATTAATTTTAATGTTCTAACAGTATTCTATATTAATCCTAAAAAGTGGACCGAGCTATGACCTAAGAGTCTTTAATAACCCGATTATAACTGGCCAGCGAAATATTTTCTATGAATAAATCACGGACTTTAATTGGCTCATTTAAATAGAGAATGCAGTTTAAATTGAAAAGGAATACCGTATTTTATATTTAATCGCCTACTTACAGTAAAAATAAGTTTGAATACTCGAAAATATTTTTAGGGTTCCCTAGCCAAAAGGAACCATTATAGTTTCATTAGATTAGATAGAAATTAAAAGGGGCACTCCGTACATAGGCAAAATAAGCTCCATTTTTATCAGAACGAAATACGTAGTTAGTAGGTACAAACTCACAGCAATATGCATAATCTACTTTAAATTAAAAAAAGTAAATGCAAAAAAACAATTGACAGACATAAATTACAAAAATAATTTAAATATAATAATTAAATTTGCTCCACCCGGAACAAAGTTATGTAATATTTAAATTTTAGTTTTTTTGCGTGGCTTCTGGGGCATTCTGCTTTCTAATAACAAAAAAAAGGAAAAAAAGTTGCATACATTTAACTAGTTTCGCCGTATATTGCCGTTTCTTATTAATAATGGCCTAGAACATATAATTTTCGGTAACACATGACTATTAACTATTTATCAAAAATAATGCTGATCCGTTGCAAAAAAAAGAACAAAGAAAAACAAATACTCTTTCTCAATTAATGACATTGAAGAAGAAGCTGTAATCATAATAATGCAATCCTGTCAATATGTCCGTCCAGTACCCTTCAGAATTGCAACTGCAATCTTATTCGTGACTAGACGGTCTCAACGACCGCTCAGGTCGCCTGTCAAATGTCAACTACCGTTGCCAAACGTCATTTGAAATTCAAATTTCGAATGTTTATGTTAGGAATGACCGTTAAATTTAGAAATGATAAAAGGATTATTTTAATTAAAGAAATAATAATAGGTATGTATTATGACATAAAATAAATAAAATAGTTATTTATGCGCATACAAAATGGAAAAAATGAGGATTATTTTATTTTTTTATGTAAATGTATAAAACCACGTTAAAAATATTTGTTTACAAACATAATTATTATTAGTAGGGTGTGTTTTAGTACAACAACATTTCGAACTGACTACGAGTTAATAAAAATGGTACTCATTTCCAACTAAACTGTCCCGATAGTCTATAATAATTATTTACAGAGTTCTGATGGAAGATGGAGAGGTTCAAAAAAGGGTCAGCAATGTGTATATATGTTCGGTACATGCGCATTGGCACGGTAACCGTTTACCATCGGACTGGCCGTAGGCTTGTTTTTTATTTTAAAAAATGAGGATATTACTACCTTCTTTATAGCCATCAACTTAATGACCAATGTTAAATTTTAGTAAATCGAACAAATAAAATAATAAAACATCTCTCTAATGACTCAATAATAATAATAAAAACATTAATTACCTAAACCAAGTTACAAAAGCAAGTAAGTATTATCAAATCAAGTTTACGTTGAGTTTCAATTAAAACTAACTTTAGAGAGATTAAATTAACCAAAGTTCTAATTAAACTTAGCAAATTAGTGGAGTTATTCAACACTGAGACAAAAAGTCTTTGTGAAATTGACCTCTGCAGTTCATTCACTTAAATTTTCTATTCTTGAAATTTACTAAGAAATTTATTCTCATAGAATAAGAACTTAGTAGTATTTACATCACATTTCAAATCATATCAAGCCTAGTTTCTGAGATAACAATGCAGTATCAGCCTGCGCCTCTGCTCGTATGAAATACCATTAAAAGTTAGGCTATGTGCTATTCTAGATTATAATCTACATGTTTGCCAAATTTCATACAAATCCTTGTAAACTATTTTGGCGTGATTCAGAAAAAAATGTCCAGCCATAAATTTTGAATTAATAAAATAGCATTCGTTCTAAATTGGTACTAAAAACATCTCTTCCTTCCTACGATTGACTTTTATGACGAAAACGAAGCCATGGCTAAAACAAAACCTTGTACCGTGCTCAATGTAGCAAAGACAAGGCTGATAAAAAAACCCTTTGAAAGCCATATTACTCTAATCATAACAAAGAAAAAAATTCATTAAATGCTAATAAAATAATCAATCAATATTCTAATAGATTTCAAGGTTTATAAAGTGCGCTTTTTAAAATACATGTGTGAATATTTTGCCTGGGAAAACGTGATTTTTTCACTAAACTGGGTCCTCGCTGTAAATTTAACAAAGATATAATTAACAGATACTAAGTATGCCTTAACTCGAAATATCTAATTGTGCATCGAATATACATTTTCGTGTTCTGAAAATCCTATACTTGCTTTCTGGACATTTGATTGGTTGAGGACAATATTGCTAATGATCCACCAACCCGCACTAGGCCAGCGTGAGAGGATTATGATCTAAACCCTCAGCTCTCTAGTTACAGGAGAGGAGTCCCGAGCCCAGCAATGGGACTTAATGGGTTGCTAATGAATATTGCTAACAAATGATTGAAAACGGAACGTCAAAGAACAGATTGAAATTTTCAAAAAATATTAAAACAATATCCGTTTCGACCTTTCGACCTTCGATCAATGGATAGTAAAGGCAGTGCCCAGCAGTGAAACGTTTATGAGTTGAAATTTTAATGATGATGTTGAATGAAAGGTAAAGTGGCTGCAAAAAAAATCTGTTAAATGTATGTAAGAGGTATGTTTGAGTGTCAAGCTCCAGGTGTGCAGCTGGTGGTCTTAATGGTGCTCCCACATTGCCGCATTTACTCACAAATGTTGTCAATTGTTACATTTTGTTAGGAACTGTTACATGTTATAAGTGCTCCTACACTAATAATTTTTGTTTACTAACATTTTATAACATTTAAATCTGGCATTAGCTCGCAGTTTGGTTTGCGTTCTGAGAGCGTCTACACGAAAATGGAAGAGGATTTGCTCATTGTTATAATTTGTTAACTTAACTTTACTAAACTAAACATTTTCTAACATTTGTGATTAAATGTTTGCTAACAAATGTTTACTAAACATTTTTTAACGGCAATGTGGGAGCACCATAACTAATAAAAACTTCGATAGATTGCTGAACTACTATAATTTAAATAGATTGTACTGGTTACAAGATGGAACCGACATAAATGTGCGCTTAAGGCGAATGTGAATGAACGAGTGGGGGTCGGCGCCGACGTGTGGGCCCGACGTCGCTACAGGTATAATAATATAATAATAATAATAATATTCTACCACATTCACACAGCGCCATCTAGTCCCACAGTAAGCAATTATATTTGCTTGTGTTATGGGTACTAAACAACTGATATACTACTTAAATATTTTTTTTTTTTTTTTTGTAAATACATACATATTATAGATAAATTACACCCAGACACAGAACAAACCTTTATGTTCATCACACAAAAATTTGTCCTGGGTGGGGATCGAACCCACGACCTCCGGCTTAGCAGTCAGGGTCACTAACCACTAGACCAACAGGCCAGTCAAGGTATATATAGGTATCATGTTCAACATTCACATATCACCAAACCAACGAAGCAGTTAATATCAAACACAACATAAATAAGACAACGGATGTATACTCGTATAACAGCATCACACATCACTTCGAAAGCAATCCCAACATGATATAAATCTTCTTCACGTCATCAGTGACAGTTTACGTAAGGGGTGGCTCAACAACGGTAACCAATTACTGAGCAATGATTACGTTAATATCAACAGATTAATCTTAGTCTTATACTGGTTTCATTGAGCTATCCTGTCAATCAACGTCTCTGGTTAGTTCTCTTGTATAGCGGAAACCCGTTGGAAAGTAAACTATAGTTTTTAATTACCTACGTTTCTTTCTAGTGCTCAAGCACAAAAATTTCAGTCTCTAGAATACTGAGATTGTACAAAGTACACCTAGACTCAAATCATATATCTATGAATCACACAAATATTTGTCTTATGTGGGAATCAAACCCTCGTCATCGGTACGGCGATGTAAATGTCGAGGCGACCATTGTAACCGCTACCCATGGCACACACAGCACAGTCAAACTGACTGAATGTTAGTGACAACATAATATACATAATATTAAGTTTTCTATAAGGAAGAAGCCGTGGGCGACAGCTATAGAGATTGATAAAATGTTTGTTAAGAGGGTTCATACTGCTACTACCACATAATGATTTAAATTAATTAAAAATTAATGAAAATCTTTTTCCGAAAATTTTTAAAAATATTGCATACCTAGGTGACGTGGTATAACGTGGCACCACCTGACAGCTGTCATATGTCAAAGTGACACAAATGATGTTGCCAATGTTTTTAAAATAGTATTATGTTTCAAATAGTATTATGTTTTAAATATGTTTTTTATTTTTCTTTTTTATATTTACACTTTATTCTTTGATGTATTTTACAAATGTTGTGTACGAACAAATAAAGGTCTTTTCTTTCTTCTTTCTTATACTGTATGCATTGAAATAATTTTTAAAAAATAGCTCCTATTAAATAATAAAAATATGACACTAACTTGCAAAGTTGCCATTTCTCTGTATGAAACATTTTAACTTAAATTACGATCTGTATTAGAAATTTAGAGACCTATTGAAGGTGGAATGAGTGTACCTGTCAATATTTATAAACATGATATTGATATTGAATGCAATCTGAACCTGTGATGACGAAAACAAATAGTGAGAATTGCTAAGTGCATCGTGAAGTGATTTGACATTTTAGTTGACATTTAAAACTTTGTTTACATTGTCGTTTCTTTGTAAATTGCATTTTGGTCGTAAGCTGCATTTTGTTAGACAATTTTATCTGGTTACTATCCAAATTGACAGTTAAAGATTTAGATTACAGAACAGATAATTTAGAAAGAAGAAATTTGGATACTAAGAAATCTCTAAATCTCTGAATTTCGACATTTGATGTCGCTGTCAAATGCTTGAAAGTGACAGAAACTATATCTAAATTTCCTTAAATTGGTTTAGGAGCATTAGGGCTAATTCTCATTATGGCAACCGACTCGCTAATGGACTACTTCTCATTATGGCTACTTCTCATTTGGGCTACTTCTCATTAGGGCTACTTCTCATCAGGGCTACTTCTCAATATTTGGTAATGCTTATTGAAATAAGTACTGTCTTTATGTATAATTATAAACATGTTTATTCATTCAAATGAGATCAATGACATTATTTTAAGAATAAATCAACATTTAAGTTAATTTTGAAAAAAAATCGGTTGATAAACATCAGATAGTCAGGTTTGCTCGTCCGTTGATTTAATAATTGGAATTGACGGTCCCCTTGATGCTTTAGCACCTACTTCAACTAACTCTCTGCATCACCCAAATGGTTGACTGGCAGAGAAAGCCTAATGGCATTAAGTCCGCCTGTACATATTTTGTATGAAGTATTAAATAAATAAATAACGAGGTAGGAGCTCTCTAAGATCGAAAATAATTAAAAATTACAAGAAACGACGCGAGGGAAAAGTAAAAATTTTTGCTAATGGATACTAAACAGGTATTGGAATTTTATTGACATTGGAGTTATAAATTTTTTTTTTAGTTTATTTTCCTTTGCATTGGAATAAGATTCTGGATAAAAGAATACATTAAAAACATTGGTAGTCTCAGTACAATTTTTTAAAATTCAAACGTCAAAGGGATGAAATTATGATAAAATCGCTAAAAAACTCGGTCGTTACTAAATAGGTTTGATCAACGTTTAATATGAAAATGATTTCGCAAATAGTAAATGGGTTCTTCTTGGTGTTTGAAAAACCAACCTTAACGAATAGAAAATTTAGTCCTTGTAGTGGGTGATACCTGGAATTTCAAGTTTTGCACCTAAAACAAAGTACTTATAAATTTCTGTGTAAATATTGAAATCTACGCTAACAAAGTCGCGGGTATAAGCTAGTTCAAACTACACTAAAGTAAAAATTACACCAACTTATAATATTGTATACTTACCTATTACATTGATTTATTCTTAAAATAATGTCATTGATCTTATATGAATGAATAAACATGTTTATATACATAAAGACAGTACTTATTTCATTAAGCATTCCCAAATATTGAGAAGTAGCCCTGATGAGAAGTAGCCCTAATGAGAAGTAGCCCAAGTGAGAAGTAGTCCAAGGGAGAAGTAGCCCTAATCAGAAGTAGCCCAAATGAGAAGTAGCCATAATGAGAAGTAGTCCATTAGCGAGTCGGTTGCCATAATGAGAATTAGCCCTAATGCGCCTAAAGTGGCCTAAACCCTTAAATTTGATAGCGACATCAAACTCGACAAATCGAATGTAGAAATTCAGAGTAAGCCCCAATGTGAGTGTGTTTTGTGTTATGAGTAGAAAGTGTAGTTTAGTTATAATTAAGATTGTTACCTATATTGATACAATAAAATCTTTATTTTCAGAGCAACATATTTTAGCAAATTTCTTAGATATAGTTACATTTTTTACATTACTAAATGGTACAACGCAAACCTTGTGGTTTATCTGTGTACAAGTACTCACTCGCAGCACATACTTACCCACCATTTAAATTTCCCACCTAAAGTAATCGGGGGCATGATCCACGGGGCGAGCGGAGCCTAAGGTACGATTCAGACCAACCGGCTCGCGTCGCGCCGCATCGGAACGGAGCCGACCGGCTCCGACCGGCTGCCGCGGCATGCGTACGGCTGCCGCGGTAGCCGTACGGGTGCCGCGGCAGCCGACAGCGTCCGCTGGAATCCGTACGCACTCCAAGCGCCTAGAAGTGCCGCTCTCTTTGCGCCGCGTAGACGTAAAGTGAAATATTATTTAAAATATCGCTTGAAGAACACAACTTAAATGATTCGCTAGCTGTTGCTGCACCGTAATCTCCGTACGACACACGGCCGACCGGCTCCGACCGGCTCCGACCGGCTCCGACCGGCTCCGACCGGCTGCCGCGGCACCCGTACGGCTACCGCGGCAGCCGTACGCATGCCGCGGCAGCCGGTCGGAGCCGGTCGGCCGTCGCGACGCGTCGCGTAAGTTGCATGCAAATATGAACTGTAATTACTGTTGATACATTTCAATGTTCTTTAACGCATTGTAAAATGCCGCCCGGTGCGGGCCGATGCGAGCCGGTTGGTCTGAATCGTAGCTAAGCTAATGGCCGGCTAACCCACACAAAGAACGGACCACACAGACACATTGGTAATGATCATACAATCTTTGAATATTAACCATTTATTTACGACTACTCATAGCATGGTCGTCACGGTAACGAACTTAATGGTACAATAATGACCATCACTAAAAAGTGGCAAAGTAATTATCACATTAACAACTGAGTTATCAAATATCTTTAGTTTTTTAACTGACTGTGATATTCTTTCTTTAATCTAGTCCCAAATTAAGCAATTATATTTGCTTGTGTTATAGGTACTAAATAACTGACATACTACTTAAATCATCATCAGCAACCCATTAAGTCCCACTGCTGGGCTCGGGTCTCATCTCCTCTAACTAGAGAGCTGAGAGGCTTTAGGCTATAATCCACACACGCTGGCCTAGTGCGGGTTGGTGGATCAGACATACTCATAGAATTACTTCTAGGGTATGTGGGTTTCCTCAAGATGTTTTCCTTCACCGTTAGCAGATGGTAAGTTACTCGACTAGTACATATAAATTCCACAAAGTGGAATCCACATTGGTACTGCCGGTTGGGATCGAACTCGGACCGCGTGATTTGCACGCCGGTTCCTTATCCATTCAGCCACCAGCGCTTTTTTACTACTTAAATACATTTTTTATTTTTGTAAATACATACATATTATAGATGAATTACACCCAGACACAGAATAATTATACTCATCACACAAAAATTTGTCCTGGGTGGGGATCGAACCCACGACCTCCGGCTTAGCAGTCAGGGTCACTAACCACTAAGTCAAAGTCAAAGTCAAATCTTTTTATTTCATTTGGATCACATACATGATACTTATGAACGTCATACAAAGCCAGAAAAAGTGTCAGTAAATTTGCCTACAGTCAGTTCACTGACAAGGTTGAGCTCTGAGAAGAACTTGGCAAGAAACTCAGGCCACTCTTTTCAATCGCCATAGTTGTTACAATTTTAATTGGTTACAGTTTGAAATATCACAGAAAGTACAGAACCAAAACACCATACTAAATCAAATTCAATAAAATTTGGATATGAGTAAATAATAATAGTAATAATGAGCAATCAAACTTTAATTTGTTTTCGTCAAGAAGTATGGTATGTGGGATCATCACTTGGTACCAACTATGTATTAGAGAACGGTAAAAACATTTTGTGAACACATTGTTTAGCAATATTAGCTTAAAAAACTAGACCAATAGGCCAGTATCTAATGATAAAGATGAGACTAGAGAATGTCGCTTAAAAGTCCACTGCTGGGCACGGGTCTCTTAGGAAATTTAGGCTACTATATCACGCTGGCCAGACGGGTGGGTAAAGGGTTTAAATAGTTTTTAATATGAAAATAAAGAATATCGCTCTTGGAATCGATCATCATCATCATCGTTTCAACCCATAAACATCCCACTGCTGGGCATAGATCTTCTTCAAAGAATGTGGAGGGAATTTAGCCTACTATACCACGCTGGCCAGATGGTATGGTATAGGGCTTGTGTCGAATTTTCCTTTTCTTGCAGTGCTCTTGTTTGCATAAGGTTTACTCCCTTAGTCGCATTTTACGACACCCACGGGTTGAGATAGGGTAGTGACAGTATGTATTCCTAATCCGTAACTAAAAAAGTTTTGACTGTAACATATACAATGTTAAACCATTGGGGAGCAGCTGGTTGAATTTTTTTTTTTTTTTTTGTTTAAAAACAACGCCCGCACTAGGGAACAAGCCCTGTGTCGCGGGGAGCTTTACAAACATGAAACTAACGGACACAAAGTACACCCAGACTAGAAACAAATATCTATGAATCACACAAATATTTGTCTCGTGTGGGAATCGAACCCACGTCACCCAGCACGGCGATGTAGTGGCGAGGCGACCACTTTTACCACTGCGCCACGGTGACAGTCGAAATAATATATATATATATTATATAAATAAGTTACTCACAATAGATAGATCTCATTAATCCAATCATTACGTCATTCATCTCATCGGGCATCAACAAACGATTCCTACTAACGTCACTATATTATATAGTAACAGTAATTAGTCCAATCACGATAACAAAATGCTCGATTGTATACAAGTTGTGAATAGTTGCGAACACGGACGTGAGAGTAACAAAGTTGTATGTATGGCTTTCATACTGTTTGTGTTATGAGTGGATAGCGGGATAGTGTTTTATATAATATAGTATTAGAGAGGAATATAAATGGGGTTTTACTTTTACAACTAAGAAGTATCGTTTCTATATTATTTAACTGTAAGTTTTGGAAATGTGCCCAGTTAATGGAAATAATATATCTTTCGTTTTATGTGTAGGTACTAGTATTTTTAATATTAATAAAAAAAAAGTTTTCATTTCATAAATAATTGCTACAAAAAATGCAAACTGACAAACAGAAGGAAAAGTAAGTAGGTAGGTACCTACTAATTTTTTAATTAAACGCAACGCATTAGCCTTGCTATCCAACGCGGTAATGTGGCTAGCCTTTTGGGTACGTTTCCTCAGGAATCTGATCTTAATCAGATATTCTATTTATAGGAATTCCCTGTAAATAGAGTATCTGGTTCTTTTTTCTTTTAATAGGTTAGCTGTGTATGTTTTTAAGTTATGTGTAAATATTTTTTAAAGATTTCACTTATAAGTACAATCAAGTGATTCACTTTTTGTTCCTACACATAAAATACACGTATGAACGAATCCCAGACTATTAATAAAACCTCTTTATACATAAGTACTAAAGTAAGATTAAATAAGGTCAAAGAGCGTGTCTCGCCAACGAGAAATTTAGCTTGAAAAGAAAAGAAAAACAATAGTTATTTTATTAGAGGCTTGCTATAGTAAAAAAAACCCTAAAACAAAACTGAAAACAAAAAAGTGAGTATAAACCTATCGGTCATTACTCATTAATCTCTGTGAGGCTATAGCTGGACTTGTTGACACGGGTAAACCCCGAGCCCAATAGCCTATCACTATTTACTTGTTGAACAAAAGAACGCTTAATCCCACCAAAAAGGTTAATTTGGGGTACGGACGTACAAAATAATGTTCGAATAAAAGTTTTTATTATTACCAATCCATTTTGTCCTTTTTTCGTTGTATTGACGGGTTAAGAATACTTATTAAATAGAATGTCACTACCGCATTTCCACCCGTGGGTGTTGAATAAGGGCCTAGTCTTACCTTAAGCAAACAAGAGCTCTCCGAGAAAAGGAAAATTCGAAATAAAACCCTATACCAATCAAAAATTCACTCCAGAATGTTTGGAGGAGATCCGTGCCCAGTGGTGGGACATTTGTTGGTTATAATTATGACGATGATGTCCTTTTACTCTGACACTGGTCAGTGGGCCTATCTGGTCTTTCATATTCCACTTACTCAGTTTCAATATCGGTGTCAAATTTTGAAATAGATCGTTATATTTTTAGATTTTACCACCCGTATAGTCTTCTCTTGCTATTTTATGTCCGTGATCCATAAAGTGTCCTTTATTTTTAATTAATTTAATCCAAAACAGATTTTTAATAGATAGAATTGGATAATTTCTTTGAAACTTCTACAAATTTTACTTCTGCTTCATTTCATGTATGTTCATGTAATGCATGAGAGTATATTTTGTACAGCTTCGCGCATATTTAACAATATTCCAAGAGATATTAGATTGGTTAAAGATACAACTATCTTTAAAAAGAAGCTGCATGAACTATTAATTAATAAATGTTATTATACAGTAAATGAGTATTTGACAGACAAATCTCTGCTCCACTACTCTAGTCTACCTCAGTCATGATGTGTTCAGTATTCAATAATTTTTACATTTTATTATTTTTGTGCCTATTTATAATTATTGTGACATACACTATATTTGACACTACATACTAAATTAACCTTTTATTCAAATTGTTGTAATATAATATTCACTATAAAATTTTATATATTGTATGCCCAAAGGGCGGGACATAGCTGTTCTTATAATTATCATTAAACTGTAACATCTGTATTATGTACCTACCTATGATCCACAATAAAGAATACTAACACTATCACTATTCATTGCAGTGACCAAGACAGTTAGAAAAAAAGGTTGGGATTTCTCTGGGGCTAGAATAGAATCGCAACCACATATCATATGGCTCCACTGCTAACAGTTATGTTGACTGGCCTGTTGGCCTAGTGGTTAGTGACCCTGACTGCTAAACCGGAGGTCGTGGGTTCGATCCCCACCCAGGACAAATCTTTGTGTGATGAGCATAAAAGTTTGTTCTGTGTCTGGGTGTAATTTATCTATATTATGTGTGTATTTACAAAAAAAAAATGGATTTAAGTAGTATTTCAGTTGTTTAGTACCCATACATACAAGCAGATATAATTGTTTAATTTGGGACTAGATGGCGCTGTGTAAATTTGGTAGAATATTATTATATTATTCCGTTACCACAAAAAGAATCGGCAACTACTTAACACTTATACCATACTGTCTTTTGAAGCGTATACACATAAAACTGTCATGGGTGTATAACTTACGGAAGGAAGCGATGCGTTCGACGCAACCCGGTCAAGCAGTACTACAACAACAGGGTTATAGAATCGATTAGAAATTTATTACCATTTTAGTTTTTAAATTGTAGTTATTGTGTATAGTCGACAATAAAATTGCTTTACCACCCTTAGAGTAAATACCTATTGTTTGCATATAATAAAACAGTAAGGTCTATTTTTGCTTGCAAGTGACATCAGTACAGTGATTGTCATCAATAATGAGTCTTATTGAATTTTAATTTTGTTAGTCAAAAGTGGTAAAGCAAATATTATGGTCGACTATCAAAATAGATTCAATAGTTTTGTGTATTTACAAGAAAACTTAACATAACATAGCATCATGCATTTTTCCCCGACGTGGTAGGCAGAGGTGTAGCAAAATTTTGTATAAATGAAAGACATAATTAGGGTCTGACTGCTTAAGAAAGTTATCCAAAAGACTAGCCACACTGTATGCGACATTAGCACTAGCCCTGTCCGAGTCCAGTCAAGATACACATTCAAACTTACAATAATTCGTATAGAGTTGAAAATTGCAAGGCTAGATCGTGAGTTTGTGGGGCCCTGGGCTAAAAAAAACAACAAGACTGCCATTTAAAAAAGCCGGCCAAGTGTGAGTCGGACTCGCGCACCGAAGGTTCCATACTTTTTTTATTTTATTCTTTTGCGATTGTAATGTAAAATATATATTCACAATGATGGCTGATGGCCCCTTATATCCGAGGGGCTCGGGCTGCAGTCCCTATAGTCCCTACATAGATCCGCCGCTGGAAAATTGGAATGATTTTTAACACTAATCTTGTGCAAAATTAAATATTCAATGTCAAAGTTCACAAATGTGTGTTTTATGCATTTTAGCCAAACGTACTTATAGATTTCTTAAAAAGCCAGAGTCACGGGAGAAAAGCTATTATTTATATAAATCACGCTACGCTAATAGGAGTTGAGCAGTGGCCAAACAAAGAACGACGGGAGCGAAGCCACGCGCGACATCTAGTATCAATATAAAGACTATAGAATCACCACCGTACAATGAATATGTAGGATAATTTGCATGCGCTAACAACTGCGAGCTTGAACAAAACGCAACGCTAATGTACTGAACATAATAGATCGATAATAACATAGTTTCTACTTGTAAGAAATAAAACGGATCGTGTAAAGAGAAATGGACAGTTATTTGTATGAAACGTGCTGAGTTGTATAATTCATTCTATTGTCTGATTTAAGATTTGTGGGATACGGTTGAAAATTGTGTGTTTACGTTTATTGCAAGTTGTCTTTAATTTATATTATTTTAAACTAATAATCGTATAACTAATAAACAATAATTATAATAAGGAGTATATCAATCAATAAAAACGCATTTAAATTTATTCAATAAAATATTTACACAACTTAAATATATAAGGTAAAGGCACCTATTACGGAGGTATTTCGCAACATTTGAAAGTAAGAAACAAAAATAAGCATTTCTAAGCATTTTTAAAGGTGTAAACTAATTTTATCGTCAAAAGTGGAATTTATATTTTGAATTGCTGTTGAGCATATGTTACTTTTTATGATATTTCTTATTTTAAAAAAATATTTAAATAGTCGGGTCGATTTTCCCTAATACGGAGGTAAAATTTTGGTCAGAGCCTATTGCGGCGGTAGACGGCTCCTAATACGGAGGGTCAGAAATTTTTTTTTTTTTTTTTTTTTTTTTTTTTTTTAATTTAAGTTCCGTACAAATAATATTTATTAAATGATATAAATGTTTCATTCAGTTTTCATAAAATTTACAAATATAGTATAACCGTGCATTCACACACGCGTTTTAAAAAGAGTTTCAGGTAATTAAAATAACGTTGATTTTTCTTTTTACGTTCAGTAAAATATGAGATAGTTAACCTACATAACAGATGGCATTTATATAAGTAATATCAGTGCCTCAAGCTTTTAAAATTTATATAGATTTTACATTTTGAAATTGGTACATAGTTACAAAATGATTACATTTTACAAGTTTTAGTAGGGATCCCAAAATATTTTTAGAAATAAATATAGGTAGCCTATGTTACTCGGTAAAGACGTATCTTTCAAACGGTTAAAGAATTTTTTAAATCGGTCTCGTAGTTTTGAGTTAAATTGAAAGAAACAAAAAAAAAAACAAACAAATGTTACATATTAAGTAGTAATTGCAAGTTAATAGAAAGCTTGTAAAAGTAACTTAAATTTAAAAGTTTTTATCGCTTCTGGTTTTATCAAAAAAAACATGCATAAGTATCAAATAAGAATCCACAAAAATAAATAATACTATTTATTTATTTACGAAACCCTAAAACTTGTAATTTTATGTTCCATGATGAATAGGCCCGTAATAGGAGATCATAGAACCTAACACAAGAGTTACCTGGAAATAACTACCACCGTAATAGGAAAACTACTCGTGTTTTTAATAATCCTAATTCTGACCGTTAAAAATTTCGATAAACAAAAGAGTGTAAATGCTTAATGAAAAGATAACAGTTTTTTGGTTCAGATGTGTAAAACTCAGCCAACAGTTATACAAAATAAATGATTTGTGATAAATTAAAATACACCTTCCTATTTTTACCCCTTCTAAGAAACCAACATTTTGTACTGAACAGTTTTCATATTTAACCAGATTTCTAATTAAAAACACATACCGCAGAATATGGTTTCTAATTTATGAGATTAATAATTATTTCAACTAAACTTGGAACTAAGTCAATAATTTAATAATTTGAAAGTTATAAACAATTAAACATACCCTGTACTTTTCCTATTTCGGAGTTATACCACCGAATTAGGATTAATCTATAAAATTCGTATCCTATCACGGCGGTGTTTTATTTCTTATTTTTTGGGTATAAAACAAGTTGCAAATATAAAACAAGCTATTTAAATAGTTAGTGTAGTAGTAAGAAAATGCTATAAATAACACATAAACAAACTTGAACGGCTTATTAATACGAAAAACTTAGTTTCTAAAAATTAGTGTACTTAGTTTTGTCGTTCCGCGTTTGTATGGAAACCCCTCTTACGTCGATGCCGTTACACAAACTGATTGATCTTGTTGTGTTGTCAATGTGCTATACTTGCAAACTTAAGTTATGTCATGAAGTAATAAATTTAGAATAAGTAGGTCCCGTTTTGGTGTACTTAAACTAAGAAAGACAGGAATAAAACTCGAAAATAGAAATACCACCGTAATAGGAGCCGATTTTGACTACCTCCGTAATAGGTGCCTTTACCTTACACAGCTAACCTATTTAAAGAAAAAAAGAACCAGATACTCTATTTACAGGAAATTCCTATAATAGAATATATGATTGAGATCAGATTCCTGAGGAAACGTACCCAAAAGGCTAGTCACATTACAGCGTTGATCAATAAAAATAATTAAATATTTAGTATTTTTGAAGAAGTTTGAGTTTCGATTTGAAGTATATCCCAGTTGTAAGACAACGCCTGCACCAGGAAACAGGCCCTGTGCCGCGGGGTAATATATATTATATAATTAATGGACACAAAGTACACCCAGACTCTATATCTATGGATCACACAAATATTTGTCCCATGTGGGAATCGAACCCACATCATTCAGCACGATAACGGTCACTTAAAATAATGTTCCTTTTCAAGTGTGATTCCATAGATTTGTTCTATTACTTCATTAAGAATTTTTAAAACGCTAAAAGCTTTATCACTTATTTGAGGTTTCATTACCTAATTGCTTACCGCCATCCACCACTCCAGTATAAAATAATTTTCACACTTTGGTATTGTTAATAACTTAGTTCACAGAAAACGAAACTTCTCAATGATAATTAACTCTTAGATTAACTGTCACCAATCAATTTCCCCAAAACTTCTCATAGAAACAGAACTTTCGCCAACAAATACCTTTCTAATGAAGATCAACAATAGTCACCACTCTCACGACAAAACAAACAAACAATTATTTTACAATACAAAACCATTTCGACTGCATTTACTTAAAATCACGTTTTATTTTAAATTTCTCACGATTTACTTTCGTTTGGAGGCCTAAGACACTGCGTTTTGTTGCCCATTGTCACTTCATACCGATGTTTTACGTCGATTTGTTACATTAAGAAAAAAAATCCCTACACTACATCTTCCGTTCTTCGGTAAAAAATAATAGTCTATGAGCTATTCCTAAATAAAATCTATAAGTTTGCTAAATTTCATTATGCCCAGATCCTTTCCGTCATTTTAGGTTGAGTAAGGAATATCCTCCTTGACTGGCCTGTTGGTCTAGTGGTTAGTGACCCTGACTGCTAAGCCGGAGATCGTGGACTCGATCCACCCAGGACAAATCTTTGTGTGATGAGCATAAAGGTTTGTTCTGTGTCTGGGTGTAATTTATCTATAATATATGTATGTATTTACAAAAAAAAAATGTGTTTAAGTAGTAGTATATCAGTTGTTTAGTACCCATAACACAAGCAAATATAATTGCTTACTTTGAGACTAGATGGCGCTGTGTGAATGTGGTAGAATATTATTATATTCCTCTTTATTTCAATACGTTCACAAAAATATAAAAAAATATATTATAATATTATTATTATTGTATTCATCCATATATCCATCCATCTTTAAAAGGCCCTGTTTTACCACTAGTTGATTAGAATCTTGTAATAGGCTGGTCATATCTGCAGAAGGACCGATGCGCGGTGGAGCAAGCGTGTCTGGAGTGGAGACCGCGACTCGGCAAGCGTAGAGTATGACGCCCTCCAGCTAGATGGACCGACGCCCTAAAAAGGTCGCTGGATCTGACTGGATGTGGAAGGCGGAGATCCGAGTGTTATAGCTCGTGTTAGGAGAGGCCTATGTCCAGTAGTGGACTGCAATGGGCTGACATGATGATGATAAAAGTATCTGAGATTTCAGTGACAATAATTTAATTGAAAAATATGTCAGAATTCCCCCAAAAAAGGATCAGATAAGCTATTTAGCATTTATTTGCCAATGGTGAAATAGGTCTTAAGTTTAAAAAATATTTCTAATAAATAATAAAAATAGAAAACCGCAAACTATGATACTAAATTGCGACATTGCCATTCCTCTGTATGACTTGACTTCTTAACTTCTTGACTTCTTAACTTAATGTCCTAAACAGAAATATATTTGTCAATGTAGGTAGATTAAATTTACAGATCTTGCGTTTTTTAAAAAGTGAGCGCTACATTGTACCCATTGGCATACAAATATTATTTTAAGATATAAAAAAAAGAAATTCATTAATTACAGTTAATACTACAAATGATGACAACAAACAAATAACAAACGTAAGGTTTAACTATTTAAATCTAAAAATTCAGAAATTGAATAAAAACAAATGTAAGTAAGTAAGTAAGTCGTCCCCTGGTTGGGACAGAGGGCGTCCACAGTAATCCTCCATCGCGTTCGGTCTTGGGCTTCCGTTTTATCTCACTCCAGGTCTTCCTGATATTCTTCGCCTCGTCTGCCACTGTGCGTCACCAGTTCTCTTTGGGTATCCTTTGTATGAACCCTTTTAATACATATTTTCATTCTCGTCGGTATTCCGTTTCATTGAGTGTGAACCTCATACCCAATAGTCGCGTTACCTACATAATAATTCGTAAATTATTTAAATTTGTACATAAACTGCATAAAGCGGTTGGTGCCCGACTATCAATAGAGAACAGTTACATCGATTTAATTTATTCACCTCGTAAATTATGTGGAGCCATGCGTATTTAAAATATAGGTAACTAACTGTTTTTGTACGGTATTTATAGAAACACATAAGACAATCGTGGTTAATAATATTAATATTTATGCACTGTACATTATTGATATGGTAATGCTGTAATTCGGATGTTTTGTAGATCTGACTGGCCTGTTGGTCTAGTGGTTAGTGACCCTGACTGCTAAGCAGGAGGTCGTGGGTTCGATCCCCACCCAGGACAAATCTTTGTGTGATGAGCATAAAGGTTTGTTCTGTGTCTGGGTGTAATTTATCTATAATATGTATGTATTTACAAAAAAAAAATGTATTTATGTAGTATATCAGTTGTTTAGTACCCATAACACAAGCAAATATAAGTGCTTAATTTGGGACTAGATGGCGCTGTGTGAATGTGGTAGAATATTATTATTATTATATATTATATTATTATCTTTACAAGAATACTGAATACGAAGTTTTATTTTAGTCATAGTTACGTGTATAATCTGCATTAAATTTCATTAGAGTCAAATACATGATACTTATAAACGTCATACAAAGCCAAAAAAAGGTGTCAGCAAATTTACCTAAAGCCAATTCACTGACAAGGTTGAGCTTTGAAAAGAACTTGGCAAGAAACTCAGGCCACTTTTTTAATCACCAAAGTAGTTACAATTTCAATTGCTTACAGTTAGAAATAGCGCAGCATTTTTAACACCTCTAGGGTTAATATAATTAAATAATAATAATAATATTATTATTATTGGCGCAACAAATAATAATAATATTATTATTATTTGTTGCGCCGCCCGCATACAACAATAATGCAATCCCCGCATCCAATAATATTGTTGGATGCGGGCGGCACAAAATCGCTCGCTGTGGCGGAAATTAGGTGAGGCTTAGGTATGTCGAGCAGTGGACGTCATTTGGGTTGATATGATGATGATATACTTGGGACATTTTTACATAGCGCCTTCTGGCTCAAAGTAAACTAATTTATGCTTGTGTAGGGTCTATTATATAACGGATAAAGATATATATTTATGTGTTTAAAGACATACTTACATAATTATGTGAACTTCCCACAGCGGTGTATTCTGAGCCCTATGACATGTAATTTGTCAAAAGTTTAAAGAGCTATCATCAAGGCAGGCAGCAGCTTGGTTATCCCGTGACATTGCCAACGAGCGGCGGTAACCAATTACCATCAGGTTAGCCGCTAGCTAGTTTAACACTTTAGCTAAACGAAATGAAATGAAATCTCGTTTATTCATCTAAATTACAAGGTAACACTTATGAAAGTCACAAGAATTTAACAGGTTATCCGAAAAGTAGTGTCAGCAAATTTGCCTACGACCAGTTCGCTGACGGGGTGGAGCTATGAGAAGAACTGGCAAGAAACTCACGCCACTCTTTTTTAAAAAAAAATTGATAGTTACAATCTTTTGTAATTTACAATTTGAGTAGCGTGTAAAGTGATGCAGCAGAGCACCACACCGTTAGATTAAAGAGTTAAAATGAATGTTTACAAAATAAATAATAAACAAAAAATAAAAAGTTAGGCTAATAAAAACAAAATAACATCCACCTGCCTAACTAATACTATGTTACACATAGAAAGATCGGAATGTACAGAACGTAGTGTAACGGTTTCAAACACCGATAGCTTTAATTGATGAAGCGATGAATTTTATTGCTCGTTGATTTAATAAACACCAGATAAAGTAATTATAACACCTTTAACTGTATAATTGTGTTACTGTTCTTTTAATATAAACTATATAGTGAACGGCCCCTGATTCTAAATTGTCGGAAAAATTTCGGCCGTAAATGTTAGTTTCTTTAAATTTATTAAGTACTTGACTGGCTGTTGGTCTAGTGGTTAGTGACCCTGACTGCTAAACCGGAGGTCGTGGGTTCGATCCCCACCCAGGACAAATCTTTGTGTGATGAGCAGAGCATAAAGGTTTGTTCTGTGTCTGGTTGTAATTTATCTATAATATGTATGTATTTACAAAAAAAAATGTATTTAAGTAGTATATCAGTTGTTTAGTACCCATAATACAACCAAATATAATTGCTTAATTTGGGACTAGATGGCGCTGTGTTAATGTGGTAGAATATTATATTACTTATTCCGTATAGTGACGGATTAAGAATACATAATGTCACTACCCCATCTCAACTCGTGGGTGTCGTAAAAGGCGACTAAGGGAGTAACCATATGCAGACAAGGCCACTGCGAGAAAATGAAAATTCGAAACAAACTCTATATCAATCCCTCTGGCCAGCATGATAAAGTAGGCCAATTTCCACATTATTTGGACCGGAGACCCGGGCCCATATATGCCATATATTCATAAATGAAATGATGAAGTACCTAACCGAAAACCAAAATTTCACTCAAAAATAAAATACACCTAAAACTCAAAAGAAAGTTAAACAAAATTAAATGAAGCGTACCAAATAAGTACTTTCAGCGCTAGTCTTAGCTATGCCTGCCAGTGATCGAGGTCGGGAACTTTGCCAAAACACACCGACATTACTCAGATTGCACGATGCAGTTGAGTCTTAACTGTATGTACTCGTACTGCAGGTAAAATACGGCTTTGCTTTACGCCTATTACATCTTTTTTTTAAAAGATAACTTCACTGATCTGCCCCTCTAGACAAGTAGCACGCGCTAAAATCCATTTTTACCCGACTGCAAAAAAGGAGGGTAATGTTTTTCGCGCGTATGTATATAATTATGTATGTAGGTAGGTATGTATGTATGTATGTGGGCATTTCTGTTCCATTTTGACCTTCTGTAGCCTAAACGGCTTGGCTCATTTTAAAGTGTGATGTGTCATTAGATTTGTATTTTTCCCCCGAGTGTTATAGGCTATATGACGTCAACAAAAAACCAATATGGCGGCCGTAAACTATCAAAACAGACGTTTTTTTAGTGCTATCGCAATATGGGTATCATATGAAAGCTAATTAATAGCCTAATTCAATTATATATGCACTAACTATTGCCCGCGGCTCCACTTGTCTCTTGTCTCTGGTGTTTTCTAAACGACTTGTCACTTTAATTCATTTGAACACATCTCTGACATAAGCTATCGAAGCTATCACGTGATCAATGTACTAATTTGACATGTCGATAGAATAGATAGATCTAATCGATTGCCACTTGTCTAGAAAGGCTTATTTGATACTCGGGTCGGATAGAAACTGTATTAGAATGTAGGAGAATAAGTTTTTATATAATAACACGGGTCACTCAAGTCGGGAATGCCGACCCAGTTTTGGTATATGGAAACAGATATAGGTACAACCAAGAACTCGAAACCTGTCTACATCTCACTTTAGTTTATTAATATTAGAATTAGTTGATTTTCCTTGCTTAGCTATAAATTAATAATAACATGAGTTGCTTCTGACTCTTACACTTCTTACATGAGCTTGTGTTATGAGAAAATCAGTGCTCCTCGATCTGACTACGTAATTATTAGTATTCACATTAATTAGGATTAGGTTAGGTTTAAAGATACTTTCTCAAAAGAACTACAGTTCGCTTAGATGAGATTTACATTATATTTACTTAAGTAAATTTAACAAATTTTGGCATGCATTAGACATATAAAGGTATTAAACTTAGTTACTAACAATACATAACTGTGTAAGTAGGTAGGTAGGTATTACAAATCTTTAAATGAAAATTATATTCCAGGATTAATTAATGTAGATAATCTAATAATAAGTATTGGGCTGATCAGTATCAGCCCAATACCTAACTTATATTAGCAAAGTAATTATTCTGAGCTAGTTGTACTTTGTTTCTGTTAATTGTCTGTTTGTATTGTAAGTATTTCAGCGACACAGGATAAGTCCTGTGTGGCCATAAGCGTTAAAATTTAGTAAAAATTAAAAAAGATTGTGATTGATATTATGCCCGTCCGTGTAGTCATGGATAAAAATAGATAATGTCAATATCCCATCTCAACCAGGGAGTGTCTTAAAAGGCGAGGGAATAACCGTATGTAGACAAAAGCACTGCGAGAAAAGAAAAATACGAAACAAACCCTCTACCAACCCGTCTGGCCAGCGTGGAATAGTAGGCTAAATTCCCTCCACATTCTTTGGAGGAGACCTGTGCCCAGCAGTGGGTCGTTTATAAGTTGAAATGATGATGATGATGATGATGCTGTACTATGTAATCTAAAAGACAGAGTAATTTAGCTATTTTTAAATTAATTGAATTGGTTTCAAATGTTATTGTCTAATCCAATCCAGGCCACAGTATAAGTCAAATGTTGCGATTCCGAGCAAGCCATCTATATCTAAACTGACTAAAAAACAACAATTTATCTAAAACACGCTTTAGGCATTAACTTTGCGAATGGGCCATTTAATATATTCCTCTGGGCCCTATTTATGGCCCAGGGTATACGAGCTACGTATATTATTGGGCCGCCAGACCGTTTCGCCCCCGCTAATTTCAACGCGGACATGCTAATACCATTCAATGAACAATTTATAGTGCATTGTTGTGTAAAGATTTACGCCCCCCATTGTACAGAGGATGCTGTATTAATTTATCAGTATAATACTAAATAAACAATCTAATTTGGACTTTATTTTCGGTAAACTAAGTTAGAATTTTGGTAGATAAATTGGAGTGAGTTATGATGTTTGCAATGATCAAAGTTATTCTTACAGATTTTCAATAATACGTTTTGTCACGTTAGAAATAGGTGAAACTTGATACAATCAATTTAATATATTATAAAAAACAGTGGATATGAATTTATATGCAAAATGTCTCAAGTAGAACAAAAATAAATATTTGGGACATTTTTTTTACACAGCGCCATCTAGCCCATAGTAAGCTAATATAAGCTTGTGTTATGGGATCTGGATAACTGATAAACATACAAACATATTTCTTAATAAATACTTATTATACATAGAAAACAACCAACTCTAAAACAAACATTTGCAGGTCATACAAAAATTTGGTCCGACCTGGCAATCGAACTCGAGACCTCTTGCGCAATAGTCGTATACACATCCTACTGCGCCACTGAGGCAGTTAAAAATTGTATGAGTTTTCTTCAAATTATCGTAACTATGTTAGCGAAGTCTTGGTGGTAATAAGCGTTAAAAATGGCGTTATTCTTGACCCCTACTACATAAAACAAAACAGCTAGCTTTTACTAAAAAAATAATCTACACTATTTTTTTTAGTATTGGATAATATCACTCTACGGCCAATTAGAGCTGAGCAGTGGGCATATAGAACGACGGGAGCGAAGCCCCGCGGGATTCTAGTATTAAATAAACTTAGTTGGCAATCTTTTAGACTTTAAAGTAAATATTACGGTGAATTTTCTTACGGAAAACACTAAGTTTACAGTGAAAAGAGAAATAAAATACCTTTCCGTAAAATATCAACATTAAATGACTGGCCATTGGCCATCCTTCCTTCCTTTGAAAAGTAGGAAGACAAACAAATCTTGGCAAGTTTGTTTGAAACTGACCAATGAATGCGACAAGAAATGCATTACGTACTCGTAAGTAATAATAATAATAATATTCTACCACATTCACACAGCGCCATCTAGTCCCAAAATAAGCAATTATATTTGCTTGTGTTATGGGTACTAAACAACTGATATACTACTTAAATATGATCGAACCCACGACCTCCGGCTTAGCAGTCAGGGTCACTAACCACTAGACCAACAGGCCAGTCAAAGCCAGTAAGTAACGTTTAACAACTTTTTATGAATGTATATGATACGGGTTCTTTTGTGAAATGCTCACTTTCTTAGATACATTAAAGCCTCAGCCGAATGAGGCCCACTGCTGGACATAGGTCTCACGTAATAACCGCTACAGCGAGCGGTTTTGAGCCGTCTGCAACAAACGGCCACCAGCAACCATCAGGTCGTCGGTTATAATATAATAATATTATTTTACAAATATTTTTTTATATTAATATATAGGTACATAGGTATATATTTTTTTACATGGAGAAGGCCTTTGTCCAGCAGTGGACTAAAATAATCTGGCAGTAACAGTGGCATTAAATTTTGGAATCTTGTCAATTTAATTGGGTACGCCAACTGGCAGATTATAGGAGATCAATATTGTAACTGTGCTTTTTTTAAAGATTTTTTTGTACCCAATTTCACACAATAAATGATTTAATTTGATTAATTGGTCCACGGACCGTGTTACCAATAAATAAATATGTATCAGCCCGGAATCTGAAATTGTGACTGATTAATAGGAATATGGCGTAAGAAATAGTCATTACAATACCTACTCCTCAATAAATTTAAAATCATCATTTCAACCCATAAACGTCCCACTACTGGGCACGGGTCTCCTCCAAAGAATGTGGAGGGAATTCAGCCTACTATATCACACTGACCAGATGGGTTGGTATAGAGGTTGTTTTGAATTTTCGTTTTTTGCAGTGCTCTTGTCTGCATCAGGGAACCTTTCCCTTAGTCGCTTTTATTAGACCTACGGGTTGAGATGGGGTAGTGACATTATGTAATATTAATCTGTCACTACACGGCAATTTAAAATAGCAACTATTAACTATCAAAGTATCACTTAACTATAAAATAATATAATAGTAAAGTTAAACTCAATACAACCTATTGGTCTGCTTATCCGTTTACTAGAGCCGATTAACAGCTTGTGCACTTTCTAAGAAACCAGTCGTGGTCAGCTATCCAATGCACTTTCGCCGAGCTTGCCTATATGACGATATATGGAAAACGCATAATTACGTGCTCGAACCTTAAACGCTTTCTGTGAAATTCCATGTCTAATGAAATGCAGTGCAGACCGAACTTGCTTGCCAAAGATGTTTCTAACGCTTGCTTTAAAAACACTCAATGAAATAGCAAAATTCATACTAATATTATAAAGCTGAAGAATTTTTTAGGTTCAATATGCTAGGAACTCAAGACTACTACTAGTCCAATTAGAAAAATTCTTTTAGTAATAGATAGCCCATTTATCGAGGAAGATTATAGGCTATATAACATCACGCTACGGCCAATAGGAGCCGAGCAGTGGCCAAATAAAGAACGACGGGAGTAAAGCTCCGCGCGACTTCAAGTCTACATTAATTTTCGCAATATTTCATTTTTAGGGTTCCGTAGTTCTGACTAGGTAGTTATAATTTCGTTATGTCCGTCTGTGTGTATATCAATTACATCGACAGTGGTAAAACAAAATGTTGTAAAATATTTTTTTTAGGGTAGCTCCCATACATGTGAAGTTGGGATGAATTTTTTTTTAGTCGTCTACCCCATCGTGTGGGGGGTTACTAGCATTATTTTTCGATTTAATGGTCCATTTACGAAATATTAAACTTTAAAGGGCAAATTTTTGTTCCAGTAGGCAACCCCCTCCCTCTAAAAGCTAAACTGCTGGCTTGACAAATCTGGAAAAATTTATGATGATAGTGCATTTCATGAACTTTAAATGAAAATTATAGCGATAACTTTATTAGTTTAGCAGTAATAGTCGTTGAACTTGGGTGTTGGATAATTTTGTACCAAAAACAAAATCCTTAGCATTAATCCTTTATAGTGACTAAGATAAAGTAGTTGCTTGTTTATAACGGGTAAAGACTTACATTTAAAAACAAAATAATATAACGGGCTACTACGGAACCCTACACTGTGCGTGGCCCGACACGCACTTGGCCAGTTTTTTTATTAAAACGAACACTACCCATCTTCCGTTACATTAAATGAAAATAAAAGCAGCATGTTGATATATTATTAAAAAGCAAACATTGAACGAATGAATATAATTTAAAAATGAATACTGCATCAATACCGGTCACAAAAAGTCCATTCCATTATTTTACTGACATAATTAATGTGGCTACAAATGCGTTACGTGGACTTGTTGGAAACAGTGGGATTACCATGAAACAATATAAAAACATTTATAGGTACACTAGCTTCTATGATGGATTGAGAATACATAATTATGTCTAACAGTGGACAGCCTATTTCCGAGCGCGGCGAGACTGTATCGAGACATTTGGGTTATCATCTTATCTTTACACAGCGCCATCTAGATGAAAGTAAATATAAGCTAATATAAGCTTGTGCTATGGAATCTAGATAACGACGCAAACGAACGTGAAATTATGCAGCCATGTTACTTTGACAGTCGCTAGCATAGATGATACACCATACACCCGAGAGTGGATGGCGATGAAAAGAGGCCGGTATCCCGTTTACACTGAGATTATACTAATCATCAGCATCATAATATCTAATATATCTATCATATAATTACATATTAAACATAGTAAAACACCTAAACTTCAAAGCAAAAAATTGCAGTTAATACACATTATTTTTTCCGACTAGGGGATTGAACCCGAGACCTCGGGCAATGGGTGATGTGATTATTATTGTAGTATTCTTACGAAAAGCAGCTTACACACCTCCTTAGTGCTGACGTCTCTTTAAAAACGAGATAAAAGATCTTGTGTTGAATAATATAACCAACAAAAAAATCAAATTACAAAACCGTTATAACTTGAGCTACTGCATTCATGTGCGTTCTGTGGTATAAAGTAATAAAAATCCAGATTATACTACCTCGTAGATAAAATCCACTTTATTACAATCCCGTGTACAAAATAACTGCTTCCTAGTTATAAACTTTTTTCATAAAGCTTGTTTGTTAGTTTGTTATGAAATTCTTATAAATAACAACATCTTTTAAGGAAAATTTAATCATTATAAACTGGTTTATACCCGTCTCTTCGCATGTGTGTGTCAATATATATGTCAATATGAAGCTGACGGGTTTTTCCAGGTCATACCTACATATAGATCCATGACCTGGACCTATGACAAAGAATAGTCTTTGTCGAATTTTATTAATATCCGTATTTAAACCTTTAGGTTTAGCCTGCATTTATATCTACAGATATTGAGCGTGTTAGACACATGCCGTGTCAGACACGTGACGTGTCGGACAATCATCATCATTATCATCATTTCAATCCATAAACGTTCCACTGTTGGGCACGGAATGAAATTAAATTAAATGATATCTCGTTTATTTATCTAGGTTACAAAGTAACATATATATATATTAAGTCACAAGATAAGAATGTAACAGGTTATCCGAAAAGTAGTTACAGCAAATTTCCTACGACCAGTTCGCTGAGGGGGTGGAGCTATGAAAAGAACTGGCAAGAAACTCACGTCACTCTTTTTCAAAAAAATGGATAGCGATGATACGGGTCTCATCCAAAGAATATGGAGGGAATTTAGCTGGCTAGACGGGTTGGTATAGGGTTTGTTTCGAATTTTTCTTTTCTTGCAGTACTCTTGTCTGCTTAAGATACTCCCTTAGTCGCCTTTTACGACACCCACGAGTTGAAATGGGGTAGTAACATCATATATTCTTAATCTGTCTCTACATGGATAATATATAATCTATCACATGCCTAAAAAATCATTAGGTACCTAAAGTTACCAAATATACACAACCTTCTAACTGTTGCACGGGGCTTCGCTCCCGTCGTTCTTTATTTGACCACTGCTCAATCCCTATAGGCCGTAGCGTGATGTTATTTAGCTTATAGCCTTCCTCTATAAATAGGCTATCTAGTACTAAAAGAAGTTTTAAAATCGGACTATTAATTCCTGAGATTTCAGCATTCAATCAAACAAACTTAAAATCTCTTTTGCTTTATAATATTAGAATAGATAATAATATATATATAATATAATTCTATACGTCCACATTGTTACCAAGATTAAAAAGATTCGACGAAAAGGAAAACAGAGCAATATGTTTTTGTTGGAGGCTCAAATTATTTGTTTCTCTTTTATGTATAACAACATAAATATGATTAATGAAATGGGACCCAAGCGTGGGCAAACTCTCATTTGTCAGCTGGTTTTTCATTTCGACTGTTTGATGTCATTTCTGGTCTGTAGCGTGTTAAACAGTGTAATGGCGCAGAATAATGATCACTACCATTGTATCACAATATTTTGTTCCCATTTTCACAAATAAATAAATAAATTTGAATTATTTTCTGTGATATTAGCCTGGATTTAACCCAAGCTAATAAAATTGGTAACGATCCGTGTAGTGACGGTTTTTTTCATCATCATTCATCATCATCAACCCATTAATGTCCCACTGCTGGGATCGGGTCTCCGCTCCTCTATCTATAGATAGAGGAGAGTAGACCCGAGCTGAGAATTCCCTCCACATTCTTTGGAGGAGACCCGTGCCAAGCAGTGGGACGTTATATGACTGGCCTGTTGGTCTAGTGGTTAGTGACCTTGACTGCTAAAACCGGAGGTCGTGGGTTCGATCCCCACCCAGGACAAATCTTTGTGTGATGAGCATAAAGGTTTGTTCTATGTCTGGGTGTAATTTATCTATATATGTATGTACAAAAAAAAATGTATTTAAGTAGTATATCAGTTGTTTAGTACCTACCTATAACACAAGCAAATATAATTGCTTAATATTTGGGACTAGATGGCGCTGTGTAAATGTGGTAGAATATTATTATTATATAGCCTCTTCACCTGGTTTTAGTCGTAACGGATGAACGAAAAAGTTTTTATTTGGAGATCGGTGTGTACTAATAAAGCTGAAGAGCGTGTTTGTTCGTTTGATTGGAAAAATCTATGTATAGCTAGATATATAGCCTATAGCATTCCTTGATAAATGGGCTATCCAACACTAAAATATTTTTTCTAATCAGTTCAGTAGATCCCGAGATTTCCCCCTACAACGTCATAAATTCACAAATCTTATCTATTTATTAAAATTTATTGATTTTGAACGGGAATTCACGCGATTATTATTAAGATATTTACATACCTTATGGTGCTTGACATTTCGACCAGCTTAAACAATAAATAATAATATTATCATGCAACGCGAAAGTTTAAAAGTAAATATTTGATAAAATATTAGTATAGATAATAGTAATAAGGATATTACAATAGTAATTAGCGTCTTGAATTGCACCGGTTGATAATAAAAACGTACGGAGATCGTTAACGACCACCGGCGGCATCGTGTAAACATCCTATGTTTATCGGAAATGAGTAAAGTCTGGAGTACTGTCGGTGGAGTACTGTCGGTGGAGTACTGTCGGTGGAGTACTGTCGGTCTGGAGTACATAAAAAATTAATTATAATTAAAATTATAATAGTATACTCCGTTTGCTATAATATAACATATTTCACTTGGAATGTATTTTTTTAGAATTCTACTTCATCATCATCATCATCATATCAGCCCAATGACGTCCACTGCTGAACATAGGCCTCACCTAATTTCCGCCACAGAAATTATACAATTCTACTTAATACTATAAAATTATATCGCGACTTCTTCTTATATTTTCCAAAATAAAAGAAGCCTAAATTACTATCTAAGTACCTACTATCCGCCAGTAAAAGTCTCGTCGAAATCAGTTCAGGCGTTTGGGAGTTTACCTCAAACAAAAAGGTAGACAGACAGACAGACGGACGGACTGACGAACGAGACAAACATTTTAAAAAGTGTGTTTTTGTTATACCTACCTGACGTACATTTTTTTCTGATTTATCAATAATAATGTAATTAAGACAATGTTTTTATGCTTAAAACCTTTGTGAAAGTGTAACTTCTCTAATTCCAGGACCACGGATCAACTTTCTCCCAAGAAATGAAGTGATACCCTCTGCACGATGGGTAGTGGTATGAGTATATCTGCAAGTCGGAAATGGTCAGGACGTAAACGGGAGCCACCTCCTCATGCCGAGTCTTCGAGAGTGCTGTTCCTTCTGTACCTCATACACAGAACCTGGAATGTGTTGCTTGATCATGTTGATACGAAAAGTGCCAGGTACGTTAATTTTGTACTCAAAACTAGTAAACCAAGCACGTACTTATTTAGCTCCTATAGTTAAGACTAGGAGAACACTACGATAACAAATCGATGCGAATAATTATCGCAAATCTGTAAACAATAGATATATACTAAAATCCGCGCAAATAAATATTTTACGATTTAAAACCTATATACGAAATCTTACGTATATTTTGTACCCTGAAACGATTTTTTCCTTCAGAGTTTTTATTTCGCCAATATAAAATTGCAACGAAAACATTCGTATTGCGTGCTTAGCCTAATTCTCGATATGAAGATGTACCTACTGATTTTTTTGTTAACGTGACGTTTTTAGTTGGACATCACTATAATTACGATCTAGTCTATACACAGACTAATAAGTAATTTTAATTTGACTTAATTTAATACGTAAACTAAACTAAGATTGTGTCCAATATCACTAATCTTATAGTCTCTATTAATATGAAGACACTTTGTTCTTGTGTTCTTACGTAGGTACACTACATTATTACGATTGTAGCACTCACTAATATATACCTACCTACTACTACAAGATGTACCTACTGATGGTAATATTATTTATCAAAAGGAACACCTTAGAAAACTTATTCACCAAAAATCTCATTATTTATTTTTAATATTTAATCTTCAGGGCGAATGTTACGAATTTGCCCTGAAGTTACTTACGGAACTGATTGCCGGTCGGCAGTCCCAACTTCCTTTCGCAAGTGACCCGTAATTTAATATAAATTTAAAATTAAAAATTTAATTTAAAATTAAATTAAATTTAAATTTAAAAATTTAATATAAATTCGAAATCTGACGTTATGTAGTTTTAATAATAAATTTATTGCCGGAAAGATCTCGACGGGAACTTCGCACGGTCAAGCGCAGTGTAGGATGTTTAGCTGTATCTTGGTGTAGCTTGTGACAGAACGACGCGCGACATCTGTTATGTCAGCTAGTTACTTAGTTACTCTTAAATGTTTTCATTAAACAATTCCAGATGGCGTGGCTCCCACACAGTGCCTAGTTCAGGCGAAGGTCTAGCACACAGGTTCGACTCTGTCAGCCTAGCGGAGTCTGACACCGGATCCTGTTACACCGACTGCAACTGCAGTTACTGTCAGCTGAGGGAATGCGCCCATGATTGTATCAGGTTAGTACTACAATTGGCAAAAGATACTAAAGAAAATATTTATGTAATAATATAGTATAGTTCAAACTTAAAGTTGAAAGTTCAAACTTTCAACTTCAAGTTTGAATGAAGAACATTTATATGGATTAGATCTGACTGTTGCAGTGGTAACTGCAGCGTAAGAGGACCCTAGTTCGATTCCCGGATCCTGTCACAAAATCGGTATTGAATTTTTTTTCTTGAAATTCCTGCCAAACAGCCGCTGCAGAACCCTGAACAGAGAAACGTGTTACGATATCATGTATATTTTACTAAAATATTTTTGTACCCTCGGGCTTAGAAATGAATTTAAATATTTTGCTTTTTTTATTATCAATCCTTTTTTCTTTTTTTTCAGGTAAGATCTTCAATTTGCCTTTCAACAATTCACTATACGGACAATTATTGTCCGTATAGTGACGGATTAAGAATACATAATGTTACTATCCCATTTCAATCCTTGGGTGTCGTAAAAGGCGAATAAGGGAGTAAATATACGCACAGAAGAGCACTGCGAGAAAAGGAAAATTCGAAACAAACCGTATACCAACCCGTCTAGCCAGCGTGGTATAGTAGTCTAAATTCCCTCCACACTATTTGGAGGAGACAGGTGTGTAAGTCGTGGAAATTGGTGATGGCTGAGTGAAAAATTACTTTTAAATAAGTACCTAGGTAATTTCTTCTTTTTTGTTTCTAAATCTAAAGAAAAAAGTACAGTAAATTCGTTCTTCATTCTCAAATTTTAAACGAGACTAAATCTAACAAAGAAATTAAACTGTATTACGTAAAGAAAGTCTTTGTGTAAAGCTACAATAGTCCGTTCATCTACAATCCCGGGCTCTACCTCTTTTTATCCGGTAGAGTCTGTGATAGAGTCTAGTAAAGCTCACATTAGAAACATTACACCATGTGCTTCTGCTAAAGGAAAAACTTATTTACGTTTTGTTGAGAAAAAAGTTTTGGGGTGTGGTAGAGTTTAATTATATTAAACAATGATATTGTATGTTAAAAAAGGTGTAGATAGGTTATAAGGGCTCGAAAAATGGCACACTAAAAATAGTCTTATTAGCAAACTTCATCTCAATGTCCCGTTGACGGCGAAGGTATTTTGACATTGCATTATTACGATATCTATGTGTGCGTTTGTGTGCCATTTCCAAAGATCGAACGCTATGTAGGTAACTTATCTACACATTTTTAACATAGAATATTATTGATATTAAATTATTATATATTTATCTTAATGTTTAGGGATAGAGTCTATTTTCTTCTTCAGTATTGGTATATAAAGCATTTGAAATCGATACTATTTTGATAAAGTGTACAAGTAATAATATAATTATGAGTTAATTTCGGCTACAACTGATAAAACAAAAAATATAGTTTCAAGCCTTTTTCCCGAAGGGGTAGTCGGAGGAATATCAAACCCACAGTCCACAAGCTATTTTAGCTCCCATGTAAAAGGGGGCAAGTTTATTGCCATCAACTGGGCACAATTTTTATCATGTTTTTGTTTTATTTGACATTTGCATACCAGCATGAATTCCGGAGAAGTATCAACTGCCCTCCCACAGAATATCAAGGCCAAGAAGCAATAACTGTGACGTTTTGTCTGGTGAGGAATTCGTTCTCCCAATCCCCTCTGCTTTCTTTTTCCTTATCGGTAGACAGCAGCTTCCTTGCGTTTTCTTTGCAATGAAAGAAACAAAGATTTTTATTGGTAAGCATACAACATTTTTTTAAAATACACAGCACCAAAATAAAAAATATTACAGACTATAAAAGTAAAACTAATAATAAAGTATGTGGTAGTGAGAAACCAACTATTTAAATTGGCAACATTTAAGTGTCACATTACAATATGACAGCTGTCACGTGGTGACACGCCTTACGTCAACAAATTGTTAAAAAACACACTCATGTCTATGGGCGGCGGTTACCACTTACACTACACAAATCTAACACAATTGTAAGCAGGTGTTCTCATTCAACAGCTGTGATTGGCTTACTAAGTCAATCACGCCATATTGCCAGCCTGTGGTTGGTCCATTGGTTTGCTATCAACGTGTCTAACTAGTAGAATCGACCACCTGCTTCACCGCATGCTCGTCTACAACGTCGGGCAATTTAAAAAATGTCCAGACCTAATAGACTCGCCCTCATTAACCTAACAAAGCTAGCTAACGTGAAATCAACTCAGTACCCCTCAAAAACCCTTAATATACACCAGTCACAGACAAAGGCTTTCAATGTTAACATTTCTCTTTTCGAAGGTAACCTACTGGTATAAAGTGGGCTTACAAAGCCCGCTGTAATTGGGACTGCACCTCTAACACACGAAACAATTAAATTCCTCCCTGAAAGCTTGCTACTGGCCACTGCAGTACTTATGTTGGCTATATATTTTGAATTGGTTTCTTTTAGGTTCGTTTCTAGGTTTAATTGGTTTCAGTGTGATCAGCTGGTTTTGGAATCTATGTAAACATAGTAGTATCATCATAATCGTCTCACTACAAGTGACAAAAGTCCCACTGTTGGGCACGGACCTTGTCCAAAGATAGTGGAGGGAATTTAGCCTACTATACCACGCTGGCCAGGTAGATTGATAAAGGGTTTTGTTTCGAATTTTCCTTCTCTGGTAGTACTCTTGCTTAAGGTGACTCCCTTAGTGGCTTAGCCGACATCTCGCCCTCTTGAAAACTGGACCGCAGGCGAGTTGTACCCTCTTGCCAGATGCTAAGACCACACTCGCCCCAATACAATTTTACAAGTGGGCCAGTTATACCTCTGAATATCTACTAGGAGTCAAGTGGCCCATTGAAGTAGTTGTCAAAAATTTCACTGTTCAAAATCGTCAAGGGTCCAAATAACTTAGTTTTTTATTCACAGATTTGAACAAAAACATATGTATGATATACTATTCTCAATATACTAGACATATCTAAGTAAATAAATTCGATTTACCTACGAATAATATGAAGGATTATGATTACAAGTATATAATATGATACGAATGTTGTGTATATAATTATTTAATAAAGGTATAAATGAAAAAGTCAGGTATTTGCTATTTTTTTCAACACAATGACCTACAGTGATTTTGTTATCAGTCAATTACGATGCTTCTTATTCTTTTCTGAGACCACATACTGTCTTTTGTTTTTGCACTAATCAATCCTTTTTTCTTATGTAACCCAAAGTGGCCCTAGTAACCTACCTACTACCCCTAGTAACCTTCCATTCCAAGATTCAACGGCGTTATTAGTTTTATGTGTCATATCAAAAAAATGCCACTTATCATGAAGATACCCCTACTTTAATAGCCATGTTTTTTTAAAATAAGCATTGAAAAGTAATGTTTTGTCATCTTCAATAGATTCCTCTTGAAGATGATCCTCTTGATTTTTTCAAATTGCCAACTTTCAAGTGGAATCTATTGAAGATGACAAAATATTACTTTTCAATGCTTATTTTGAAAAAACATGGCTCTTAAAAAAGGGGTATCTTCATGATAAGTGGCATTTTTTTGATATGACACAAAACTAATAACGCCGTTGAATCTTGGAATGGAAGGTTAAATAAAAAAAATGCAACCAAAACCACCCCTTGCGACGTTATTATTCCATTTACAAAAAGATTCCATGTACTACTTTGGGTTACATAAGAAAAAAGGATTGATTAGTGCAAAAACAAAAGACAGTATGTGGTCTCAGAAAAGAATAAGAAGCATCGTAATTGACTGATAACAAAATCACTGTAGGTCATTGTGTTGAAAAAATAGCAAATACCTGACTTTTTCATTTATACCTTTATTAAATAATTATATACACAACATTCGTATCATATTATATACTTGTAATCATAATCCTTCATATTATTCGTAGGTAAATCGAATTTATTTACTTAGATATGTCTATTATATTGGGAATAGTATATCATACATATGTTTTTGTTCAAATCTGTGAATAAAAAACTAAGTTATTTGGACCCTTGACGATTTTGAACAGTGAAATTTTTGACAACTACTTCAATGGGCCACTTGACTCCTAGTAGATATTCAGAGGTATAACTGGCCCACTTGTAAAATTGTATTGGGGCGAGTGTGGTCTTAGCATCTGGCAAGAGGGTACAACTCGCCTGCGGTCCAGTTTTCAAGAGGGCGAGATGTCGCCTAAGCCCCCTTAGTCGCCTTTTACGACATCCATAGGTTGAAATGGGGTTGTGACATTATGTATTCTAAATTCATCACTACACGGACCACAGAACAATCAAAAACCTATCTCTGTTCTGTGACACCGACACTATAGTAGTATAATATGTGTGTAGTTCTTTTTATCACACAATTCTCAGAATCAGCACGAAGTTTGGAAATAATACATGCACAGTTATTGACAATAAGTTCTGTCTAAAAAGACATGACACTTTGTTTTATTTTGTTTAAAATATAGCAACCTATTAATGTCCCATTGCTGGGCACGGATCTCTTATTCTCTATTTAGAGAACTAAGAAAGTTAAGGCTATAATTCGCACAGACTGGCTTAATGCGGGTGGCTGGATCTGACATACCTTAAGAATTACTTCGGGTAGTATTAGGGTATGTCAGTGTGTTTTCTCACGATGTTTTCCTTCACCGTTAGCAGATGGTCTTAATATAAGAGAATCAAACAAGTCTAACAAGTCAAAGAACAATATGAGACCCACTGTGCATATGCAGCCCATTAACATCATATCAAATCTGACTATGGCAAGAATGTCGTATGTAGAAGCGTTGCCAGGTAAATATCTACCTTGCGATCATGCAATGTCTCTAACTGAGAGATTAAAAGTAAATAGTGCCTAAATAAAGACCAAAATATCCTTGGAAAGCCTTCCGTTTAATTTAATTATAGAAAAGTAAAACAACAAAATTTAGGTACTCGCATTATTATAGTATGTTCATGCTTTCAAACTGCTAAACCAAACAAACAGTACAAACACACCTAAAAGGTATACCTTTTTGCCTTCCATCAAAAACACTTTAAGACAAACATATTTTATGTCTTAAAATAAAACATCGTAATCCTCAAAGAGCTTAAAATATGTTCTGTGACGAATGATATAAATTGGAAATGTCACAAAATGTCACAGTAAATTTGGTCCTAATTTGAAAAGAAAACAGCTTCTTTCTCAGATTACAAAACAAGGTATCGAGTGCATGAATCGAAATGGAAATTTAAATTATAAGTAGTTATCCGTGCTTTTTGATCAGTATTACCAAAATGTGCAGAAAATTTGAAATATTTGACGTTTCATCATCTCAACCTATAAACGTCCCAGCTAGGCACGGATCTCCTCCAAAAAATGTGGAGGGAATTTAACCTACTATACCACGCTGGCCAGACGGGTTGGTATAGCGTTTGTTTCGAATTTTCCTTTTCTTGCAGTGCTCTTGTTTGCATAAGATTATTCTCTTAGCCGCTTTTTACGACACCCACGGGTTGAGATGGGGTAGTGATATTCATCATCATCATCAGGAACCCATTAAGTCCCACTGCTGGGCTCGGGTCTCCTCTCCTCTTAACTAGAGAGCTGAGAGGGTTTAGGCCATAATCCACTCACGCTGGCTGGTTGGTGGATCAGACATACTCATAGAATTTCTTCTAGGGTATGTGGGTTTCCTCACAATGTTTTCACTTGACTAGTACATATAAATTCCACAAAGTGGAATCCACATTGGTACTGCCGGTCGGGATCGAACTCGGACCGCGTGATTTGCACACCGGTCCCTTATCCATTCAGCCACCATCGCTTCGGTAGTGATATTATGTATTCTTAATCCGTCACTACACGGAAAAATTTAACGTGTACTACTTTTTATTTCGCGAATTCTTTCTTTTGCCCTTGGCAATAATGCGTAATGTTACTCGTATTTGTTATCCCGTCACCACATAAATAATCTTGTCACTGTGACTTAACATCATTGCACACAAATACTCGTATGTGTGATTCCTAGATTTGTTTCGAGTCTGGGTGCCCTTTTTTTTATTTGTAAAGTTCCACGTGAAACAGGGCTCATTCTCTAATGCGGGCGTTGAATAGACCAGAAAATTTATTACAAAACAAAAATTGACAATGAAGTGCAAAAAAGCGTATTTGATTTTAACTAATTTGCTTCAGCCTAGTAGCGAGTATCATACTACGTCGACAATTTATATTTTGAACGATGAATACAAGACATGAGGTTAATTCCCTAATGTCCCTATCTCAAGTTTCTACATCAATGTCAAGTCTCTAATGCTTCAAAGACACAACGTACCCACCCAAAGAGATTTCCTGGAAACGATTTTTATTATAAAACGTAGCATTTTCAAGGCACTTTACTTGAAAAACGTCTTTTGTGAATATGATATTTGTGTATAACTTTAGCATCTATATTAGTACCTACTGAGAAATTTTTCATTTGTCTAAAAAAACATAAACAAGATTTTAACAAAACCACAGATATTATATTGACCCAGTCATAATTATTATGCATTATGATAAATAACTAATAGGTACTCGTTTATTAAGAGCGCATGGCAGTTTTTCTTCCTTTTTTCGCTCTATTCTACTTTCATTCGGTCTCGAATAAAAATGTAGGCAGTGAAATTTATTTATGTCATCAAACATATAAAAATAGAGGTACATCATTACGCAAATAAATCAATAAAATCAGAAATAAATTATTTCATAGATATTTTACATCGATTCATTTTTACAAGAGATAATACAAAAAAATACCCATTCACTGGCAGAAAAAGCAAGTTTATGGATAATTTATTCTGTCTGTACAATGTACATAATATCTAATTAAAAAAAATTATGATCATAAAATGAATAATTTATTATATTAATATTAATTTTTTAGAACGATATAAATATTTCTCAGCGCCATCTCATGGAAACATGACGTACCGGTACCTATCTCTACCTTTCACTAGAATGGCTTTAGATGCTAGTTGCCAAGCGTCGTATTAGTAACTACATTTTTCAATAGAGGGCGCTGTTATATTATGTTACTTTTATAATGGGTAATTATAAAAATAAACAATTATTGTTTTTAATTTTATGGTTTTGTTCTCATTGAAATGACCAAGTTTGTTACATAGATTAAATTTTTATGAATTTGACTGGCCTGTTGATCTAGTGGTTAGTGACACTGACTGCTAAGCCGGAGGTCGTGGGTTCGATCCCCACCCAGGACAAATCTTTGTGTGATGAGCATAAAGGTTTGTTCTGTGTCTGGGTGTAATTTATCTATTATATGTATGTATTTACAAAAAAAAATGTATTTAAGTAGTATATTCAGTTGTTTAGTACCCATAACACAAGCAAATATAATTGCTTACTTTGGGACTAGATGGCGCTGTGTGAATGTGGTAGAATATTATTATATTTATATTATTATTATTTTATGATTGATACTATCGATCGATAACATAAAAGTACAGGCTGTTATTTTTTTGGATTTCAGCTGGTTCGATTGCCGGGTGTGGCAAGCGAATTTTCGTAAATCAATTAAAGCAGATTTGTTTCTTTTTAAAAATAGAGGAGTGTTTCCTTTGAGTAAATTATGTATTTAGAGTACTTCCCCTCCAGGTGGCATTACACCAATTACACTCTGTATATCTTAGAATTGTCCTTTGTACATACAGGTACCGATTTTGTTAAGTTGATCTGTTTTAGCTAATTCTAAGCCAAACAGGTCAACGGCCACAGGAGTGAAGCCCGCGGTAACAACTTGCGCCTAAACGTGACGAATGGGTGACATTAGGTATTAACTTTGTGTACCGTGTAGTGACGGATTAATGATGTTAGTGTAGTGACACTAACATCATTAATCCGTCACTACACGGTAACCCTATAACGATTCGTGGGAGTCGTAAAAGGCGACTAAGAAAGGACTAAACGTTAGATAGACAAGAGCACAGCAAGAAAAGGAAAATCCGAAACAAAACCTACGAGTATCTGGCAAGCGTGGTATACTAGGCAAAATTCCCTTCACAATCTTTGGAGGACACCTGTGCCCAGCAGTGGGACATTTGTGGATTGTAGTGACGATGATAATTGGACGGTGTTACACAAAAAGGATCCAACCCACAAAATGTGACTTTTGAGATATTGAAGTTTGAAGTTTAATTTGTAATTGCACATTGATGTACTATTATACCGACTTTGTTTCTTTGGGTAATATGTGTATATATTTATATTAATTTTATAGTCTGAAGAATTTATTAGTATAAGCTTATATTTTTTGAAATATTTCAATAAACAGAGGGTTGGATCCTTTTTGCTAAATGTAATTTTGAATTAATGTTTGTTCATTTTTCATTTCACAAAAACGATCCAATATAGTATATTGATGTGAGATAATTGATTTAATTAATTATATATACATATATATAACATAGGTGAGGCCTATGCTCAACAGTGGACGTCATTGGGCTGATATTATGATGATGATGATGATAATATATATTATACAGCTGCGTTGGAAGATGTTTTTAAGCTTCTGGACTGGGATGGATTTGGCATCAACATAAATGGCGAGTACATCACCCACTTTCGGTATGCTAACGATATCGTGGTCATAGCAGAATCACTGGAGGACCTAAGCACAATATGCTTGATAGTCTCAATAGAGCTTCTCAACGGGTGGGCCTTAAAAAATGAACATGGATAAGACGAAAGTTATGTCTAATCGCCATGTAGTGCACGCCCATATCGCATGCATAAATGGCGAGTACATCACCCACTTTCGGTATGCTGACGATATCGTGGTTATGGCAGAATCACTGGAGGATTTAAGCATAATATGCTCGATAGCATCAATAGAGCTTCTCAACGGGTGGGCATTAAAATGACCATGGATAAGACGAAAGTTATATCTAATCGCCATGTAGTGGACGCCCATATCGCATGCATAAGCAATATCTCAGCTTTAATCTCGAAGTTGTTGACGAATAGGACCTAGGACAAACGGTCCGGTTAGGTAGGTCCAACTTCGAAAAAGAGGTTAATCGGCGAATCCAAAACTCGGTTGGGCAGCTTTCGGTAAACTACGTACTGTATTCTCGTCCACAATACCCCAGTGATTGAAGACGAAGGTTTTCAACCAATGAGTGTTCCCATTTGCCAGTGATGACTTATAATATGGCACTGAGACGTGGCCGTTAACTATGGGGCTCATTAGAAAGCTCACTGTCACCCAGCGAGCCATGGAAAGAGCTGTGCTCGGAGTTTCCCTGTGGGATCGAATCGAAAATGAGGAGATCCGCAGGAGAATTAAAGTTGTCGACACGAATTGCATCGCTGAAGTGGCAGTGGGCAGGACATATAGTTTGAAGAACCGATGGCCGATGGGGGAAAAAGGTTCTCGAATATGGACCATAAGATCATAAGATGGACCAACGATCTGGTCAGGGTTGCTGGGGGTCGTTGGATGCAGGCGGCGCAAAGCCGCTTAATGTGGCGGAAGTTGGGTGAAGCATATGTCCAGCAGTGGACATCGATAGGATGATATGATGATGATGATGATGATATATATATATATATATAGGTACTAAAAAGTAGTAAGTAGCAGGCACTAAAAAGTTCGTGTTGAATTTTAACTGCGTATTAAAAATCGCTCGTTGTGGCGGAAATTAGGTGAGGCCTATGTTCAGCAGTGGACGTCATTGGGCTGATATGATGATGATGGTTAAAAAAAATGTTAAAAAAATATTTTGGACTAGGTACTTAAAAAAAAAGAATCTATTAAAAAAATATATTGGGTTACTTAAAAAAAAAGAATATATTTTATTATTTTAAAACGTTGACATAAAATAACTTCTAAATTTATCAAAACCTACTCATGTGGTTAGGATTATTTTTGTTATTTTAATTAGAACCTTAGCATAACAAAATCATTTAGCAAAAACGATCCAAACCGCTTGAAACCTTTTTGTGATTTTGCAAATGCATTCTTTTTTATTTAAATATAATTTAACAAATACAATCCAAGTAAATTGGATCCTTATTAACATTTTCATTGTAGACTAGTTTCTTTATTTGATAATTTCACTTCAATGATCCAAGGAGGTTGAATCGTTTTTGTGAAAACAAAACCGAAACCCGTCATAGATGTGGGTTGGTACCCCATGTCGATTAAAACGTTAATATTCGTATTTTGATCTGGTTGTTTTTGCTATATGAAAATATAGACTATAAAGACCACTTTGGCGTACTTAACTCATTTTCGACCATCATGTGGGTTGGATCCTTTTTGTGTAACACCGTCCAATTAACTTTACATTTCCAAATACACAAAAAAGACGAACAAGCCCAGTACGCTGGTATTTTTACTCTTCTAAAAAGCCGTTAATTAAGTTATTTAATTAGACACTGAACACCGTAAATACTAAGTTACTTTCGAAGCAATAAAAGCGTTAAATGAGAAGAAATAGTCGGGATGCCTGCTCTCTGCTGAGTGGTCAGCCTCGAGCGAGAACCGCCGAGACAACGGTATTGCATGATTGGAAGCCGATGCTTCCATTGGTTTTATAATGATAGCTAGGTGATAGACCGAGGTCTTATAGTAAGCGGAATTGGACAGACTTTGTATATTTTTTACCCGACTGCAAAAAGGAGGGTAATGTTTTTCGCTCGTATGTATGTATGTATGTGGGCATTTCTGTTCAGTTGTGACCTTCTGTAGCCTAAACGGCTTGGCTGATTTTAAAGTGTGAGGTGTCATTAGATTTGTATTTATCCCCCGAGTGTCATAGACTATGTTATGTCAACAAAAAACCAATATGGCGGCCGTAAAATGTCAAAACAGAAGTTTTTTTAGTGCTATCGCAATATGGGTATCAAATGAAAGCCTACACTACTTATTACCTACACTAGTCACGCGAGGCATCGCTCCCATTGTTCTTTATTTAGCCACTGCTCGGCTCCTCTTGGGCGTAGCGCGACGTTAACATATAACCTTCTTCGATAAATGGGCTATCCAACACTAAAAGAATTTATCAAATCGGACCAGTAATTCCTGAGATCCTAACGTTCAATTAAACGAATAAACTCTTTAGCTTTATAAGATTAGTAGAGATTACACACGAGCGAAGCTGTGGGCGGAAGCTAGATCTTATAAAAAATAATAATATTTTATTTTATTGATTGTATTGTGATTGATGATTGTAACTATCCATTTTTTTAAAAAGAGTGGCGTGAGTTTATTGCCAGTTCTTCTCATAGCTCCACCCTGTCAGCGAACTGGTCGTAGGCAAATTTGCTGACACTACTTTTCGGATAACCTGTTACATTCTTGTGACTTTCATAAGTGTTACCTTGTAACCTAGATGAATAAACGAGATTTCATTTCATTTCATCTATTTGCACGTGACCAGGTGGTTTTTATCTCGCACTGAGAATCAGCATTGCCATCCAGCGTGGCAATGCTGCTAGCTTTCTGGGCACTTTTCCGTGTGACAGTGATGCCGATGAACAACATGACGCCTAGACCACATCACTATTTGCCTTTATTATTATTTATTTAAAGTCTTTTTTTTAGGAGTCCCTCCTATCCTGTGTGAACATTCCTTTAACGAGATTTTTACAGAGTTTGTTTTTGTTATAAGTAACGTATACTTATAATTTAATATTAACAATATATGTTGACTATAAAAAGCTGTTATTTTGATATTACAAAAAGAGACTTCAATTTTATTTATTTGTTTAAATAAATATAATAATGTCAAACAAATCAATGATAACCTTCAAATTTCGTGACCTAATTAAACTAATCAATAATAATAATATTTGCATCAAAATGGCTACGTCTACATTATGAAAGCCACATTTTAAAGGCTGTTTAATATTTCAAGAACGCAGGATAACACACAGGTACTTGAACGGATATCGTACTTGTGTAATATTTGAGTAATAAAGGAAATAAATATTATAATTAAGCACAAGGTTATCCGCTGTTCGATGTATTCGAAACAAACTTTGACTGGCCTGTTGGTCTAGTGGTTAGTGACCCTGACTGCTAAGCCGGAGGTCGTGGGTTCGATCCCCACCCAGGACAAATCTTTGTGTGATGAGCATAAAGTTTTGTTCTGTGTCTGGGTGTAATTTATCTAGAATATGTATGTATTTACAAAAAAAAAATATTTAAGTAATATATCAGTTGTTTAGTACCCATAACACAAGCAAATATAATTGCTTACTTTGGGACTAGATGGCGCTGTGTGAATGTAGTAGAATATTATTATTATTAAACTCTATACCAACCCGTTTGGCTAGCGTGATATAGTAGGTTAAATTCCCTTCACATACTTTGGCGGAGACCCGTGCCCAGCAGTGGGACGTTTGTGGGCTGAGATGATTATCCGCTGTCAGTAGGACCTAGTTTTCACTCATTACATTTGTCGCCCCCGGCGCGCGATGATTTCATGTTTACAATCTTCCACATGTCTCGTTTTGCTTAGAGACATGGAATTGACAGAAATACTAAGAAATTTTAATTTTACTGTTTCATATTAAGTGTATGCTATAGGCTTTTCACTATATTTAATAAAATATACCTATCTAGTTCAAACCCGTGATAAATAGATTTATCTGTATCTTAATTTTAATGTCATGTGCACATGCGGCATCATTTTGAAAAATAAGTATTTAATTTTGATTCTCATCATAAAGAAAGTCAACTAACAAAATTGCATAAATAAATATTGGCTCGAAAGTTAAATACTCATGAATTATTAAAAAACTGAATGTCAAAAGTAATTTTAATAATTTTAGTTTTTTTTTTTATAAAATTATTGGTGGCGCAGCGGGAAGTGAATACGACTGCAGCTATGCAAGATGTACCGGGTTCGATTTCCGGCTCGAATGAAAATGGTATTGGGTTTTTATATCATGAAATTACAGTATTGAGATTTTCCCGAAGTTTGGAAAAGTAAATATTCCCGGTTGATGACAATAGGCTCGCCCCCTATTTCATGTAACTAAAACAAAGTTGATGAAATGTGGGTGTAATGCACCTCTGCCTACCCCTTCGGGAAAACAGGCGTGATGTTATGTATGCTTATAGCAGGTAAAAAGAACGGTATATCTTAAATTTTCCAGAATCCTTACTGATGTAACAGTCCTAGCTAGATAAACAAACAACATAGGAATGTTGTCATCAGATACACTATTCCTAGTAATCTATGACTTGACTTACAAAAGGCAGTCAAGAGTGAGTTGCCATAAATTTTCCAAAACAGGATAATCTAAATATTTTAATTTTCAGGCCCAACCTTCGCATAGCTGTCATTTTCTATCAAATTATTAATGTTAATATGTATTATAATTATTTAAGGAATATGAAATACCTTATTTATTTGCCCGATGTTTCGATCGAATTACACCGACCGACCCGTTGCATAATAATTGTGTATGTACAAGTCGTGAAAGTTTAAAATATTTTTTCAGGAGGATTTTGCAAATTGTTATAATCTCTTTGTCTTGTGCCATTGTTAATTTGTATATTCTGTATATTTGAAAAAAACAATTTCGAACACTACACCATAACATCTTCGTATCACGTACTTTTCACAGATTCTCGTCAGTTTATGATACTTTTTATTGGTTCTTTCTTTAGAACATCCCCGATTAATTCATGGAACGTTCTTCTAGGTCTTCTCCTTCCAATGTTTCCCTTCACATTTACCTTATTTATTAGTTATGTGACCCTTCCTTAATTCATTCATTCCACATTTCCAAAACAACTTAAAATTATTTTTTCTCTTTTCGACATTTTGTCTACATTTTAAACTCAACATATTTTTTTCTGTCACAGAACTCTAAAACTAATGCTGTTTTTATCGCAGTAAAGTAACGGATAACGTCTCGTCCTACCCTACAATATTACTCAACCGCGAACAAACTGACGCGATTACGTGCAAATATTTTTATCTTATTTTAATGACTATTTCTTACTAAAGTGCTATTACTGTTCTTTATGGTACTGGTTTTTATGTTTTTTGTGCTGATTTGACCTTAAAGATATATTATTATTATTATTATTCATCGGGCTTGGAGCCCCTTTTACTACCGCGACCAGGATTGATCTTTTGTAGCGCCCTTGTTGTATTATAGTTCTCTGTTTAGTCCTGTCGAGGCTAGGAACCTTCAGAGTTTCTAAACAGAGAGATTTTGTATGTCATCAGGCTGCACTAGGTGTTGTCCTAAATGGATACTTCTTTTGTGCATGAGTGGTCCACATGAGCAGAGAACATGTATGGCAGTTTCCTCTGACTCTAGGCAAAATCTGCACATTTTGGACTGTCTCAGGCTAAGTTTAAACATGTGGTAGTTTAGCTTGCAGTGGCCGGTGAGGATTCTTGTCACCGCCGAGACCTTGTACCTATTGAGTTGTAGCAGCTCTTGGGTACGTTTACTGTCGTGTCCTTTAATAAGCGCGTAAAGATATAGATTTAAGTACTTCTTTTTGTATGTGCGTCCATCTATCTATATATGAATGTAATATAATGAGAAATTCCAGTATTGTCTATGTCTATACTAATAATATAAAGAGAAATGATTTTGTATGTAAATAGGTATATAGAATAAACTTAAAAGTATTTTTGTATGTAACGAATAAACTTAAAATTACTGGATCGATTTCAAAAATTCTTTTGCCGTTAGAATGCTGCATTATCATCACATAGGCTATATATCACCACGCTACGGCCAAAAGGAGTTGAGCAGTGGCCAAATAAAGAACGGCGGGAGCGAAGCCCCGCGCGACTTCTAGTGTTTTTATAAAGAGATTTATACATCACATTTTGGTTAAGTCTCTGATAATAAAACGTACAATTAGCGAACTTGATTCCCATACGTCTACGATTCGAATGACTTTATTGAGACGGTGACGCAAGCTATATCGTTTTTTTTACGAGTGGTCCGCGAGTCGCTATATCTAATAATGTATTCCCGAACATGCTGATTCGAAAATATTGAATAGTACTCTAGTGCGAATATCGATACCAAGACTTTCACACTAGCGTGTGCGTCATCACTCCCGAAATACAGCCCCAATTATAATTGTTTGGCAATCATCCTTTTTAATTCTGATTCTTAGTCAATAACATAGCAATTACCTAATGATTTACAGGTAGACAATCATTAATTAATTTACTGATAAACGAAAAAAAAAATTAATGTCAAGAGCAAATACTATTATTGTAGAAAACCATACCACATACCAGCATCAAAAACCAAACCTTTAAATAAATATTTTTAACGAATCTTTAAATCAAAAACCGGCCAAGAGCGTGTCGGGCCACGCTCAGTGTAGGGTTCCGTAGTTTCCCGTCCGTCACAAAAATATTATGTAAACGATGTTAAAAAAAAAATACGGGCAAATGAAACTTGACCTCTGGATTGTATAGGCGCTCATACGATTCAGGGACCAAATTATATTGGTTAACTGCAGTTTCCATCTGTTGTTTCCATCCAAGTTCAAAATAATTTTCCTAGAAAGTCCTTATAAAGTTCTACTTTTCAGATTTTTTTCGTATTTTCTAAACTTATGGTTCAAAAGTTAGAGGGGGGGGACGCTTTGTTTTTTACTTTTGGAGCGATTATTTCCGAAATTATTGACATTATCAAAAAATGATTTTAGTAAACCCCTATTCATTTTTAAATACCTTTCCAACAATATATCACACATTAGGGTTAAAATTAAAAAAAAAAACACTTCCCACTTTACATATAGGGGGGCTACCCTAATAAAACATTTTTTTCCAATTTTTATTTTAGCACTTTGTCGGCGTGATTGATACACATATTGGTCCCAAATTTCAGCTTTCTAGTGCTAACGGTCACAGAGATTAAGCGAGGACGGACAGACGGACAGACAGACAGACAGACAGACAGACAGACATGGCGAAACTATAAGGGTTCCTAGTTGACTACGGAACCCTAAAAACGTTTGTACAAGACCAAAGATGTTCCTCTACTATAAACCAGGAACGTATGATACACTATAAATAGACTTTAATTAAAACTTGTTAGGGTTGACATTCCTTTGAGGTAGTGACCGTAGCCATCCGTGCGTGCAATCAATGAGAGTAGTGGGTTATTTTGAATATCTTTTTAGTATCGCTTTTTAATCGCAAGAAAAAGAAGCAGATGATTTTTGGGTTTCTGAAAAACGGTGTAATTTTATTTCGTGAGATTATTTCAACAAGTCTTATATAATTTTAATTTTGTCATATTGTGTTGCAATTGTCAAGTACCTACACACTAGATAACAAAAACAATGATCTCTTTATTGATAATTCTAAGGTTGATAGTTTTTCTATATTTTATTGAATAATACGGCTAAAAGTGTATTTTTGCATACCGTAATATTATGCGGTAAAACATTATGTACTACTTAGAACTAGTTATATAAGATTATGTAATCATGTTTTTCGCAAAAATAAATATTCTTTATTCTTTGTAGTGCCCATAGGTTACACGTCATATTATTATACGTACATATATTTCGTGTCATCTATGAGCACTGAAAAAAAATTATAGGTAAAGGATTTCTTTTTTTAGGGCTACAATCTTGCACAGCAGTTTTAGGAGTAGAAGAGAAGCGTCTAAAATTGGTGTAATTTTTTGAACCGTTTGAAAAAATTAATCTTTCTTACATGATCTACAAAATGAAATAGATAGGTATTTGATTTGAAGATATACTGAGCTATAAGTTTTGACCCAAGGACCTACTCGGAATTGCGACTTTCAATTTAGTTGTTTTGATATCGTTGTCAAGTATTTCAGGGACCGTATTAAATTTTTCAAAGAATTGATACTGATATGGAGATCGATTAATTCTCATGTTGAGGTTCTGTTGAGCTCTGTGGTGTCAATAGAGCATTATAGTCTGACAAGGCTTGTCATGCAGTATAAAAGTAGAAAATAACGCCCTCCTAGTTACGTCGAACTGCATGAATATCGTTGTCAGACTACGAGTAACTATATAATTTATTATATTATACTTTTAGAGCCTATTAACCATTTTTATGCGATCTTTTTTTTTTAAAAGCATCATTTAAATTATAAAAGCCTTTATAAAAACTGATCTTAAATTCATACGATACAATTATTATTAAGGTTAATTTAGATTTTCCTCATAAAAATAATAATTAAATAGTAAGTAAAAGTAACGTTTATTAAATAATAAACACAATAAACAAAAAAGAAAACAAAACAAATTCGGCCAGTTTCAATACATTCCAAAATCAGAAATAGAACGTTACATAATTTTCCCGGCGAGACCAAAGCGAGTGAGCCCGAAGGCCCCGAAAGCCCGAATAAGGCCGTAAACTTGACACTCAAGTTAGTCGCAGCGGTGCATTGTGCGCGGGCGCATGTTCGTACGTTCAGTTACGAGAAATAAAATGTGTGAGTGACTTGTGTAGTGTTTCTGTGTATATTGTGAATATTATTGATTATATATTTTGAGAGCTTTTTTGCGGAGGTGAGTGTACTATTTCTTTTTTTAAGATTTTGTTAAGAAAAATAAATTAATGGGTTTTATCCAAAGCTTTTATATACAGGAAAGTTTATGCATGAAAACATTAATTTTAAAATTTAATTAAAATAAATTTAGTTTAATTTTGAAATTAGGGAATGAGACTATTTTATAAAAAAAAAAACAAATTAATGCCATTGCGTTTGAATACAATAAAATTAAGTTTATTTATTTTTAATAATAGACCACTAAATTATAAAAATAAACATATTTTCAATATCTACTCTACCAAAAAATATTTCGCTTAAAATAGTTAGCTAACATAAACTGCAAAATTAAAACATTAGTTTAATTTACATTTATGTACTCACCTGTACCTGCAACAAATACGACATTTATTTTAAATAACTTACCTGTTTAATAACAACAAGTTTAACCCATCGTACAGTTATGCACATAAGTTAGTCTTGAACATTAAATGCATCGGAATCAAACTTATAACCTTATTCCACTTTATTCAGTTAACGGTAGTCTCATTTTACGAGACATTAAGAAAGTAAAAGATGTTTGTCTGTTACCAATAAAGATGCTATGTATTTTAAAGAAAACAACTTCTCTAGAATTGACCGTGAAATTGGACTGTCACCGTGGCGCAGTGGTTAAGGTGGTCGCCTCCCCACTACATTGCCGTGCTGGGTGACGTGGGTTCGATTCCCACACGAGACATATATTTGTGTGATTCATAGATATTTGTTTCTAGTCTGGGTGTACTTTGTGTCCGTTAGTTTCATGTTTGTAAAGCTCCCCGCGACACAGGGCTTGTTCCCTAGTGCGGGCGTTGTCTTTTTAAACAAAAAAAAAAACCTTATAACGTGAGGATTTTTAATAGGTACCAAGATGGTAGCAAATCGGCCAACGGACGGTAAGCCAGTTCTGTTCAGCCCCTTATGGTGGTAGCGTGATGTCATAATCATAATATTATATATTTACCTATTATAGATAACTGGGGTATCCAACACTTAAAAATTTTTTCAACTCGAAAAAATAGTTGCTGAAAAGGTACTTCGCCGTTTGAAACCACGAGTTATTGACATCACGGACGACACACAAGGATGTTTTTTGAATTGGCTGTTTGGGACCATGTCTTGTACCTATATCTTCGTCGATTTACACCAAACTCTTCGGCATTGTTGATAAAGGACATTTTATTAATATACCTACTGGTCCAAATCACCAGATGTGAAATGAAGATGGCAAAAAAGATATTCGTCGTTTTAAAAATTGGTTCCAAACAGCCAATTCAAAAAACGTTTGTGCGATTGACACCGTAGTGCCAATAACACGTGGTGTCAAACGGCTAAGTACCCATATTAATTTATATATAAACTTTATTAAACGTACTCATTCAAAGTAAGGTCATTATTGCTTATTAGTGAGTGCTTGTTGTATCAACAAGTCTGTTACAGTGTATCAAATAGTGGCCCTACTAACTAGCGGTTAAGTTACAACTTAATCATTGCTTAGCGTAATATAATGTTAGTTAACTAGCAGATTAGTTGGTAGTAAAATTTATAAACTGAACCTACATATATCTACTCGGAGGCGAAATTAATTAATAATGTTTGTAAACAAATCGCTATCAAATTGGATTTTAAGAATAAATTTAAAATATAGTATCGCAGATATAACATTTTATTATAAACATTTCAAAATAATACAATAGCTTTTTTTAATTTGATTGATTTTTAATAGATAGATTTTAGAAATCATCATCGTCATCATCCCAACCCATAAACGTCCCACTACTGGGCACGTGTCTCAACCAAAGAATGTGAAGGGTATTTAGTCTACTATTCCACGCTGGCCAGATGGGTTGGTATAGGGTTTGTTTCAAATTTTCCTTCTTGTCTGCATAAGGTGAGTAACGTTGGTCGCCTTTTACGACACCCACGGGTTGAGATGGGGTAGTGACATTATGTATTTTTAAACCTTCATTACACGGATATAGCCTATATTCATCATCATCATCATCATCATCAGCAACCTATTAAGTCCCACATCCACACACTCTAACTAGACAGCTGAGAGGATTTTAGGCAATAATCCACTCACGCTGGCCTAGTGTGGGTTTGGTGGATCAGACATACCCATAGTATTTCTTCTAGGGTATGTGGGTTTCCTCACGATGTTTTCCTTCACCGTCAGCAGATGGTAAATTACTTGACTAGTACATATAAATTACACAAAGAGAAATCCACATTGGTACTGGCCGGTCGGAATCGAACACGGACCGCGTAGTTTGCACGCCGGTCACTTATCCATTCAGCCACCATCGCTTCTAGCTTGTAGCCTATATTATATTAGTATATTTTTTATATATTAGTATAATTATAATCACGTTTTCTTCTAAACGAGTCATATCGAAATAACAACATTTAGAAAACTAAGGAAACAATTCGCTAAAATACCATAACACCAATCACCAGATTCATGCCAAAAACGATTAACAATAGAATCGAGTAGAATCGAGTAGTATCACTATTTATTACTATTGCTAAAGCTTTTAACACGCAATGCCTATTTGCAATATTCCATCGCATATTAAAAACAAAACTTGAAGTCTGATTTCGATTCAACCGGCACCAATGTGGATTTCACTTCTTGGTATTTTATAACATCACGATTTTTTTCGAAAGGGTTATAATAAAAGGGTATCTAATAATTTTTGATTTATTGTATTTTATTTTAATTTCTTTTTATTATTATTTAATGTCTCATTTATATTTTTCTGAATTAAATGATATACCTATTATTATTATATCTATAAATACATGGTCGTAGGCAAATTTGCTGACACTACTTTTCGGATAACCTGTTACATTCTTGTGACTTTCATAAGTGTTACCTTGTAACCTAGATGAATAAACGAGATTTCATTTCATTTCATTTCATTTCATGGAATGACAGACACAAAATAATATTTTTCTATAGAATCTGTTCTTGTCTTGTCGTGTTTTTGTAGCCATATACATATACACACGATATAAATAGGTTAACATACAATGGTATAAGAGTATAGAAAAATAGACAAAGATGTATGTCAGAATCGTAGCAAGTGGAATGAAATAGTATCTGCCTACCTCTCTATTGGGAAAAAGGCGTGATCTATATGTATGTATATGTTTATAAGAGTATTTTTTTATTCTGACATGTCCAATGTCTATAGATAGCTTATAGAATAGAAATAAGAAGAAATAGAAGAGAAAAGAAGAAATAATAAGAATAAAATAGAATGCCGTTTTATGCTGGCGTACTTACTGCCATTAACCGGACACCAAAAAAAAAAAACGGTGTCAGCAAATTTGCCTAAGGCCAGTTCACTGACAAGGTTGAACTCTGAGAAGAACTTGGCAAGAAACTCAGGCCACCGTATTTTTTAGTGACTAAAGTTTACCAACGTGTTTCTACAGTATATTCTATTCGTGTACAACAGGCTTTAGTTCTATCGTATACTGTCTAGTAGTAGTAAGAACAAAATAAATAAACGCGTGTAAAAATTATAAAGTTTTTAATAATTTAATACAACTTTCTGCATCTTCAATGTTTACTGTTTATAGATGTATAAAGTATAATAAACTCTCTCTGAGTTGCGTATATTACTGACATTGTAAAGAAGAAAGTTATTCGAAGATTCTGTATGACTTCGCAATATTGTTCTATCACTTTCGTAATATTTCTGTTTTCTTACAAAAGCTTTATGCGTTATATATGAAAGGAATAAATTTCTATATTTAATTAGTTTCTACTCATATCTGCAGTTTTGTGCTTTAACATTGAGCAGCTTTCAATCATTAATAATAATAATATTCTACCACATTCACACAGCGCCATCTAGTCCCAAAGTAAGCAATTATATTTGCTTGTGTTATGGGTACTAAACAACTGATATACTACTTAAATATTTTTTTTTGTAATTACATACATATTATAGATAAATTACACCCAGACACAGAACAAACCTTTATTCTCATCACACAAAGATTTGTCCTGGGTGGGGATCGAACTCACGACCTCCGGCTTAGCAGTCGCTAACCACTAGACCAACAGGCCCGTCAAAAATAAATCATTAAAAGTAGTTTTAAATGTTTTTAAATTAGTGATGTGATTGATCACATCAGGAATTTATGTGAACATATTTATAACGTACGATTTCAGATAGAATCTATATTATTATTATAAAGAGGAAAGATTTGTATTTTTGTATGAAACAAATAAACTTAAAAACTACTGATCTGATTTCATAAATTATTTTAAAGCTACATTTTTACTGAATAACATAGGCTTTATAACATCACGCAACGGCTAATAGGAGCCGAACAGTGGCAAAATAAAGAACGACGGGAACCCCGCCCGACTGGTTAAATAATATACATATTATTGCGATGGTGGCTGAATGGATAAGTGACCGGCGTGCTATACACGCGGTCAGAGTTCGATTCCGACCAGCAGTACCAATGTGGATTTCACTTTGTGGAATTTATATACTAGCCATCTGACTTATCATCTGCTAACGGTGAAGGAAAACATCGTAAGGAAACTCACATACCTACCCTAAAAGAAATTCGATGTGTATGTCTGATCCATCAACTCGCATTACGCCAGCGTGTGTGGATTTTGGTCTAAAAAGCCTCTCAGCTCTCTAGATAGAGGAGAGGAGACCCTAGCCCAGCAGTGGGACGTTAATAGGTTGCTGATGATAATGATGATTAAATTTCATCATTAATGTTTATCTACAGATCATGACTAGAAAACGGAGCCATCGATTTGATTTATTAGTTTTATTGTCTTCTTAATTATAAATAAGGAAAATTGATTAGAAATCTCTGCAATTCAGATTCTATTTATTTAATATATTAGGAATTATTTTATTTACATCTTATAGGGCAGGCATAATTATTATATAAAACATTTGAATAACAAAGGGGGTTACACACAAATATTTTCATTAAATCACTTACCTTTATAATTATTATACCTATGTTTATTATATGTATTTTTAAATATATATACTTATTATTTAATTTTTTACCTGTTTTTACATATGTATATATATATGTAAAATGTTTATGTCTATTTGTAGTTTATTAAAACACGCCAACAACTGACACTTCTTCGACCATTAAATCCATACCACGGTTGTCTGGAAGAAATTGCTGCAAGCAATAAGACCGCCCATTGTATGTGCTTAGTTTATAAGTGAACTTTACTGTAATTATGTCCTTTGTGTTATGGTGTGTACAATAAAGATTATTATTATTATTATTGTTACCTAAATCTGTGTCTGAAATTTATCAACAGCTTCAGAAAGCCATATGATTAAATTAGCTAAGTCGACCTAAAGTATCACAACATTATTCATAGACGCGACATAACACCTACATAACATAGATAACTCAACCCACACATCCACACATCGTAATGCATCATAATTTGCTTGTGAAAGTACTGTAATAAATTATCAAATTTATGACATAACATCAGCATAATATTCAAATCATTCTAATAATTTATCAAGATTACAACATATTGTTACGTAAGTTACCAAATAAGCGTAAATATATTAAAATAAACTTTTTAAATATATCGGAACTAAATGCATTTCCGATTTTTAATTATGTTATGTGCTATTATATAATATTATTAATTAGAGAAAGATATAAAAAATTATATCACTTTCCGTATAACAGTTTAAATTATTTTATTTTTATGCAAATTTAAGATTAGTATATCTAGAATATACATAGAATATACTTTGTTATTTATTTATAGTATTGTAAATAGAAGTTGTAGATATGTAAGTAAATAGTTTATAAATAAAAAAAAAAAAAAAATCACTTAATAATTCTATCATTACTATCCGTCAATGCAACTTTACATTAACCCCCTTATTACAAAATACGGACTAAGTATTAAACCAGGTTTAAATTGACAACTTTGATACTAAAACAATGGCTTATGTAAAATTAAACCTGGTTTAATACTAAGTCCATGTTTTGTCATAAGGGGGTATCAGTTTAATAAAATAATGTTTGTAATAATGTTTGGACATTCACACACAGCGCCATCTAGTCATAAACTAAGCTAATGCTTGTAATATGGATACTAGACAACTGATATAATATAAAAATAACTTTTTTCTTTATATACATAGATACATATTATAGTTAATTTACTTTCATAATTTTTTTTTAATAATGTTACGGGTTACTTATACTGAGAAGACTATCAACCAGGTGTGAGTGATCTAAAAAAGTCCCACTGCTGGGCTCGGGTCTCCTCTCCTCTAACTAGAGAACTGAGAGGGTTCAGGCCATAATCCACTTACGCTGGCCTAGTGCGGGTTGGTGGATCAGACATACTCATAGAATTTCTTCTAGGGTTTGTGGGTTTCCTCACGATGTTTTCCTTCACCGTTAGCAGATGGTAAGTCACATGACTAGCACATAATATAAATTCCACAAAATGGAATCCACATTGGTACTGCCGATCGGGATCGAACTCACCCTTTTCCATTCAGCCACCATCGCTTTCAGGTTACTTTTAATAATATAAGTAATGTATTCGTTTAATAAATAAGACCACAATGCCTCATTGATTTCTGTTGTCACCATAACCTTGAATATTATAATTACACGCAAAAGAAGCTAATTACGTTTAACTTGACATATCGTTCTTCTGTTGCAAAAAACGGGCTAATTGAAAATTTGTCGACTGATCAATACTCATCTTGTATTAATAGCAATAAGGTTGATAATTGTGAAGTAGAATTGATGATCATACTACGGTTTTCTTCTAAAGGTGTGATATACTTAGCAGGTGGTTTCTGTAGCGATTAGTGTCATGTACCTACTTACTATTTGAAAACGAGTCTTATAATCCGACAAGTTGTATATTGATTAGTCATGTTTGTACATGTTTATCTATAATTATGTTACAATTTCAATAAGCTGCAATCTATACATACAAATAAATAATATAATAAATAATTAAACTGTCTGTTTGTTATATCAAAACAACAGCTTTTTATAGAGGGCATATAGAATATGTACTTTTTAAAATTTTTGTCTCTCTGTTTGTTTGAGTTAAACTGCGAAACGACTGAAACGATTTTGATTGGACTTTTATACCAGTGGAAAGCTTATGTCAAAGGATTAACTTAGGTTACTTTGATTTTGGGCAGAAATATAAGGTGATAATTTAATAGAATGCAAGATTAGTTGTCCACGCAGAAAAAGTCGCGGGCAGAGCTAGATGTATAATTATACTATACAAATTTCCGAAAGGGTAGGCAGAGGTGCACTGGGCATCACACTCACAATTGTCCAGCTATGTTTGGTTACATGCAATTGCTATTAATTGCCCAGCCCCGTGCTGATTTTATCCGGTATTAGGATTTTTTGTCTTGATAAATATACCTACTATATAATTAAAAAAAATATAATATATGATGATTATTCTCAAAAAAATAAATTTTTAAATATACATATTATATAATATAATAATAATATAATATAATATTCTACCACATTCACACAGCACCATCTAGTCCCAAAGTAGTAGATATGGGTACTAAACAACTGACATACTACTTAAATACTTTTTTTTTGTAAATACATACATATTAAAGATAAATTACACCCAGACACAGAACAAACCTTCATGCTCATCACACAAAGATTTGTCCTGGGTGGGGATCGAACCCACGACCTCCGGCTTAGCAGTCAGGGCCACTAACCACTAGACCAACAGGCCAGTATATATATAAAAATAAATTAATAAATTTGGAGACCCACCGATTTCGGGTACAGAGACCAAGTTACCGGTGGTTAGGGTTCTAGAGAGAGGAACTCACAATGCGTGCCGTGTCCGTATTATTATTACGGGTCACTCACGTATGGAAGTCAGGACTGCCGACCGGGTTTCGGTTCCTTTATGAAACCATCATCAGGGCGAGTGAACTTTCGCTTACGTGAGTGACCCGTACCTAATCGTTGTATTAATATGTCTACATCTCACATTAGTTTTAATGATATTATATATTTTATATTTGCCTGCGGATGATATTTGCTGAACCTCTTGCATCACTGAAGCAGACATTTCAAATCACCATAAAATATATTTTCTCAATACCAGTACAGACATTTGCTCATGGCTTTCATGCTTCAACGAAGTGTAAACATTATTAAGCCGTGAAGGCGTTAAACAATGCGAAATAATCGTAAAATATACACTAAGTTTGGTATCGAGCGTAACAAAACGTAGTTTTATGGACTACCGTATTTAAAAATATTAGTAATTAACATTAGAATGGTATTTCACGACTTCAGAAAATTATATCTCGAGTCTGTGGCGTCACTCTGAAAATCGATTTCGTCAATAGTAGAACATGAAGTTGAAATAAAACAAAATATAATATGCAAATCATAAAATTAAATACTATACTTGACTGTTACTGTGGCGTAGTGGTTAAAGTAGTCTCTTTACCACTAATATTGCCGCGCCGAGTATGGTAGATTCGATTCCCATAATGCGACTATGGGAGGATTAAGGGAGGACCTTATACAGACAAGAGCACTGCGAGAAAAGGAAAATTCGAAACAAACCCTATACCAACCCGTCTGGCCAGCGTGGTAAATAGGGTAAATTCCCACCACATTCTTTGGAGGAGACCCGTGCCCAGCAGTGGGACGTTTATAAGTTGAAATGATGAAGGTAGTAGGTTGTAATTTGTAATGGTAAAACAGCCTTCACGCTCTTTCTTTTGACACTTCTCATCAATGAGTAGGTTCGTAAAGTGTACCATGAAATTTGACGGAACAAATAATTCTCGTGGAGTTAGTTTTGTTTTTTAAGGAACCATATCTCTGTTGTAGTTAATTTCGCTAACAAACAGTAGTCTGCCTGCTATAAAATTTTAAAGTAATTTTAATAAAAGACTCTTTGAGAAAAGAGTAAAAATAAAACGAATCCTAATTGATCTATAAATAATAGTTCTACTCTTGTCAGTGGAATTGCTCTACCCACAAGCGTAGAAAAGAAGGCTGAGTACATCCTCTGCCTCTTTTTGACCTCTTAATGTGACTCGAATTTGCTTTTCTTTTGGACTTGCTGATTGAAACTTCTCGTTCATTTATATTCTTAAGCCACTTTATTTTAATAGATTCAAAATACACCAAAATCAACAGTTTTAATACCATGTTTTTTTTTATTAAGTTTGTACCTTCCCACTGCTGAGCAAAGGCTTCCCCCTTAACTTTCCAGTGCTGCCTTTCTCCCAGTTATCAAGCCCTATTCCACCAGTCCTTCTTATAGAGGTATTAAAAGCATCACACTAGCGTTCGATACCATACAAAAATCTGTCATTGATATCATTATATCTGAAACACACTGAATTTATCGCTAACAAGACACCTTTGTTAGCTTACAATGTTTTTCTTGACAAAAACAAAACAACATCTACTCCAGTAATATCATAGTCTTGTTGAACAATCTCAGTTAAATAAATCGTTCGGACGCGAAAGTATCAAAATAATTAAGCTGCAGAACAAGCATCAATTTTATTTTCGTACTCCCGCCAATTAATGAGCAATTAAAACCGAGTTAGCTATTACAGCTATTATTAAAAAACGGAAGTTTTCGAGTATTTTTAACATAAATTACATTACAGACACAGACTGAGTGAAATTTATGGCTGTTGTTGCGCAATGACGAATTAATTAGCAATGTTATTATGTTTAGTTTGCGGTTTGTGTATTTGTGAAGCGTCTTTCACTTTTGTGGCTTTGTATTTAGTCTACTTCTGCTAGACAAAAAGAGTATTATTATCATAGTTTACTTTGGAACTACATTTCAGTATTTTCACGATGATATCCGTATATCCAAACCAAATTAAATAATATATCAAGTTATGTAAGAAACGATAAATTGAATATTTTTATAAGAAGGTCTTAATAAACTTTAAAATCCCTGCAAAAATTTGAACAGGTATAAATTTACTTATGTTAGTTAGAGGTTAATTTTTGTAGTGAGCATAAATTTCAATAATATATATGTTTACACACACATTTCTCCTCCGCCAAGAAGATTGCATTTATTTCTGCCGTATTTTTTTAAGTCTATACCCGCCTACCTAAGAAACAAACCCTGTGTCATAAGGGACATTACAAACACAATGAACACAAGTACACCAAATCTCGAAAAAAAATTTATGATTTATGTCTTGAGTGGGAATCAAACCCACCATACTCGGCGCGGTGATATTAGTGGCAAGATGACCACCCTAACCATGGTCATTGAATTTTGGCTGCATGGAAATCAGATAAAATAGAGGCCAAAATCACAAATAATCAGAACAAAAAATTTCAAAACCAGCCCATAATATCACCACTGACATAATACTTCAATTAAATACGGATTGCACAGCATTTCGTCAGTTAACCGGCCGTTAAATATGGCGTAAAAAGTCTATGTTGCTTCATCCTAAGATTGATAAAAAATTTATAATCAATCAAATTATGGTATTATCCTTGGAGTGGAAATAATTTCTATACAATTAAAGTGTTGCGATCTTTCACCTTTTATGGATGAAGTCGTTAAGTCGGCAATGCTCTTTGGAGTCTTCCAAATAATTGTAATTGTAACTTCATTGTCATTAAAAAGGGCTCAATATAATAAAAGAATGAGATTCTTAGTGGAACGTTCTTATCATAAGAGAGTTATTCTCTTATGATATCACCATTCCTACCCACAAACGTCCCACTCCTGGGCACGGGTCTCCTCCAAAGAATGTGAAGGGAATTTAGCCTACTATGCCACGCTGGCTAGACGGGTTGGTAAAAGGTTTGCTTCGGATTTTCCTTTTCTCGCAGTGCTTTTGTCTGCATAAGGTTACGCCCTTAGTCGTCTTTTACGACACCCACGGGTTGAGATGGGGTAGTGACATAATGTATTCTTAATCTGTCATACATAATATTAAATTGGCCACCAAGTCATTTCTAAAATTTTATTGATCAGTACCTACTCGTGCTAAGTATGTATTGATAATATCAGAATAAACAACGCCTTGCTTCCTGACTTTACTATGTAGTCAGTCTTTTGCACACCTTTCTTCAAGATTGAGTCAGTCCATAAGCATATAATGTATTTCTTTAGGTTTCATCATCATATCAGTCCAATGACGTCCACTGCTGAACATAGGCCTTACCCAATTTCCGCCACAGCGAGCGATTTTGTATTTTTGTTTGAGTTATCCGTGTAGTGACGAATTAAGAATACTTAATGTCATATCCATGTAGTGACGGATTAAGAATACTTAATGCCCTCCACATTCCTTGGAGGAGATCCGTGCCCAGCAGTGGGACGTTTATGGGTTGAAAAAAAAAAAAAATTAAAATAAAAAAAATGTCACTACCCCATCTCAACCCGTGGGTGTCGTAAAAGGCGACTAAGGGAACCATAAGCAGATAAGAGCACTGCTAGAAAAGAAAAAAATCAAAAGAAACCCTATACCAACCCGTCTGGCCAGCGTGGTATAGTAGGCTAAACTCCCTCCACATTTTCTGGAGGAGACCCGTGCCCAGCAGTGGGACGTTTATGGGTTGAAAATGATGAGCGATTTTGTGCCGCCCGCATCCAACGGCCACCCGCTACCTTTACTATGGCGTCGGTCCATCTGGCGGGGGTTCTTTAGGTTTAGCGGTATCTAATTTTTCTAACCTATTTTCTATGGTTTAAAAATTTAATATTTTATCAGTAAGATAATTTTAAGCTAAAGCTTAATATATTTTGCTGTTCGTAGTACTATTTACTGCTCTTGGCGAGCTATAACTATTAACGTCCGCCTTGACTGACCATTACCCATCATTTACACTCAAGAAAAATAAAAAGCGCTGGCGGTAATTGATTCTAACATCAAGCCAGCTTCGGAATGCACAGCCTCTCATCATAAAAACTGAACTATAAACTGCAGTTAAGTGAATGGTAACACCTGCCTAATAAGACCTTTTTTGTATTACGTGGTTGCAATGTTAAGTTGCATATTGACTAGTGGTCTTAGAAGTGATGGTCTTCTCAGGATCGTTTTAATCGATTTCATGATCATTTTTAAAATTTTGATCGATATTAAAATCGAATATGTTGAATGTTGAGATCCTACTTACCTACCTTACTTAAATTCAAAACCGTTATTAAAGATCATCTTATTCGTAAGGGGTATTATAGTGTAGTGTAGTGCTCTGCTGCATCACTTTACACGCTACCCAAATTGTAAATTACAAAAGATTGTAACTATCCGTTTTATTTAAAAAGAGTGGCGTGAGTTTCTTGCCAGTTCTTCTCATAGCTCCACCCCGTCAGCGAACTGGTCGTAGGCAAATTTGCTGACACTACTTTTCGGATAACCTGTTACATTCTTGTGACTTTCATAAGTGTTACCTTGTAACCTAGATGAATAAACGAGATTTCATTTCATTTCATTCCTTTTTTTAGCTCTCTGAATACCTGAACAGTTCAGAAATTTTGCTGAATGCATATAGAACGAATAAGTAGTAGGTTCTCCTCCTATTATTAAAACTTGATGTTGAACGTGACGAATATCAAGTTATGATAATAAATCTGTCATATAAAATTATATTGATATCATCAATTTGGTATTATTTATGCACAATTAATAATAGTGACAAGATTGATTCATGTTTTAGACAAAATTAACCTGTCTTACTAATCTGTAGTTAAATTAATATTTAAATGAAAGTTTGAAAAACGTGAAGAGCTTTATTTAATCGATTTCACCGTGGCTATTTCTTTTTATTAAAGTGCTTTGTCGTAATTGCGTTTTCGCAGTGGTATTTTTATATCAAACGATGATGGCCGAATGGTAATAATATAATAAGTAAATATTATAGTATACTCGTATATAAGCGACCGATGGCATGCAAATCATGCGGTCCGAGTTCGATTCTGAACAGCAGTACCAATGTGGATTTCACTTTGTGAAATTTATATGTACTAGTCAAGTGACTTACCATCTGCTGACGGTGAGGGAAAACATCGAAACCCACCTAACCTAAAATAAATTCTGTGATTATGTCTGATCCACCAAACCGTACTAGGCCAGCGTGTGTGGACTATGACCTAAACTCTCTCAGCTCTCTACGTAGAGGAGAGAAGACCTTTGATGAATCTTAGGTAGGCTTTTAACTTTTTCGGTAATTTTGTAAATATTTTAGGTTTTGATATACATATTTTAAATTTTATAGAAGAAATTTCAATATATTCTTGGAAAATATATTAAATTCGTATCCTCTAAATCATTCAAAGACCTAAAACAACAATCTGTAGCTGCTTAACTATATAGTCATTAAAGGTGTGGCCCTAATATTTTTTCCTCCTTTTCCCCTCTCTTTACGAGTATTTCCGCCAATTCTGATGCAAATTAATACAAAACATCTCAATTTGTTATCTATTTTAAGCACCTTAATGTATTATAATTTAACATAGATATTTCCGGACGAAACTGGTGTTATTAACCTCCTTACAGTTAATTATTCGGTATTTGGCTCAATTTGTTTATGTTAAGAAGTGACAAGGTTTTCTGTTGATATTAGAAAATAGAACTTACGTTGAATATAGGTACAAAATGAGTAGTATTTTTGAGACTGCACTAGGATACTATTCCGAGTAACAGAGAACTTTAAAAACATACAGGTTAAGGAACTACATAAATTTGTGAACACACAAATATTATTCGAATGTTCCCCATGTTTTATCATCATCATCAGCAACCCATTAAGTCCCACTGTGGGCTCGGGTCTCCTCTCCTCTAACTAGAGAGCTGAGAGGGCTTAGGCCATAATCCACTCACGCTGGCCTAGTGCGGGTTGGTAATCAGATATACTCATCGAATTTCTTCTAGGGTATGTGGGTTTCCTCACGATGTTTTCCTTCACCGTTAGCAGATGGTAAGTCACTTGACTAGTAAGTGTGGAATCCACATTGGTACTGCCGGTCGGAATCGATCTCGAACCGCGTGATTTGCACGCCGGTCCCTTATCTATTCAGCCACCATCACTTCACAAAATTAAATATTTGTAACCTCAACCTCAACCAGCAGTTACCGTTTAATTTCAAGTTAAATTTTATTTCGTAACTGTTTAGTTCAACGAGACATTTCACATTATTGATTTTGAGATTAATTTGTCATCAACTTAGGTCTCCTATGATTTTACTATACTTTAAACCAGTTATAGAACTCCAGTCTTCTAATAAACCCTTAAAACACCTGACACCGTCCTTTTATACACTTATACAAGCAAAAGTCAACCTTACGACACTAACACTTACATACTACCTCAACAAAAATCACGAAATCAAATAGTCAGTGCACGTGGTATCTCGTGAACCAAAGATGACTACCCATAAAATATGTAGGCTACTTGTCGGTATGTCGGTACGCACAGTAGCTGAGGGTACCGTTTTAACAACCACGCTTGCTTAGAGGTAAATAAACCCAGCGGCAGCAAGCAATTAGATGGACAGTATTGTAGCTTTTTGTGTGAAAAAGATGGGAAAACGTGGCTTTTTGTATCGCCGTAGAAGGTGCTTAATAGTGACATATTGGCGATTAGTTGTCACGTGATTTGAATTCGTTATAGGTAATAGAAGACTGGTGGGCGGAGTTATAATATAATTTGTTTCTTCTTCTTTTCTTATCTTAATGCTGTAGTAAGGATGTAATAAACAAGCAAACAATACTTAATAATACATAAATGAGATATAGTTTCTTGTGAAATGATAAACAAGACAGCTGATGTTGTAATCAGTATACAAGGACATGCATTACATGTGTTCACATTAACCGGAAAAGAGAACTTAGAATGTCAGCATATTTAACTGCTTGACAATAATTATTCATCCATAGATTGATTATAGATCTCAGGCATTACTAAAACTTGTTATACTTGAACGTATCAAGAATAGATTCTGTATATCTACATATACGTGAAGAGAAGACATTAGATTCCTGTTAACGTGTATTAAGGAGTGTTAAACCTTTGGACGCCAACGTTGGCTATACAACAAAATAAGTGAGTTGAAGTGGCAGTGGGCTGGTCATATTTGCAGAAGGAGCGATGCACGGTAGAGCCAGCGTGTTCTGGAGTGGAGATCGCGACTTGGTAAGCATAGAGAAGGACGCTCTTCGGCTAGGTGGATCGACGACTTAAAAAGGTCACTGGGTCCGACTGGATGCGGAAGCGGAGGACCGAGTATTATGGCGTGTGTTAGAACAGGCTTATGTTATGTCCAGCAGTAGACTGCAATATATTCAACAATTGTAAACGTGCCCTGTACGCCGATGACGGCTATAGCTGTAAGAAACAAGTCAAATGTAAATACATAAATAAGGATAGTCATTACAACGGACTGGATACCCACTAAAACCCCCTGTTTACCGTCACTTCAGTTCTATCGTCAGCAGTCCACTCAGCGAACCCGGCTAACTTAATTTAACTGGTGAAAATTAAATGTGGGTGCGATGTATCTTCTTATTCTTAACAAATAAAAGACGTGACGCCATGTTACTGGCAACTTGACATAGCTGACGTTACAGTACTCTTATAATTTTATAAGACTGCACTAAAATCAAGTGATATTGCCATTAATCTTTTCTTTTTTCTTTTCTTCTCAGATGCTTTAACTTAATTAAGATGAATTTATTGTTATGTTGCACATATCTTTTTGAACCGATATTCCCCGCAAATCTATTTTTAGACTTACCAAGAGGTTATCGTTGAATAACACGCAACGACATCTCATAGTTAAACAACTGTAAGAGGAGTTTATGTCCACCAGTAATTTAATAAAGTAGCCGTTCAGAAGGGTTTACTGCGACAAACTTGAATTACGCATAGCGATTTATTTCATACTAGTTTCCGTTTGCGTCTCCGCTTTCGTGACCCATGGGAATGGTTCATACCTATGTGAAAATTATATGTCATTCCTAAACTGGTTTGGACAAACATATAAAGGCTATCTATGTGTGTCTGTCGTTATTCGTTATTTTTAAAACTAACGTGAGATGTAGACATAATTGTTATAAGTAATACAGGTAATAAAAGAATTTCTAATACAATATTTGGTATCTACGATAAGTATAACGCTAACGTAAAAATAGTAATTATATAAAAGGCTGAATTAAAGAAGTGTTCAATGAGCACTTCTTTAATTCAGCCAAAAGACGATTATATCGTCACCGCAGTAGAGCAAAAAGCGCTGACGTGCCGACCTAGAAACTTTTGCCAACTATTGGACAGAATTCACATAAAACAAGAGGTTTGGTAGAAGTGTGAGTTAGTACAATCTTTGTCAAAATAAAACCTGCGCAATTCATCTATTTATTTGCCTGGATTTTGACAGTTGCGATTACTACCTGTGAATCTATCAACCTGATAATAATTAGCTTAAAATCTTCTTGAAAGGCCTCCATTTTCTTCTGCCATTTAATATTTCGCAATAATATCGACTAAAACAGCATATTATAGATAATCCTCAGAATAGACTAGACCTATAAAACCGAAAGAAAGAAAGATTTTCCCGGAGTTTGGTAAACAAATGTTCCCGGTTGATGACAATAGGCTCGCCCCCTATTTCATGGGACCAAACATAGCTGGCGAAATGTGGGTGTGAAACACCTCTGCCTACCCCTTCAAGGAAAAAGGCGTGATGCTTTGTTATGTTATGTTTCTATAAAACCGGTAACCAATTACCTTTAAGTAATATAAACCGATATTTAAATAAAAACATAAACACCTAGTTAATAGATCAATTGCCGTTTAAATACCAATCGTTTTATTACAGTTAATTACGTCGGCACTCTCGCACATGGCTGCGAACTGACGCGTCATTTCACTGAGAAATCTTGCGGAAACATACGCTTGTAGAAACTTGGTAATAATAGAAATTAGTTTGATTCTCATGAAGACAATCTTGTTAATTATTGTGGGGTGAGTAGAAACAAAAGTGGTGATCTTGAGTCGTTTATTTTATCAGTGTTCACACACATGCTTTTCTTATTAGTGTGCTGTCTTTCAATAAAGTTTAGCAAACGTTATAGCAATTGCCAGCTTTAACATGCTGGGTTTAACAAGGGAAGTGTACTTTTGGCATGATATCCTTTTACGGCCAGGCCTTTTTCTACCCACCACTATAACCTACTAATACTAGGTAAAGAAGATCAATTTTCGGTGTTACCACATTAACAAAATATACCAAGTTTAGTATTTTTACTATCTAAAATAATTCGGGTTCCTTCCATTTTTTGAATACTAACCAAAGAACTATCAATAATGTGTAGATATTCATTCATTTCATAAACATATTTGTAAATTGTAATCTTAAAACCATTTCGTTCATGATTATTGTAATTAACCCTGCGAACCTAACTCGTTTATCGAATTTTCTTTGTAGCTTGCACAGATGGATTGTGATAACTATTATGTTCCCTTAGTTACCTCTTACGACACTCTGGGCATGAAAAGAAGAGTTGATACATTGTATTCACATTAATACGCAAAAACTTCACACTAGAAAAATGCAATAAGTATTTTGGAATTAAAACTTCATGTTGTTTTCAAATATTGTCTAGAAGTTTCTATCATTCTACTACTAAACTTCAAAGCCTCGGTACATAAGTTCCAAGAAGACAATACGTCATCTACATCCTTAGATACTTATAATAAACGGTTTCCGTCATCATGTTTACGACTTCCCTCAGGTGATCCTTAGAGGCATCATTGATAATGATATATATTTTCGAGTATATCTGTATAGGTGGGTATCTCTTATGAATTTTAGGGTAACTAAATAAGACCAGCTTCATAGCTTATCAAAATATTTCCAATGCGCAAAAAAATTATTTTTACAAACAGCAAAATAGAAATGTGGGGTCTGGGTAGCAATACTGTACTTAGATTAGATATTGAATTATTATTTTAAAGACTGTCGCTCCGATATCGAAATCGTCTGAAGTTTTTCTGAAAAATCTTACTGAACTATACATTTTTCTTTTATAAATGAAACTTAATTGACAACTTTAATATCAAAAACAATTTAATAATGTTCTCAACCGCTATACGCTAACTTAATCTTATTAATTCGATACTGAGCTGCGTATACGCAAGCCATTAATAGAGCGTGTACGTTAATGATCGAGGCTATGGCGATATTAAAGTGGCCATTTATGGTCATTATGGCTATCTTCATTAACAGAGGTGGGATAACTTGAGGAAGTGTGTCTAATTTCTGTTAAGGTAAAACTGTTTTAATTTTTCAATTAAAAAGTAATCAGAGGACCTGGTGCGAATAACCTAACGCGTACAATCGTGACATGGTTTCGTTTTTAGATTTCCGTACATCAAAATGAAAAAAAAGTAACGCAAAAAAAAAAACAGCCGTTTATGCTCCATTTTTGTCGCATATCTTGACGATCACTGAATATTGGAAGGGTATAAAATTATAAGCCTAAAAAATGTATTAAGTGTTTGTTTGTTTTTGGCATGACGTTACGTAAATATGGTGCAGCTACTTAGTGAATATTTATTCTAACTTAAATCTATCCCGCTACCTACTACCTAATATCTTACATTTCAATAATAGTAGATAATATCAAAAAAGAAAATATAATAAAATTGCATAATCGTATGGAACTCTCGGTGCGCGAATCCGACTTGCACATGGCCGGTTTTTTTTTAATATGGATAAACTGTTTTTCAATATATTGGCACCAAGAGAGCGTCATTTTATTTAGACAAATTGTAGTTTAAGTTGTTCATTAATATGACTTAGACAAAGCTTGTATATTGCTGTGTATAATTATATTTTTAAATAAAACAGTGGCTGGTTTATTATTATTATTTCACACAAATTACTAATAAATACTTAGTAGAAAATAACTTATTCAAACCTACCATGATACCATTCATGCATGACCTATGCAATCTGCAACTCCATTCAAAGTTCCAAATATGACATTTCAAAAACGAACTCGCCCGTTCTTAATTTGAATATAATAGAAAATGGCGGCCCAACATGGCGCACAAAATGGCACCAATTTATATGCTAATATAAACTCTTTAAACGGTCACATCTGCCTATGTTTATAGAAATAATTGCATCTGGGAACCTTAGAGGGAATACTATGCATTTATTAATAATATATTAAGTAAACTTTGAATCAAATATGCATTAGTTGTTCTTTGCGTTTATTATTTTCTTAAACCACCTGTCTAAAGACAAGATAGTGACATTAATATATCTCTAAAAAGTATTTCTATAAATAAAAATCAATTACCGAATGTATGTTTCTATTGTAAGAATATTATTTCTAAACTGCTAACTTGTTTGTGGTTAGTAATTTTTAAAGAAAATAATTGGAATATCTAAGCAGAAAATGTTGAAAATGGACCCCTCTTGTCACTATTACTATACAATTAGTAGTAATGATAAAAAATAATCATAATCTTGTGGCACTTGTCATTTCACTAATAATAATTATTAAAAATATTTGTGCAATAGAGTCTTGTATACAGAGAAAGATTATTTTGGTCTTCTTATAAGACAAGCAATATCACATGAAATAGCGAGTAAAATATATTGTTATATATTTAATTTTGTTTGCATAGAACAAGCTTATGGAAGATAAAGTTTATGACCTGAATCTATTAAAATATGATTTCTTAGTAAACATATCAAGTCAGTAACTCTATTTTTACGACTATTGGAAGTTATATTGCGGAATTAAAACATAATAACGTAATTTATAAACTTTGCAAACATTAAAAAGCAATTTATTTCTCTTTGACAACTAATTTATTCATTTTGACTGACGACATAATCAAATCAGTGAAAGAGTAGAAAATGTTTTGTAACAGAATAATTTATTGTGTTAAACTCAGTTTTTCTCAATTATAGATGCGAGCTTTAAAAAGTCTCGAACCATATATTCGAATTTGTCGTTCTATCAATGATTTTATTACGATAAGTTAAACCTTAGGCAGTTTATGGTGGCTGAATGGAAGGGACCGGCGTGCAAATCATGCGGTCCGAGTTGTGGATTCTACTTTGTGGAATTTATATGTACTAATCAAGTGACTTACCATCTGCTAACGGCGAAGGAAAACATCGTGAGGAAACCTACATACCCTAGGAGAAATTCTATGAGTATGCCTGATCCACCTACCTGCTCTAGGCCAGCGTGAGTGGATTATGGCCTAAACCCTCTCAGCTCTCTAGTTTGAGGAAACGAGATCCGAGCCCAGCAGTGGGGCTTAATGGGTTACTGATGATAATGATGAAACCTTTAGCAGACCAGAGCACTGCGAGAAATTGAAAATTCTAAATAAACCCTATAACATCCCGTCTGGTCAGCGTGGTATAGTAGGCTTAATTCCCTTCACATTCTTTGGAGGAGACCCGTGCCCAGCAGTGGGACGTTTATGGGCTAATATGTAACCACTCTTAAGCTATATAATTATCGACAGTTAAAGATACATTAACTAAAGTATATAAAGAAATTTGACTTGAAGTTATGATATCTGATATGTGAAGATGCCCTATTACATACACCTTTCTCTATCAAGATAGATCTATCTAATGTTACAATTCCGTTACATATAGTGCAGTAATTATTACTTTAAATCACGAACCACCAATTAAGCCATTACGGCCCACGTGGCTTTCTTTTGTTGCAAACTTAATAACCATAACTTGTAAAACTAATCTTATTATTGTACATCTTAATTTTAAAAGATTAAGGTTGAATTTCGCATAGTTGCGTGTATTAATACGCAAACGTATAGGTTGTCTGAAAGTATGTTGCAATTTTAATAACGGCAAATTAATCTGAAACTGTTGTGGCGCATGTTACTGTTTGTAATTGGGTCTTGTCGAACGGTACAGCACTTCGTACTTCGCGGATATGATATACGTACTGAATGTAAATATAATTAATTTTATATTATTTTTATTGCACGCTAGTTAACTTGTGAATATCATCATTAAAATGGTTTATGCCTGATTTCTGAGACGTCAAACGGTGGCTATTGCTAACCATTAATATCTGTCTTCTCTGGGCTCGGGCCTCCTCTCCTCTATCTGAGAGGGTTTAGGCCATAATCCACACACGCTGGCCTAATGCGGGTTGGATAAAATATACTTATACAAATTAATAATGACAGTTGTATGAATAAACTAGTTCTGTTGTTTTACTTTTATATTCAGGTCAGTCAGGTTATACTTTAATCGATGAAGGACTTTAAACTGAGGGCTAAAATAGTTATCAAATTACTTAAATACTTTGACAGTAAAAAATATTTATTCTAAAGTAAATGTATTACAATTTATTAGCATCTAACGTGTGTTAACTAACACAAAACACCTCAATTTCATCGCAATCGAGTAACACTTTCACAGTAGTTCAAACGTTTTGCCCGTTCGTAAACCCCAGCTATAATGATAAATAAACCGCAACAATTTTGATATAGCATCCGATGGCTGCGTGTAATGCAACGCGATTACTCTACTTTTTGCGTTCCTTTTTACGGTGTTTGTGGTTTAGGAAAAAATGTAATTCATGCATGTGTTTCTTTATGGGGTAAGCTGTTGTCATGATAGTGTGGTATATCCTTCTATCGTTAATATTAAAAAGCTGAAAAGTTTATTTGTTTAAACGCGCTAATCTCAGAAATTACGGAATCAAATTTACAAACTCTCGTAGTATTGGATAGACTATTTCTCGAGGAATGCTATAGGCTATATAAAATCACGCTACGATCAATAGGAGCTGAGTAGAGCCCAGCTCAGGGTAACTGCTAATCTATACTAATATAAGTATAAAGTTAAAGACTGTGTTTGTTTGGTTGAACGCTAGGATCTCAGGAACTACTGGTTCGATTTGAAAAAAAAAAATTGTGTTGGATAACCCATTCAAACAAAATTATATAACAAGTAATTAATTAAAAAATTAAAATAACCCGACTGCAAAAAAATATATTTGTAATCTCCATTCGATTCCCTTTATTTTGATACCCTACTCGAAAAGTTTGATTAAATAAAAAATCTAACTACTTACTATTTTGCGCCAAAAGTTTTTGTTTTTATTTTTATTAATAAGTACATTACATACAGAACCTGTTTAAGGACACTTGGGTTTTTGAGAAGAATCTAATGATACCTTAATTGTCAAAATCCATCCAGCCGTTTGGAAGAAACGTGGGAATAAAGAAATTTACAAACATACAAGATACGCGCGAAAAACAATACCCGTCCTGTCAGTCGGGTAATGAAAAATAAAACTGGATTATTTCAAAAGATCTCATCACGAAGAAACATTATATTTTAAATCCAATTAATAATTAATAATAATCGTAGCAGGTGGAAGTAAATGGTACCTACCCCTCCATTAGTTGTATGTAAAAAAAAACTTTCAAATATATAATTTCTAAAGCCTATCCAATTGCCGTGTAGTATAACTTGGCTGTTCTTCACTCTATGGTTTACACCTCATATACATAACAGAATACTTTCACTAAGATCAGCAATTCATTGATGATAAGTAAAGATCTTGACGACTCATCTCTCATCAATAGATGACCTTAAAAGTGTGGCGAAAGTTGGGGAGTATCTTTTTGTTGAATACAGTGTTATTGAAGTAATGGAACGCAAACCCTAATTTCAAATACTATTATGCTGTCTCGCTCTCTCATTTCATGGCTCCCGCATTACACATGTTGTTCCTCATAAATAATGTAATAAACAAGAAGTATTTATGTATATTTGCATTTTATTCTTCAGGTCATAACCAACCAACCTGAGAATATTAGAATTAGTAGTCAAAGTAAAAAAAGTTGTCATTTAAATATTTTCATAATCCTCAAGGTTAATCCCGCGGTTGATAAGGTTTTTTTCAGCTTTTTCCAGCTAATCATGGCTTCAAACAATTCAATGATGGCAATAGAAAATAATATTGTTTTTTTTATGGTAATCCTGGTTTCAATAATATTAATAATTACAGTCAGTCAGTTACAATTGGTAATAATAATAATAATGTTTGGACATTCACACACAGCGCCATCTAGTACCAAACTATGCTAATGCTTGTAATAAGGATAACAACTGATATGATACTTAAATAATTATTTTTATCTTTTATTTTTTTCGTATAAATATACCCGTACCTAATTTAGGTAGCCAATAACACACAGAAACAGAACAAATAATTGTGTTCATCACACAAAGATTTGTTCTGGGAATCGAACTCACTACCTCCGGCAAAGCAGTCAGGGTTTCTAACATTAGAACAATAGAATCAAAAACCAATGAATATTATAAATTATATGCTAGACAAACATCGTAATGCTCTTTAATTCGTCACATTACCCGTAATATACTCAAAATGTACAGCAATTTACCAAATGTGTCTGCGCATGCAATGTTTGATTGCTTTATTTATGGTAAATTACTTTTTTGTATACAGATAAATTATACTTTTTTGCGAGCATTGAAATAATAGATTATTATATCACAGTTAAGGGAACCATCAGGTTGTGGAATGAACTCCCTAACGAGGTTTACCCAAGGGACTACAGTATGGGGTTCTTCAAAAAAGGAGTGAATAGGTTTCTTAAGGGTCGGCAACGCGCTCGTGATGCCCCTGGTTTTGCAGGCGCCCATAGGCTACGGTAACCGCTTACCATCAAGCGGACCGTAAGTCTGTTTGCCACCGTCGTGGTATAAAAAAAAAAAAAAGATTTATATTAGACCACGCCGTGTCCGTGCTGTGCACAACCGTGGTGTAGCGTCATACGTTAGTAAACGGGCCCGGACGGGTCATGGATATTAACTGCTTCATACAAAATGTATTTAGTGTTTGTCAGAGCCCCTAAGTTGTTTGAAAACTATAAAAGTAAACGGCATTGTCATAAAGTTTGTTGTCCTCAGAATAATAGTCGATTCATTAATAATAGTGGTTTTTGTATGGCGCCTCGAGTTTATAACCATGTACCAAAATGATATTTAAAAATCACGAGTTTTAATTCATTTAAATTTAAAATTAAACAACTGTTACTGGAAAAAGCCTATTATAATGAAGAGGAATACCTAAAGGATTTCGTAGAAAGTGACAAATAATATTTGAATGTAAATAGATTGTAATTAATTATTGACATTTTGTATTGTATAAATCTATTATCATAATTTTGTTGTTGTTGTTTAGTTAGACATTGTATCTTTATATTGACATATCTTATTATTTTAATTTTGTATTGACATGAACTTAATGTTGTTAATAATTAATACCAAATACCTTAATATTGCATGCCATGAGACGGAATTTGGAGGATTATAATTTCATTCTTACCATCTGGTACCTACCCATTTTCGCAATAAATATGTTTGAGTTTGAGATTAACGTTTCAAATCCGTGCTCCATCCGGGCCACGCACGGCCCGATCTAATATAAATTTTCCCTAAGTAAAAATGCCACCAAAATGGAGATTAGAGGCGATATGTTTCAAATAATCAAATGAGGCGGGTTGATCGGCGGTGACATTTAAATATTTAGAATAGACTCAGCGAATTTGCCACTTGTCCAGCAGGGCTGGACAGTTATTTTACATCTTCTATAATAATAATATTCTACCACATTTACACAGCGCCATCTAGTCCCAAAGTAAGCAATTAAATTTGCTTGTGTTATGGGTACTAAACAACTGATTATACTACTTAGGTATATACATTTTTTTTGTAAATACATATCTATTATAGATAAATTACACCCAGACACAGAACCAACAATCATGCTCATCACACAAAGATTTGTCCTGGGTGGGGATCGAACCCACGACCTCCGGCTTAGCAGTCAGGGTCACTAACCACTAGACCAACAGGCCAGTCGAAAGTCTATTTTAATAAACTTTGTATTGTATTATTATTAACGAAGTTATTTTATTTTCAGGTTAGTTCCAGTCAAATTTAAACACGGGGTGAGTTTTAACATAAGATAGGGTCATACTTTTTATCGTTTTAGTGATAAGCAGAGATGAATCTGACCAAAATTTAGGTTAGGTCCCATGAAATTGGGGGCGAGGCTATTGTCATGGACTAGTCTCATTTCCATACACCGGACTGACACTGAAAATATAACTGGGATACGGTTACCGAAGATCATGGACGCTTGCAACATCAGGGGCATCGCGAGCGCGTTGCTGACACTGTCAAAACCTATTCACTCCTTTTTTTGAAGAAAACTTCGTTAGGAAGTTCGTTCCACATTCTCGGAAGAAAAAATATTTTGAAACCACGCGGTACGAGACCATTATAGGTTCTAAGATATGAGGATTGTCATGTCATCTAGTCTGAGGACGTTCTAGACTACGCTTGCCTGCATTGTACGCATGAATACATAAATAAAATATATCTCCATAAACTTAAGACACACGTATCGTGTGAACAGTTTTGTCACGGATTATGCGTTGTTTGAGCTCGATGTGATATATACTCAATCAAGCAGAACGCGATCAATATGTAAAAGTACATGACTGTTTGCAACTCATATATAATATTGTGGCGCACGCGTACCGCGTGCCGCCCCGGAACCCTACATCCATCAATGTGCGTCCGCTCGTGGCGCGCCGCAGCGCCCGACTGCGGGCCCGAGCTCCCGGCGCGAGCTATTTATATTCCGTACCATATTTATGTAGGGGCAAACACGCCCCCTAGTGTCGAGTGGATAAAATAAATATTCTAAAATTAATACTGTCTCTTCTGATTGGTCAATTTGTAAATATTAGCTTGTGTATGACCATGTAGTTGTGTGACCAAAATTGTAAATATAAATAAGCATTTTTTAATATAATTTAAGTTCAATCGTCTTGTGCGTTTCCTTTCTCTCTTCTTCCCTACCTAGTTCAGCTGTACTCTTCCACGGTTCAAGGGCTACCCAGCCTGGCCGGTTGGTACAGTGAACTCTCCTCTCCCTAGTAGATACTCAGCTGTCCGGCTGAGTATTTCCCTTCCAGGCTAATCCTTAGGGTCAACGACCTAACACCTGATCCTAAATTGGTGACCCCTACGATTCCTACGAACCCAACGCCCGTTGCGCACAAGACGTTGGACGAATACGGCGAAGTACCTATAATCAGCTGACCGTAGTAAAAGCTATACAAAGTACCTACGTAATTCTCGCCCAATAATCGCACATACCTATCGCTCAGCTGTCTGCGAGTACCTACCTCTCGCCCAGCTGACTGCGTATACCTAACTGACGACCAGCTGACTCGCCGAGACTACGTGTAGCCTACAACAGAGTTGTCTTCGAGAATCATCATGACGAACGAAGACAACCAACTACCTAGCGCCGCAACCACGACGACGACGGAAGAGACGACCGTAACGAGCAACGTAGCCACCATATCGCTGCCGGCACGACTACCACCATTCTGGCGACAGAACCCCCGCCTATGGTTCGCACAATTTGAAGCCGCCATCGCTGCCAGCAAGATCGGCGAGGAACAAAAATTCAACCTCGTCGTTCCACTACTCGGCTGCAGTGATCTTGAACAAATCGCCGACATCATATTAGACCCACCTGCTTCCGGTAAATACATCGCACTGAAGAATAGGCTTATATCTACGTTTCAAGAATCAGATCATCGCCGGCTGCAAAAGCTATTAAGTGGCCTAGAGCTTGGCGATTCGAAACCTAGCCAACTACTCCGCAAGATGCGTGACCTAAGCGGTAAATTATTATCAAACGAGGCGCTCAAAATCATATGGCTCAACCAGTTACCAACACAACTCCGCGGCGTACTATCCGTCCATACAGAAGCATCACTCGAAGTTCTAGCTACGATGGCCGACAAAATGATGGAACATTTCGAACCCAACACAGCCGCCGCGATAACTACGACCCAAGTACCAAGCTCATCGTGTTTTCAAATTAACAGCTCACCTACTACAGTTAATAACCTACAATTTGACTTACTAACGAAGCAAATCGAAAAATTATCACTAGAAATCGCCGAACTACGAACCAATCAACATCAACCGATATACCGTTCAACGCACAGAACGCCCCACCGGCCGCCGCATTCTCACGGCCAAGCGCAACCAAATTACCGAACGCGCCCGCGCTCCCGCTCAAGCAGACGACCCAGCGACGCCGATGGACTATGTTTTTATCACTACCGCTATGGAGACGAAGCTCGCAACTGTGAACAGCCTTGTTCTAAAAATCGAAACAATACGAATAACCAACGGAAACTAATGCAAACATCGACTATGGCGGGCATCGATGTTAACCAAGGAAGCTACCGCCTGTGTATACTAGATAGAAATAATCATGAGAAGTTTCTCGTCGATACTGGAGCCGACATCTCAGTACTTGCCTCGAAGAACAAACAAATAATGAAACGAACAGAAAATGCCTATAAATTATACGCGGCGAATGGCACGGAGATACGTACCTACGGAGAGCGTACACTTGAGCTCAACCTAGGCTTACGTAGAAGTTTTAAATGGACATTCATCGTCGCCGATGTGAAGACGTCAATACTGGGTGCAGACTTCCTCGCAAAATTTAAATTATTAGTAGACATTCATCAAAGAAAACTCATCGACCGTGTCACTGACCTCAGCGTAAACGCACTTATTCATAATTCCGAAGAAACCGTTTACATTGTCAATCGCAACCACGCTTATCACGACATCTTGAAACAGTATCCCGACGTTCTGCGACCTATGTCACTCAAGACTTCAGCTAAACATGACGTCGTACACCGCATAGAAACAACCGGACAGCCTATTTACTCTCGACCACGCCCACTGCCACCCGACAAATACAAAGCTGCGAAGTTAGAATTCGAGAAAATGATAGAAATGGGTATTTGCAAACCGTCCAACAGTCCTTGGGCTAGTCCTCTACACGTCGTGAAGAAGAAAGATGGTTCTCTACGCGTATGCGGCGACTACAGACGACTTAACGCCGTGACTGTACCCGACAGATACCCCATACCTAGAATTCAAGATTTTACATACCAACTACAAGGGAAGACAATTTTTTCTAAACTTGACATGAAAATGGCGTACTATGGTATTCCTATAAAAGAAGACGCCCCGAAGACTGCTATCATCACCCCGTTTGGTCTGTTTGAATTTAACTGCATGACATTCGGTTTACGCAACTCAGGACAAACATTTCAACGTTTTATGCACGAAGTATTACGCGGACTCGACGACATCGTATTTTGTTTCGTCGACGATTTGCTTCTGTTTAGTTTAACTCCAGAAGATCATAAACGCCATCTACATCAAGTTCTCGAACGACTTAACCACTACGGAGTCACCCTCAACATTGATAAGTGCGAATTCGGCAAAGATAAGATACAGTTTCTCGGCTACGAAGTAACAGCGGAAGGAATCAAACCCACGACAGAACGCATGGAAGCCATAGTAAACTATCCGAAACCCACCACAGTACAAGAATTAAGAAGATTTTTAGGCATGATAAACTTTTACCGCAGTTGTTTACCACATCAAGCAGAACATCAATACCTATTGAATAAATACCTACACAACAGTAAGAAAAACGACAAGTCACCTATTATATGGACAACAGAAGCAGAAAAAGCCTACGAACAATGCCGTCAAAGCATACTCGAGGCGACAACATTATCACATCCGATACCTAACGCTCCGTTATGCCTACTCACCGACGCATCTGATACGAGCCTCGGCGCCGTTCTACAACAAAAAGTAAACAATGTTTGGAAACCACTCGCATTTTACTCCAAATCGATGAGCGACACACAAAGAAGGTACAGCGTGTACGATCGCGAACTACTTGCTATGTACACCGCTGTCAAAAACTTACGACGACTGATCGAGGGCAACGAACTTACAATATGTACCGATCACAAACCACTAACTTACGCATTAACAAGATCGGCAAGTAGCAGTGACACACCGAGACGAGAGCGACAATTACACTACATAAGTCAATTCTGTACGAACATTAAGTACCTACAAGGAAACCGAAACGAAGCCGCCGACGCATTATCACGTATCGCCGAAGTCGAAATCTTAAACAATACAATCGACTACAACAAATTATCCGCCGAGCAAGAAAACGACATTGAACTACAATCATGTATGAAACAATCCAACCTGAAGTTTACCTGCGTGAATTTACCCGGAGTTCAACGACCCATATGGTGCGAAACATCGACAGCGAACATTCGACCATACCTACCGCCGAATTATCGTCAAGTAGCCTTCAAAGCACAACACGATCTAAGTCATCCCGGAGTACGAACAACAAGAAAAATAATAACTTCAAAATTCTTCTGGCCGTCTATGAATAAAGATATAACTACGTGGGCAAAATCATGCATCGGATGTCAGCGCGCAAAAATTCAAAAACACGTTATCAGTCCTCTCGGCGAATTTCAACAATCATCGCGCTTCGAACACCTACACGTTGACATAGTAGGACCGCTACCGCCATCGAACGACTATAGGTATTTAGTCACAATGATCGACCGCTGCACTAAATGGCCCGAAGCAATACCTACACGTGATATAACCGCCGACACAATAGCAAAAGCCGTATACGAAGGGTGGATAGCACGATTTGGCTGCCCTCTACGGATTACCACAGATCAAGGTAGACAATTCGAGTCGTCACTTTTTCACTCTCTCATGAAGAAACTTGGCGTCACTCGTATACGTACAACCGCATTCCACCCGCAATCAAATGGGCAAATAGAACGATGGCACCGTACATTAAAAGCAGCATTGATGGCGAGAACAGCAAGTAACAAATGGAGCGAAGAACTACCTACAGTTTTACTTGGACTACGTACAGCCTTATGTCAAGACACTTCAGTCAGCCCTGCCTTAATGACCTACGGATCTACACTACGCATCCCGTCAGATTTCTTCGTGCCTACACAGCCGGACATCAATGACGCAGAGTTCGTACGCCAGCTGATCGAAACAATGTCGTCACTCACCCCGAAGAAAAGATCTCATTCATCAAACCTGCACACATTCGTACATAAAGATCTCGAAACATGTACTCATGTGTTTCTACGTAACGACACCGTCCGACGACCGCTCACACCACCCTACGATGGCCCGTACAAGGTCATTGAACGCAGTACAAATGGCAAGCAATTCACTATACAGCTACCATTTCGTACCACAGTTGTATCCATCGACCGATTGAAACCAGCGCATCTATATAATCACGAGACTTCATCTTCGAATTCACATACGGCAGTCCCGGATTCAACTCCAAGTACATCAACAGCCCCGAGTATAACAGTTCCAGTCACTCAGCACAATACCTACGTCACCCGAACCGGCAGAGCAGTCAAACCCAACGTACGCTTCGCTTGAGGGGGAGTAATGTGGCGCACGCGTACCGCGTGCCGCCCCGGAACCCTACATCCATCAATGTGCGTCCGCTCGTGGCGCGCCGCAGCGCCCGACTGCGGGCCCGAGCTCCCGGCGCGAGCTATTTATATTCCGTACCATATTTATGTAGGGGCAAACACGCCCCCTAGTGTCGAGTGGATAAAATAAATATTCTAAAATTAATACTGTCTCTTCTGATTGGTCAATTTGTAAATATTAGCTTGTGTATGACCATGTAGTTGTGTGACCAAAATTGTAAATATAAATAAGCATTTTTTAATATAATTTAAGTTCAATCGTCTTGTGCGTTTCCTTTCTCTCTTCTTCCCTACCTAGTTCAGCTGTACTCTTCCACGGTTCAAGGGCTACCCAGCCTGGCCGGTTGGTACAGTGAACTCTCCTCTCCCTAGTAGATACTCAGCTGTCCGGCTGAGTATTTCCCTTCCAGGCTAATCCTTAGGGTCAACGACCTAACACCTGATCCTAAAATATTAACACTTTTTATTAGGAAATGGCTCACATTCTAGAACGATTTCCTCTGGATTTAATTATTTATATATTCTTTATTGTACACCACTTAATACTAAATACTGAGATAGACATCACAACAAAATTTAGGCACAATGGGCGGTCTTATCGCTTAGAGCGAACTCTTCCAGACAACTTTAGGATTGATTTGTTGGAAGAGTAAATATTATTTCAACATTAACATCCCATTAAGTTCGATTGTTCAAGACCAACTCGGAAATTTGGACTTTCGGCTTAGTCGCTATCGATTCTTATTTAGTTTTACTAGGTATGGTGGTTTATTTTGGCCTATTTTATGATATTTCAAATTTTAACCAATTCAAATTGTAACTATTTGGTGTTTATAAAGAGTGACCTGAGTTTCTTACCAGCTGTCCTTCACGCACTGGCTTTAGGAAAATTTGTTTTTTAGCTTTGTATGACGTGCATATCATGTAGATAATTTGAAGATATTTTTTGATATCCTTGTCAACTGTATGTTTTTTTAAACACATGACAATTTCTTGCAATGTTCTTGTCTGTTTAAGCTATCTCCCTTAGTCGCCTTTTACGTCACCCACGGGTTAAAATAGGATAGTGACATTATGTATTCTTAATCCGTCACTACACAGGCTTGCAGTTAGTTTGTAACTACTTGAGAGTAAAAATATAATTAATTATCGTTTAAAAAAAATATCAATTTTAATAATAAAAGATTTGTCGTACTTTATTGTAGTTAATTCGAACAAACCTGACAATACCAAAGCATAAAGACGACAGATCAAAACGGGTCCGCCGACTATTTACAACTGCTAATGAAATAGGAACTGGTTTCAGTGGCTATCAATACATTTGGAGTTTTATTGCTTGTAGGTAAAGGTTGTCAAGTCATTCGTTTAGGGCTGTCACACGTTTAAATTTGACTAGAGTTGTGTATTCAAAATTTAATGTGTGTGTTGATGTTTTTATATCTTACTATATATTTAAGAATCACCTTAGTGGTTTCTTGTTCGCACTAATCTGTTATATATTTTTTTATTTTTAGTATTTTTTCGCCATATATCCTAGGCCAAACGCAGAAATGGGATCTCCTTGCTCATAATATTCTTAAAAAGGATCTAAAGTTTCACTTTTCTGTGTAAATGATACATCTATATCATTAAGGTTTTTTAAGATCACTAGCTTTTATTTTAATTCCTATATATGTAGACATCATAAAGGGTCCCATAGATTAAAAATTCACCAGTCAGCCGCTTGACCTTACTTTACCAGACTGATTTCATCCGGCAAACTGTTAATCTAGGTATAAGATGCATTGCAAAAATTTTTTTTTATTAAATACCCCTTTTTATTATATTTCAGGATGCATAATCCATAGTCTATAGCCGTTTAAAAGTAATAAACAATCTTGCACTCCATCTTCTGTTAAGGTATTACTGCAGCCTATAGAAACATGACTTGACAAAGATCACAATAAAAAAAAGAGGGGAGATACTGCTGGTCATTCTAAAACAATGGGTTCAATGACTTTAGTGGTAGATTGCTTACTTAACAAACATGCGTTTAATCGATTTTTTCGTAAGGAAACAAAAGTGCCTATTGCCCCTTTTGTGATTTGTAATAAGTTATGATCAAACATGCAATTTTTTGTTCATTGGAAAGTTTTTATAGTTTTTTTTACTAACCCTTTAATAGCATATATACATAGGGCATAGGGAACTTTTCCCACCACACCAACCCAGGTAAATCTGGAAATAAATTTAAAATGGCATGTCTTTGAACTACAATTTAGACAAAAAAAAATTTAAGTAAAATACTTTATTTCAGTTTCAGTGAGTTCAATTTAAATTTCCGTAAAGTAGTTTTTCACATTACACCAGGCCCACACTTTACACTAAAATTTTTTTTTTTCGTCCGCCCGTTAAAGGTTAGAGAAACAGAAAAGTAATCAAAATATTGAAATGAAAGTAATCGGGAATGGGGAATGAATGAGTGCGAAGTATTTTGCCATATAATCGAATAACACACGGCCAGAAATACCTCAATAACGTTTTTCTCTGTCATGAAAATCGAATCCTGCCTAAAAATCACTTAAAAATGAATCTTCTTAATTTTTATTGATACTTTATCAATAAAAATTTGCTAAGTGGACCGATGACCTGAAAAAGGTCACCGGGTCTAACTGGATGCGGAAGGCGGAGGATCGAGTGTTATGGCGCGTGTTGGGAGAGGCCTATGTCCAGCAGTGGACTGCAATAGGCTGAGATGATGATGATGATGATGACTTTATCAACTATCATCACTAAACATCTGTCCCTGCCAAAACACATACATAACATATTAATGACCAAACAAAAGGTAATAAATCTTAGAAAAAACTGACCTTCATAGCATCAAGACTTCAAATTCATCTCTACATGACATGACGATGATTGCAGACATCTGTCTGTTAGTCGAAACGGGTTTCTGGTACGTACGTGACCCGGATTTTGTACCTACTTAAAAACTTAAGTGTATATTACAATACTTTAATATGTATCTATTATGCAACTATATTATAATGGTCTATAGAGTTATTGACATTAGCGGTATTTTATCTTGTAGATTTCAGAGTTGAAAATATGTTGTAAATAAACAGCGGAATATCAATTTTTATTACACCACCCGTTTATCCCCGAAGTGGTGGGCAGAAGTGCATATATAAACTTCTTTGGCCCCAAGTTGTTATAATATAATAATAATATTTCACCACATTCATACAGGGCCATCTAGTCCCAAATTAAACAATTATATTTGCTTGTGTTATGGGTACTAAACAACTGATATACTACTTAAATACTTTTTTTTTTACATAATTGTATAGACAAATCCCACCCAGACACAGAACAAACAATCATGCTCATCTCACAAAGATTTGTCCTGGGTGGAGATCGAACCCACAACCTCCACCCAGCAGTTACGGTCACTAACCAACACACAGTCGAGCTAATCTCTTGTATTTTATAAAATAACTTATTATTTTTTTTGTTCACATGCCAACCCTATTAAACGAAATAATTTCGTATTTCAACACATTTTATAATTAACAATCAATCATACTAAAACCAGTTCATTTACATACTAAACATTACATAAAATACCCACACGGATCAACTTATTACATAAAGTTTTATCAAAACTGTCTCAGTAATTTTTGAGAAGTTACATAAATTTTGATTGTTTTTATTGATCGTTTCTATGCAAATATTATAATCAGTATGCAACTAGAGTTAATACTAGAAATTATGTGTCCGGAAATAAGCAAGCTATTTGCAATTTATAGTTTATTAGTTTAGATTACATAAGCTAATTAACTTTTGTCTGACTAGTCTTACAGGATATTCATTGTGGAAAGCTTCCTATGTATTACGAAATGATTTATTATAGGTGTAGTTATAATAAATTAGTTTACTTTTTAACCGAAACGGTAGACAGATATCAATCACACATATTTACGTTAAAATTATATACTTGACAATCGATATAATCTTCAAACATACATACATACATATAGATCGGGTAGGCAGAGACCATTTCCCTCCACTTGCTACGATTCTGACATACATCTTTGGCTTCTTCAATATTCATCAGTCTTTTTATGTATTCTCGCCGGTTGAGGGTACTCCTGATCTGTCCCATCAACATCATCACAAAAGCCTTTTCAGGCCCTATGTTATCCTGTTACTTAAACCACTTTATTTATCTTGTATGAAAAAATCAATAAAAAAAATCAAGTCACATAAAAAAAAATCTTATCTCAGCCTATTGCAGTCTACTGCTGGAAATAGGCCTCTCCTAACACGTGCCATAACACTAAATCCTACGCCTTCTGCATCTAGTCAGACCCAACGACCTTTTTAGGTCTTCGATCAATGAAATCAAGTATTGAAATCTAATTCGGGCATTATAAACCCAATCTGACGGATAACTAGGAATCCTTAGAGCAACAGAGAGACTTTGGGTCACTCTGCATGCTCTATCGATTGTTCCATGGGGAGTGCTCTGACGAACTCCTTGATTTGGTGCGATCGTCGCCTTTTTCCATCGCACCACTCGACGCCGCTGTAGGTTGCACCCGCACTACTTGGAGCCGATATCGTCTAGAACGGTATGGTTTCAGCGATCATTCCTCCCACGTACGTGCCGGCTCTAGGGTGAATTTCCTACAGCGGAGTTTCCTGAGCGCTACGACAATATGACCTTCTTCAAGCGAGGTTTAAAGAAAGCTTTCCTCTCAAGGTAGGCAGTGGCTTTGCTGTGCCCCTAGCATTGCCAACGTCCATGAGCGGCGGTAACCACTTACCATTAGGTGGGCCGTTTGCTCGTCTGCCACTTTAGGCAATAAAAAAAAAGACTTTGTTTTGATTAAATATTTTAATGTAATTTTTAAATAATATTATAAGAGATATATCCTACAGCGAGGCTAGAATCTACCTCATCAAATTTGTAGGTTATGCCATTCTAGGACGTGGCTAAATTCCCTCCACATTCTTTGGAAGAGACCCGTGCCCAGCAGTGGGACGTTTACGGGTTAAAATAATGATGTCAGTAAGATAAACAGACACCTAAACTGACAGATTATTACGATAATTATGGTAATATAACCCGCCTGAGGCCGTCTGTTGTCATCAATTATAACAATACTTGATAGTTAGTATGATTGATAGATTGTACAATAGCTTACATCACGACACGATTTATATTATACTCTAATATATCGATTGTATCGTGGGAATGTCATTGATACCTGTACCTATAGAGAGTACCCTATATACCAATGGCACAGCCGGTAAGCTGTGACCCGGGGCTTCACTCCTGTCGTTCTTTGATTGGCCCCTACTCCACTGTTATTGGCCTTAGCGTGATGTTATATAGCCTATAGTGTTCAACAATAAATGTGCTATCACACAATAATAATATTTTTTCAAATCGGATCAATAATTCTTGAGTTTAACGTGTTCAAACAAACAAATAAACTCTTTAGCTTTATAATATTTGTATAATTATATATTATTATATATATATTATTATTATTTATTCTTATTATTATTATTATCGTATAGTTTATATATATACTTCAACCAAGGGAAAGGAAATTACAGTAGTATTATTTTGTCTTTTTCAATCTCTAGGCTGATACTGGTAATTTCAAGGCAGAACAACCCAATTTACTTTTGTTCAAATCGTAATATTAAAAAACTCCATGAAGATCTGCTAAATGAGATCACGACACATTCGAGTACACTGCTCTGCTCACGCAATAGCTTGTTATTGAATTTGAAAAAATCGCACGTGATACTACAATTATTAGGTCTATTTTCCCATAACTGAGATCTTGTAGTTACGGCATTTCATAACACGGCATTACAGGTGTACTCCAAATGATATCATACTTATACAAACTTTAAATACCAATAAAAAACCCTCAACAAAAAACTAATGCTATCAAATATTTTGAACCCATATTATAATAATATGTATATTAGTTTTTTAGTAATAGACAAACAGTATTCTATTTGTATCATGTTATTAGGTTTAAAATTGATTAATTGAATTGTTGGCAACTATATATTTTTTAATTGCTGGATATGATATCTGGCATCTATCATATTAGCATCATCATTTCAGCCTAATGACGTCCACTGCTGGACATTTTCCGCTACAGGGAGCAACTTTGTCCCGTCTATATATTATGTTAATTGAAAGCATGATCCATCCGTATACAATGTTTCATTAAAATCCATTCAGCATTTTTTACAATAAAAAGACACAAAAATTCCTCCATTTGTCCTCATAAGTTTTCTGTTTTCGCGTTTATATTACTGTGATATTCGACATTTACTTATTCTAAATTCAAAGTCCGCACAAATCACTTTCTATAACAGTACACATATACTTCTGCTTACCCCAATAATGAAATGACATTGCAATTTCAGTTACAAAGCATTTTCACCCATTCCGCATTCTTAGCCAGCACACGCGAGCATCACTAATTGGATTATGGCATCCGATTAGAAACCGACTGACAACTACTTCATCGAATTGTACGTAATATATTACCACACATGTACCAACCGATATAGATCAATGGATAACATTCTACGCAATGTATGTGAAATATAGCAAGCTATTGTTAGAAGAGGTTTTGAGGTAGAGAGGCAGCAAAACAGTGTGATATTCGATAGCTACTTTCGTTCTACATTTGAAATAGAAGATTTGTTGCGATAGAAAACAATAATATGAAGTCTGAACAATTTCTCGTGGGAGTTGGGATTAATTCTGAAAGTTTTATAATTGCAGTTGAAATTTTAGCTTTTGTTTTGACTTGGCTATCTGTAATAGTCTGGGAGCCTGACCTCAATGGATTTCGGTTCTCCAAAATTTGTTTGTAGATTGGAATATATAATTTCACATTTTCTCATCTAACTCGGTATTACAATCGGTAGCACAGCGGAGGTCTACACCTCTAGGGCTTAAGAAATTCTCAGTGTATCTGTCGGATTTAAAAATGGATTTTCTTATTACATAGGACCCAAAATAGCGAAATATAAGTAGCAAAAATGTCAGTTGGATAATGTTTAATTTAATTTTTTATCGAGATTTGTAATTAAACTCAAAAATGGCATATGTACAGTCTAGTTCATTAAATTATTGGCACCATAAATACTAAAAAGCTCAATAAATACTATAGAACCTATGGATCAAATATATGTCCTCATGTGAATGGTTCAATAAAATATGCTGTACATTATGCAATAAGTTGTAGTCACCCTTTTCAACAAAAATATCTAATGATGGTGCCAATATATTAATGATCTCGACTGTACTTTGATAAAGTGTTTCTTTTCGAGTTTATTTGAAAGGATTCTTTCTTGGACAAACGTGAACGGTCCCAAACACTGAAAGTGCCATCTTGTAATAGCGTAGTACCATATTTATTTATCGTTCAATGTACGACCGCCTTGATATCTATTTGAATCACAGACTATAATAATATATAACCACAAATATCAAGGAAAATAATAACATCATTACACAGGAAGTTGTACAACATTCAGGTGCTCCATGCATCCATAGTTGAGTGACGAACGTGACTGGTGTTCGTCGCACACGATGCCGGCACTTTTGATATGCAACCAAAAGGCGCTTCGGCAATTTTCGGAAACATTAACGTGTAGTTAATTTATGGGTACTGAGAATTTGACCACCATCGTTGAATTCTTTAAGTGGACCTTTGTTTTGTCATAATTTTTCTTTAATCAATGTGAAAATTTCTTTATTTTTTTGGGTAATCAAACTAGTGAAGTGAAGCACGTTTAAAAAAAATTAAACCTAGGCCGGAATCGATCCGACTACCTCCATTTTTGCAGACGGGGACACTAACCACTAGACCTTCAGACCAACCAAATGCCAAAACATATTTTACGAGCAAAATATGTTTGAGACAGTATTACACTTTTGTAGGCGAAAACAGATTCTACCTCTAAAAATGTTATTATGTTTACTTTTGCAAAACAAATGAATCTACACATAAAAGATATGGACTTTATAATAATAATTCACCATTTCACCGAACACCCAAACCCATAGACGTGGCATCCGTGCTAAACTACGGTCTAGTCTTATGGGGAAATGCCACTGATGTACAAAAAGTTTTTTTGACTCAAAAGAAGTGTGTAAGGGCTATTGCTGGTATACCACCGTGGGAATCGTGTAGGCCTTTATTCAAAAGCTTACAGATACTTACCCTCCCCTGTATGTATATCCTGGAAGCAGCAAAGTATGTAAAACTGCATTCCAAATTATTTAAAACCTCTAAAGATATATATCCCCGTAACACCAGAAATCCAGACAGAATTGTGTTAGAAAAGGTACCAAGAACCACATTATATCTAAAAAGTTGTATAACTATGTGTGGGCGTATATTTAATGCTATACCCAATGACCTAAAAGAATTACCATTTAGAAAATTCTGTAAACAGCTCAAATTATGGCTTATAAAAATGACATTTTATTCAATAAAAGAACTGTTTGATTATAAAAATAATAGATGATAAGAACTTACATGATTATTATTTGATGATATTTGCATGTTGCCTAGCGACAAAATGTATTGGCTCTTTTTATAATTTTTAATCCACCTGTATTGTACCTACATTTTATACAAATAAAGAAATTCTATTCTATTCTATTCTATAGCCCAATTTTATTTGACTCCATAACATAATAAATAATAGCTTTACACTTACCAGTGACAAATCATAGCTGTTTGTTGTACGCATAGATTTAGGCGCGGATCCTAGGTCTATGGTTGTACGTATATTTTCCTAATAAAAAAAAGCGATGGTGGCTAAATGGATAAGTGACCGGTGTACAAATCACGCGGTCCGAGTTCGATCCCGACAGGCAGTACCAATGTGGATTCCAGTTTGTGGAATTTATATGTACTAGTCAAGTGACTTACCATCTGCTAACGGTGAAGGAAAACATCGTGAGGAAACCCACATACCCTAGAAGAAATTCTATGAGTATGTCTCATCCACTAACCCGCACTAGGCCAGCGTGTGTGGATTATGGCCTAAACTCTCTGAGCTCTCTCTAGTTAGAGGAGAGGAGACCCGAGCCCAGCAGTGGGACTTAATGGGTTGCTGATATATTTTCCTATATGTACGTTTTTTCTCCTTTCAGAAGATTACCAAATCTTATTATTCCTTTTAACATTTCTGTATTTCGCATCGCCCAATGGCTTTTGTTATTTCCCTTCCAATAAATCGCAATGAAGTAAACAAAATGCATCATTCAGTTAATTTCCTTTTCCTTTTAATACCATTCAACTATTATTCGTTTACAATGCCCTCTAAACGCATATAAAAATCAAATTACCGAGTTCGACACACTGATATTGAACCAGAAGCAAGTCAACAGAGGCATTCTAGCTAATACAAACATAATTTTACCGTCAAATCAAAAGCCATTCCGTTTAAACTTTTATTGAAATCATTTTACGAACTGCATAATATAAAGTTGTAATACAAATTTCAATTTGCGTTTGAGTGCAACCTTACCATTAAGCAATTAAGACTAAATTTGCTTGTGTATTTATCTGTGTCTGTAACGGTCATCTACCTCCTATTTGATGCTGGGTGCCTGGTAACGGCAGCGATTATTTACTCTAGAAAAAAAAATGTCACGAGTGTTGTTACTGTTAAGAACATAGATTTTTTATCTCTTTGGATTGTTTGCCATTTGATTGAGTGTGAAGGCCTTTTCTTTAAGAAAGGGGAAGACTACATTTTAACAGGAAAAACTTCTAATCTGACGTGACTAAAGGTTTATTGTATCTTTATGTTTATGTATATTTTACTGGCCTGTTGGTCTAGTGGTTAGTGACCCTGACTGCTAAGCTGGAGGTCGTGGGTTCGATCCCCACCCGGGACAAATCTTTGTGTGATGAGCTGATGGTTTGTTCTGTGTCTGGGTGTAATTTATCTATAATATGTATGTATTTACAAAAAAAAAAAATTAAGTAGTAGGTATATCAGTTGTTTAGTACCCATAACACAAGCAAATAAATGGTTATTATTAAAAAAAAAAAAAAAAAAATTGCTTACTTTGGGACTAGATGGCGCTGTGTGAATGTGGTAGAATATTATTATTATTATAAGATAACAGTGCGTTTGTGTATTTTCTCGCACTTTTTCCCTCACCGTTTAAAAACCCTGAACCGTTTTCTTGGCTTTGTAAATATTCGACCCTTAATCGATTTTTAGTCGAATAATAAATTAGTACGTAGTTGCCCGGGGCTTTGCTCCCGTGGATCGTTGTTTGGTTTTTCTCAGCTCCTATTTCTCGTAGCGTGATGATAGCCTTCCTTGATAAGTGGGCTATCGAACACTTTTTGAATTCGGTTCAGCAGTTCCAGAGATTACCGCGTTCAACCAAACAAACTCTTCAGCTTTATAATGCACAAATAAGATAGTTTACTACCTATTTGCTTAGTATTTTCATATATTTATTTGTAAAAATTTAATGTACACATTTTTTTTTATGGACTTCTGTCCGAAATAAAGATTTATTATTATTATAATATTAGTGTAGATACTCGTACCATGTGAAATCAAGTTAAAATTTATTTCAGTATTTAGGATCAATAAATTTTTAAGTTAGAAATTTGTAAGAATTTCATCATCATCATCATCATCATTTCAGCCTATTGCAGTCCACTGCTGGACGTAGGCCTTTCCTAACACGCGCCATAGCATAAGAATTTGTTAGAAATTAAATAAATAGTTAAATACAGTAACCTTTTATGAACGTTTCTGTGAATTATGAGTATTACCAAATATCCTTTCTGTTAAGTTAAGTTTTCTACACGAACAAATTTAATTAACCTTTTGCATGATTGAAACTATATAGTTCGATCCAATTTATATCAGCTCCTAACATAACCTAATGTAGTTATCATGCATACCCAATCTAGCCATATTACCCTTGATGGCAATACTTAAAGTTAGATCTGAAGTACCGTACAAATGATCTGCAAATCACTGCCCGCGTAGACGCCATGCTATTCACGAGATCGACGTAATTGGTATATCATTACATATGGAATGTCTTTTAGCATAGTCTGTCTATGTAGGGCTTTAGAAAAGTGTAATTTTTATTGCTGAGTCAGCATTAAACTTTTTGAAAAATGTCACATATTCTGATTGGTGTTTTGCCAAAAGTCTTTCCTACATTCCTTTAACATTATTAAATTAACTGAATTGTTAAATTTCAGCTCACTTTTAATATTCTACTAAAATTTTGACGTTTTGTTTTTACCCAACTGCCAGGACGGGTATTGTTTTTCGCGTGTATCTTGTATGTTTGTAAATTTCTTTATTCCCACGTTTCTTTCAAACGGCTGGATGGATTTTGACAATTAAGGTATCATTAGATTCTTCTCAAAAACCCAAGTGTCCTTAGATGGATTAATAAAAATAAAAACAAAACGGCGGACATTTGGCGCAAAATAGTAAGTAATTAGATTTTTTATTTAACCAAACTTATCGAGTAGGGTATCAAAATAAATGGAATCAAATGGAGATTACAAATATATTTTTTTGCAGACGGGTTATTTTATTTTTTAATTAATTACTTGTTTGTATGTGTTGTGAAAGCAAAACATAATATGTCACCGCTTACAATTAGGTTAGCAAGCAATACCTGTCAACTTGTCTCCGTAGAAAGTTACCTTAGAAAACTATGGGCGGCACTAAAATAAATGGGTTTTCTGTGTTAAGAGGAAACCGCCAATTAACGTTTGTTTCTGATCTTCTATCTATAGATTTACATACTCAACGTCCGTACGTAGAAGATTTAAGAAGATTGTGTTATTGGAGATGCTTTGTTTAATAAGATCAGAAAGTACAGACCTTTATATTATGTCTTGCCTAAATGATAAAATATTTCTCTTTTGCCTGGGCTGTATCAAACCAGAAGAAAAATTTTGTTGGATTTTTTTAAAACACATAGCTGCAATGTGTTTTTAGATTTACCTATTCTTTTTTTTTCAAAAGATAAAATTATATAAGATAATTAAAATATCAGTCACGTATATATAAGAAACGAGTTGAATTTCATAAATATACAATTCAAAATGTAATCAGAACAGGTAAATGTTACGTGGAGTAGTTATACACTGCAAAAACTGAGTGAATATGTCAAAACTGAGTGTTGTTTCTTTCTAACATGCTGAAAATTGGATATTGCATCTCGTACACACGTTAAAAGCGTGAAATTGACGAAGACATCTTACATATATCTGTCTGTGATTGATAAAGAGTTAGATAACTATATTCTCTTTATAATTATCAAAAGATGCAATGGAAAATGTATGAAAAAATCGACCCTTAATTTGATAATGTTGTTGATTTTTATTTACACAACTCAAACCAGCTGTCATTTGTTATTAGAAGAATAATAAATATTTATACAAGTATGTTTGAAAACATTCTAGTTGATATTATTCTATGTGCATAGACATAAATGCAGTGAGGCAATTATGCATAATAATTATAATATGAGTAGTTCGACTTTGGTAGCCTGCAATAATCGTTGTGTTGTGAGTGTAGAAATGAACAGTGAACTTCTAAGCTTTGAATGCTGGCGGGATGTAAAGTCATAGTAAGTTGTTTTTTTTTATTATATTTAAATGAGAACAAACCTTTTTTCAGCAAAAAAAATATTTGGCTACTAATTAATATTAGCTAAAGAAAAATACAATGTCTACCAAAATATAAAAGAGTACAAGTAACCGTATGTCCAAATTAATAAATTAAATAAATAAGTACCATTTATACCATTTATTTTGCCACACACATATAAAAACATAATACAAAGAGAAGAAAGAAAGATTAACATTTACACAATATTTAAGATACATTTACACATACACGAACATAAAAAGCAGACAAAATTACATATGTGTATGATTTAGCTCAGTATACGCTGTGCTTTAAGGCACAGCACTGATTTTCAGCTACTAGCTATAGCTTTGACATTGGCACAACAATTATTATTCAACGCGCACATGATATAAACATAGTACTACATACATCAATACATATTACATAGATCAAAAATGCTATATACGAGTATGGCTGCAATACGGAAACTATTATAATTATTATACTTACACGTATAAGTAAAGAAAGAAGAAGAAGAAGAAAGAAAAACATTTTATTTGGTGACGAAAAAACACAATACACAAACAGAACACAGATTAACATATTTATATTAAAATCACCAAAATAGACTCCATTTCAGGTTAAAATGCAGGGCACAAAAGTGCCATGTGCTGATTTTTAACTAAAGCCTTTTTGACAACGGTGTCGAAAACAGCAGACTAACTACAATGTATTCTAATTAATAAATTAATTAATAATAATAACTACCTCTGGCTGACTGGCCTGTTGGTCTAGTGGTTAGTGACCCTGACTGCTAAGCCGGAGGTCGTGGGTTCGATCCCCACCCAGGACAAATCTTTGTGTGATGAGCATAAAGGTTTGTTCTGTGTCTGGGTGTAATTTATCTATAATATGTATGTAAACAAAAAAAAATGTATTTAAGTAGTATATCAGTTGTTTAGTACCCATAACACAAGCAAATATAATTGCTTACTTTGGGACTAGATGGCGCTGTGTGAATGTGGTAGAATATTATTATTATTATATTACCTATTCGTAAAAAGTACGTGTATCTGATTAATGCGTGAACCAAATTTAGTAAATGTGCACCAAATTAAGTAAATGTTTACCAAATAAATGCGATTGCGACCCAAATTTGGTTATACTCGCGGGCAATAATGTTTTCTGCTCCTTTTTTCAGACTCACAAAGGTCTTATAGTTTATGTTTGTGCTGCTATGTAAATTAAGTCTGAAAATAAATTGATTTTCTTTCTTTGTCTTTTTGGGTGGTTACAACATGAATAAGTTAGATTAGAAGGCTGTCTTCGTGGTAATTTTTTTGTAGATATTTTCTCCATTTTTAAATTTACTACTTTTGGTGAACATTTATGAAAGTTGACATAACTTAATTAAATGGGTATGTAACGTCTTAGTATAAAGTAGAGTAACAGATTTTAGTGAACATTTATCTTAAAAAAACTCTTTAATACATTTTTTTTTTTTAAACAACGCCCGCACTAGGGAACAAGCCCTGTGTCGCGGGGAGCTTTACAAACATGAAACTAACGGACACAAAGTACACCCAGACTAGAAACAAATATCTATGAATCACACAAATATTTGTCTCGTGTGGGAATCGAACCCACGTCACCCAGCACGGCGATGTAGTGGCGAGGCGACCACCTTAACCACTGCGACACGGTGACAGTCAAACATTACTTTTGGTGAACATTTACGAAAGTTGACATAACTTAATTAAATGGGTAAGTAACGTCTTAGTATAAAGTAGAGTAACAGATTTTAGTGAACATTTATCTTAAAAAACCCTTTAAAACAATTTATACCTACATACAAACTTTGCCTCCCTTTTTAATTTTCTTAGAGGTAGACTTTCGAAAAATCCTTTCTTATCCGGATGAATAAGTATATATAGAATAAGTAAGTTGAAGTGGCAGTGGGCTGGTCATATCTGCAGAAGGACCGATGGACGGTGGAGCAAGCGTGTCCTAGAGTGGAGATCGCGACTCGGCAAGCGTAGAGTAGGACGCCCTCCAGCTAGATGGTCCGACGATCTAAAAAAGGTCGCTGGGTCTGACTGGATGCGGAGGGCGGAGGACAGAGTGTTATGGCGCGTGTTAGGAGAGGCCTACGTCCAGCAGTGGACTGCAATAGGCTGAAATGATGATGATGATGATGATCCGGATGCCTACATCATACAAAGAACACACCCTCCAAGTTTCAGGTCTCAACTATCAGCGGGTTAGGCTGTGCGTTAATCCGTCAGTCAGTCAGTTATTCAGGATAAAGCATTTTATATGTATAGATAGAAGATTGATGAGGAATTTATATAGCCGGCCACATAAAGTGGTAACCGGGACCAATGACTTTACGTGCCTTCCGAAGCAGGGAGATGTGTGAAAAAAAATTCCACAAACGGCCACCCATCCATGGACTAACCTTGCTGAACGTTGCTTAACCTCGATGAAGTAACGAACACTTCAATACCGTATTGCTACGAGCCTCTTATTCTTCTATTCTCGTCTTTCTCCTCATATTCCTCGTGTATTGTGTACTTATACCCCCAGTAATTTACCAAACGAAGCTCGATCACTCATATTTCTAAAGAACTTTAAATCTTTCTCTCTAACACTTGTGTGCTTGCCATTACTAAGGAAACAGTTACACTATTACCGTGTGGGAACATTTGACAAAGAGCCATTGTAAGCTCCGTGATATTCGCTGTGACATCCATCTTGTGCCTCTAGCCATTGTTTTAGACATTCGGATTTGTTTGCTTTATCTATACAGCCTTAAAAGGATCACTAAAGGAATTGTGACCAAGTAATATAGGAGTCATATATTTAAGAAGGGTTTAGAGCTTACGTTACATAGATTGCGTGATGGCGATGCGACGGTGACGTAGCGTTGCGTTGAGCTGAAGTGAGCAGGACGTCAACGGGGAATGAGCGTGGCGTTGACGTGGCATGAGCGGGGGATGTCTTATAATGTACACGCTAACGCTCCATCAACACCAATATAATTTTCGAATGTTCATAGTTCGATTTTTATAATATCCATCACGCCGGTCTGACGATAATTTGATTATCTAGAAAACACTACACATCTACATTCTACATAACGTATGATAAAATATACTGATTGACTTGAAAACCTCCTCCTTTAAATTTTCGTCGGTTAATAATGGAGATTCAAACCCTCTACCTCGCGTCCAGCATTCGCATACTAGTTTCAACTGACCTCTAGACCAAGAAAACACTCAGTCAATTAAAGTTTAAAGCACTTTGTACCAGATACAGAGGAAATCGTTGATCGTCTAGTTTAAATTAAATCACCTTATCTATCATCGCTTTATTACAAACAATTTTTATCGTGCGCATAGTGATGAGAATATAAATTCTCGGGTTTCTATCGAGAAATTATGTACTCACTGGTGTGAGAATTGTATTTAAATGGTGACCTACTTAAATTAATGTAACTTAAAATAGCAAATAATTTCAACTAAATGCAGATACCTAATTTGTCTCTACATCAACTAACATAGACTGGTAGAGAATGCTTTTGGAATAAGTTCGCCTTTGTAAAAAATTGTGCAAGAAGTTTATTGAATAAATGAATATAATATTTAGGTGTAGTCTGCTCTCTCCCGACAAACTAAAAAAGGTCGCTATGTCAGACTTGATGCGGAAGCGCAGGACCAAGTGTTATGGCGCATGTGGACTGCAATAGGCTGAAATGATGATAATGCTCTACACACCAAGACTCTTCAAATTTGTCGACTACACAGTCATGTGGGACGAGCAAGTATGATGATGAATGAACAGTACCGGACTTCAGACTAAATCTATCTGTGTGCCAAATTTCATACACATCCATACAGCTTTTCTAGCGTTACAATTAATGCCTGATTCACCGAACTATGTAAAATAATTTACATAATTAATATGTATACAATATACTCGTAGTCTGAGTACATAGAGTAACTTGGACCTTAGTGTTGAGCCAATGAGGAACTCGCAACTAATGATTTTTATTGACAAAGTTGTGTTTATTGATTATGATGATTTTAATATATTTTTAATAGTAGTAATAGTATAACAGTATTCTACCACATTTACACAGCGCCATCTAGTCCCAAATTAAGCAATTATATTTGCTTGTTTTATGGGTACTAAACAACTGATATACTACTTAAATACATTTTTTTTTTGTAAATAAATACATATTATTGATAAATTACACCCAAACACAGAACAAACCTTTATCATCATCACACAAAGATTTGTCCTGGGTGGGGATCGAACCCACGACCTCCGGTTTAGCAGTCAGGGTCACTAACCACTAGACCAACAGGCCAGTCAGTTTAATATATTTTTCAAAATCACCTTCAAATTGCTTCAATTAGTTGCAATGGTGTCAAGTTGTCCATTTTTGAACTAAGCTTACTTTGGTTGAAGCGGTACGTCAACTAAAGTTGGTGCATCAATGGAGCGCCTACAACGATATTGGAATTATTATTTAACTAGTTACTACCGGTACCGGTAAAAACCGGTATTGCGGTCGCCGAATGATCTGGTTTTGAATGTTTATGCACGCAACGGTTTTTGAAGTTCCCTGTTAGTTTTAATGTGGGAACTTTTGGAAGATTTTGTGCGCTACAGATTACTTAATAGACAGTAATAAGCGTGCGTCGGCTTTAAATCTATTTTCTAATAGAAATTGAGTGTTAGCATACACATTGACATGCAATGCAAAATTTTTTACTTCCACTTAAAGCAAAACATACCAGTATTCTTAAATACAATGAAAGCATTAATCTTCAATATCCATTTACACAAAAAATTGAGTTATGTGAATAATATATCTACTTTAACTTTCATACCTGAATTTCCGTACGTTATCACGTGTAGTTATCTATTATGATCTAGTTTTATGTTCTAGTTTGACTGGCCTGTTGGTCTAGTGGTTGGTGACCCTGACTGCTAAGCCGGAGGTCGTGGGTTCGATCCCCACCCAGGACAAATCTTTGTGTGATGAGCATAAAGATTTGTTCTGTGTCTGGGTGTAATTTATCTATAATATGTATGTATTTACAAAAAAAAAAATCTGTATTTAAGTAGTATATCAGTTGGCTGGTACCCATAACACAAGCAAATATAATTGCTTACTGTGGGACTAGATGGCGCTGTGTGAATGTGGTAGAATATTATTATAATAATCTATCATCAATCAATCAGCAACCCATTAATGTCCCACTGCTGGGTTCGGGTCTCCTCTCCTCTATCTAGAGAGCTGAGAGGGTTTAGGCCATAATCCACACACGCTGGCCTAGTGCGGATTGGTGGATCAGACATACCCATAGAATTTCTTCTAGGGTATGTGCGTTACCTCACGATGTTTTCCTTCACCGTTAGCAGATGGTAAATCACATGACTAGTACATATAAATTCCACAAAGTGGAATCCACATTGGTATTGCTGGTCGGAATCGAACTCGGACCGCGTGTTTAACACGCCGGTCTCTTATCCATTCAGCCACCATCGCTTGTATATATAATCTATACTAATATATAATAATAATAATTATAATACTATATTTATATAACTGAATAATATTAATTTTATTTTCATAATATTAAACTTAATAATAAATTTAAACAATAATATTTACAAATAAAAACTAACTACACTAGAACTAATATATTATTATAAAGAGGAAAGGTTTGTTTTTGTATGTAACGAATAAACTTCAAAACTACAGGATCGAGTATAGTTATGTATATAGTTGTACATAGGTTGACTTTTGTTCGAGAGCGATTCGTCTGTATGGTAGTAATATTACCTACATATTCTAAAGGCAGAAATCTCAGTTATAATAACCATAGTTTAAATAACACATAACACAAGCAAATATAATTGCTTACTTTGGGACTAGATGGCGCTGTGTGAATGTATAATAATATTCTAATATTCTACCACATTCACACAGCGCCATCTAGTCCCAAAGTAAGCAATTATATTTGCTTGTGTTATGGGTACTAAACAACTGATAAACTACTTAAATACATTTTTTTTTTGTAAATACATACATATTATAGATAAATTACACCCAGACACAGAACAAACCTTAATGCTCACCATACAAAGATTTGTCCTGGGTGGGGATCGAACCCACGACCTCCGGCTTAGCAGTCAGGGTCACTAACCACTAAACCATCAGGCCAGTCAAGTGGCAGAATAGTTTAAATCATTCTCGATTAATGGGACAGTGCTTCGCAGAATAATCCAAATACAACACGTCTCGTAATAATCAAACAATAAGCCACTTTAAAACAAATAAACAACGAAGCTCCATTTTCCAATTTCGTGGTACACATTGTTCTGGTAAATCGGTAACGTATTGTCATGTCCCAGCAACACCCATTGTGTGGATACCACGAAGAGACGCTTCCTACTATAATTCACTATTGTTCTTTAATAAAGGTAGGGTAACCACCTTGTCGGAAATGAGGTGGCATTATTTCGATATTTAGCTTAGTTTTAGTTCAAAACCGGTTACCGATCAAAATCGTAGAGTAATAATTTAATTTTTTTAATTTCTGGGCACTTTCCCTTGTGACAGTGATGCCGATGAATACTTTGACGCCTAGCCCACCATTACCATTGTATTATTATTTATTTATAGTATTGTAAATAGAAGTTGTAGATAGGAGCATTTCAATATTAAATGAATTTAAAGAAAATAATAAATACTTTATTCGAAAAGTTAACTGAAAAATGTTAACTTAAATTAATTTAGAATTTATATATTATTCATACTCGTGTAAAAGTACAGTAATAAAGGCTTATTTTATTTTATTTTTTTATTTCGATGTAGGGCTATGTTAGGGTCACTCTGCATGAAATTAATTGCTTTTTTTAAATAGCTCTTGGTTCAGCAACTTTTATGCTGCATTAGACCTTAACCCCCTTATTACAAAATATGAACTAAGTATTAAACCAGGTTTAAATTGATTGTTTTTGTGCCATTGTTTTAGTGTCAAAGTTGTCAATTTAAACCTGGTTTAATGCTTAGTCCGTATTTTATAATAGGGGGAAAAAGTTACTAGTACTTATATTTTGAGTAGAAAAGGGGTAATAGAGCTTGTTGGGGGAAAGGGGTTATTAAACAACACAAACTGGACAACGCGCTTCTAGGTAATGCTCTCGGTGATGTAGGCATCCATAGACAACAGTAACCGCTTCCCTTGAGACTGGCCATTAGCTTGTTTGTCAGGAACGGGGTATAAAAAAATAAAAAGTATAAGTAGAGAGTCGTTATGCTGACAATTTTCTAAGAAGCTCATAAATATTTCGTGATATATAATTAAATAATATATCCCTTTTAACATAATTATTTAACCTCCTTGGACTGCAAAATGCCGACAAGCATTAAAACTAAACACTGACCACTAACTTAAGCACCATTTAACATTTTTAAATTTCGAATCTCAAAATAAAAATAAAACTACACACGCAAAGATGGCGCTCAATTTACTAAAATAGAAATATTTTCCGCGCCCAAGAATTACCTGCATTGCCTAGCATAGCTAGTTTGATAAATAAAAACTATAAAATGCACATTCTTGTTTTTTGATGCGTTGCCCTTTAACTAATAACTGCTTACGCCATGTTCACAGACCGTGAAGTAAGACATGAGAAACTTAAATAGGGCTGGGGTGACGTGTCGATAATTTATCTTTTTTAGTTTGAAAAAGCATGTAATTGGTCAATTTCATAATACGTCTTCTGGCTAAACAGTCCACTTACTTTAAAAAGATTACAAAAGAAGAGCTTTAATTTTGCAGATGTATCTGATTATAATTATATAAATATTTTTGCTTTCGCTGTTTCGCTTTTTTTATTTTAACTACGTGTCGATCTCATTCTTTGCGGTCAAAATTGTCGGCTGAAAGACAAAAATTACAAAAGGAAAAATGATAATTATATTACTTTTCCTTTTAATTTTAATTTATTTGTTTGTAACAACACTAACACCTTACACACAGTATAATATTTACAGGAATTTTGATTATATGTCAAGGTTGGTATAATATTATAAATCAACATACACTGCAAAAATTAGATAATTTTTCTGATAAAGGTTGAAAAGAACTAGATATAAATTAATAATAAATACATTGAGAATTAATATCAACCTAAGTATTCACTTCTTTAAATGCCCTAATCGTTAATGTTTAAATCAGTAGACTCGTTAGGTGCATCTTACCGTTATTTTATAGTAATAATTAACAAAGTAACTAGCATTAAATTAACCCTTTAATAGTGACCGTAAAGATATACATCGTAAAATAAATGAAGTAAACGCATATAATACTTTAATATCAGAGATGAACCGGTTTGTATTTTAAAATACCACTATAAAATAGTTAAAGTTGCAGTAGATTTTTTAATTGATTAAATAAAATATGGCTTCATTACAATTAATGTGGATTAAGATTATTTTTGAGTTCCCATACACATGCTGTGTATGGAAACTCAATTTTTTTTTATTCTCTGTTCAACATTCTTTTTATTTTAGTTTTTGCAGTTCATTATTTTTACTAGGTAGGTATATTTCTTCATTTTTTAAATAGACCATAGGACATTGGAAATTTTTGTTGTGTTATGGTGTTACGCTATGGACTTGTGAAAATGTATAAATACTTATGCATATTCCACACAACAACAATTTTTTTTTGGTTGAGTGAGTTTAGGCCAAAAATTGTCATAGGCATACCAATAAGGCGAAAAGGGGCGACTGGCTTGACGGTAAGCTAGTTATTCATGTTACACGTATACCTCTAGTCTTGCTTTTTACTGCTTCAACACAGCAACTAGCTCAAACGCCCTGCGAAAGCAAAACGCCGCTATATACTAATAACGCTCCTTATCTGATTCCCCAACTGTGGTGCCTTAACATAGGCAGTTTAAATAGATTCAATAGTTTTTAATTGTGAAAGTGTCACTAATGACGATCATCAAAAAGTTTTTCATGCTAAAGCACTTACTTTCCTTAATCAACTTAGTCTAATAGAAACTAAAGTATCGACTCAAACCGTTATGTTGTTAAAACCTAAGTAAACTATCAATTAACTTGCTTCATTAGCTGTCATCTACAAAATGTCACGTACTTAACAATTTCACGCGATTTTTACAAATGAGTGACCAGATTTAGAATATTTTTATCGCTTTGGTATGTGTAAATATCGGTTTTTGCAATTATGAATATTAGTGATAATGGATATGGTATATTTTCTATTGATTTTACAATTTAGATAAAACGTACGTTGTTCCATAAGTTACATATAATATAGGTATATAGTCTTCTTCTAACAAAGAACAATGTAACTGTATATAAATAAGCAACTGGAAAAAGTTCCTTAACAACTTATCGATATCGATAGAAAGTAACGCACATCACTGGCTTTATTAATATTCATTGTAAATGAATGTAGAATATTCTTGATATTCATTATTTATTAAATGCAGTAGGAATGCATTAAATAAAAAGTAATGGGAAGTGATTATTTATTTATTTCATGCATGGCGACTAAGTCGTGCCGCACGTTTGCTTTAGCGACTTGGACTACCTATGAGATTAAGACTTTATGGGATTTAACTTGTAACGAGAATAATTTCTATTTTAGTAGAAAATGCATTCTACGAAAAAAGAAAATAAACTATTCAAAATAATCCAAAAGTTGATTTTATAAATTGGTTTTGTTATTGTATTATGTACTATATCCATTTCAACTCGAGTATAGTAACTATCTAAACTGACATACGATATACATCATAGCTTGGGCATTCGTCGATTCATTTGAAGATTGAATTCAACTGAATGTTTTTGGATTTTTTTTAAGCCACCGTGGCTCAGTGGTTAGTGAACCTGACTGCTGAGACAGAGATTGTGGGTTCGATGCCCACCCAGGATAAATCTTTGTGTGATGAGCACAATTATTTGTTCTGTTTCTGGGTGTTTTATATCTATAAAATATGTATGTATTTACGAAAAAAAAATATTTAAGTATTATACTCGTATCAGTTGTCTAGTATCCATATTACAAGCATTAGCTTAGTTTGTGAGTAGATGCCGCTGTGTGTGTGAATGTCCAAACATTCTTATAATTATTTAACTTTTTATATAATTGGTACCTTCACAAATGAATTATCTTTAGAGTACTTACTCGTATAATACCTTCTGTATAACTGCAAATTATTCAAAAATATACAAAGTCATTATTCAATATTCAAAAACTTCATTGTAATACTGTCTTGCTTTCTAAAATATTTTCTTTTAAATTATCTATTTTGTGAAGTACTTGAGGAAAGTAAAAGTACAGTAGGCAATGGAAGCAGTAATATGTATCACTGTGTCATTATTATTAACGAGAATGTGATGGGTTAGCCCTCTACACAACTCGTTAGCAAGTTAACTTGAATGACTTGGGTACCTCGCATTGTAGGCCTGATATGAATCCAATTCGGAAGGTGCTGATGAAATTGCAGTACAAAAGTAAGCATTTCTAATTCTCTCTCAAAAAAAAAACTTGTTCGTAATCACTTGAATCGAATTTGCTTAGTACAGTTCCAGCAAAGATATTATTTATCTAGGTATACAAAAATAAACTATAAACTACGTTAAGCATATAGGTACTAGGGAAACACGTTATTTTTATAATATACATATAGCATCACGCCTTTTTCCCCGAAGGGGTAGGCAGAGGTTCACACCCACATTTCGCCAGCTATGTTTGGTCCCATGAAATAGGGGGCGAGCCTATTGTCATCAGCTGTGAACTGTTGTTTACCAAACTCCGGGAATATTTTAATACTGAAATTTCATGATAGAAAAACCCAATACCATTTTTATAATATATATTTTATATAATAATAACAATAATACTCTACTACATTCACAAAGCGCCATCTTGTCCCAAATTAAACAATTATATCTGCTTGGGTTATGGGTACTAAACAACTGATATACTACTTAAATATATATTTTTTTGTAAATACATACATATTATTCATAAATTACACCCAGACACAGAACAAACCTTTATGCTCATCACACAAAGATTTGTCCTGGGTGGGGATCGAACCCACGACCTCCGGCGTAGCAGTCAGGGTCACTAACCACTAGACCAACAGGCCAGTCCATAATATATTAAATTGCAAAGTATACACAGAAGTTTTTACGACATAGAACAGATTGTATGATATTATAAACATATGCCAGATATAAAGAAAGGCCAGGTACAATTTAATTCAAAGAAAGTTTTAACTTCGAACATAAACAAAGTACAGTAGTAAACATAAATTTGTAACAACCAACCATAGAATAGAAAATCATTTGCTATTTGTGCATTACAAAGAATAAAATAGGAAGGCTTTATTTATCATTTTTGCATTGAAAACAGCAGCTGCAGGATACACTTGATGTAGATAAGCCTTATTTATGGTTTGTAGTTGCTGTATTTTTATACCACCTGCTGGTGAGGCCGACTGTACTTGTATCTAATTTAAAGGTACTATGTGGACATCATTCATATAACCATGGCTGGAATTAATAAGCGATCATTTTGATTGCTACTATTTTCGCGCGGTCACTATTTAAAAAGGTTGTATCTTCCACAAATTTTCGTAGAATTTTAAAAGTGTACGTATCATTCTGTAGATTATACTTATATTTAGAGTACCATACTCATGTCATGAGGACTAAATACATTATTTATTATTATTTGTCTTTTTTCACGGCTATACTTCTCTCTATGTAGCAGTCTCAATGAAGATAACTTGGCAGACAGTCAATTACTGTTCAAATATACAGACTGCCCATCCCAATCAACCTATTTTCAACCTACAATTAATTTCTAAAAGGCTCACTTTCCAATAGATCAGAAAGCCCATTGAGCTCTCATCAAGCTGAAAAACTATTGATTTGAATCGTTAGCATAGAATATAGTAGTTTAATGACACAGAGGCATAAATGAACAACCATTTTAGCATCGTTAACATAGTTTGCCGATGTATCTGTGGCAAGTGAGATTAGAGAAATTTACTAAACACAGTTATAAGTTTCATGTAATCAAAAGTGGGTATTACTAAGAGTAAAGCTGCATTGCGTTGTTGCAGTGCAGTTATTTATAAGTATTGTATATGAAATTTCTTACAAATGCCATCGTTGCATCCTTCAAAGAGCGTCAGTTTTATTCCAAATCAATTGGATCAGTGTTTTTGTCTTACAGGAGATAACTCAATTTGCCCTTTTATCCGCTAGGGTAGGAAGAAATGTTAATATTACATCATAATTGCTATTTAAAAGTATATATATAAAAGTTATAATATTAAAAACTTCAACAATTATGAAGTGTAGCTGGTAGAGTTTTGGTCCAAGTATTAATCGAATTTTTGGCACACATTTGAGTGCAATGATATTTGAGAGTTCAATTGTGCGCAAAAAAAGTTTACTGTTTAATCTTTTACTTACAAAAGCTCGAAGCTATAAGGCAATGGGAACCGACCACAGATAGATTAGATGTCTTTGTGTTGCTTTGATAATGCTATATCGATAGTGAGAGTTTCTTATCCTGGGTGAATTTTTGGTTGATTGGCCAAGTTTGCACAACCAACCACCTTAATCGCTAAACAGTAATACTTAGTAAAAACTTTGTCTCTTTCTTCGAAACCCGTGCAGCACCTTCAGCAATAAAAAAACCGTTTTTCTAACAATAGACTTACGTTATGTTTTTATTCTGCATAATAAAGATGTAGATTCAAAAGATTTGAGATACAATCGAAGCCATTAGACCAAATTGGCCACAGAAGCCGATTCAATAACACAAAAACAAACAATAAAATAATATGTACTAGCCTCACACATTCACACGTTATACCGTTAGATTGGATGAATGATGCGTCAAGTTCAAAGCGAAGCGGTTATTAGTTCGGTGTCCCGTTCTATAAGATTTGTGACTTATATTGTTATAGTTATTTATATGGTAGCATAACTGGGTAGGGTTATAGGTATGTATGCTAGCTATAAATAAATCTCAGAAAGACCGGTAGGTCTATGTTATACCTATATAGTGCTGAGAGAGCTTACTATGAATTTCGACATTCGATTGTTCGTTTTTGATGTCGTTGTCAAATGTAAGGAAATTTAGATATTATGGTCTCTTTCACTTTCAAACATTTGATTGCTACATCCAAACCAACTAATAGAATGTCGAAATTCAGAGAAAGTCCCCTGTATCTGTATAGTATCGTTGTCAATTTTCAAAAATTTGACAGCCATAATATTGAAATTGATGAAGTCTAATTTTGGGGTTTTAGGCCTTCTGTTGTCTTAAAATTCTATGAGTACCTACTACAAGGGCAAATTTCGCTCTTACGAAGGACACCATATTGATTAATTTGAAAATATACACTAAAGTTGGTAATCAGTAGTACTATATACTAAACTAACCTTGATTTGAAAATATCTATATATCAAACACTAAAAGAATTTTTCAAATCAGACCAGTAGTTCCTGAGATCCTAGCGTTTAACCACACAAACAAACTCTTCAGCTTTATAATATTTGTATAGATTGTATTATTTTCAAATTTTCGCACTATATTTGAGTGAAAAAATAAATCTCTTGATATTGATGTAGATTGTAGAAGATGTTGCTTTGTCAAAAATAACATGATTGCTCATAAATTTACCGTATGATAGTATTATCTAAGAAACGTGAAGGAAATAGCCCTGTTAAATAGTTAATCATGGTAAACAGCTAAGCCCTTCGATATATCAGCGTCTCGTAAAAACATAATTATACTGCGCCTACGTGTTCTCAGCTCATCAATTACCCTTTTATTTCTTTCTTATCTGATTATAAAATCTTTTATCTACTTAACTGTTCTACCTAGCCTAAGCACTTTGCATAAACTGACCACAGCCGGCTCTGGGATGAATTTTCTGCAGCAGTGTTTCCTGAGCGCTGTCATGTCCTTCTGCAAACGAGGTTGTCCTTTTAACCGCCTGACTTATTATTAGTTGAAGTAATTAGACTCCTAATATTAACATTATTTTAATATTTTTATATTATTAAAATAATAAGTGATAGTGGCTGAATGGATAAGAGACCGGCGCGGCGGCGTGCTAACCACGCGGTCCAAGTTCGATTCCGACCAGCAGTACCAATGTGGATTTCATTTTGTGGAATTTACTAACGGTGATGTAAAACACCGTGAGGAAACTTAAATACCCTAGAAGAAATTCTATGGGTATGTCTGATCCACCAACCCGCACTAGGCCAGCGTGAGTGGATTACGGCCTAAAACCCTCTCAGCTCTCTAGATAGAGGAGAGGAGACCCGAGAACAGCAATGGGACAGTAATGGGTTGCTGATGATGATGATGATGATTAAAATAATGGTATCCATAATAATCTATAATATACATTTACTTATATATATTATTATAAAGCTGTAAAATTTGTTTGTTTGTTTAGTTGAACGCTAGGATCTCAGAACCTTCTGGTCCGATTTGAAAAATTTGTGTTACATAGCCCATTTATCGAGTAGGGTTATAAGCTATATAACATCACTCTACGGCCAATAGGAGTTGAGCAGTGGCCAAATAAAAACGATGGGAGTGAAGCCCCACGCGATTTCTAGTCAACCTATAATTTTCTTAATATCCTAAATTTGACTTAAAATGATCCGACTAATGCAGCTAAATCCTCATACTTAGAACAAATGCCGAGATCGTTCAATATTAATAACGTCGTCTAAGGCCCCCGATACATGAGATAGCCATACAATCCGTATTAATAATCACCGGTACTTAACGCTCGTTTAGTGTGTAGCCAGTTGAACCACAGGTTAAGAAAATATCAGCCGTGGCGCCCTCAAATTATAATAGGCCCTGTATTTAAAGCAAGTGTGTAATTAAAGCATAATATTTACATCTTTTACTAAAACACCAATTGTGGTTTAAGAAAATTGTGACAAAGAGAAAATTAATGAAGTACCTCTTAAAATTTAAGACATTTTTTCTTTCATAAACGGTTTTACTAGAACAAAATCAATTGACTATCCATGACCAAAGCAGTCAGGTTCTATGAATGTGATGCACTTCTGCCGACTCCTTCGGTGAATAAGATGTAATGTAATATTATGATATGCTTGCCAAATCAACCAAACTAAAATGGGGATGGACGGGACATGTGTGCAGGATGCATCCAGATAGGGGAGCATAGATCGTATCGCATTGGGTACCGGAAGACGAATGTTGTCCGAGAGGTAGATCCCGAAAGCGCTAGCGAGACATTCTGAACTCATTTGACAAGGACTGGAGGAACAAAACATTTAATAGAAAAGAATGGGAGAGCTTGGGGGAGACCTTTGCCCAGCAGTAGGACAAAACAGGTTGACAAAAAAAATGCTTGCCTAATAAGATAAAAAAATAAAATATAATAATACTTATAAAGGTTTGAACCCAGGTCCGTCATTGAATTGCTTTGTATAGCAAAGGATTTTTTTTCCTGGACAAATGATTGATTTTCGACTTTATTTTAATTAATTTAGCACTGACATTATTTTAGTATATTATGAAATAATGTCAGTGCTTTCTTGACAAGCCGTGAAATGCACTAGACGCAGGCCTTAGATGTCGCACAGAACCCATACCGAACAATACGTAACTCAGAAGTGAACCAGCTACATTTTCCTTCATCTATATTATAAAGTTAGCATAATGAACACAATTTAACTCCTGAATGGATGCACCTCATAATTTATAATCAGATAGGTTGATACAGTGGTCTGATAAATGTACCGCCGCACAAAGGCGTGGGCTATACGGAGCTATTACGGCTATTTTTGTTTGTAATAAATTATTTTTTGCGTACGAAGTTTATCATGCAACATTGTGGGAGTTCTAGAGTAGCTGTAAGGTTGTATTAATTTATTTTATTTCTTGTCTTGCTTGCGTGAAGTTATAAATCTTCAAAGAAATAATAAATAAAACTCCTTTTATAGAGAGTATGTCGTGTCGTGCGTTGAGGCCATTGTCTTTCTAAAATGAGCCACGAGTTGGTCTGTCATAAAAAATATTTAATACTTTTAAACTTAACACATTGAACGCCAGACTGCAGACACAATGGAAATTTAATTGTTTCTTGACAACGGTGTCCGACATGGCGTTTAAAGAATTAATTAATTTGTTTGCCTTGGTTTTTATGAAAAAAAATTTAAGCTCCAATTGGCAGGTGGCTGTACTTACTGATAAAACTATTCCGAAATGCTGCGAAATGGAACATCGTGAGGAAACCCACATACCCTAGAAGAAATTCTAAGTGTATGTCTGATCCACCAACCCGCATTAGGCCAGCGTGAGTGGATTATGGCCTAAAAACCCTCTCAGCTCTCTAGATAGAGAGGAGACCCGAGCCCAGCAGTGGGACATTAATGGATTGCTGATGATGACGAGATGGAACTTTGTTCAAAGCTTGCTTCTTTTTTTAGAAACTTCGCATTTTGCCCGAATAGACAGCTACGTTTACATTTGTATATAAATCGTTCGAGCTATTTTCCAATTTTCATTGTTACATAACAAACAAGAATAGCTAATTTTATAATAATTAGGTACCTATATTGAAACTTACATATGCAGCAAAAAAAATAAAAATAAATAATCTCTCCTGAAAGTCGAGATTCGTACCAGTTACTTCCACTAGATATATTTGCAATATAAACAACGGATTGCCAATCACCTATCTAGCCGTACTGCCTTCGACAGAACGGTATCAGTTTCCTGTACTCGACTTTTCTGTCCAGGATATTGACATTTATTGGCGGGAAGGTACTATCGTAAAATCGGCCTTGATGTCGATAACAACCGCTATTCGTCGTATTACATCATCACGCCTTTGCTCCTAAGGGGAAGGCAGAGGTTTATAACACTTTCGCCAACTATGTTAGATTCCATGGGCAACGAACCTATTACAATTTACCCAGCAATGATAGAAAATTAAAAACTAATTAGTAGGTACCTATTCGATTCTACAACCATTTAAGAAATTTTTAACTTTAAATGAACTGACATATCCGGCCAAAAACTTTACGACAGCTCAAAATCAAGGCCCTGGTCTGATATTGAAAATTTCAGGTGTTGAGTCAAATTGAGGTGAAAATTCAATAATAATCCTAACCCGACTCAAGAATCGAACCTAGAATTTCTTGTGCCGCAGTTGTACACATCCGTTTTGCCATCGGAATAGTTAATGAGAAAAAATTTATAAGTAATCCTTTATTGGCATACCTCGAATATTTAACTTGTATGTCATAAAATAAATAAAAACTGCTTTTAAATTATTCTATAAACGTACCGAAATCATTTGTATATATGTAAATGAATGCAACAATGAAAAAATGTAAGGGTGGAAAAACCAGTTTCGGTCCGAGTGAAAAAATATTAGTATTACATTTACATATGCAATACCACGAGCGATGCAGCTAATACCTTCCTATGCGTTCATTTGTATAATTATGCCATCTAATGAAAATAAACCTTATGTTTAAAGTATTAAAATTCTTAAATTATTGAAATGCCGATTCCTTTTAGGTAAAAGAATACATAAGAACATTTTATATATTATTAAGTTTAGTAAGCAGCTTAGTGGTCATGACTACGTGTTATTCTAATCTTGAAAAATTAAAGAAGAAAATATGGGAACTCTAAAGTCTTACTACTTAGGGAATCAGGTGGAATGACACCAATACTACATAACTATGTTTTTATATTATTATGAACTCAAAATTGCTGACCGTTAAAATTTTACAAGCTTTTGGTGTGTTATTTTCCTTGATTTTTGTTGTTTTAATGAATATTTTAACAAACTTAATAGGAGAAGTTTTCCTTATTTATTTATTTTATACTACACTTTTTGAATCAGATTAAAAAACAAATTTACTTTTCCCTTTAATCCCCTACACTATGAAAACTATTATACTTATACTATACTACACACCTTACCCTAAGGTAAGTACCTATTTTTTTATTTTTCTATTATAATAATAATTTTTCCATGTTGCACGTATCCTTCATCTAAAAACTGAATAAATTTTGTCCCGAACATAAACTGAGAGTGGATTACTAAACACGTACTCCTGAACAGTGCACGGTGTCGAGGTGCATATTGTTATGATAAATATTATTCATGATGGACAACAACAGGTACATTTACCCTATGTACAGTGCAGTTTCACTAGAATTTCGTCTGCGGCATGTTAAATACCGCGTGTGAATTTTAATATGTTTTGTTATTTACGATCGAAACATACTTTAGTGATAGTACAGTGTCGATATATTTCAAAGATTATAGGCCGTCTAGTTACTTAATTATTAAGTCAGAACTATTTTCTATATTTTTTAAGAGATTTGAATGACACTTATTGCATGTATTCTTTTTAATTAAATATTGAAATGCTGATAGTTCCTTTTTCGAATTTCATAAATGGAGATTTTAAAAGTCACAGTTTGTATGGGAATTTTGCTCCTCTTTATTTGCCCACTGCTCAGCTTCTATTGGCGGTAGCGTAATTTTATATAGCCTATAACCTTCCTCGATAAATGGGCTATCCAACACTAAAACAATATCTCAAATCGGTGCAGTCGTTTTTGAATCAATAGCGAACAGACAGACAGACAGACGCAGCGTAGGACTTTGTTTATAATATGTAGTGATATAGTGTTGGCTAAATTCCTGTGTCCAGTAGTGTGACGTTTACGGGTTGACATAGTGTTGCGACCCGTATCATAATTAATTTACCACATGGTTAATATAAAAACTAAATAATATAATTCTATCGACAACTGACAACCCTATAGGATCACAGCACTAGATTATTCACTCGAGCTTTATGATGTCCAAGCGCAGGAATGTCACTCATTTGCTCGATGACAATATGATTGGTCAGGTTCTTATTTTTATAGTATGATACTCAATTTTAATTGGCTATCGCATGTTGATTGAAAAAATGAAAGTGTCCCTTTTTTATGAGAATTATCAAGAAATTGCTTGCGAGTTATTTATGATTATGAAAGGAATACCTCAGGCGCCAAATTTATATCAGTTTTAAAGTTAAATTATTATGGAGTAGTCATTAAAGTAGCTCAAAAGTAACTTCTAAAACTGAATGATTTAGAATTCATTTTCGACCAACTCTTAATTTTATAAAAGAGATAGCTCGCCTGTTGAAGTACAAAGTACATCTAACGGCAGCTATAACAAAAATACCCCGCGAGTGTTGTCAATATTTTAGACTGGTGTTGGGGAAAAGGCAGCATTTACATCTCATAAGCTATGCTAAAATAACTTCAAAGTCATTTACTATTAAATACGTTTTTTCCTAATCCTCGTTTTCAATTCCCAAATATTTAACAAGCCAGTTCATCTGTAAACATTTCTCAATCTATTTTGGACAATAGCAAACTTTTACGTAATAAACAATTTGTCCTACAACCATAAGTCCGTGACCAATCGAAAGTGTTGATTATCTTGTTGTGAAAAATAGAAACTGTTTTTGTAAGGGCCGCGGTTGTTTATTGTATTGTCAAATCTTTCAGGGTTTCGGAAAAATAATAAGAACGTAAATCCGCTGGCTACTGAGCGGAGTTGGACCACTTTTGTTACAGCTTTAAAACTGGCAATGCTTATTTTTTTTTTATATACCACGACGGTGGCATGTTGTCCTAAGGTCCACCTGATGTTAAGAGGTTACCGCCATTCCTTGGCTCCCAAATGAACTCTTTAATGTCTCCAAAGTACTGTCCGTGTAGTGACGGATTAAGAATACATAATGTCACTACTCCATATCAACCCGTGGGTGTCTTAAAAGGCGACTCAGGGACCTTATGCAGACAAGAACACTGCAAGAAAAGGAAAATTCGCAACAAACCCTATCACAACCCGTCTGGCCAGCGTGGTATAGTAGGCTAAATTCCCTCCACATTCTTTGACTGAGACCCGTGCCTAGCAGTGGGACGTTTATGGGTTGAAATGATGATGATGACGAAAGTACTGCGCAAACAGATCCAAATGTGAAAATTGTATACATACTCCTGAATATAAGATATACCGATAAGTTCTCTAAAAACATTACCCTCTCCTCTTTCGACAGCAGGAACACGTGTGTAAATCCACGGGCGATCATTAGTCAGAAATACACGTGTCAACAGTCAACACACGTGATTATCGCATGCAAATCACGCCCTATACCAAACCTTTGCCATAACATTATCGTATATACATACGTCATCACTAATTACCAATAACTAATGTAGATAACAATACTAAATACTGATTGTGTTCAAACACGTCAGTCAACACATTTTATCCTAGTTTGTGATTAATTTCATCATATAGTCTTCCAGTTCGCTCTGAAGTTGCATCTCGCTACCATTTAGCATAGTAAATGAACTTCGTTGGGATGTGTGCGGGGGTGGAAGCGGTGCTTCGTGTTCGGAAACGCTCGGACCGCCGTCCTACGATACGAACGGTCCCGAACAGGGTGTGTTCGAGTGTAACGAAGTTCGTTTACTATATTAAACAACAGCGGGTGCAACTTCAGGGTGAACTAGAAGTTTGTCGAGACCTATACATGATTATGATAGTAAAAGGTCGGCTGAAAGTGTTTACGTCATAATCCACACACACACTGGTTCAATGCGGATTAGTGGATCGAACATAGTTTAAAATTATTTCTAAGGTATATTGGTTACTTCACGATGTTCTCCATCACCGTACTATGTTATTTAAATAAGCATGGGCTCGCACTTGATTGTATTTGCCGCAAACTTCAGTCGAATGTGCACATTTTTGTACAGCTAGCAGAAATAAAATAGGCAAAAAAATTATCTCGTTTCGTTATGTTATTTTGTTACAAGTATTAATTTAATTGTTATTGATTTTTTTATTGTTCTTTTTGTTATAGTTTTATTGTTGTTGTTATTACTTACTACCACCACTTATTCAGAAAATAAAGATCTTCAAACCGAAAAAGTATGTATGTACTTGAAATGTTTTACGTATTTTTTACACCCTACTTGTAAGGTATGAAGTTGTTTTCAAATGAAAAACAAAATGGCGTCTTGATTTGACATTCCCATACTTATTTTAATCGCATAGTAACCATATATAGTCATTCGTCATTTTTCTCAAAATCAAGAAGGAGTAAATGCAATGCGCTCGGGTGTTGCAGGCGCCCATACCACTTACCATCAAGTGGGCCGTACGTCTGTTTGTCACCGTCGTGGTATAAAAAATACAAATATAGCTGTATTTCTACTACCAATCCTTATAGAAACAGTATAATAGACACTTATAAGAAGTCCAACAAATGTTATAGGACTCGAGCCATAATTCTAATATCTTTTTTCTAATCTCAACGTTGCTTTATAAGTCTGTAAGATTGACTGATATACATTCTTGAGTTGACATCCGCAAATTGTTTTATATCAATAACTCGCACGCAAGAAAATGACAGTATTCTTACTAAAAGCATTTAAACGATGCAACTTTCTGGTTTCATCATCATTATATTTATAACCCATAAACGTCCCACTGCTGGGCACGGGTCTGCTTCAAAGATTGTGGAGGGAATTTAGCCTACTATACCACGCTGGCCAGACGGGTGGCATAGGGTTTTATTTCCGAATTTTCCTTTTCTCGCAGAGCTTTGGTCTGTCCCTTAGTTACCTTTTACGACACCCACGGGTTGAAATGGGGTAGTGATATTGCGTATTCTTAATCCGTCACTACATGGATCAGACAGATAATATATCCACAGATAATATTGTTCTTCATGTGTGCATTTGGACGCTTTCGAACAATGAAACTGAGTCCTTAGGCATGTGTGTTACCATTCCCGTCGTACATACTGAGAAATAGTATCAAAGCCTTATGATTGCGATTCGAGTACCTACTGTCATCGTTAAACTATTGGTATCGGTTGTATCAGTTACTGAAACTGAGTACTGGTAACGAGTATCAGATGTTAATAGCAATAAGTATTTGTACCAATAATATTAGCATATAAATGTCAAGTACTTATAGATAACTAGTTGCTGCCCGCGGCTTACTCGTGGTATGTCGATTGCAAGCAAACTATGTGATTTTACAACCCATCAAATACTTAATCCAATCTGATCATGTAGCAGTATTCATTGTAATTACTTTTAATTTAAGTTTTTTATCTCAAATCTTCTACTTTAGTTGTACCATAAACTTACAAAAAGAGTGTCGAATTGATTAAATTTTAATTGGTCCATGTTGACTTTGAAACTAAATGTACGAATGAATAGGGATATGAATTAAACTGTACCTAGTACTTAGTATCAAATATCTTTAAATAAATATATTTTAATCGACAAAATCAAAAATTCTTTATTTAAATAGATAACATATAATTATGACAGTAATACGTATAAAGTCATACAAAGCTAAAAAGGTGTCACCAAATTTTTTATGGCCAGTATGCCGACAAGGATGATCCGTGAGAAAAGCTGGCAAGAAACTCAGGCCACTCTTTTAAATCGTCAAAAATAATAACATAATTAATGATACCGAAATAAAATCATCTTATGATTCCAAATCTTCCCAAAAAGGATACGTTGGTATGCACTAAGTGAGGCCCAATCCTAATCTGTAAACGGCAAACCTTAAGTTTTTGCAAGTCCCGAGAAACGGGGAGTGAACTGAAAACCGGTTCTTCAAGAAACCTACATTTTATTTGCGGGATTCCTTTAAGCGGTATGTGAATGTAAGTTGGCTGACTGCGCAGAATTTTAAGAAGCAAATTGTTTTATATTCTTGAAAGATAACTAACATTACTAGTTGATGCATTTATTTAATTGATGTAAAAACGAATTTTACTCTTTACTACTTTACTTCTTTACTACTTTTACTTACTTAACAGCATTCTGAGCATGATAGCAAGCAGGTTAGACTATTCGTATATGAATCGCTGCAGTGCTATCTCTCAGGGGATGGTGCTGCGGTGATTTGATTTGATTTTATAAGTTACTAACATAGTCTTAAGTATTACTAACCTAATGAGTCTTAGTCACTTAATAAATAAATATTCTATTCTATTCTATAGGATTATGAAATATCTTTAATTAGGCCGTGACTACCATTGGTGTAATTTCGAAACTTCGAGCAAATAGTTAAAAGTTTTAAAAAGTGTGCGATTTATAAATTTTACTTTTTTTACTTAAAGATAAAAACCTGTACAAATTTGTGGCATAATATGACACACACGTCGCAATAGTAAGGAGTACCTATTGTGCGATCGATTTTATTATGCAATAATTAATCATGTGACGTCAGTAAATACAGTAAAGCCTTCCTTGCTATATTCATAAATGTCCAAGAACATTTCTGTCATAAAAATGACGATCACAATTTTTACCCGAAAAACATAACTGGGTTTGTGTTGTAATAACTAATAGTCCGGGATCCCTGGTCCAAATTTTTTTTTTATTACTATCAAGCTATTTTTTTGTGAGTAGTTTCATTCGATGAGACGCCCAATAATTTCGTATTCCAAAAGTTTGATTGTGGTAGCTAACAGACGTAGCAAGGGTATACCTGCCCGGTATGGAAATACCGGGATAACGTACCACGCAATTTGTTGGACAATATGACTGTTCAATATAACCCCAGAATGTTATTTATCGTATCATCATCATCATCATTACAACCCACAAATATCCCACTGCTGGGCACGTGTCTACTCCAAACATTTTGGAGGGAATTTAGCCTTCTATACCACGCTGCTGGCCAGACCGATTGGTAGAGGGTTTTGGTACGAATTTTCCTTTTCTCGTAGTACTCTCATTTATCGTATATGACTTCGAATTTCTTAGACTCTCAAGTTTTTCAACGTATTTTCTTTTGTTACCGAATCAAAGAACTTTTCTCGCATTTAAAATAATAATATTACCTCCCAGCACGACTTTAACACGAAATTTTAATTAAAGAAGCGAAAGTTGAACTTTAAAGTATAATTACAACTTTTTATATCCATCATTGTTTAAGTAAAAACTTATTATTATGGCGGCAAACGGAAATTGTTGTTGTATACTTCATTATAGAGTAGAAAAACGACCATCAACAGTCTGTAGGTATTAAAAACTTATAATTTAACACGGATGTATTTTGTATGCACCATCTTTGTGATATAAAAATTTCGACAATTTTTTTCTGGAAACCATCCTGCTGATTTCAGTACATTTTTGTGAACTATCATTAAATTAATTAAGTTATTTATTATTTTAGGTGATACTTTTAAACATCATATGAAGCCAAAAACATGTTAACAGATTTGAAATACTTGAAAAGTTTTGAGTGTTTTTTTGATCTTTATTATAGGATATTATTATTATTTATTTTCGCGCGTATATTGTATGTTTGTAAATTTCTTTATTCCCACGTTTCTTTCAAACGGCTGGATTTCGACAATTAAGGTATCGTTACATTTTTCTTAAAAACCCAATTAATGTCCTTAGATAGAAGATATTAATAAAAAATAAAAAAACAGCGGAATTTGGTGCCAAATTATAAGTAATTTTTTTTTTAACGAAACCTATCGAGTAGAATATCAAAATAAATATAAGGGAATTAAACGGAGATTACAAATGTATACAATTATGTTATATATTTAAATTTAATCAGGAATAATAATTACAAACATTTTGTCGGTCTTTTTAGTGCGTTGTATAAGTTGATTTTTTTTTAAATATTTACTTGTTTTAATTTAGTAATTGCAATACAGGATGACAGATGTAATAAATGAAAGCTTAAGAAGTAAATACTTGATGCGACAAATACGGGCTCGGAAGTTAGGTGTAGTTCCTGTGGTTGTGCAATCATAGATATTATACATTTAAAAATTACTAGTACGCGGAAATTGTTGAAAAAATAGGATGTCTATAATTGACATGACATATTCTCATGGAGTATTGTCGGTATGCTATATTTCTATTTGTTTTTACTATAAAGCTAAAGAGTTTGTTTGGTTGACCGCTAGGATCACAGGAACTAGAGGTCCGACTTGAAAAATTCTATTAGTGTTGGATAGCCCATTTATCAAAGAAGGCTACAGGCTATATAACATCATGCTACGACGAGTAGGAGCTGAATAGAGAACAAACAAAGATCCACGGGAGCGAAACTCTGGACAACGTCTAGTCTAAAATATGAAAATCTCATGTCACGGACTTACGGTGTACGTTTGTGATCGTACCTCTCCGGAACTGCTCGGCCTATTTTAATGTTTTTATTTTGTACTTATATTTGGTAGGTATGAGAACAGGTCGTGGAGTATCTTTTATCGCGATTAAAAAAAAAAACGTTTGCTGGGTCAGCTAGAAGTTCAGACAATGCCGCTGATATCAAGTTATCGGGTGTCCGTATTTTTTATAGAGATTTAAAGTCTTGTAGGTACACAAGACTTTGCAAAGGTACAGACAGATACAACAGATATTATAATTCTATTTATATTCAACATCAATTAGAGCATGACAAAGAAAATTGTCGATGATAAAATATGAAACTCCTCCATCAATAAACACTCAGTGCCTAACAAAAACTTTCTTTAGTACAATACTTTAAAAATAATGTCATCTTTATCGTGGATCTTGAACCGGTATCGAGCTTGTCCAGTTTTAACTGTTCCAGCGAATATAAACTGACCTTATTCTGTGTTTGTAAATAAAAGAAATTCGCCGTACTGTCAAAACGGCGCGTTTTGACAAATTATAATTATACTCTCAGTGGGAGAAAACGCGAAGATATAATCTTTCGATTTAATCAAGGAATTAAAAGTGTCGTATATTTCAATCCAAATATTTGTGTATCATATTTCATCAAAATTTATTCACCATTCAGATTCTGTTTCTTTTGTCGGTATGATTCTGCCAAATCGTCGAGAAGATATTTGTGATGTAAACCGTTGTATACCTATTAATTAAATGCATTCAGCAATTTTTAATTGAATTAAGAAATTCAATATTCACAAATTTTCTCATTTAGACGTCGAATAGGGTCACGCCTATTTGATTACAAAATTCATTCGACAATCAGCGCGTAATAACTGTCGGTGCAATTTGATCAAAACTCCGGGCAAATAAATATTATTATTTTATAATTCATATTTTTGTTATTTTTTTTTCTTTTTTTTTTGTTATTGTTTCTTTAATGTTGTTATTGTTGCCACCTTTTCTTTCTTTCTTCTTTCTTTCTATAACCTTAAAATATAATACGAGACGTAGATCCGTTGTATATTAAATAAGCAGAAGTAATTATTACCTAAAACACTCATTCCCTATAAGCTTGCCCGTTATAGTAGGATAGTATTTGATATTTTAAAATACCTCTATTCAAAACAGATTCAAGTTAGCAGTGAATAGCCTGGTATTCACGATGGTAGTAACTGACGCTAATACTGATAGCGTTAGTGGGCTGCCTAAGGTGCCGTAAGCAACAGAGTCGATAGTGACAGAGTAAGGTAGACCAAATAAGTAATATAATGTGCGCTACATTCTTGTGCACCAGCTTATGTGTGACGCAAGTTAGTAACTTTTAGCGAGAAATATACAGTGACCACGATACGACATTAAATGATAAGGCAGTCAGTATTAACCCTTATAAAAATATTCTAATATAACGGGTGGCGCAAAAGTAAAGACCCTATTTGGTTCAGCTATAACATTTTTTCTAAATTAGAAAACTAGATTTAGATTTTTTTAAATGTATATTTGTGCCATTAAATTTCGTACCATTAGGATTTAAAGATGATGTCTTTTAAATGGTGACCTCCAGAGTTGATACACATTTGAGCCCTATTTATGACATTTTGCATAACTTGCCGTAACACTTCCTGCGATATGTTCGTTATTTCTTGACGAATGTTTTCTTTTAGAGCTGCGAGAGTCTGTGGCTTGTTCACATACACCCGAGATTTCAAAAAACCCCAAAGAAAAAAGTCTGGACTGGTCAGATCGGGTGATCTTGCAGGCCAAGGCAAATCGCCAAAACGAGAGATAACTCGGCCTGGAAAAGCGTCCCTCACTAAGTCCATAGTGTCGCGCGCTGTGTGTGCCGTAGCGCCGTCTTGTTGAAACCAGATGTGCTCCAGCCCCAATTCGTCCAAACTGGGTATCAAAAACTCACGTAACATGGTTCTGTAGCGTTCTCCAGTGACAGTTATCGCATTGCCTCCAGCGTCTTCGAAAAAATAGGGTCCGATCACTCTGTCAACACAGATGCCACACCATACAGTAACTTTTAGTGGGTGTAGAGGTGTTTCTTGAATAATGCGCGGATTATCAGTGCCCCAGAACCGAGTATTCTGCTTATTGACATGCCCTGAGAGATGGAAATGCGCTTCGTCACTCATAACCAATTTTGAAGGAAAATCATCCTCTTCAAGGTTGAGGTTTATGACGCGCTGGCAGTAATCTAGACGAGCTCGGTGGTCAGCAGGCAGCAGCTGATGAGTCATTTGAGTTTTATACGGGAACATCTTTAAGTCTTTCACCAAAATACGCTGCAGGGTCCGTCTGGAAATGCCCAATTGCGTGGCACGTCGCCTCGTTGATGTTTCTGGACACTCTTCCACATCTTCGCGCACAGCATCGATATTTTCAGCTGAACGGCCTGTTCTTGGTCTCCCAGACTTAGGTCTATCCAATGTTGAGCCAGTTGCTTCAAGGCGTGTGGCAAAGCGTCGAATTGTGCGACCAATCGGTGCCGGACGGTGGGGAAATCGTCGACGAAATTCACGTTGTGTTCTTATCACTGATGAATTATTCCGTAAGAACATTGACACAATTATTCCACGTTCTTGGGGAGTAAAACGGTCCATGTTTATTTTCAGTGTATTTTACATTTGTTCACTACACAATTTTCAACAACAGAATGACAGAAAAGTCATATAAAAAAAAAAAAAAGTATTTTCTTTAGTGCCAGTACTTTTGCGCCACCCAGTATAATCATTAAATCGATTTGTCGAAAAAATTAAAAATATAAATCTACACATTAATTTTCTATAATGACGTTAAAAGTTCGGAACAAAGTAAGAGATATTAATGTGAAAGAGTCAGAGATATTTAAATGAATTAAATGACGTAATGACAACATTATGTACAACGTAAATACCTACAGGTTGTTTGAAACTGTGAAAAACTGTGACATAAAGAAAGTATTAAATATATTTGCGTCTAAACTATTGCAAATATCTATTTGATTTTTTTGTCAAAGCCTTTTAACATCACATGCTACACGCGGTTTCATTTAATGTCGTATCGTCGTATACACGCTGTATATTTGACATCATTAACATCACTACAATACATATTTGTCCCACTGCTGGGCACGGGCCTCCTCTAAACATTTTGAAGTGAATTTAGTCTACTATACCACGCTGGCCAAACAGGTTGGTATAGGGTTTTGTTTCGTATTTTCCTTTTCTCGCAGTGCTTTTGTCTGCTTTAGGTTACTGCTTTAGTCGCCTTACGACACCCACGGATTGAAATGGGGTAGTGACATTATGTATTCTTAATCCGTCACTACACGGACAATAATATAAAATTTAATATGTTTTTTATAATATTACATATAATTATATTACGCATCCATATTTGGTATGAATGCTTGCTTGTCAAACAAATGCTTAATTATTGCCAAACGCGTGCTGAATTCTGCCGTGGTAATCGCAAAGGCAGTAAGTCAAAAATGGTCATTTCTTTTAATTGCTGATTTATTTTACCGTACATACTTATTGCTCTTTATGAAACAAGAAAATATCAAATCTAATTTACGTAGCTGTATAAAACCTTGATTAGGAAGACAGCTCGTTAAATGTTTATCCCAAGTCAGCAATAAAAAATGACCATCTTTCAACTGTCCTTTCGATTACCAGGGCAGAATTGTGCTCGCCCCCTTTTATTTACAGTGCTAACCTAACCTAACAAAGCTGGCGAAAAGTTAATGTGATACAATGACATCTCTGCATATCCCTTGTCATTGAACTCGTGAAGATATATATCATTATGTATTTAAAAGTTATTTATTAAAAAATATTTTTAAAACGCTACTTCTTATAACTTAGTCGGTCACAATAAGATTGCTTGCAAGATTTCTTGCTACCATTTCCTATCGGCTGTATATTTGTTATTTATTACCGTAGGGAGCCTTTTTGTCTCCAGTTCGGTTCTTATGTTCAACTGAAATAACTTTAAAGTGTGGGAGGTAGATTTATTACCATGACATATGTCGATTACACAACAATAGCCCAATGGTGTCAAAATACGAATAGTATTTTAAGGCAAGTTTTGACACATTGAGGTGTCAAAATTTACATGAAAATTAATCTACGTACACCCTACTTGCGTCCGAATTGTCTGCCATAGGTATTTACTTATTCTAAGGGCCTGTTCGCAATCTCAACATTCAATTTGACTGTCACCGTGGCGCAGTGGTTAAGGTGGTCGCCTCGCCACTACATCGCCATGCTGGGTGACGTGGGTTCGATTCCCACACGAGACAAATATTTGTGTGATTCATAGATATTTGTTTCTAGTCTGGGTGTACTTTGTGTCCGTTAGTTTCATGTTTGTAAAGCTCCCCGCGACACAGGGCTTGTTCCCTAGTGCGGGCGTTGTTAAAAAAAAAAAAATTTCATAAAAAAAAAACAAACAAACAATTATTTATAATGTCCGGTAGCAAAGTAGATCTATAAATGTCCGTACAAACGGTACATTAGTGTCTACATTACGAAATTACGACCAATCAGAGTACAGTTAATAAATGACTTATAAAATATATAATAATAGCTGTGCCTGCGACTTCGTTCGCGTGGACAACTAATCCCGTACTCGTGTTGTTTTTCTTTTTTTACGGAACCCTATTATTTTTTCCAACATCAAAGTAGCTAAGTTACCTCTTGTGACATTAGCTATCCGCCAGTGAAAGTCCCGTCGAAATCGGTCCAGAGATTAGCTTGAACAAACAGACAGACAGACAAAAATTGAAAAAAATGTTATTTTGTTTTATGTACCGTATATACATTCATATGCATGTAGTAGCAGCAGTTATTTTAATATTACAAACAGACAGTCCAATTTTATTTATTTGTATAGATGTATAGATAATATTACGACAATATAATATTATAATTATAGATATTGTTTTTAAGTCTATTTCATTTTAGTCCGTGTAGAAACGTATTAAAGTCCGTGTAGTGAGGGATTAATAAATTTCAACCTATCCCATTTCAACCCGTGGTATCGTGAAGGCGAAGAGAAGAGCACTGTGGGAAATAGAAAATTATAAACAAAACTCTTTACCAACCCGTCTGGCCAGCGTGGTATAGTAGGCTAAATACTCTCCACAATGTTTGTAGGACACTCGTGCCCAGCAGTAGGAAATAATTGGGTTGATATTAATAAATTATTTACAGCGAACTCTACTAAGTCATAGTCATAGTCATAATCTTTATGTCATATAGATCAATAACATGATACTTATGAACGTCATACAAAGCCAAAAATAAAGTGACAGCAAATTTGTCTAAGGCCAGTTCACTGACAAACTTGAGCTCTGAGAAGAACTTGGCAAGAAACTCAGGCCACTCTTTGTAATCATCATTATTAGTTACAAATTCAATTGGTTTGAAATAGCGCAGAATGGTACAGAACCAAAACACCATACTAAAATAAATTCAATAAAATTTGGATATAAAAAAAAAGAAAAAGCGATGGTGGCTGAATGGATAAGAGACCGGCGTGCTAAACACACGGTCCGAGTTCGATTCCGACCAGCAGTACCAATGTGGATTTCACTTTGTGGAATTTATATGTACTAGTCATGTGATTTACCATTCGCTAACGGTGAAGGAAAACATCGTGAGGAAACCCACATACCCTAGAAGAAATTCTAAGTGTATGTCTGATCCACCAACCTGCATTAGGCCAGCGTGTGTGGATTATGGCCTAAAAACCCTCTCAGCTCTCTAGATAGAGGAGAGGAGACCCAAGCCCAGCAGTGGGACATTAATGGGTTGCTAATGAAAAAAAAGAAAAGTATGTATATCATAATTCTAATAATAACTTATTTCTATCAAACTTTAATTTGTTTTGTTTGAATGTTAAGATGACGAAAATGCCCTCTGTACGGACTTCTAAAGTCAGGCTTTTAATTTTCACTATAAATAAAGTTACATTTTCCTTATTCCTCCCTTTCTCTACCACAAAATACTTTCCCTATAGAAATGCTGTATGCGGGTACGACTCGACATAACCATAAACATTTTTATTCATAGTGTAAAGCGAACAATACTTGCATTTCTATGAACCGAAGAACGTTAAATATATTGCTCACGGTAGAGACTAAATAACTATAGACGGGCCCTTATAACCAATTTGTTGTCGAAAAAATTACTACTTAGGCCTAAGCAAAAAATTTATAACTGATATTGAAACTGTATGTATATACTTACAATGAATAGGTACGTTTTAAATTACATAAGTTACAAAACACTAAATGAAGATGATGGTTCCTTTTATTTATTTTTTTTGTCTATTATAAAAGATTTTGTAATATGAAACTATATAATATAGGGCAATGCTGCTAATTTTGCCGGGAATATTGGAATGTTTTCACGGCCGGCAATATTGGAAATGTTCCTGGCAGGTACATCACTACTTGCATCCAAAACTAATATTCATTTTTAAAACAACACTGAACTTAAAATATTGACATAAACATGATATTGTTAATAACAAATAAATTGGGATCCTTCAAGCTAACCTTGCGGAACACATGACATTGCCAGCTGACATGGCACTTCAGTACCCTGTCAGCTGCCAGTGCGATCTGGGCTCCTTTTTTGGCTTTCTTCCTATCAGACGAAGGAGAGTCACCTAACTGAACTTCTAAAAATAAATATTAAAATTAAAAGTGGCCTTGATAGGCTACTTTAAAAAGAAATGCAACATACCAAGAAAGTCTACATATGTCATTATTTTAAATAATTTGATAGCATCTGTAATCTGTTTATTAAGACTCTCACACATTATGTTACTGACGTTTTCTTAAAGATATACCTAAACCGGGCCCGTCTATTCTTATTAGATGGTCGATGACTTACGGTACTTTTACGGTGTCGTTCCGTGGTACCAATAGCTAATGTTGTACCCACATGGTGATATTATGGAGTTTACACTCAATCATGAACCACCATTGTCTTTTATTTCAGTTTAATTGATAATAATTAATGAGAATAGCTCTGTCATACAATGGCGATATGTGCTTGGAATAATAGTACAATTTGATGATGGCTAGAGTTTGTTTTCGTTGTTTGTTCATCATTTATTTATTTATTTTGTTTTCTGTATAATAACGGTACAGTAGAATAGCAAGTAAGTCCTACTGTTTATATGACATCCACAAAACAATAGCAATAAGGTTTCAGTTGAAAACCAGGGCACAGTGGAACTGGTAAAGCACATAATTGTTTTTTTTTCTTCTGGTGATAAGTTTTTTTGTGCCAATGCTTGCAGAAAAATAAATGTACATATTTGCTTTCTTTCGTTCATTTATTTGTTTTTTTTTACATCGCACATACATTAAGACTTATAATTATTCGAGTATATGTATAACCATATCATCAAGCACAGCACTGTTTAGTAGGTAATCTTTTTTTTGTCAACCTGTGTTGTCCCACAGCTGGGCAAAGGTCTCCCCTAAGCTCTCTCATGCTTTTCTATTGGATGTTGTGTTCGTCCAGTCCTTGTCAATTAGTATTTCAATCGTGCTACAGCACGGTCATGGGTTTGGTCCCGTGGTCCGGTCCCGTGGTTCGGTCCCGTGGTCCTGTCCCGAGGTCCTGTCCCGTGGTCCTGTCCTGTGGTTCAGTCCCGTGGTCCAAGGGTACTACCTACATACCCTCTTATTACCGAGCCAATATCAAAATCTCTTAAGACACTAGTAAATAAATAAAAGCGGTATGCATTGAAGTACCGCTACAGACATGACCTACCTCTAAGTAAGCACTAAGCACGACTTAGATTTATACCACTATAGACACGAATTTTTATCGCAGCGTCCAGGGATGGACTGAGTCTTTTATTTGTGTATTTATTTAAATTACTGAATTGCCACCCCAAAAAATACCTTAATGGTATAAATTGTAATCATTTCAACTCATAAATGTTCCATTACTGGGCACGGATCTCCTCCAAAGAATATGGAGGGAGTTTAGCCTACTATACCACGCTGGCCATACAGGTTGGTATAGGGTTCCTTTCGAATTATCCTTTTCTCGCAGTCAAGAGCACTGTATTGTTAAATATCATTAAACATGCCGCCTATCAAGTCCAAATTCTATCTTTGGTCCACCTAGCTGGAGAGAATCCTACTCTACGCTTGCCGAGTCACGGTCTCCACCCCAGGACAGAAAACAAAAAATTTAAATAAAAACAGTATACATACTAAAACTATAACCGACCCAAATTCACAAAATTTAATTGAAATCGATTAGCTGATTTCGGAAATTCGACATGACAGGTTTTTCATAAAAAACTAATTTCCGCCCGTGATAAGTCCTTAATAGTAACCTGTGTCTTTCTCTAGATCTTTTTTTTTTTTTCTAACACCACAGACAATGATCAGTGTCGGCGCCTATTTCTACTCGTCTTTCATTTCAGTTCTATCATTTATTCTGCTCGTAAGTTCGTGCCTCATACTGTTTCTTTCTTTTGTCCTTCCTCATTCATTCTTTTCGTGGGTGGGTTTCCCACCTATCTATTCTACATATTCTATTTTATTTATTTATTTATATTGTAGCTTCTCTAGATCTTAGACTATCTTATTATCAAATTTCACTCATATGTTTAGTGATTTAGCTGTATAAGCTTCCTAAACAAATATGATTTTATAGGTTAGCTATAAACAAACTAGTAACGGCTGTAATACAAGTGGCATACAATTTTATGACGTTATATAATATGACAAGAGTAGAATAATAATGGATGAAATGGGACCACCGTTTGAATATGATTATGTTTATTTAGTAAAAATAATACCATCGTACACAATCGGACTATCAACGAAGTTTTAACATAACCAAAACTGACGGTGTTTTGGATTCACGGTGACTCTTTCTCTGTCTTTTTTCTTTTCTTGAATTTTTTTAACCTATTTTATTTGAAGACGTCGTGTAGATACTGTGCCCGATCAATTAATACATGGGAATGATTTTACAAATAACTGAGTTTTCAATGGCATACTAAAATACTAGATCTGTCACCAAATAATATCAAAACGTATTACAAAGCACAATATAGATAATATTAAGTCTATTCTTTAATGCACCTGTTATACATTGAACCGTACGCCCAAATGCCTCTCTGTATTCGTTAAGCACGTTCTTGAATCGTGATTTGATTTGGTTTTCATTATGTTTATTGGAATTAAAATTTACGGGATTTAGATTCAGGGGCGTGAGATATTGATAGTACCTCTCTTTTTAATTATAAAAATAGTACTTTCAGGTGAAAAGGGCTAATAATAAGTTACTGTTTTGGTAATTTGAACCATATAGCTAAGTAAATAAGACAGGGTTTACTTTAGGCTCGGTTTTAACCAAAGCAAGTCAAGTCACGAAGAGACAAGTCTCATCGAACTTCTAATTTTTTTTTTGTGCGTGAGATGATCTTTCACCGTTTAAATTAATTTATAAATACACAAAATCTTGAATTCTTGAAGTGTGATTGTAAGCCCAATATTAAGTAATAACCTATAAACGCAAACTTTTATTGAACGTAAAACAAGCAAAAAAGTACAAAGTAAGTCTTATTAAATTCATAAGTTAAAAACGAAATAGGCAATTAGAAAAAAAAAATTGCCAATTTGCCTAGGACGAGTTCGTTTTGAATAAATAAAGTTTCAAAAATAATTATTATTTTCTATCCCTACTTAACGGTAAACATAAAAATATCTATTTAATTAAACACAAAACTGGTTTGGCATCTATTTTATCGATATTAGTACATCTCTAATGACTCTCAAGTTCCACAGTTGACAGTTTATCGATAACTTTGAGCTTGACTCAACTAATAGTATTGTACACTTTGTAATTAACTAAGCCTGTTCTTTACTACATTCTTAGGTAAAATAAAGATGGATAAAATGCAGGTACTAAGGCAAGTAGGAGACTAAATTCAGCTTTTAGAATCTCTCATATTAAAAAAAACATATAAAAAGAAATGCCTTAGTTAAATATAAACTTTAATATAATAACAGTACATGGAAAAATTATAAAAGTCTATGAAAGGTTGTAATATAGCCTCCTAGCTGGAGCTAGAGTAGGACGCCCTCCAGCTAGTTGGACCGACGACCTGAAAAAGGTCGCTGGGCCTGACTGGATGCGGAAGGCGAAGGAGTGTTACGGCGCATATTAGGAGAGACCTATGTCCAGCAGAGGACTGCAATAGGCTGAGATGATGATTATTCGCTCAAAGCCAGCAGTCCGAAGTAGCATTTTGCAACAACTGTACTGGTATTGACTCGTCTTTACCACCAATAAATAAAGAAAGACCTATGACCTGTGCCTACCTCTTTGGGTTTAGAAACAGCATTATTTCTTTTGTTCTGCATACAAACAATAACAAAACCGGGAACCAAACCCGCTAGGTATTGGGAACGGCGCGGCAATTCGCCTCGGTCCGAGTCCCGTACAGTTTATTACACATCCAGTTACTTCGGCTGTATTTTGTCATCTCTGTTATTTGCTGTATGTCGCAATCTTACCTCGATTTAAATTGTCGTAAAGAATGTTATATCGTCGGTTAAGTATGTAATTTTATGTAATTTTTACTGAGGTTTTAGAGAGCGTGTACACGCTAAGAAAACTCTACGTAAGAGTTCGTATCGTTTACATATGAATCCGATTTCATCATGTACACGATAAAAAAATTGTCGGATTTAGCCACGAAATTTTCGAAATTGGAACGTTAATACAGGGCTTGTCTAGCGTAGACAAGATTTTTTTCTTGTTGTTATGTACACATTTCGTTTGTAGAAACAAGAATATTTCTTACGTAGACACAGCGAGTTTTCTTAACGTGTATAAGCGCTCTGTGTAGAGCCTAAGTAAAAAAATGATATGATTACATGATTTATAATTGTCGCCAACATATTACTAGATACCAGTGACATATGCTCGAAAATCTAAATGAAGACTTTGTCGATCACTGTCATGATTAAAAAAAATTAACCTCAAAGCTTATTTAAGCTTCACTTACCCGATGTCGATATCAATTAATACGGTTAACAAAAACGTCACCACCCACACTAAGTATAGCATCAGCTTACTTTACTTCCGAAAACTAACTGATATAAAAAAATATTACGATATTGAGATCTACCAATCGACTGTCGAGTTTGCTAGTAGGCCCCCTTATCTAGTTATAAAGTCGAAAAAATGTGTGGTAAAGGTGACATTTATGTGAAATCTATGACAAGAAGAGTTTTAATATAAAGCTACGGTATGAATATCAACATAATTAAACGGTGGTAGTGCTCCTTGTTTTATTTAATTAATCACTTCCTTAGTTAATTGCTACCCATCAGCGAAAAAAAATTGGAACTTATTTAACTCATAAATCACTATTTATGGCATGGTAAATATTATGGAAGCGAAAATATAATATTTAATTAATGGAATCAAATATTATATCTTCGCTTCCATATTTACCAAAACTTCTTTTACATAACAGTCTTACGATTTCATCATCGAAGATAATTGTGTAATCGGTAAAACTTAATCGATTCGCTTGTTTTATATATGATCTACGAGTGATTACACACTGGGAGATTTTACGGTAATATAAACGCGGAATAACAATGCGATACTGGCAATTGAAAGATCGTTTTCTGCTAAAATTACATACTTTACTTTAAGCTCTACAAATATACCACAATCATAACGCATCGCACATCGCAACCTTACGATATGGACTACTCTTGTGGGGTAATTCTACAGATATCAATAGAGCATTCTTAGTACAAAAAAAATGTATTAGAGCTATAGCTGGTGCAGCACCATATATAAGTTGTAGACCCCTGTTTAGAAAATACAGAGTTTTGACTTTGGCATCTATGTATATCCTTGGGATTGGTATGTTTGTAAGAAACAACCCACATTTGTTTACTAAAGTATCTGAAAATTGCAGATTTGCTAAAAGAGATCCCACTAAACTAAAATGTGAATTGTGTAGAAGTACTCTTCACCAAAAAAACAGTTATTTGATGTGTATTAAAATTTACAACCACATCCCACAATCACTGAGAGAATTACCAATGCCATATTATAGAACTAAATTAAAATGGTGGCTGACTGAAAAGTGCTTTTACACAATTAATGAATATCTTAATGAATATCTTAATAAATAATTAATAGTAATAAATAATATAATAGTAATAAAATAGTATAATAATAATTTAATAATTAATATAATTGTATATAAATAAATAGCTTTTTAAACAATATTTGCATGTCATAGTGATGGCTAAACATGTAGAACATGACCTAGTTTAAGATCTTCACATGTAACCATGTTTATAAGCAAAAAAATAAAAAAAAATTAAAAAAAAAACCACGTGGTCAAAATCAGGGACAATAGCCCGCATAGCTCAGTTGGAATAACACTGGACACGGAATGCCAAGGTAGCGAGTTCAAGTACCGTTGTGGGTTTGTTTTTTTTCCATTACTTGTTTAGCATTTATATAGAAAACGCCTAAGTACTTAACAGTAGATTAAGTACTTCAAACTATGATAACTGACTACATACACATATCACAGATGCATCAAATCAACGTTACAATATCGCTCTCAAACTCGCTTTATGAAATCAGTTTAGTACGAAAGGAAATCGTTAACGATCACGGCAGTCGGGCACCGAACTTGTTTGTATTTAATTAATCTTGGTAGTTGTTATAATTAAATTACACTAAATTCGTGTTGATTTATTTCCAAATAAAATAATTGGTGAAAATTTGATTGATAAGGTACCAATTTTCTAAGGCATTGCGGGGTATGATAGATAGATACAATGTACAATCCATACAATATGTTACCAAACTTATGATTTAATAGTAAGGGTAATATAAATAATAGTTAGTTAATAGTAAGGGTAATTTATAATCAAATTAAGTCCGGGTTCCTCCTTAGCAGAGTTTGTAAATATTAGACCCAGCGAAGACAAGACTCCATAATCATGTATGTACTAGAAGTCTGGTGGAGCTACGCTCCCATTGTTCTTTATTTTCCCACTGCCCAGCACCTATTGGTAAAGAAGCGTGATGTTATATAGCCGAAACCTCTATAAATGGGCTATCCAACATACAATATTTTTTTCAAATGGGACCAGTAGTTTCTGAGATCCAAGTGCTTAACCAAACAAACTTTTCAGCTTTATAATATTATAGTATAAATTATTGCGATGTTATAGTAACAATCAGTACAGAGGACATTAAACTGCCACACAAGAGAAGAAATTAAGAAAGTAACTTTATACTAAACTGAGATTACTAATTCAAAAAACTAAAAAATAAACATTCACCAACATTTTCTAACACACAATTTATACTTTTCAACGCAGCATCGAAATCATAAAATTACATCTGTCAACCACTTTCACAGACCCCTAATCACAAACACTTAGTTCACGCACTAAGATCTTCACCTGGTTTCGTGACAGTTATTAGAAATCTCATTTTCCGCGGGCGATTTCAATAATACGATGATTGAAGACTGTATTTTACGAAGAAAGTGGGGCAAACTAGATGGTTATACATTTTCATGTGGATTTCCTCTGTTCACCAATGAAATAGTCTTTAGAGTATTGCTACAAGACATTTCTTAAGAAACGTTAGTTGGATATTAGATTTTCTTCATGATAATGTTCTGATTTCAAATGCTGTAATGATGATGTCTTTTTAAAGAAACTCTAAAGTTAATTAATTGAAGAAAATGCTGGTTGATATAATTATACTGGCCTGTTGGTCTAGTGGTTAGTGACCCTGACTGCTGTCTGGGTGTAATTTATCTATAATATGTATGTATTTACAAAAAAAAATGTATTTAAGTAGTATATCAGTTGTTTAGTACCCATAACACAAGCAAATATAATTGCTTACTTTGGGACTAGATGGCGCTGTGTGAATGTAGTAGAATATTATTATTATTGCTGATTATTAAGATTACTAGAAGGCGCGGGGGGCTTCGTTCCCGTTGTTCTTTATTTTGGCACCGCCCAGTTCCTATTGGCCTTAGCGTGATGTTATGTAACCTATAACCTTCCTAAATAAATGGACTACGCAACACTAAAATATTTTTTCAAATCGAACCAGTAGTTTCCGAGAGCTTTCAACCAAACAAATAAACTCTTCAGGTTTATAATATTAGTATTAGTTAACTAAAAAACAACATATATATACCTAATCTAATTTTGTGGTTATTTGTTATGAAATTAACTGGCCTGTTAAATCTATGCATATAATATAAAATTAATGTAAATTTTTGTTTGTTCCAGTGAACTCACATTACTGGAGGGGATGGCGAACAGCGGGGGGTGGAGTGAAGAGCCCATATCTAAGGTAAATAATATTATGGTTTTTTTTTTATCAATTTAATCAGTAACTAAATACGTGTAATATTACTGTAAAGTAAACCTCATAGGTATTTTACTTACATTAGAAGTCACGCGGGGCTTCACTCCCGTCATTCTTTATTTGGCCACTGCTCAGCTCCTATTGGGCGTAGCGTGATGTTATATAGCCTTACTCGAAAAAGCTAAGCACTGTTGCCGCTATAAATTATAACAGTATTTTTCGTCTGAATTCAAAAACAAACTCTTGTAGTAACTATTACGTCTTTTTAAATATTTTTATTTATTTAAGAAGTAATAACACAAAAAAAATGAAAATGTAAAAAAACTATTTTCGGTGTAACAGAACTTTACGACTTTATTCGGTTGAGGCAGCGATTAATGGCTTCAACACAAAAAAAAAAAAATTATTTTAGATCCTAGCGTTCAAGCAAACAAATAAACTGATCAGCTTTATAATGACTGGCCTGTTGGTCTAGTGGTTTTTTTTTATTTTTTTTTTTTAGTGTCTCCTCGATGTTAAACCACCCCGGGAAGGAGTTTATTACGACGCAATCCTCTATCTGCTATTGGATACAGATTAGAAATGGAATAAGTTATTACTTTTAAGTTAGAAAATTGTTTAAATATAATAAAAAAAAAAAAAGATTGTGTGTTGAGGGTGTGAGGTTGTAAATGTGTGTAAATTGGTGTTAATGGTTAGGTGTTATTGAACTGTTATAAGCTGTTTACAATTGGTTAGTAACCCTGACTGCTAACCGGAGGTCGTGGGTTCGATTCCCACCCAGGACAAATCTTTGTGTGATCAGCATAATTGTTTGTTCTGTGTCTGGGTGTTATTTATCTATCATATGCATGTATTTACAAAAAAAAATGTATTTAAGTAGTATATCAGTTGTTTAGTACCCATAACACAAGCAAATATAATTGCTTAATTTGGGACTAGATGGCGCTGTGTAAATATGGTAGATTATTATTATTATAATATTAGTATAGATAGATCGTGAGAAACTGTCGTGATCATCGAATATAATGACAAAAATGTTTACTAGATCATGTTTAGTTTTCACTCTCATATAATGATAGCAATAATATGTCCTGTCTGAAATAACGTCAAGTGAAACTCTTTAATTACGTTGGTTTACACCCGATATTGACGCGTAATTGCACGCAAGCTGAGTTTTTTAGTTTATGTATACTTGAATAGTACGTTTTTATAAACTAAAACTGAAAACTTGTGGGGCAATATTTGTACACGTACACTTTGTCGGAGATTTTGATTTGATCACGGAAGTTGTTTGTAAAAAATACAAAAAAAAAATACTATATACCTATTTACAAAAGATTTTCGATAAAATGAATACTATGTTTAAATATTTCTTATTTCTTTTCCATTAATTTTTGGGTATTTTGCTAGCAAAACGTCTAATTCCCAAAGAATAATCTCTAAACAGTGATATGAGTAGCTAGTCTACAACTTTGCGGTTTCTGCGTTTATTAGCTCAATTATTGAGTAATTCAAACAATAAAATATAATCTTTGTGATCGTAACTTTTCTCAAAAATAAATCTAAAACTTCCATAAATGTCGTTGTGTGCGTGATCGTCTTGAAATTGAAACTGCGTCAAATGTTGAGAGATCGATATCCATATGGCACGAGTATTTAGATATATCCACAGATAATTGTTCTGATTCTGGGTATATCTGGTAAATTGTGTACGTCTTACTAATGTTATAAATGTGAAAGTTAGGATGGATGGTTTGACAGATGGATGGATAGACGGATATAGATGTATGCATGTTTGTTACTTTTTTTACGCCAAAACAGCTAAAAGAATCTGTTTTAAATTTTGGTACACAGATACGATATAGTTTGGAATAGCACATAGGCTTCTATTTAATGACATACCATGCGGACGTAGCCATAGGCAGAAGCTAGTGAATTTATGCTAAACCCGTCACAGAAAATTATTATGAAGACGTCGTGGAATCTGTAATAATTCATAACAAAAATGAAATATGCCTAAGTAGCCATAATTAATTTAAACGATATTTCACGTCTGCTCATATTTCAAATTCTTGTTAAGTTGAAAAATGAATGTAGTTACAATGAAACATCAATCAATCAATGAAACTTTCTTCCCCACATTCATCAGGGTCTCCTCCAACATTTAACAACTATTCTGACAACAGACAATCGACGCAGTTCACAAATAATTAATTTTATTATACGCAACTCAACTCGCGTGTCGAAATTAACAAAAACTCATAGAAAAGGAGAGCGTGCGAAATTCTTTAGTGATAAATTACTCGTTGGGGAAGGTAGATATACCAGTTGATGTCCGAACCATTGTTTAAAGTTAATGTTTTTACTTTCAACTCTTGTGAACACGGGCAGTTCAACGTCAGTATAGCCACAATTATCATTGACCGGACCGTGGTGTATTGTTTTTGAAATAGGCTCACAATATCGAGTATAATTACTGGAGAACACTTTCTTGTATAATGAGCCATGACCGAAAGTGAAAAGTGAGGAAAAGTGGTGATTGTTGAACTTTGATGGATGACCGCCAAGGTAATTCAAGGCATTACTAAACCCTTAACTTTCATATTCTTCTTCCTGCCATTTTCTTATGTTAATTAGGCTCAGAATAATTTTTTTTCCTCTTCTATTCTCCTCTTTCAACGTCGTTAACCTCTTTTTCTACAACTGGGTTGTGATTCATCATTACTGGTGATGGGACTATCACATTTGCCTTTCTCTATGAATCATCGAAATCAATTTTTTTCTTCTTTTAGACCCAGTATCTGCAGCTTGGACCATACAAAAGGTTTTATTCGTTTTTATATAACATAAATAAAACTTTTTTTTCTGACCTGCAGACTTTTTAACAATTTTGACATAGTGAACTATGAATTGAATACATCTATTTCTTTACCACTTACGATCATTTGGACCTCTAATATTGTTGGCCACGAAATTGCCAGATTTTCCTTACCAACAATAAAAGAATTCACCCTACTCCTCAAATTTGATAATAAAAGAATTAAGTATATCAGATTACATAATGGATTTATAAAAGGCTTTTTCGATCAATTAACAGCGACATCATTTACTTATTTCATTACATTTGAACATAAGAAAAGAATTTATGAAGACAACTCGAAGCCAGTTATAAATGTTCTCGGGAATGTTTACTTAGAACTTATTGTCGAGTTTTCTTTCCCACTTTAGAACAATGGTGCCGCACTTGCTGTTACGAATGAGGTACATTATCTAGTTAATCTTGCGACATCTCTTTCTAACGTCAAGTGTGGAAACGGGACAAAAAATATAATATGACAGATGAAAAGGCTTTAGGACTTTTGAACGATAGTAGCGGCCCGGCCTTTAACAAAGTGTAGTGATGTATATGAATTTTATTAAAATTCTCAATATAACAAATGAATAAAGACCAATATTGATGATATTATGAAAAAGATAACAATTTTCTCACATTAGGCTTCATATATGACAAATGAAATGTATCTAAAAACTTATATTTGCGGCTGCTTTTCTTCTTTGATTTTATTAGGAATCTTTTCTCAACGTTATAAGGTTTAAATCTAATTGTAATATAATTTTCTGAAGTAAGTTAAGTTGGCCTTTCGCGATCTATTGTTTACAAGCCACAAGGTGATGAGGAATAGATATTATTTTTACTTAATTAATTAGAATCAAAAGAAATCAACAGCCGTAAATAAAACGGTTTCACAATTCAGCTGAATCTTTTAGCGGAAGTCAAAAAACAACAGATACAGAAAGAATCATTGAAATCGTTGTGCGGTTTAGGAGATTAGCGTGTGCGAATATCTTGACAGAGGATTATTATATAATTAAGAATAGTATTAAACCTCGAAAACAATAAACGCTTTTGACACCATTCTGGAAAGCAAATTAATGTTTTAATCTTTTAAAACTGCCATTACGTGATTATTCTTTATGACTTTTGTAACTGTTCCATTTTGCCTGCAAACAGTGCTTTCTTGAAAACTTTAATTACCCACAATTCTTTTATGATGCGTATTAAAAACATTTACGATGCCCTTCTGCGGGAGCAATGAAGCAAATAATAATAAATAAAATTTAATCCAACAGGTTTTGGGTAAAAGTTCACTTTCATAATATTACGAAGCAAGAAAGTTGCTTCACTTATCTTGAAACGTTCATTTTTTGATCGCAATAATTATATAAAGATTACACTCTGTTTAAATTCCGGTTAGTATGATTGATTAAAATGATTAATGTGTTTATTTGTGCCGTTATACCTTTTTATTGCATAAACCTATCCACTGGTCATCACTGTATTCCAGAGCACTGGGGGCTTACTTTGAATTTCGACACTCGACTTAGTCGATTTTGATGTCGGTGTTAAATGTAAGGAAATTTAAATATGGTCGCTGTCACTTTCAAACATTTGACAGCGATATCAAAACTGACTAAGTCGAATGTCGAAATTCAGAGTAAGCCTCCTGATTAAATATAAAGCGTAAATTATTTTAAATATTCTAAAAGCTAGTTGCCCATATTCATGAATTTGATATAATAATATGCTCACGTTGTATACTCCTTGATTTGAAATAAGAACGTGCGTTGCTATGGCAACTTGAAAATTAAACTTGGCAAATTTCAAAGACGAAAATACAGTTTACTTATTATATTTGCAACCTAAAATGGTTATGTAGGTTAGAGATGATTAAAATTCTTGGCTTTTAATTCTTATAATACTCATAATTGTTTAGTTGGTCTAGTAACACGTGTGCCACAGATGATAAAAAGCATAAAATTCTTCATAAACATTCATCTATTTAAATGAAAAAGTTGTATTTAATTTTAAAGTTTATTTTTTAGTTCATTACATCACAAAGTATACTTTGAGGGCAGTAAAGTTCGTGACCACAAATTGTAATTACTTAGTAACTAATATTATTTGTTTGACCAAATATGACACCATCATCAACAAATGTTTGTCCAATAAGTCAGAGACATCACAGACCTTGCATGTATTTGTATATCTCTAACACACTCCATTGATTTTTACGTCGTAACATGTTCATGTTTCGTAACTATTCATATATTTGACAATAGGGCATCGCGTTCATCTATCAAAAGTTCAACGTTTCAAATTTTGTAACTCAAATTACTTGTTAATTATTGTTATTCAATTAAATAGTGTGTACCAAATGTTATTGTGACGCCTATTTTAAAGATGTATGACGTACTTAAGGTTAACTGTATGTTACAAGATTATCTTACTTGAGAATTATGAAATCTTGCGAGAATATTGTTTGCGTGTAGTGGTCGTAGTAAGAGTATAACACAGACAAACTATTTTATTATTTATCTTTTGAATGTGAACTACAAGTACATTAATTGTATTTTTGTAAAGTCCTTCGCGACACAGAACTTCACTTAAAACGAATATTATTTTTCTCTCTTAATTCAAATACATACTCAAAAAATAACATTTTTAAATATACTTATATGTATATAAAAATACATTTAAAAATATAAAAATTTGGAGACTCACCCGTACCGGGTACAGGGACCAAGCTACCGGTGGTTAGCTAGGGGAACCTACTCACAATGCGTGCCGTGTCCAGAAGCATCGCGTTCTGCATCTGGCCTACGACCCATACACCTAATGTATGGAGGCTCTTGGCAATCAGTCCATTGACTGCGACTTACAACTATCCTGCCAAATTTGTTGTCGGTAGTTAGTCTGCAAAAGCGCCGATTATAGTCCTAAATACCTAATGAATAATTTAATTAACGTTAAATGAATGAAGAAAAACATTAGACGCTATGCTCTTGACGGTGGAGTAAACGCCAACAAAAGAGGTCTCCACTGATAAAATTATCTACAAAATTAAAATATCTACGGAAACGTGTGACGAATGTTTACGAACAAATCGTAACAATAGTTGTGCCGTAACTTGTAACAATTATTTCCGTAGTAGCCGAGCTACTGCATAGATTATATCTGAGGTGTACGCACTCGCCTTCTTTATTCATAAAACAGAGGTTTTTAATTGTGTGGTACAAAAGAAAGCGGTAGCGTTTGTTGAGTGTAATTTGTGTTTGCAAACTGAGGTACAATATAACACTTTCGAGAGCTTTTTTTTATTTCTATCTAAGAAATGTGTAAATAGATTTGTTAAATATAAATGTCGTTGCTCGGATATAATTAACTAATTGTTAATGGAAATATAAAAATAAGTGGAATTAGGAAATAAAATGAGTAAATATATAAAAATTTCCACAGTTTTTTTTTCGTCAAAGTCATACTATCGTGTTTTTTTGAGCTATTTAATTTATAAATGTAAAAATGTGTTTCATCAGTACTTATTTTTTTGAGATAATACGTTTTATCATTGTTGTTTAAAGCAGAGACAGAAACCCTATTCTTATAGTGTAACCTATACGTTTATTTTGTATTTAACTGGCCATACAGACTGATTTACCGAGTGTCTAGACTATTAGACGTATATTTTAATATAACGTAGCGTTCATGCTACACTAATCATAGAGTTCGATTCCGACCAGCAGCACTAATGTGAATTTCCCTTTGTGAAATTTATATGTACTAATCAAGTGACTTACCATCTGCTGACGGTGAAGAAAAACATCGTGAGGAAACCCACATACCCTAGAAGTAATTCTAAGTGTATGTGTGGGCGCTACAATAGATCAATAACTGGTCGACGTAGCAAAGAAGCCGCTCATAGCACTTATCCCAAATATAATAATAATTATAAACTACGTTAATTTTAACTTGAACGCTATAAATTTATGTATTAAGCATAATTTTGCTTGCATTAATTATATTAACTTAGTATTTTTATATCATTTAAAATTAAATTACATCAAAACTGACTTCCCACCGCTCCATCTTACAACTCAAACCAACCCGTCTCATCGTCCAATGTCCGAAGCGTGTTCCGTTTGTTAACCCTGATAGCTTTCTTTATAATTAGCGTAACTACTAACAATTACTTACAATTGTTTACGTAATGTATGCAAACATTATACAAACGTTACTTCGCATTTATAATGATATTCGCGGATAGACGTAAAAATTGACGCCGCATGTCAATTACTGCATATCTAATGACATGGATGTGGTTGGAATTGCTACCTTATTATAATTATATGAGGTTTTCTATTTGTGTACAGCTGGCTGGTATTCTAGTGTTATTTAATTGCGATAGGAACCTATTACCGCTAATGTAACAGATGCAAGGACTAAAAGTTGTAAGATGTATTTTAATAGTGTCTGACTATAAAGAAGAGGGCCCTCTTCTATAAAGAAGAGGGCCTGGAGATCCGTCATACAGGTCTCGAACCTACTACGGACTCCAGCTCTCACAAGGTTCCAAGTACGACATCCAAGATGCTTATAATCTTGTAGTATAAATAGTTATAATACTTATACTAATTGTACCTTTTGAGAGAATTAAATTATTTTTATTATTATTATTAATAATCTGTATTAAATAACTCGGAAAAGATGAGTCTCTGCTCAGGCTCTCACAAGCATAATTTAGTTTTAATGGAAACTCAAATTGTAGAAAAAAAACTTTAGTAAGGTTAGGCCTATGTCCAGCGGTGGACGTCATTGGGCTGATATGATAAATTATGATATTTATTATTAATATGTTTTTTAAGAATTTCATTATTTGTATTATTTTATTACTGACCTATTGGCGTAGTGGTAAGTGACCCTGAGTGCTTACTTTAACTTGCACTACACGATATTCAGGGTGCCTTTATAGCACCTCGTTGTCTATTAGTGTTCAGGAGGTGCTTTAAAGGGGCCCTGAATATCGTGTGTGATCAATAAGCGATGGTGGCTGAATGGATAAGAGACGGGCGTGCAAATCACGTGGTCCGAGTTCGATCCCGACCGGCAGTACCATTGTGGAATTTATATGTACTAGTCAAGTGACTTACCATGTGCTAACGGTGAAGGAAAACATCGTGAGGAAACCCACATACCCTAGAAGAAATTCTATGAGTATGTCTGATCCACCAACCCGCACTAGGCCAGCGTGTGTGGATTATGGCCTAAACCCTCTCAGCTCTCAGACCCGAGCCCAGCAGTGGGACTTAATGGGTTGCTGATGATGATGATGATGAATATCGTGTGGTGTAATAAGCTCTTTAGTTTTTAGTCATAACAAGTATAATCTTAAACAGTGACCTACGGCGCTTCTCATACAATCTCTGTACCTACTAATTAATTGCCCATTCAGCCATAAATTGTAATCTTAATTAATCAACGAACGACGTAACAGTGACATAATAGAACACTTAACTTTGGACTTCTTGAGTTATTACGACATGAGAACTTCTGTATACATTTGTAACTCATTATTTTAACTTAACGTCGGAATCGTGCGAATCTTGTTTGGGAACCATCGGGTTTTAATTAACGGTTAGGTATAAGTACTAACGAGATAAATCTCTGAATTATTCTTAAAAGGTAAGGTCTATACTATTATTATATAGCTGAAGAGTTTGTTTGTTTTAAGCGCGTTAATCTCTGGAACTGTTGCCCCATGATTCTGACTCGTCCGATTGGTCTCGGATCGTAAACTTTTTCGAATCTTAGTACAAGGTATTTTTACGGCTTAAGTTATTTAATGTTAGAAAATAATCTACCGTATAGAAAATTAAAAACTGATTTATTTAAGATTTTTTCCTATAACCATTTATTTCCTTAACATTATGTTTTTTATTTATTTATTTATTAACTTAAAATACACAAAACTTATGTATTAAGGCGGACTTAATGCCAAAGGCATTCTCTACCAGTCAACCTGAGGTGGTGCAGAGATATAATGAAAGTAGGTGCATAAGAATAGAAAGAGAAGGAGGAGACATAAAATACAAATTATTATCAAGAATAAAATTTACATAAATATGATATTAATGATATATATATATATTATTTTTTAACTTTAATGACACTGACATTTCTGGCTGAAAATTTTCCGACAGCTCAAAATCAGGGGGCTGGTCAGATTTGAAAAAGTATTTTAAGGTTGGATAGCCCATTTATCGAGGAAGGCAATAGGCTATATAACATTACGCTACAGCCAATAGGAGCTGAGCAGTGGTGGATAAAGAACGACGAGAGCGAAGCCCCGCTTGACTTCTAGTAATAACTATATTCATATGCAAGCTCTTCCTAGTTTTCCTGAAAATAGCAAAAAATAATAATAGCAAATAATAAAAATTGGAACAAGTATTATTATAACCTACACTGGAATAATAAAGTTTACTTAGCTATGCAAATAATATCTTGACCTAAAACATACTTAGATAGACATCGTCTTGTGGCTTAGTTCTCGCGCAATTAAGTAATTTGAAACGTCTAAGCTATAGCTAATTAAAAAAAATATTGTGTTTCTAGGCTGAATTTAGATTTTTTATTGTGACCAGAGAAAATAATGAAATTAATCTATATTACAATAATATAAGGCTGAAGAGTTTGTCTGATTTATTGAATGCGCTAACCTCGTAAACTACTGGTCCGATTTAAATAAGTTGTTGTTTATTGCGATATATAACATCACAACAAAAAAAAAAAAAAGAATTAGATATATTCTAATATTTCTGCTATTTTTGCTTAAACACCCCTAGAACCAAGTCATACATATGGCGTACTAGACTTGGTCACAGACAGTTTGACAGACCGAGCCTACCTAATCATTGTCAGTTATGTATGATGTGAGTGTACTTTCGTTTGTCGTAGTTCTTAATAAACAAACTGAATTTTTAATTCCACAATAGCAGATAATCGTTAGAAAATAAAGCTAATAACATGTTATAACCATATTGTTAGCGTTACGGCATAACTATTACTACTGTAGTAACGTAACGTAATAATATACCTTTTGAGAAAGTTGATACGTTTTTTAATTATACAGTTCCAGTTTTGAAGAAAAATATAAGTATTATTAACATGCAGACAGAGATTGTTTGTTTGTTCGGACTCAACAATCTTGAGTTAATAATAGTCCAATTTAAAAATACCTACTTCTAATCTTGTCTGAGTATTTAAAAATACTTTATGGTCTAGATAACGTGTTTATGTTGGAAAGTTTCAAGTGACTCAATAAATAGGAATATAAAGTAAACATCTTTGGAATATTCCTTTGCATCACTGTTATTTGACCGTAAAGAGATCTACCAGAACAAGTCGGTCTAACGTTTGGAGTTCCGATTTCGGCATCCGCGTTCACTGAAATCTACACGATAGCCAAAAATCCTACACACCAAAAGCAAACTGTCTGCCAGTTGCAATGTACGCTAGTGTGAACACGGAACGCAGAACTCGGAATTCTGACTCTAGACCGCCCGCAGTGGGGTCGGCACCTAAGACTCTAAGTTACAAAATTATACCATAAAGATGTCACCTTATTTCATATGATAAAAAGAGTAATGCGAGTAAAACAACGAAAAACATCTAGCCTATTATAATTGTAAGCCGAAAATAATTGGCAGCTCGTGTTTTTGACTTGATATCGTGATTGACATCAGTTTTCGTGAATAGGACGCTTGCAGCCGAATTTCGGAACAGCTACGGTATTCAAATTGGATATTATTTCTTTTTAGTTCACAGAAACATTATTCTGCCGATGTCTGCCAGGCCACAGCTGTTGTATGTAAATTTAAATAGATAAAAAGAGTATTATATCATTGTATTGCCATTAAAAATGGTGTCCTATGTAGTCCTAGGTGAAGAACTGGTATGTAACCAGTTCTTCTCATACAATAAGCAATTGCTTCTGGTGATCGTGCCCAATTCATTGTTTAGAATGAAGTTGCTAGGAAGCAATTAGTGGTGTCCTAAAACAGTAGCTGGTGTATTGTATCTTATCCCACGTTTAGCTGACTCGTATATACTTATATTACTTTTCCATTTTTAATTTTTCTTCAGGTTTTTAGAACAGTGGCTAGGATAAGTAGTCAATGGGACCCAGTCGTCCCGTGAAAGAGTCACATTGGTTGTTTGCAAATTTTTCGTGTGTGAAATGTCATTACCGCGCCGAGTTGTCATTAAAAGTTAATTTGTGAAAAAAATTCATTCTTCACACATGATATTATGTTCCTATATACAATCTTACACAATAAGCGTTTAATACTTGTGTTTTTCAAAAAAGAGAATTTGACGAAATAAACTTACGGTTCCTTGGCTGTAAAAATTGCTGTTCTGAGACATTCCGATACATTTTCTTTAAGAGCTTTCAACCGAAAAATGCTTACATTTTATCCCTTCACGTGGCATAAGGTGCCAATTACATATTTGATGTCATAGGAAATTCCTAGGTATCTCAATTGTTTTAGGTCTGTCACCAAAATAGTTATATATATGTATACCTACCTATATTTTTTCTTATAGGACAAGCAGCGTCCTCCAATCTACAACCCAGAGGACTATGCGACGTCATTAAAGAAATGGGGCAAGAAGACGGGCAGTTCGAACCTGTACGACCTAGAAGTAGGTCCAGAGGTGAACAAGTCCAGGACATTACCTACCCAAGGCAGCAAAGACTTTAGGTAAGAAAAACAACTATAAAGCAAATATTTTAAGAAACCTTTAACAAGTTCTGATGAAACTGAAAGGGTTTCACCAATTTTGATGAAACATGTCAGCCTCAACAGTCGGCTTTGAAACAAAACGTTCAATTCAATATCTTAATTGCGAACTAACTTTCTTAGTATTTTAAAGAAAGAAAGAAAAATGTATTTTTTTGTTTTTTTTTTAATTTACATAATTTATATTTTTCTTTTTTTTTCATATTATTGGTCACTATAAATGTAAATGAAATCATATTGTAAATTTAATTAATTATTTTATATTGTAATACTTTAATTTTTAATATTTATAACATGTGTACTTACCAAATTCAAATACAATGTAATAATTGTTCAATGAAAATAAATAAATAAATTGTTTAATCGTCTGCCAAACTGCACAGCAGTTTGTTGGCAGATGAAAGCTCCTATTAAATTTTTGTCTTAAATATAATTATAATTATGATTTTACATTATGTTATTCAACATTAAACATTATACCCAATAAATAAAAACTAGTTATACATTTGAAGAATTATTGTTATTAATCGTTATATAATTGAAATCGTTATATAAATGAAGCACAGGTTTTACCTAGTTCAGGCAATTGTGTATGTATGTTACATTACTATTGTATAATTTATGAATTTGTTAACTTATTTGTACTTTTTACATAAATAAACAATTTATTTATTTATTTAATTAGAAAATTCCTCTAACAATAAGAATTTCACAATTTTATTAAACAACTGTCTGGATATACTTAGTATAAATTTTTGGATGCTTTAATTCCTTTGGTATATTATTAAATATTGTTGGGACCATATATTTTCGGCTCCTTTGCCAAAGTAGTTTTTACATTTAGGTACTTCAAAATAGCTGTCTGTGGCATTGCAATTTAAATGGTTATCACAATAATGAAAAATAATGAAATGTAAAACATGCTTACTCAATAATACAGGTTCATTATACACACATCGATATTATGTCCTACTTTACTTATAATTTAGATCACAGACTGCCATACTCAGAGACGTTACTTCACTTTAAAATTTATTTAGTAAAAACGTGTAATACTTAAGTCTATGCGCCTAAAGACGATTATTCAATGAAAAAATTATGTTAATGACAGATTACTGTTAATTAACATCTCTTACGGCCGATTTCAATAATCTATCTATCTATGGCTGCTAAAGTTAGAATTTTGACACATTTTGTATTGTCAAAATTCTAACTTTAGTAGCCAAATCCATAGATAGATAGATTATTGAAATCGGCCATTAGTGCGGCAAATTGTATTATTCATTAAATTTTAGCAACTTTGCTGACCCTTTAAAATCCCCCTGTTCTCACCAACCAGCAGGAAGACAACACAATGTATGCTACGGTCTTCTGCACTTCTTTCATTTGAAGGATTTAATTACCACGTTTCATTAAAAATGAACCTTATCCAAACCGTTAATAAGTGATTATCAATTTACAGGAATCCATGCCTGGGTTTGGGTGAGGAGATGACACTTCGCCAGTTCGGAACACCAAGCGAACTGCTCACCAAGCTCAGAGCCGACCTCAGACTGTCTTTTCCAAGGTACCTATAGTCTATAATCGTTTTCTTTATTTCTGGATGTGAAAGAAACTAGCGGCACTGATTTCATTTTACATCAGCCTTTGTCATCATTATCATTACAACCCATAAATATCCCACTGTTGGGCATGGGTCTCCTCCAAAGAATGTGGAGCGAATTTAACCTACTATACCACGCTGGCCAGACGGGTTGGTATAGCGTTTGTTTTGAATTTTCCTTTTTTGGCAGAGCTCTTCTCTGCTCACTTAGTCGCCTTTTAGGACACCCACGGATTGAAATGGGATAGTGACAATATAATATAATATTCTACCACATTCACACAGCGCCATCTAGTCCCAAAGTAAGCAATTATATTTGCTTGTGTTATGGATACTAAACAACTGATATATTACTTAAATACATTTTTTTTTGTAAATACATACATGTTCTAGGTAAATTACACCCAGACACAGAACAAACCTTTATTTACAAAGATTTGTCCTGGGTGGGGAATTACTTACTTAAGTTTAAAGTTTATTTAGTAAAAACGTGTAATACTTAAGTCTATACGCCTAAAGACGATTATTCAATGAAAAAATTGTGTTAATCACAGATTACTGCTAATTGACTTCTCGGACTGCGGCCTTATGTATTAAAACTGATAAAATACTGAATGAATAATAAGAATTTATCCAAAACTGTAATAAGATTATTTATACATACGCATTTAATCTTCCCCGGAAGGGAATAATGTGGTCTACGTCAAAATTAATCTTAGTTAATCATATAGTACGGAGTTTACTCTATCTTTACGACTATTATCTTTAGAAGTGTTGTTATCAGTCAAATTAAACATTGCGAATAATTTATCAGTGGTCAACAACAATAGAAATTATTTCCTCAATTTTTACGATATTATTTATCTTTTTCTTATTTATGATGAAGGATATTATGTTTGAAATTGCAAGGCTTTCCGCCATTTCCACAAAAACCGTATAATTCATAATTATACGGTTTTTGGTGTAACCAAAATAAATATACACAAATGAAAATTTTTGTATATTTATTTTGGTTATGGTTATCATTATGACCCGTCACACTTAATAACTCAATGACATAGTACTTAGTGGTTTTTTACTCGACTGTCAGGACGGGTATTGTTTTTTACCCGACTGTCAGGACAGGTATTGTTTTTCGCGCGTATCTAGTATATGTAAATTTCTTTATTCCCACGTTTCTTCCAAAAGGCTGGATGGATTTTGACAATTAAGGTATCGTAAGATTCTTCTTATAAACCCAAGTGTCCTTAGACAGATATTAATTAAAAAAAAAAGAAAACGGCGGACTTTTGGCACCAAATTGTAAGTAGTTAATTTTTTTTTAACCAATTGAATCGAATAGTAGTATTTCAGTTGTTTAGTACCCATAACACAAGCAAATTTAATTGCTTACTTTGGGACTAGATGGCGCTGTGTGAATGTGGTAGAATATTATTAAAAAAAAACATATATAACAACAACAACTAACGTAATTATAAAACAATAAATATTTTTCACGTTCACATCTCACGACAGCGAAACAATTGTGTATCAATTGAACTTTGTTTTAATATATTATTATGTAGGATATAATCATCACATTTTAACAACGAAGATAAAAGGAAACCGAATCAAATGGCTATTACATTGATTGCTTTTTAAAATTCTATCGTTTGACCTTATAAACATAATATATGAAATTATTTAAAAGACCGTTTAAATCGTTTACGATTACGGTTTATTTAAAACGCATAAAATTATGGTTTCAACACAAATTCCATAATCAATAAAATATATCAACATAACATAAAATAATTAAAATATACTTAGGTACTGTAAGGGCTTGGGGGATCCCGGTTCGGGATGGTTTGGTTCTTTTCTCGAATTACTTTGAATTAAACACTTTTAGTTTTTAATATCTTCTTTTATTCACTTTTATTTATCACGAGAAGACTAAAAGGAACGGTAGTAAAAATACACACAATTATTATCATGGGGCTCCTGCCCACACCCAAGTTCACATTCCACTCTTTTCTTCCAGAGAGTCCTAACCTCTCTCTGGAAGCTTCTTATTTTTACTTCCGATCAGAATTCAAAAGTGACAGCGTAAGCGTAATGAGGTTTGCCATAATAACAGAAAAGGTTATATGCATGGCAAAACTCCACTGTACCTACAGCTCCGTGTATTGGTGGATTAAGAATGCATATAAATTCTCACTTGCTAATACGTAATACAACCTTTCAAAAATCTTTAGCCTACCTACATTTAATTTTGTAAAAATATTTTAGATGCACCGTCAAATGAAATTACGCTCGTAGTTATAGATTTACTTTTAAGTTTATCATGTATTTCTCAATATAAGTGAATTGTATTCTTTTTTGAGAAAATAAATGTCTTAAACCAGATATAGTCACTATCCCATAACTACCCGTGGGTGTCGTAAAAGGGAGTAATCAGACAGCATCAGCAGACAAGAGCACTGTGAGAAAAGTAAAATTTGAAACAAAACCCTATACTGATTTACCAATCCGTCTGGCTAGTGGTATAGTAGGCTTAAGGCTAAATTTCCTCTACAATCTTTGGAGGAGACCCGTGCCCAGGAATCGGACGTTTATGGGTTGTGAAATGAAATCTCGTTTTTTCATCTAGGTTACAAGGTAACAATTATGAAAGTCACAAGATCAGAATGTAACAGGTTATCCGAAAAGTAGTGTCAGCAAAATTGTAATGATACTACTTAAATATGTACTTAAATATTTTTTTTTGTAATACGTACTTACATATTATAGATAAATTACACCCAGACACAACATCATTTATCCTGGAAGAAATTATATCTCGACAAAATCCATTAACCCTCACATGAAGATTATCTTCGTCGAGATAATTTCTTCTCAGTGTTATTCATTGGCGCACATAACATTTATGTGCACTTTCTCACTTCACTAGAAGGCACATAAATTAAAGAAAACAGTAATTATGGAGTTCTGCCAGCGTTAAAACTATTAACCGGTAGTCGCTTGTAAATGACTGGGTTTATGGCCAGTGAATACACTGTTGCGTAATAGCTTTGGTTGTAGGGCAGAGAAACAAGCGAATGAAAAATTACTTAGTACAGAATAAAGTTCCCCGCATACATTATTATTAATGTTTATCCAAAATAACTAAACTACACTTCAAAAACCTCTAGCCCTCTTATTATAAATGACTAAGCATTAAACCAGGTTTAAATTGACAACTTTGACACTAAAACTATGGCTTATGTCAATTTAAACCTGGTTTAATACTTAGTCCATATTTTGTAATAAGAGGGTAGGGTTTTATCTGACCGTGGCGAGCCGCATCATAATCATAAAAATGTGTTTACTTGTAAAACATTCATGTCATTTTACAATAAAAATCTTATAATTAAATCATAGTTCTCTATGTTCATCTATCATCATCATCAGCCCACATCCACCCACTGCTGGGAATAGGACCCTTCTCTACAGCGCCACTTCTCACGATCCTGTGCCAGCCGCATGTTCATTTATACCTACTAATATCATAAAGCTGAAGAATTTATTTGTTTGGTTAAACACGATACCTAATCTCAGTAACCACTGGTCCAGTGTTGGATAGCCCATTTATCGAGAAAGAGGCTATAATATATAACATCACGCTACGATCAATAGAAGCAGAGTAGTGAACGAACACACATACACTCACTTCAATATCGTAATTTAAGGATGCGCCGACATTTACCTCTTTGTATTCTGACCATTGCCACATGCCTCAAAACTGTTTTCCAAAATACAGGCCATGTTTGGAAAACAGTTTCACAACCATTTTGAGTAAAAATACTTTATGTCTTGCTTTCTGTTAGTATATAATATAAGTGATTGTGTATTTTTCTTTTCAGCGTCAAATAAACTATTTTATTTTATTTATTGCACGCCTTCCGCTCATATCATTCACCAAGCACTGACTAAGGGCTATCTGCGTTAAAGGTTTTCTAAAAATATCAAATTAACACTTATCTTTTATAAAGACAAAACAATTTTACTGTCTCGGCAACTTAATTATTTTATAAGCTCATAAAATTAAGATTTTATTTTTAGATGATCATTAAATTCTCGTTTTATAGCCATTTTATGTTTGATATTTACCAGATATAGACATTATGTTGTAAAATGGCTATTGGCTTATATTTTAGCTTCAAGCCTATTTAGGATAAACATAAATTAATTCACCAACATGTTTCCTTCATATTGCTTGCTATTACTGAAAGCTTCAAGATATCAAAATGTGAAATGCATTAAAATTTAAATTTCTTTAAAATTACCTTACTTTTATTAATATCCGTTGAACCGTTTCTAATCCTTTTAGGGGCAAACTTTAAAATATACTAAAATCCTAAAATCAAAAAAACAGTTTTCTTTTTAAAAATTAAATTAAATTTTATATATCAGTCTTTACTAATATTCTAACTAAAGCTGAAGAGTGTTTGTTTTTATTTTTCATAACAAATTAAATATTTATTTTACATTCACTTTTCTATTTACCCTTCTCTAATAAAATAACTTCTTAAGCTTAATAATAATGAAACATTATTACGTGTCTGTAACGTCCGTCGCGCGACGGTCTAAGCGAGCGTGATGGCTGTAGGGCCATTATCCGTAAAAAATAGCGAGTTGAACGAAGAACACTTACAGTGTTTTTCTTCTTAGCTTTTGAATTCGTATTGAGAGGTAGGTATCTGCCCAGTTTTTAATTTCGGCCGTCCATTCGGCTTCTGGCTTTGTCTTCAAAAGTTTGCAGTGCGATGGAGACGGGAAAACCAGTGAGTGACAGATGACCTTTCTTACGAAATTCTAAAGATTCAAGACACATTCAGATTTTCCAACGAACTAAAGCTATTTTTTTTCTCAATGTTTTCAAACGAATAATAAATGAAACTATGTGCTGCATAACAATGAAGAAATCATGTAATCAATAAGTTTAATAAAATTCTTTGCTTCTTTTTACCCGACTGACAGGAAGGGTATTGTTTTTCGCACGTATCTTGTGTGTTTGTAAATTTCTTTATTTTAAAGTCAATGCCCACAATAGGTAACAGACCCTGTGGCGCGGGAGACTTTATAAAAATACTATTATCGTACACAAAGTACACCCAGACTTTAAACAAATATCTATAATTAATAGAAATATTAATTTGTCTCGTGTGGTAATCGAAGCTACGACACTCGGCACATCATCATAATCATCATATCAGCCCAATGACGTCCACTGCTGAACATAGGCCTCACCTAATTTCCGCCACAGCGAGCGAGTTTTTGCCGCCCGCAACCAACGGCCACCCGCAACCTTTACCAGGTCGTCGGTCCATCTGGCGGCCACTCGGCACATAGGTACTTGAAAAGGAATATGAGATTTGGCATAAAATTCATATGGAGAGATAGTACAGAAAGCTAAAGCTACATAATAAAAAATGCGATATGAATTCGGCTAAAAGGTCCTCCAGTATTATATTTAATCGCTATAATCCTCACATGTTATGGCCCTACGTATAAAGTTTTTGTATTTCAAATAACAGCGACGACTCCTGCGAATTGCAATGGTAATTGCTACTTTAATTTTTCTTTATGACGTCAAATTATACCCCTTTTGTTTATTACAAGAAATATTCCAGGGTTGTCAGCTTTCCTGTTACAATCTTCTAATTAGCTTGAAGATGATGTTTTTTTTATATTAAACCCAACAGCCACATTAAAAATTTGTATCGCGGAGGACTTTACTAACATACGACGAAACACATAGATATTTGTCTCGTGTGGGAATTGAACCATAAAACTCGGCATGGTGATGTTAGTAGCGAGGTGACCACTATAACAAAATATGAAAATTTGTTGCAATGAAAAAAATACGTTTTGTTTTTATTAAAGTTTTAAAATTAGTTGCGGTTACCTTCTTAAACTTAATTTAATAATTGTTATTCCAGCTTTGTCCAAGAGTTCTCATGCGAGCCGCTAGACGGCGTCACACTACTGCTGGAACTCCTGCGCAACGTACAACTGAGTCAATCAGGTGATGGGGCGCGAGGACCTCCCGCCGTGCGCAGACGGCCACTACTTGATGAGCTAGCTTGTTTGTGAGTACCTATTATATTATCTATCTTATACTCATTATGCAAGCAATTAACTTACATGCAAATTAAGGATTTTTTTACTTATGAGATTGTCTTTGCTTGTATAGGTACAACGTTATTCTTTGTTAATACTAAAGCTGAAACACCCCAAAAGTCTTTTTATTTTCAGAATATAATGAATAATCTATATTCTAAAAGAATTATAAGCATTTCTAATGCATATTGCTGCCGCGCGCCGGCCGAATATTGCCGAATATCAATAGTTTATGTACCTATTTAGTATTATTTATTTATCGCTGCGAGTAGACGATGCTGCACAAGAGGCGGCCATTGATACACTTCAAACACCGATGTCCAAACTTTCAAAATTTTAATACATTTTTGACAAAAAATATAAAAATTAATGATACTGAACAAACTACTATCAGGTTAATTGACTACTACGAAAAAAAATGAGTTTAAGTCTAACAGAACAAGAAATTTAGTTAATTTTATTTTATAAACTAAAACAAAATTACGTCATGTCAATTTTTAATAAATTGAATACTTAATAACATTATTTTCGAGTTCGATCCCGACCGGCAGTACCAATGTGGATTTCACTTTGTGGAATTTATATGTACCTACTAGTCAAGTGACTTGCCATCTGCGGTGAAGGAAAACATCATGAGGAAACCCACATACACTAGAAGAAATTCTATGAGTATGTCTGATCCACCAACCCTCACTAGGCCAGCGTGTGTGGATTATGGCCTAAACCCTCTCAGCTCTCTAGTTAGAGGAGAAGAAGAAACCCGAACCCAGCAGTGGGACTTAATGGGTTGCTGATGAATAACATTAGTAATTTTTTAACTTACCTACATACAGATATTCTCCTGAAGAAAGCAAATTAAAGGAAATGTACAAGCCAAAATTTCAAGTCAGACATGCCAGTCGATGATGTGCTGCTACGAAGTATACAGCTACCTATTGATGGTTGTGAGGTGCTGCAATAACTGCTAAGATTCTCAACCCAATTCTTTGTTGCAGGGCTTCAAAAACGTTTTCTTTGCCATTTTCTATACTGAGTTTATTCTTTTAATATTCCAGACAATGTTTATGGAGCTGTTGCAGTAGATACCCTGACTGCGTGCGGAGGCTTGTGGCTGGCTCTAACGGAGTGTATACCCTAACCGTCTGCATCATGTCCACTGTCAACAAATCCAGGGTTCTGGCACTACAGGTTTGTTACAACAAACGTACAGTAGTTAGATATTCTATCTCACGAAGTCCGTTTGATTATGAATGTTGTCAGACGTGCATGTATATAATGCTTTAGTGTGCGTAAGCGCGGGAGCAAATCAAATTTCCGTGCTGACGCTCCTCAGGTTCACGCATACAAGCACGCTTTTTGGGACACGTTACACACACAACGATAGCCAAAAGGACTTCGTGAGATAGAATATCTGTTATACTACTAATATTATAAACTAGAAGTCGCTCCCGTATTCTTTATTTGGCCACTGCTCAGCTCTTTTTGGTCGTAGCGTGATGTTATATAGTCTATAACCATCCTCGATAAATGAGCTATCCAACACAAAAATATTTTTTCAAATCGGAGCAGCAGTTCCTAAGATTCTAGCGTTCAACCAAACAAACTCTACGGCTTTATAATGTTACGTATAGATGCGACGACGATGACGTTAGCATGGATGGATAGTATCATTTTTGCGTAGGAGGTTAATAAAAAGACAAAATAGGTATGTATGTTTTGACAGTAGGTATTTGAAAAGTAAATGTAAGTACCTCATATAAAAAATCATCGCTCAAATTGCATTACAAATTTCCTGCGAATCAATCCCATATAGGTCAAGAAAATCACAATTATAATACCTAAACCCAATTTATTTCAGCTCCTCACAAAAGCATGCTATCCACCAGCTAGAGGCCATAGCATGGTGTCCGAAGCTCTCTCCACGCTACGTCTTCGTTATGGCGAGCCAGTTCGCTTCAGGTTCCTGGTAGGCATGCTGCAAAGCTCTGGAGGCTCTGGAGACCTGCAAGCTGCTGGTCTGACCTTTATCAATGCGCTGCTGTGCAGTGCACCAACTCCCCAGAGGAAATTGTACATACAAGCTGAGTTGGAGCAAGCTGGATTCGATATTGTTACTTTGAAAATGGTGAGATTTTTTTGTCTATATAATATATTTTTTTATATTGGTAAAAGCAGCCTAGGACCGCCCTCTACCAGATGGACTGACGACATATTAAAGGTTACGGGTGACCTTTGGTTGTAGGCAGCACAAAATCTCTCGCTGTGGCGGCAATTATGTGAGTCCTATCTCCAGCAGTCTCAGTCACATACAATAATTTGGCTCTAATCATTTGCCTTGCAAAAAGCCGTATTTGCAACGCTTTCTTTCAACTGAATGCGATGGATGCAAACGCGGCAAAGTTATTTAAAATAAAGTAAATTTAATAGTTCCCAAAATATCTACCTACTCAGGTTAAGTCTACAGTATCTGAGTAGGTATGCAGAGGGTTTACTGAGTAGTAAACCCTCTGCTATATTAAATTAATTGGTAATTTTTTTTACAGATGGTGGGAAAACTACCAATCGCGAATGATCAAGTAACAGTAGAGATAGCTGAATATGAAAAGCAACTCATAGACATCGACTCGCTCAGTGAGAAGGCTAACGAAGCGCAGAGAGAGAAGGATGATATGAGACACAAGCTTGAACTGCTTGAAAAGAGGGTCAAGGTAATGAACAATGCACCTTATAATTCACTAACTAAGGTATTTTTTATACCACGATGCCAGCCTGCTGGTAAGCAGTCACCGTTCTCCATAGATCATCCCTTGAAAACCTTCCCTTCCTAATGGGCTTTAAGCACCACTTAATCTAAAAAAATGTGATTTTACTTCAGATTCTTCAAGAGGAGAAAGGGATCTTGCTATCTTTGGAGAAGTGTTTGAAGGAGAAGTGCTGTGAGTTGCAAGAAGAAGTATCCTCACTACGCTCAGAGCACGGCAACTCAAATCGGAAGAAGCCGTTTGCCTTGAAGAAAAAGAACTCTTTGCATAAGAATAGAGGTAAACTAACTTTAAATTTTAAGTTATATTTTTTTTTAAATAAATGATATTGGATTTCCAGTACTCGTTAGTTTCAATGATGATGAATGATAACAGACAACGAAATGAGTAACAACTCAGTAAGCCTAACATAAAGCAAATTTAAAAGGTTATTATAAAACTTTAGATCATATTTAAATAGGTTAAATAGCACTCAGCAATTTCAATAGTCCCATTTTGATTTGGATTAGATTTAGGAGACGGTATTATCAAATACATATGTTAGTAACTGATAATGATCTTAAGAGGCTGATATTAATGTGTAACGTATTTGTCAATCTTTGCTAATTTTAATCAGGTACAATTATTATCTATATCCGTAATACGCGTCTGGCAGCTGGTTCTATTAAATAAAAGATTGTAATCATGTCTCGTCATCAATATGATTAAATAAATAATTGTTGTATTCACAATAATAACATAATATGTACCTTTTTTTAAGATGAATCATCGCCACCAGAAGATGAAGGTATAAGTTCTTCGGAGAGATCTCTAAGTCCAGAAGGGGATCCTCAAAGAGAATCAATGGTTTACGAAATGTTCAACGTTAAAAACGAAACATACGACCTGATGCGAAACAAGCGGACATTGCACAAGAAATTAGAGAGCAAAAAGAGTGACAAAAAATCTTCTGATGAAGAAGATGAAACTACAATAGATGAAGTTATTCAAGAACTAAGGAATATAGTAAACCATGCTGAATCTGAACAGTATGCTAAAGAATTATTCAATGATGACCGGTCATCTAGATGCAACCAAACCTCAGAAATTAACGTCCCTCTGGAATGTAAAAAGCATAGAGATGACAAAGAAGATTCTGTAACTAGCACTAAACACAGTATACAAATAAAGAACAAAGAAGATTTAACTGAAGACAGCGTGGAAGATGATCAGGAATCAGAAATAATTCCAAGTAAAATTCTTCCACATCCTCCAAGAAAATCTAAGAGCTTGTTACATCTTTTTGTCCCACCTGTAGACAAAGGCTTACTGTATAAACCACCTGACCTCTACGATGATAATTTCTATTCAAGTGACGAAGGATCTGACTCCCTACTGAGCGCTTCGAAATATATCAACAATAAGAAGGTGAGCAGGAAGCCTTCAGGATCTAACTTTGACTTCCACGAATGTCGAGCTGTATTCAACTCTCAGACAGAAAGAAATAAAGATGATATAAGACCTAAGCGCTCTAAAACTCGATCTAGAGATGAAAGTAGAAGGACTTCTATTAAGCGTAGTGAATCGTTTCAAAATTCAGAAAAAGGCTCTCGCCAACGCGAGTACATTGATAGCATGTTCTATGGTGAATCACATGCTTCTTTAATCAGTATGGTTCCACAGAACAAATCTAGTTCTAAATGCAACCGAGTAGATGAAATTGTGAGCTTGATTGAATCTAAGAAGCTGACGAAAAGTTTGGACAGAATCGATGAAGGTCTTAACTCAATGGTCGATATTGTGGTGCTTAGTGAGCCGAAGAAACCAATTTGGCCATACGAGAGACGACAGAGATCATGTTCAAGGACTAGCAGCGATGCTGGCATGGAGAGTCCATTAATCCCCGTCACTAAAACTAACACCCGACTAACGAACATCCACCGTTATGAATCAAAAACGTGCCCCAAAGATGATGCACTATTCAAAATGGACTCACAAAAATTCTTTGGGAGCCAAACAAACCTGAACCCTGGGCTTGAAAATCAGGCTTTTAATAGTTCTACGTTTTTAATGAAGAGGGGTCATAACGCTGGATTTTATTCAGGATCCCATATGATCAGAGATGCTCCTGCAAGCATGACTAGTCTTGTTATTACTGGGACACATAGCCATGCAGATTTAAAGAGAACTCTGTCACCCATGGGTTCAACATCAAGCAAGTTTGGTGCCCAAAAAGTGCTGGATATGCCTTCAGGGTTGTACTAGAAGGTGCCTATGTTATACGTTTTCAGAACCAACGACTAATTTAAGTAATTCGTACCTAATTTTTTTGACTAGTGCAATATAGCCCTCTAGGCAAATAGTTATAATTAAATCAGTTTTGAAGTTGATAAAATTTTGTTGCCATTTTGATGAACAGCATTTTGTAAACAGGTAAAATTTAAACTAAAACTGAAAATTTATTTTTTAAAAGCTATTTTAATCAACTTTTTAAACCGAGGATAGTTTATTTCTTGTAGTAATTTATATTTAAGTATTTATCGATTTATTTTGTATCTTGGTAATTTTGTTTTTTAGCAAAATTGGCTTAAGATCACGATTCACAGCTGCCAGTTTGTCATTTAATTTCAAATGAAATTTACTTTGCAACTTGACGTGCCTACGTAACTTTGCACCTCAGCATTGCTGTCAAATGCGATTCGAACTATAATAGTGACACTTACATCACTCGTGGGTCACGTATACCTACTTTTAGTTTTTTGCATTCGATTTTTAAATTTATTTCTTTAAGTTTACGTATGTGCTCAGTTAGATTTGATGTCAAGTCACTTATGACTAAATAGTACCTCATTTAATCTGTTAGTTCATAAGTTTCGTAAGTTTCAGCATTGGTCTAATAGCCAAATTATGTACTCGTTGTAAATATAAGTGTTATACAATAAAAACGTAAGATTCTTCTATTTACATTATTATTGAATTAAATGCGTGTAAACTAAATATCATCTTTTATTTTAGATTCCAAAAATAAATCCGTAAAAATGATAAATAAAAACCGTCATAGTCCTTGTAGTGACGGATTAAGAATACAAAATGTCACTACCCCGTATTTTAACCCGTGGGTGCCGTAAAAGGCGACTAAGGGACTTATGCAGACAAGAGCACTACGAGAAAAGGAAAATTCGAAACAAACCCTATACCAACCCGTCTGGCCAGCGTGGTATAGTAGGCTCAATTCCCTCCACTTTCTTTGGAGGAGACCCGTGCCCAGCAGTGGGACTTTTATAGGTTGTAATGATAATAGCCAAACAAAGATCCACAGAAGCCAAGCCCCACGTAATTTAGTTAGTTTCAAGATAAAAACCTTAGGACTTACTATATAAAACAAAACGCAGGAAAAGGAATACTCAAATGATATGAAATAGACATTGAACTTGTACCTATTGGCTTAGTATCTATGCTAATAATAATGAAAAAACACGTATGCTAACGGAAATGAAGGCTTTGCTTGTTATTTTTAGCTATCTATAAGATAGCATAATATGACTACTCTTTATAATTTTATCTATTGTCGAATTAATCAAAGTATTTTGTAAAAACACTAATCGCGTTATTTAAATTGCAATATTTAATTTAACACACACATACCTAAACTGAGTTAGGATCTTTTTTTTCTCTCACAAATAGTAAAAGTACATCATCATCAGCAACCCATTAAGTCTCACTGCTGGGCTCGGGTCTCCTCTCCTCTAACTAGAGAGCTGAGAGGGCTTTAGGCCATAATCCTCTCACGCTGGCCTAGCGCGAGTTGGTGGATCAGACATACTCGTTGAATTTCTTCTAGGGTATGTGGCTTTCCTCACGATGTTTTCCTTCACTGTTAACAAATGGTAAGTCACTTGACTAGTACATATAAATTACACAAAAAGGAATCCACATTGGTAATGCCGGTCGGGATCGAACTCGGACCGCGTGATTTGCACGCTGATCCCTTTTCCATTCAGCCACCATCACTTGCCAAAAAAGTACATACTGAGTTAGTATTAGCTATAGTTTAATTAATGAGTGTAAATTTTGTCTTTTCCATACGTTTAAGTGTGAACAAAATAAATTATTTTCATTCTTTCTTTTACACATTCACACTTTCATACACACCAATTACTACATAATCTAAACTACTTTATATTTCTTTTTACTTTATTTCGAATTTACAGAAATAAACTCTTTAGTATTATAATAGGTATTTTATTTATGTAGATAGATATAAGATAAGATAGATTCGATTAGAAGTTTATAACATAAAATTTTGCATCAGATGGTGACGTAAGAATAATACTTTTTTTTTTGTATGTTTGCATGTAAAGTGAGTGCAAACAAATTTAATTTTTTTAACATTTGACAGCGATATAAACACCATCAGTCGATATCGACCTTAAATACATAAAAAGTCGATTGAAAAAGAAGTAATTATGATGTAGTGTGCAAACATTTAAATATCATAGTTCTCATTGTTTTAATTTGAGTATTTTTTGTCACAATCAAAAAGATTACGAGTTTTAAAATATCTGTATCTAAGTCATTATTGATGACGTAATGGAAGAGATTAATGACGCGTCATAGATGGCACATGTACATGTTTGCAATTAACAAAGACCTTGGGCTTACTCTGAATTTCGACATAAGATTAGTCGGTTTTGATGTCGCTGTCAAATGTAAGGAAATTTAGATAATGATCGCTGTCACTTTCAAACATTTGACAGCGACATCAAAACCGATAACCGAATGTCGAAATTCAGAGTAAGTCCCTTGAATCCGTTTAGGTTTATATATAAAAATAGCACTTAGCAAGTAACGTGAAATTTTAATTGCCAGTAAAACACTTTTAAAAACCCAGTGAATATTTCATTTGAAGTGGCGACGGATCATTTTACAATTAGGTATAAATTAGCCTGCCTCGGTGGCGCAGCGGAAATTTGTACGACTGTGTAAGTATTGGGTATTTGTATCATGAAATTCAAGTAATGAGATTTTCCCGAAGTTGAAATATGTTGCCAGTTGATAACAATAGGGCTAGCCTATTTCGTGGGACCTAAACGTAGCTGGTGAAATGTGGGTCTGATACACCTCTACCTACGCCTTCGGGGGAAAAAGCATGATGCTATGTTATGTAACCCGTCCCTTCATTCACTTCAAATTTAATTTTCACTCGGTTTCAATCACACCGACATCACAAGGATCCACTGTCAGTAAAGAAATAAAACTTCAAAATATTAATGTTAATTAATTTTATATTAGAATATTTACAGAGAATATATTATTATACAGAGGGCTTTAATCATAACTTGCTCTCAGCATCTTTCAAGGATTTCAACAAGTTTTCGTAAACAACACTTCTTACGTCTTTGGCCCAAATGAAATCGAAATGGTTAAAAGATTCCCTCATCGATCGTATTAACTTTAGGGGTGAATTGCGCAAGTTTTCAGCTAGGAGATAGATATCTCTATAGTTAACCTCATTGTCACTTAGTCCGTAGTAAATGTAGGAAGGAACAGTGATCCTAGAGAGGTCGTATTCAGGCGGAGAGGTCCTGCCGTACACAGAAAGATTTGTGATCGGGTTGAAATTGTAACGACGGAAAGCGTTGAAGCGTATGACTTGTCCGTAGTGCGCAATTTGGCGGACTGACGCACCAGCGGGAGCGTGGGCCATAAACAGTGGTACCATGGTCTGAAAAAAAAACAAATACAGTTATTAGTTGGTTGTGGATTATAATCAATCTGGATAAAATTTATCCGTTGCCGTTTATCTCAATTATTTAGCCAATACAAAACCAAATGTTTAATAAATAATTTAATTTAGTTTGAGTTATGATGTTGAAAATAAACTCTAGTAAGTAATAGAATTTTGCTCTAAGATATCATTTTGATATTATAAAGTTTGAAAAAGATCTTGTCAATGGAACAAAAGTGGAAACAACTAATTTAAATATCAATTAACTTACGGCATTATAGTATTCTCTCTCATTCAGGCCAGAAAGAACTCCGCTACAGAGTGGAGAAAAGATAGTTTCTTCCTCGCAGTAGTTGCTTGTGAACCAGCTAATAAAGTCAGAGCTTCCAAAGATCTCACTCTGGCCCATGGCAAATGCCGTAGTCTAAGGAAAAACAATCAAATTTAGTGATACTCAAACAGCCTAAAACTTTTTACTTGTTAAACGTTGTATCTTCAACGTGGTGATAACACTGATGAAACCTTTATTTGGTAACATCAAATTAAAGAATAATGCACCGATCACAGTAAGTATTAAGTATTTTTATTAATGCCTGAAGTATCAGACGAGCAAGCAGTCTACCTGATGGTAAGTCATAACTGCCGCCCATAAAAATGACTGTATTCTCTAAGCATTGACTAACAAAACAAATCGAAGAAAACACAACCAAGCCGCTGCCTACTGAAAAATAAGAGTGATTGAGAAGAGAAATTGGGTCTATTGGTTTTATTATATCGATATCTCTCACTCACCTCAATAATGGTCTCATAAGGCGCCAAAGTTTGGAACATGGAGACATTATTGTTGTTGAAGTAGGAAGCCGGAGCCAATCCTTGGAAAGAGATGAACTTGCTGTTGTATTCGGGCCTCAGGGAGTTCAGCACCAAGAAGGAGGTACCACCCTGAGAGTGTCCAACATAGTGGAGCTTTTCTTGCCCAGTTTCTGCTAAGATGTAGTCAATGAGCGCAGGAAGATCATGGTTGCCGATTTCGTCCCAGGAGAATCTCCAGAAGTTCTGGTTGAATCTGCTGTCAGGATCTAAGGTCGTGTGCTTTCTGGAGTAGTAGTTGCCACGAGCGTTACCTAGCCACACGTCGTATCCAGCTTCCGCAAGCACGTAACCTATAAAGAAAATATTAGAGAGTTAATTACCTCACTTTGCGGACTTGCACTTTTATTTAAGCAATCAGTCGTTATACGATAAGAATTTGTTTATGGCATTTCTGGTGGCGTAGCCAGCACCGTCCCTACTAATCAAATAAACTTGTCCCATTTAAGTCTTTACGAAGTTTTTGAACATAATTTCATGGTTTAGACTTAGCAATTTTCGGTTTGTATTAACCAGTCAATCATTCAATAGAATAACCATATTAAATAAAATTTTATTGTTTGAGATAATCTTACCTACTAAAAATAATATATTTAATACGAGTTACACATTAAAAAAGAAGCATTCATACTTTTATACGAAAATACTTTACAAGTCGGTTTTGCAAATATTGGGTTAATACTCTAGCTATCTTCGATCGAAGCAGCAAGAAGCTGCCAGGAATAGAAAGGGCTGAAAACATCTGCCATCTTTTTAGACGCATATTAAGATTGATTGAACACGTGCGATAAAATTAATAATGTTTAAGTCCAATGCCCTGATATCTATGCCTTTGTAATTTATCATTATAGCAAATAGGAAGGTTAATAGGCTTGGAATTCGAATATTTAACGTAAAACGACGAACAAATGAAGATAGCCGTTATCATACATCAATTATTTTATCAAAAAATCTAATATTTTATCAAAATAATCCAATAGTCTGCCTTTGTTGAAATTTTTTGATTATATTTTTTGTATTAGAGCTTCTCCTAATATTTTCATTGATTTCTACCGTGGTTGGTAAGCGATGACCCATCTTGACCGATAACTAATAAAATTGATAAATCGACCTCCGTCAGGATGTATTCGCTTCAGTGATTTTTGTGAACATACATTTCCCGCAATATAATACGGAGAATAATACTAGGCGCGTAATTTAAAACTTTATTCTGATGGAGTTGTTAAAATTTTTAAAGGACGGTAGTCGGTCCTTTAAAAATGTTAAAAATCGCATAATGATGCGCTCATGTAGAAAAGTTTTTTTTTTCTCTTTTAATTTCTTTTGGCTTCTTGTCTAAAAACCTTATAGAATCCACTCACCTAAAGCATCACCAGGTCCTAGCACAATGAAATCAGCTGATGATGACAGGAGACCATGCATGAGTAACACCACAGGCCTGGGTCCAGGCGTATTATGGTTGTTTCTCCCATAGGGAATCCTGTGAGCCTCCAGAATATATCCATCTGAAGTTATGATGTTGTGAGTTTCTTGAGGGTATCCGTATTTCTGGATGAGACCAGGCTGAAAAGATTTGTAAATAAATATGCAATACATTAACAAAATTTGTAATGTATGTATTAGTTATAAGACAAAACATACGAGACAAGAAAGTGTAACTCAAAAAAGCAAGCAGGCTAAAACCTATTTTCATTGTGATTACAAATAAAATGTAGAAAAGACAATTTACTATTTTGCTTTCAAACATTGTTACGGGTAAGATCTAAAATTAGGTATAATATAATATGCTAAGCCATTTGTAAGTTTTATTAGTATTAATTTAAAACATTAAAACAAAAGCATACTCGCAAACTCGTCTATAATTGCCAATTTCTGAACATGCCATTTTTCAACCCTGACATAGGACAAAGATAGCTACTATACAACCCAAAAATATTTCTTATGAATCTGTATTATTCTTGATAATATTGTGTTTTCAAAACGACAATGGCCAGTTCAGAAAAAAATTGAAAAGAACTCATTTTGCGAATTCTTCTTATGGTATTTATGTAGGTATTAGAATCTCTCTAGCGTTGGAAATTTCATACCTCTTGAAAAGACATGATGGCTTGAATGACTACGCCCCTATCTTTAAGCCATCGTTCATATATAATATTAAATACTTATACCATTACAGTGGGTGTTGCTTAGTTCATAACAGATGCAACTTATTGAAGAGTATACAGGAAGCAAACTGGCAAGCAGCTCTGACCACTCTTTTAAATCACGAATTTCAATGAGTCGTCATTTGAAATTTGATGGAAAAGTACAGACACGAAATACCATTCTGAGTAACATAGCGTTAAAAAAGAATGTAACATAAACAACTAAAATGGTAGTGTAGCCTGATTTAAAATTGTCTTTTCAAAATTGACACTAATTTTAAGAAGATTGTGCAATTCTGGCTTCTTTAGAGTTACAAACATTAAAGATCTAGAATCTATGAAATCTAAAAAGAAAGTTAGAAGCATTAAAGATCATCATTATGTACTTACCACATCTAATAACGAATCCTCCTCAATATCGGTAGAGTACCGCAACTGCGGTGCCGATTTAAATAGATCTTCTACGGAGTCCGCATGTGGAGCTCTTCTGGTTTTTGCTAATGCCACGAGGGCCAGTATAATTACAACTTTATTTAGCACCATCTTTAATCCATCAGCAGACTACTTAATCATTGACTGGCCGCTGACTATATATGTAGGTGGGTATCTTTAACTTATCGATAGATTAGGTAGCCGTGAATTTTTTAGATAATGAGTATTAGAAAATGTTTGTGTGTTTGTTTTCATTATAATTATCAATATGCCTTCCTTTTCTTGTTTCCACAGTGACCTATTTTTAGTTACTTATAGCTGCCTGCTAACTGAGAAAGTTTGTTGAGGTCTCATACAGATATGCGCCATTTAGTCCGAGTCCTTCGTTGCGTTTATATCTTCCGTTCCATCATTCCAATTTTGTAGTCTTCTGCTATATTTGTCGAGGCTAGAAGATCTCTTCTAATAATAATCATATAATAATAATCATCATCGTTATTACAACCTATAAACGTCCCACTGCTGGGCATGGGTCTGCTCTAAACATTTTGGTGGGAATTTAGCCTAATATACCACGCTGGCCAGATGGGTTGATATAGGGTTTTGTTTCCAATTTTCCTTTTCTCACAGTGCTCTTATGTGCTTAACGTTACTCCTATCACTACACGGAAAATAATAATAATAATATAATATTAATAATATATAATATTCTACCACATTCACACAGCGCCATCTAGTCCCAAAGTAAGCAATTATATTTGCTTGTGTTATGGGTACTAAACAACTGATATACTACTTAAATACATATTTTTTTTTGTAAATACATACATATTATAGATAAATTACATCCAGACACAGAACAAACCTTTATGCTCATCACACAAAGATTTGTCCTGGGTGGGGATCGAACCCACGACCTCCGGCTTAGCAGTCAGGGTCACTAACCACTAGACCAACAGGCCAGTCAAGGATTATAATTACTATAAATAATTTTTATACAATATTCGAATTTTTATACAAGATAGATATTATGCGAGCACAACAATATATAAGTACTTACATCGTAAAAGTTGTCCATTTGCAACCGTGACAAAGGCTTCAAAAGTCGGCTGTTAACCTTTGATTACGCCTATACTATAGGTACTTCTGGTAGGTTATGTGTGCGATTCAACTAAATCTTTTAAAACATTATCATCATCATCATATCAAGCGTAGACACGTCCACTATTAGGCAAAGGCTTCCCCAAGAGATTTCCAATAGGACCAGGTGTAAGCCGCATGCATCCAGCGCGATCATGCGCTTCGGATCAAATCATCTATCAAAATGAATTGAGACTAGTAAATTTAACGGCAAATAAATGGAATTAAAATAAAGCATGGTCTTGCACTCCACAGGATAGATTGAAAGAAGAAGATATTTCGACAGCAATGTTCTTTGTAATACCTACCCTACTTACGTTAATACCCATAGCTTTTGTCACACGTTATAAGTATTTTTGTAATAATCCGATGATTTAGTAGCAGCATATTTATCATTAATGAGCCACACGTATAACAATGAGTCTACAATTATTTCAAGGATTATATACTAATCAGTTAAGTTCAATGGCGTCAAACAGTTTAATTATTTAAATCTCTCTATTTTTTACTCGCGAAGGTTATAGAACTGATGTGATGGCGAACCATCTGATGATAATCCTGGTAACAGACGCTCATCATGAACATCGATAAAACAAGAGACAAGAAAATCTATATGCAAATTAAATCGCTGTGTTTGCAAGCTAGAGACTCCCTAATGAGGTTTTCTAAAGGGATTTTTTATAATGGGATTTTTCAAAAAAGGAGTGAATGGGTTTCTTAAAGGTTCGGCAACAAGCTCGTGATACCCCTGATGTTGCAGGCGCCCATAGGCTACGGTAACGTAACTATGTTTGTCACCGTCGGGGTGTAAGAAAATCTCTCTTTGTATTTCGTCTGATGAAAATTGGTTTTCACCTAAGCAAAGCTACACGAGACTGGAAGAGATAAAAGAGAAGTGCCTGCATAATGGGCCAGCACGTCGGGGGAAGAACCCTCCCACAGAATATCGATTTCTTTTTATCTTTAGCTTTTCGGTAGGCTTGGTTCTGTTTTCTTCGCATTGTTTAATCAGTGCTAAGAGAACACACGCATGTCTATGGGCGGCGTTGAGGCGACTACCCACTGTACTCGCTAGCATGCACTCAACTTTATTTGCATATTTATGAACGCTCCTAAAGCAGGGTGAAGTGGGAGAACACGAGTACCGGCGGAAGACGCGTGCGCATCCCTTCGGCCTACAATAGCTTATGCGTATGAACGTCGCAATAAATGTCGCGATCGTTCCGCCATTAAGTTGAAATTGAGTATTTTAATTTGTCATCCCTACTGTCAGTTGCCTTGCTTGCTTGCCACTTCAGGCAATAAATAACTCTTTTATGTTCATTTACAAAACACATAATATCACACATTTTACATGCTTCATAGTGTCACGCTTTTTCTTCTCTGAAAGGATATGTGGAGCTGTATCAATAACAAAATTTTGTTAGCTATGTTATGTCTGTAGTGAGTATAGTAGATAATTAAGATTTTCTTTTAAAATACATTTAAACAGAATATCCCCTTGCAATATAATTATTCACACATATGTTACAGAATCAGTAGTGGTAAGCTTCATTCGATATTCAAATGGTTATAAATATATTTAAGTATTATATTTTAATCATCAAATACAATACATCTGTTATTTTATACGTTCAAACATTATTTTAAACTATTAACTAAATAACTTAAATTATACTAATAAAACTAAAAAACAAAACATTTACAATCTAACAAAAAAACATGAAAAAAGACAACATTATCATACATTATGTTATTGTTTGCTTTTTTTTTGTAATCTAGTAATAAATTATAACAAAGTATACTTAATCCACACTTCCACTGTAGGAATATAATTAGATTTGGACTAATACCTACGAGTAAATCATATAAACAGTATAAATATTTGAAATTTATTCTTCCATTCCTTTCTACGACAACGCCGCACGACATGGGAACTGTGAATAATCAAAATCTGTAAGAACCTAAATTATTGATGAGAATTCGTTGGATTTGGGAGAAGCTACAATAATGAAAATGTATTTGTTAAAAAAATTTTTTAATGTTTTAATTTTTAGTTGTGTTTTTACAAAACAAAAACTATATTTGTTCACAGACTGGCCATAACGGTTGCATAGCAATGTGTAAAGTGATGCAACCGAAGAGCCTGACTGTTTGTTTACTATTTAATTTGTAAACATTAATTATAAGTCATTAATCTAACGGTGTGGTACTCTGCTGCGTCACTTTACACGCTACCCAAATTGTAAATTACAAAAGATTGTAACTATCCATTTTTATTAAGGAGTGGCGTGAGTTTCTTGCCAGTTCTTCTCATAGTTCCACCCCGTCAGCGAACTGGTCGTAGGCAAATTTGCTGACACTACTTATAGGATAACCTGTTATATACTTGTGACTTTCATAAGTATTACTTTGTAACCTAGATAAATAAACGAGATTCATTTCACAAAGGCATACCTACCTTTCGGTTACGCCACACCCGGTGCTTCTTAGAAGACTCGACGCCATTGCTTCGACAGATTTTTCTAGAAATCTTCTAAAAACCGATTTTAATACTTACTAAAGATTTGAATTTTATTGAAAGCTGATAACAAAAACTTAATACCTGTAATAATACTTTAGGATTTTGTTCTAATTATTTATTCACAAATGAGGTAGCTAACTATAATCTGCCCAATCGTTTGTATATTGGCATCAATCAATCATGTGAGATAAGATATTGTTGCAGGGAAGTTTTGGTTGATTTGATAAGCTACACAACGCTTTTTTTAATACAAAATAAACTGTTTTGGCTGCTCGTTATAATAAAACTACACATAACAAGCTGTTCACAACTTTCTTCCACAACGCAAGGAGAATTCCTTACCCGGCTCGTATGAGATGCATTCATAAGATGATGTTTAATTTTATTGAATAATGATTTCATCATTGTTAGGAATGGGAACAAAAACAAAAGCAAAAAAATGAGGCTTGGATCTATTTCATAAATAAAAATCTACGTAGTACCGTGCAGAATCTTGGACGTTAAGACAATTGACGCTTTAGAAAACTGGTGTTGGAGGCGATGGACCGCACGAAGCACCAACGGATCTATTCTCATGAGCCACGGAACAACGAAAAAAAACAAAAACATGTTTATTATTTATACTAATTGAATCACTACATCAATTTAAAATATTACAACGAGGCTATCTATATCTTGCCAAAGGGTACTTAGATATTTTGGACTAATACCTGCCAACCTGCAAAAGCTAATGGCCGCTAATTTTAGGATAAATTAGCTTTACGACAAACTCCTTTTCATCATCATATTTTCAGCCTATTGCAGTCCACTGTTGGCCGTAGGCCTCTCCTAAACACTCCATAGCACTCTGCCCTTTTACTTTATTCAATTTTCAATATGGTATTAGATATTATTAATAATAGTTTAGTAAATATGTAAAGTTGTACAGCGTGCCTGGCCTGTATTAAATAGTTAATTCGTTTAATATCTAGTATTTTTCTTGCAAGACGATATAGGAAATAAATATTTCGAAGGCGTAAATAGAAAATAGATAAGTATCAGACAAAGGCTGAGTCATATTCATAACACGCCTTTACAAGACTATGTCAGTAATATTATTGATAACATTCTAACATCGTAGGTTTATAGTTAGATATACATAAATAGTTATTCGGTGAGTGCGTATATTCGCCAGCAAGGCGATATCTACCGAATTATCATATTGTATACCTACTTTAAGGCAATGATAATGTATGTTAAAAAAAGTGTAGATAGGTTATAAGCGCTCGAAAAGTGGCACACTAAAAATAGTCTTATTAGCAAACTTCATCTCAATGTCAATCCCGTTGACGGCGAAAGTATTTTGACATTGCATTATTACGATATCTATGTGTGCGTTTGTGTGCCATACAATAGGCTAATAAATGATATAAAAAAATAAATATACTATTTATTTGGCGTCATTTGTTTACACATTTACTATTACATAGTCACAATTACTACAAAGGTCGTGAGTAGTATATAATGTCGAGTGTGAGTGAGTGAGTGAGTCCGTGTAGTGACGGATTAAGAATACATAATGACACTACTCCATTTCTACTCGTGGGTGTCGTAAAAGGCGACTAAAGAACTACCTTAAGCAGAGAAAATCATTGCGAGAAAAAGAAAATTCGAAACAAACCTTATACCCGTCTGGCCAGTGTGGTATAGTAGACTAAATTCCCTCCACATTCTTTGGAGGAGACCCGTGCCCAGCAGGGGGACCTATATGAGTTGAAATGATCGAAATGTTTTCAGACGTATACAGGGTGTATACGACGATACGACATTAAATGAATCCACGTGTAGCATGTGATGTAAGAAGGCTGTACCAAAAAAAATAAATAGAAATTTGCAATAGTTTAGACGCAAATATACTTTCTTTATTTCACATTTTTTTACAGTTTCTAACAACCTGTAGGTATTTACGTTGATCATATGTTGTCATTACATCATTCAATTCATTTAAATATCTCTGACTCTTTCATATTATCTTATCTCTTACTCTGTTTTGCACTTTTGTCGTCGTCATATCGAAAACGTCATGATAGAAAAATAATGTGTAGTTTTATATTTTTAATTTTTTCGACTTTAAATAATGTGGTATTTTTTTTTTCTTTGTTTTTATGATTATTATTAGAATATGTTTATAAGGGTTAACACTGGCTGCCTTATCATTTAATGTCGTATCGTCGTATACACCCTGTATATCTGTTACAGGAAATGTATGAAATCTAGGAAAAAATCCTAGGATATGTAGGTATACAATTCCGAAGCTATTTAGGCAATGTATAAAATATTGTTTCAAATCTATTTAATACATAGATATCCTAGGAAATGTGTACATTTCCTATGAATTGTATATAATTCCAATATCGTATTAGGAAATGTATAAAAATAATGCTTTCTGTAATAAAACACGTTCTTAAAATGAGAATAATAATTTTTATTAAAGCTCTCGTTGAGACAATCAGGTAACAATCATACCGTAAGATATAATATCTTCAAAATAACCCTAACCTAACCAGTCAGAGTCGGATTGCTCTGAATCGGGTAATCTGGTCGTGGTAAGTTTAGCTATTGCGCATAGGTCGCCGGAAAAATAATTACCCTAACCTAACCAAGATTAGGGATTTTTTTTTTAATGCATCCAGAAGTAGGAGCCCCGCGGAGCAGGGCTCCTACTTCGAGTTCGTCCGAGTCGAATTGCTCGGAACCGGGGGTGTTAAGTTTAATACCCTCCCCTCGCCCCGCTATCCTCGCGTACCCATTGATATCTCAAATGTTTTACATTTCCGATTGCTATTTAGGAAATGTATAAATTTCCTAGGAAATGAGTCTTATATAATTTATTTCACACATTTCCGTGCAATTTTAGGACTTACATACATTTCCTAGGAATTGTATACAATGACGGATTACATACATTTCCGTTAACATAATTATCCATCCACGCTTTGGACAAACCAGAATGTTATTGTATTTACCAGTATTTACCTAAACATTATCGTTTGCAAATAGATAAAACAGCCTATCGTAAGCCATGTTGTCAAAAAGACAAATGGAATTCCGACGATTATAGGAGTATTATTCCGACGCATAATTCTTTATTCTTTAGATTAAAAGCATTACCCGAGTCCGGATTAAATATTATTCTATACCTTTATGAGATTTATGCATTGTTATTTTATTTTGTTTACTAACATAAACATTTATCATGAGTGTATAGAGTGCCTTGGTGACACAGCGGTTTAGTAGTTAATATGGTTGCAGTTTCTGAGGTCTCGGATATCTATCAGCACTTCCAAGACTTAACCATGTCAGCAAACTGGCCTCAGGAAAATTTTTCTAACACCTATTGCATCATATTCATCATTTCTACCCATAAAAGTCCCATTGCTGGGCACGGGTCTCCTCCAAAGAATGTGGAGGGAATTTAGCCTACTATACCACGCTGGCCAGACGGGTTGGTATAGGGTTTGTTTCGAATTTTCCTTTTCTTGCAGTGCCTTAATCGCATTTTACGACACCCACGGGTTGAGATGGGGTAGTGAAATTTTGTCTTCTTAATCCTTCACTACACGTATAAATTTTGCAATTGTATAACGTTCATTTTGATCATCTAGATGAATTAATTTAGACTTGAAATGAAGATTGTTTATTTATAAAATTTATTTTCTTTGAATAAACCGTCATCTGCATCTGTCATCAATCAGTTATCTACAATAACAAAATATCATTGTCTGAATCAACTACAATATCTATTGTGCATTGTTCTAAACTATGTTTTATAAATATTGTACAGAAATAAACAAAGACTTACGCGAGTTAATAAGGCAGATTAATTATATTTTCAGTCTTATAATTGTAAACGTACTAGATAGAAGACAAGTGTTTGTGTAGACATTTTTCAAATATTGGCATCAGTGCATCAAGTTAAATCAATTTAATAAAAAAACACAGTATTAAAATAAATTGTATTATCAATTACTTGTGATTTATAAACTTGTGGTGTTGTTTGCGCTTTAAATATATTGGTAGGTGCTGATTCTCATTCAACTGAAAAAAACAGAGGTGTTATAGCATTTAAAAGATTTTCTAAGTACAACGCTGGTTTTCACTAAAACTAGTGGATCGAAGACTCCAAAACAATTTAATCACAGTCACATACACGCTGCAGAAGACTTGCACAAAATAGAATAGAGAAAGAATAGACTAACCCTCATCTGCGTTAAATTAATAGTGCATGATAAATTAAAGTGCATTATTACATCTGCTACTGCCATCTAGCACTATTATTCGATAACTCGAATATTCCTTTCCTACTACACCGAATTTACGACATCTAAAAAGATGTGTAGAAACTTAATAGTCTTACTCATAATCATTTTGAAAGTGAAATATTCATACTTCGGCCGGTTACGAGACACTCCAGAGAGAATAGATGTGATTGATTTGACCAGGGCTACTACTTGGAATGCAATAGCTGAGTACTATGGAGCTATTGAGAAACATTGGTAAGCTATAGTTATTCAGCCGTGTAGTGATAAAATCCATTAGGTAATTCAAACAATTTCCTGCTCGAGCGGTTTCCAGACATTTGCTGGGAATTACTGGGCACTGATACTGAGCTGTCAGTTTTAAGTTAAAAATCGATTTTATGTCAATTTTTAATTTTCTATACGTTAACCTATTTTATTTAAACTAAACCATATTCGTTCTATAGTTCAAAAAGTTTACAATGCGGGGACATTCCGACGGCTCAGAATCAGTACTGTGTTACTCGGATTGTTGAATGTTTTAACGTAGACTCGTGCGTTTTAAATAGACATGAACTTTCATCATCTTGAGCAGAAACATCGAAAGTGTTTGGTTGAGCAGAAAGTTGTAAACTCCCTAGATAATATATGCGTTTAATTATACCTAAAAGTGTTAAAGATTACAAGAGATTGTAGTATTGTAGAACCACTTATCATGTCTGAGCTTCTTATCAACCTTTATTTACTATGAGACTGATTTCAGGAAGGTGTGCATCAACTGTGGCTCGCCAAAATTAGGTACGGGTATGCATCTAGAGCATAGTGGCAGTACAGGATCTATGCATCCAGCGGCTATACCTTCAGAGTACTTGTTAAACAGGCGTAAGTACATTATGTCATAGTCAAAGGTCGATACGCAGTCTCTTCTCGGAATTGGTTTATCCTAGGTTAGGTTTAGGTTAGGTTTTGCTCGGTTTTGGTGCCTCATTGGTGGCTTTCGCTGGGTGGGCCGTGGGCGAGGGCGTTGATATCATATCAAGTTCCGGCGGCCCACCCGTCACAGCGAAGATACAGTGAACAGAGGTTTACTGGGTATTCCAGTTCCGACCGGCGAGTCCCACATAACTGTCCCGTCTCCCCGCACGGGAACAAACAAAGATCCACGGGAGCGAAGCCCCGCGCTACAGCTAGTCTAATATAATTTCAATGCCAAATTCTTAATTTTCAGTGACTATAATAGACTTGAGCCATATGACATCAGTCAACCCATCCGTCGTGTTAACGTTAGAGATGGCCATGCAATGGACAGTTCTAAAAAATGACCCCCAAGAGCCAACCCTGTTACTGTTCAAGTTCGGATGGAACGAGAATGATAATAACAATATTAATATCAGGAATTGTGTCTGTAAAGTACCAGGTAAGTGCTTCTTCTTCTTATCGTGTGGGCTTGAGGGAGACCCTTGTGTTAGAATTTATCAAGCCGCCCAGAAGGCTTATAATTTGACTTAACGATTACCACATTAAGTAGCTCACATAGCCTACAGAGCTCTACGGCCCAGATTTATAGACCACACTTTGACTTTACTTTGAGGGAAAGAACAACTTTCAACCAATATGAAGTTTCATAATCCTGTCAAACCCTTAAGGTACCTAGTATTTTTTTTTTGTAGAAAATACTAAAAATAAAGTGTTTTATTACTTCATGTGATTGGGTATCCTTTCATAGGATAACACATAGCGTGCATCAATCGACATCTTGTCAATTCTAAAGCCACTGAATAAATATACAACAGCGTAACACTACGAGCCGCGCAGCACTGCTGCCAAGACCGGAAGGGTACAGCCCCTTTATTTAACGTTCAAAATCCATCCTTTGCTTTAGTAAAGGCAAGGCAGTGTCTATGATATTTTAAAATTGTAAAGGAAATTTCTGCATTCAAAGTTTACTTTGGGAAGACTATTTTGCAAAGTAAAGTCATGACTGTGAATTTGGCTCTACAAAATTATAACACTTTAAAAAGAAACTGTTCAATTCTTCAGCAACTCATTAATGTCCCACTACTAGGCTCGGGTCTCCTCTCCTCTATCTAGAGAGCTGAACTGTTCAAGTTAAAGCTTAAAATATATTATTCATCTTTTGATAAATAACAGTGCTATCAGTGTCGTAACTATAGGGTGGCAGGGCTGGCCAAATGCCACGGGCCCCCGAACCAAGAGAGCCCCGGCTTAAGAAGCCCCGAGCTCAGAAGTAAATTTTTAGCAATGTACCTGAGTTATATAAATATTATTTTACTTCAAAAAAATATTCTTTACTTTTTTTTAAGTATCTGCTTAAAATCTATTAAAGTAAGACAACTAGAGACCATAATACAAATTCAAGTTAATTATTAAGGATTTTAACACATCATAAGTGGATTATCAAAATTAAACTAAGTACAATGTGACGATTCTTACTGATAGGGCCCCATCAAAAGAATTTGCCACGGGCCCCAGATGGTATAGTTACGCCTCTGAACGCTATTATAAAAAATTACTATGTTAAAAACGTTCCCTCGTTTTTCGGCTCTAGATTAAAGTTGCTTTTGTGAATTAGCTACCTACTTTTTAGCTTGGGAACGGCAGAATGGTAAAATGCTTGTTATATTGCCTATTACATGAGACCGAACTGGAGGGCTAGACAAGTGGCAATCTATTCGAACGACGATTAGTACTTACATTGATCACGTCAGAATCAGAGTCTTGCCACTTGTCTAGGGGGGTTGTTCCTACCCCATGTATGTAAGTCCTTATGTATTAACACAGGTCTGAGCTACGAGCTAGCAGAATGGATTGCAGCAAACCTGAGTCACGTGGTGGGAGTGGCGGCTGACACTCCTACCTTCGAGTCGGAGCAGACGAGAGAGTTTGCCAGCAGAACTGTATCTAATGTCCTCGGTAGAAGCGGGATTTATATGATAGAAAATGTGCAGCTTCGGAGGAAAATGCCAGGTAAGGAGTTGATAACTTTTAGTTGATTGTAACCTCAATTGAAAACAATTGTGGCAACAATTTCAAACAATAATTATAAAGCAAAATAAAAATTCAAAGACTGCTGGGCCCAGATGTCGGTCGCGCGCGGATCCTAGGTTTATGGCTGGGCCGGACAAGTCTGTCTTTTCAAGTAGCCCCTAAATCACCTGAGTCGGTGGCTGTATTGACTCCTTATAAGCATTGGATAATTTCAGCCCCATATATGATGCTCCTGGTGTCCCAAGCGTCCTAACCTATGGGTAAATGCTTACTATCAGGCGGGCCGTAAGCTTTTTCACTTGGGGCTTACTCTGAATTTTGACAGGAAATTTAGAGGTAGCTATCACTTTCTAACATCTGACAGCGACATCAATACCGACTAAATCGAATGTCGAAATTCAGAGTGAGTCCCCAGGTCAACCAATTCACATATACTAACATACATGAAGTTGAAATATAATGTTTATTTGCAGAAACAGGATGTCTAGCACTAGCCATGCCTCTGAAGCTCTCAAACGCCGCGTTCGTCCCCACTAGACTCACAGCCTTCTGTCCAGCCGGGGCGACACGACAGACAGGCATGCATGTCGTCATGGCACTAAGAAAGGACACGCACCAGTCCAGGCTAGCGAACAGCCGAATATACGATGTGAATCTCGATGAAATACTTAGCTAGTAAGTATATTTCTGATCAAATACAGCCTTATGTTCGTTCGTTCTAGCCTTCTAGGTGTCGACAAAGAGTAGCCTACGTCCTAGTCTTAGACTACCTATGTGAAAAATATTGTATTTTTTTTATTTCAGGTAAAACACATAGTTAAAGATTTCTATACGGTCGCGACCGTTTTAAGGTAAAAAGACGTCCTCTGAACCTGTACAGCCTCCACTAGCAGTCAACTAGCAGTGCCGAATCCAATCGCCCTCTATCTTCATAGACTAAGTACCTACTAAAACGCGTCACAAAAAGCGTACCTATCCCCTATTTCACAAGAAAAACGCAGACAAGAAACCAATCAATATTGTGAAGTATTTGGTTTTATTTATTAATTTTGTCTCTATTAATTCATTAATTATCTGCGAACGTGATCACAGATGTCATTGATTGCGGCATTGACAGATGATTTAACATTGATAGCGACATCAACTACCTAAATTAGAAAACCAAAAATCAGTTTAAAAAATTTCAGTTTGTTCTGTTTAAAAAAAATATAAAAGAATAGACAAATTTAAAATTCATTTAATTTAAAATTGCCATGTACACTACAAATGGCAAGCTACTTATCATCATAGGCGTCTTTTAAGGGTCCCACAGACAATCAGTTCCCCGGACAATGACGGCCTGTCGGGTAAGGGCCGAAGGTCGCCTATTGGCTATTCCGAATCGCAGTAGCCAATAGGCGACCTTCCACGCTTTACTGACAGGCCATCATCGTCCAGGGAACTGATAGTCTGTGGGGCCCTTTAAACTTATATAAAAAACTTACTTAAATGGTTATGGTCTTTTAAGTGAGCTAGCTATCTGAAGCTTTTATCCGGGGCTTCGCTCTAGTTTTATTTTGTTTGGCCACTGCTCAGCTCCTATTTGCCGTAGCGTGATGTTATATAGCCTGTATTTAAAGCGTAATTTTCATGCTTTGAAGTCATAGGTGTATCCTACGTCACAAGTGATCAAGCGACTCGTTTTTGTATTATTTATATCGAACGAAAAACATAGTTACATCACATAATTACTACGTGCGTAACATCTGATAATTTATAATCATTGATCAAGCAATTATACAAGTAATTAATTGAGTATAAAATTAAAGAGGCACTACTTCGAATCGTCACTAGCATCACATACCAGATAACCTATTTGAGATGATTATCTACCTAGAGTAATATGAGTAGGTAAGTATAATTCATCAATCATAATCTGGCTTACGATTATAGTAGATTTTCAAATACCTATCAAAAAGAATCAACATTATTTATTGACCAAGATCTCAGAGCTTCCAGATCTTAGGTACTTAATTCTGAGAAACAAAAAATGTAGACCATAGAGTAGTTTTAGTATGTAGAATTAGGTGAAAAGTGTGTAAAAGGTACGAAATTCATTCCGCTTACAATTATAATTTTATTTACAAATAATACTTTGGACAATACTTGGCGGAAATTAGGTGAGGCCTATTGTTCAACAGTGGACGTCATTGGGCTGATATGATGATGATGATGATAATGAATACTTTGGAAACTTGTAGAACGTTAATTTTATCATAAATTAACTGTAAGTAAATATTACAGATACCTACTTATCTACTTTTTAATACATTTACAGTCCTTTTGGAAGGGTTACGCGGGGACACAGGTCCACGTCAAACACGCAGAGGCCCTTAAGGAATTTTAATTTAGAATGGGAATGAGACACTTACCACCGCCATATTATCATAGCTGAACTATTGTATAACTATGATTTGTCAACGGTAAGTGTAGATATTATGGAGACACATAATGTTGGGCTATACCTACTTAGGTTTAGATGTTCGGTGGAATGGTAATTTTTGGCATACAGGAACAACGTTGCCTGCCCTCCTCCAGCGGTGAATTAATATAGAATGATAATTTTATCAGACTGTGATTCACCTTAAACTATGTAGATGGGCCCCTTACATGGGTCGAAGCCCGCGGGTCTCAGGGCAACAGCGTAGTGTGCGGGTAAGTATATGGGTGTCGAGCGATGCGGCACCGATTTCCATCATGGGTCCTAAGCGGAGACGGTTTACTCATAGTTTGCCCTTGAAATATGACATTTTACCCTCGAGAATATAGATCTAAAAGATAATATACTTACCTATTTATTTTATATTACTAATAGGTAAGTAGTGTAAATATCCTAGATAGTAGGTATAAATATTTAATTAGTTAAACGTAAAATAATTATCTAGTCCATTTTATTATGCAGGAAATAAAATAGGTAGATGTTAGAAAAGATCGGTGCAATTCGATCGAAACGTCGGGCAAATTAATATGGTATTTACCTAGGTAAGTACCTACTAAGCATTCCATACACATACGTGACGTAGAGCCGTTTTATGATAATTTAATACCTACCTGATATTTTAATATAATGTACCTACCTACCTAGATATTAAAGTCGTTGACAAACTTCTTGTACAGTCGAGTTCATTAATATATTGGCACCATCAAAGATTCAAAATATTGTGAGCGTTGAAAAGCTCAATAAATACTATAGTCTATAGAACCTATGGATCAAATATATGTCCTCATGTGAATGGTTCAATAAAATATGCTGTACATTATGCAATAAGTTGTAGTCACCCTTTTCAACAAAAATATCGAATGATGGTACCAATATATTAATGAACTCGACTGTACCTAGAAGTTAAAACTTAGGGAGGTTACTATTGTGTTTATACCTATGGTTAAGCTTTGTACCAAAATGTTAGAAATATAATAAACAATTTTACAGAATTACTTAAGTCTTTTATTCTACCACCTTCGGCCCACGTGGTATGTTGATACAAAATAGCCTATGCGCTACTCCCGATATAACAAATCCGTCGCTACATTGCTAAATAATTATACATACATCGCACTCACAGTTCAAAAGTGTTATAAGATGAGAAATGCCGCTGGACAATTTTGGACCTTACAGTTATACACAGAAGATGGAAGTTGCAGGGTAGACACATCTCAACTTATATCTGTTTTACATTGGTAATGCGATATGACAGTATCGTCTCTGGATATAGGCCTCCTCCAATAGACTCCATGCTTTCCTATCTTTCCCTCCGTATAGTGTATAATCTATGTTTTCTGCTTTAGTCTTCCAGTTTGTGTACAAGGCAACTAAGGGAGTAACCTTAAGCAGACAAGGGCAAAAGGAAAATTCGAAACAAAACCCTTTACCAACCCGTCTGGCCAGCGTGGTATAAATAAATTCCCTCAGAGCCTAGCAGTGGGACATTAATGGGTAGCTGATGATGGTGATGAGACATGCACACTCCCCTATCGTCAGTTATGTTAGGACCCATATAACATGGAGCGAGCCAATTATTATGCTAAGCTCCGGGCTGATACAAAGAATTTTATCGCAGATAAACCCAATACCGTATTTGCATAACTTAAAAATCGAAATGCAGAGGACTTACACAGCGGTCGTACACAGTCCTATTGCATTATCGAAGCAGTTATTATATTTTTAGAAAGAATTTTGCAGCGAGCGATTTTATACCGCCAGTGGCGGAAAGGTGAGGCCTATTTCTAACCGTGAGCGCCATTGCAACATTTTAAATAAAACCAATCATGAATAAATAAGCTTTATTTTTGGCCAAACTATTACATTGCATAAGACTTAGACATCTATTCAAATAAAATAATTAGAGTAACAAATAAAATTGATAAGAAAATATAGCACAAATTAAATTGATTATAGACTCAAACATTGTAGTCATTTAAAGAATGGAAGCTTCTGGAAAACTCAGAATGGAATATGAGTCAAAATAGGATCTATCTCTAACACTTGACCGATACAAATGCAAAGAATATTATATAATTGGGTATTAATTCTAAAATTTATACAAGGGTAAGCCTTATTATTTAGAAGAGCACCCAGTGACGTCACTGAAGCACCTTCTTATACGTTTATGCTTAAGCAAATATTTTGTTCATTTTTTAAATGCCAGTAACAGCGGTCGAGGCCGTTGGCTCAACGATCGGACGACCGAATAAATCTAAAATAGCCTAATCAATTATTGTGATTTTTAACTCCCAATGTTATCTACGTTAATTAATAATTTTTGTGCAGATAATCGACGAAATTATTTTTAATCTTGATTGATATTCGTGGCTTATTTGCATTGTTTTCAATGTCGTACTCCATGGCTAAAAATGGGTATACTTCTTGTGCTACACAATAGCTTTCACAAGCATGTGGATGAAATGAAATGAAATCTCATTTATTCATCTAGGTTACAAGGTAACACTTATGAAAGTCACATGAACCCATCAAATCCCAGTGCCCAAAAATATGTATGAAGATAAATTAGTTTTTGCCCAGACTTCAAATAGGAAAATATTGGAAATTGCATTGTAATCATGATTAATACAATTATATATAAATTTTGCAATATTCTACGATTTATTCAATCTAAAGGGGCTGTCCTTAGCTTCCAAAGCCCCCTTTCATTTTAATATACTGATTTAATTATTTATGACGACAATTTTGTCTATGAAATTCCGAGACCGAAAACCTTATTAACTCTTTGAACGCCAGAGACGTCTATACAAGAAAAAATTAAAATGTGCTCACCACGCCGATGACGGCATGGCACGTCAAAAATGTACTGTATTTTAAAAGCTTGGCGCTCAAGGCACGGCGATACCGATTTGACATGGCGGTCAAAAGGTTAACGGCTTCAAGTTGCCACCTCCTATCTACGTTTGCAGGTCTAAAAACGCTAAATAGTGGTTTAACAACAAAGAAGAGTCGTGCTTGGGCATCGATAAGATATCAATGCGCATATTATCACAAATTGAACATGTCTAGACGAACCCTACCCTTAAATGTGTACGATAATGAATAAGTGCCTACGTGCAATTCAGTCGATTATCTGCCTAAATATATACTACATAACGTCAACATTTCTACGAACAATCCGGCATAATAAGTTACACTCAAAGGCAGAACAAATATACACTGTAGATTTCAAACTGGTTTATAAGTGTACTTTATACCAAAGGCCTTAAGGTCTAATTTACTCTATAAGGGAACAGCTTCCGTACATACAATAATACTTTTTTTATAATATATTATTGCCACGATTTCACTGGCACTGCATATTACATTAGAAGCTAAATGTGAAATATTAAAAATAGATTTTTCTTTGAATTGGTGCATCTATACCCTTATATTTTCATAATACTATATTTTGGTACTTATGTTTCATCGTCTAAGACTGTCCTTTACAGTAAAATAGGTACATAAATGTATAATAAAGTATTAAAGGTATTCTGGCAACCCATATTCTGATATAAAGATCAGTGTTACCAAATGAAAATAAAATTATTATAGATAAAATTATATTCTATTTATTTTTCTTTACAAATAAAATGCATCATAGACAGTTAATTAAAATAAAATTACATACAATTTGGAATCTGTGTCTTTAGTACCGAATTCGGTAACAATGCAATTGCTGCTGTCTTTTATGACATACGAAGAAAGCCGAAGCAAATCTCTGAAATAAGAATACTTGAAGAATACTGGTAATTTTAAAATCAGAATAGAGTTTAAAAGTATATTGTATAATGTAAAATATCTATGAAACTAAAAGCGACTCCAATCTTCTTAGCTTGGCCCAAAATGCTGTCAGGACTGATCCAAGCATTGTGCCGATTTCAAGGGAATAATAGTGAACTGACCTCTCTATAAGGCAAAATGTTTACGACAAGTATCCCTAAATTACCATGGATGCAATGATCTCCAATCTAAAATAACTGATAAAATATCTTATAATTATAACCTAAAATAATAATATTGCTACACCATTAAATTTGTAACATATGAAAAAAAAAAACAAAAAAATCTATAATTTTTTCCCGTTATTAAAAACTACATGTATATTTATGTATTTAAAATACTTTGACCACTATTTATCGTATAAAAAAAGTTTTATTACGATGAATCATAGTCGTAATCATAGATTAAATTGTGATACAGTTTTTTTTTTCTTATTACTTAAGGACAAACGGCTTACAGTATTCTTTTTCAAACAAATTAATTTTACAAATTCAAAATACCTGGCTAGTAGCTATTTGAAACCGACTGAAGTAGATACAAATATGAGAATTAATTAAAAAATCACGATTATACAATCACATAATTACTTACGTTTTTTTTTAATGTATATTTAGGTATTACTAATGACTTGGTTTCGTCAAATAAATAGCTGACTGCACAAAGAACTCTATTTTTTTAAGACTTAGTTTGCCATTTACGGCTAGGACACATGAGGCACGGAAATAAATATATTTTATTGTCATTTTGCGGTAGGTACTCTAAAATTGTAAACCTATTATATTTATGACGTCATATTTTAATACAAAAGCTCCATCTCAACTAACAATTAATTGCCCATTGGCCTACATAGATATGTATAAGAACCGAACACTAGCTGTTTTCATAGTCACAATTTACTTTAACTGTTTTAATAGGCTTACAATTGAAATCTTGATATTTTGGGGTTATACGAAACAAGTTTTGAAATTTTTAATCATTTTCAACATACCCACAGCGCCATCTAGACCCAAATTATGCAATTATAATTGCTTGTGTTATGAGTATATGGTATATACGGGTACTAAACAACTGATATACAAAAAAATATTCCAATCTACCTTTAAATTTTTCGTGTAAACGCACAAAAAAAATTAAGATTATTACTAAAGTCGGCTATACACGCAAGCGTACCCTGAGCGCCGATGTAGACTGTAGTAATGACAAAACTCAAGTCCATAAAAATAAAAGATATTGTTTTGAATAACAACTTATTTATGATAAATGCGTGACAAGCTACTCTGAACCATAACGGCATAGACACAAGGTTTAATTCAAGTTGACGGTCGTTGTGGCGTATAATGTTTTATTACTAAGTCTTAAAAACTGAATTTTATGGCTTGGCGCTCAGAGCACGGATATTCCGATTTGATTTGGTGATCAAAACGTTAATAATTTCCTTGCGAGATATTTGTCGAAAACACATTTTTGGGCGACAAGAACTATCTGAGACAGATTTTACGTGAAAAATATATGTCAAAAATCTGTCACCTAAGTTTCGTATAAGTTATCAGACGCTTATCTGCCAGTAGGATATAAGGCTGCGTTACTACCAGATGTGCGAGGATGCGCAGCAATGGATGTATTTATTTAAGAATCGCTTCATTTACCTATTATTATTTTTTGGTTTAGATGCCCTGAGCGGCTTCTAAGTTACGTCAACCAGGTATTGATATATTATAGCGCCCACATATACACTTAGAATTACTTCTAGCGTATGTTTTTTCGCGATGTTTTCCTTCACCGTCAGCAGATGGTAAGTCACTTGACTAGTACATAATAAATTCCACAAAGTGAAATCCACATTGGTATTGCCGGTCGGAATCGAACTCGGAACGCATGATTTGGCAGTCACTTATCCGTTTGGACACCATCGCTTCCTCATTTATCTCTATAAGTTCTTAACAAACACATCTCTCGCTACACATCCCACATCTCAGATGAAAACGCAGCCTTAATCTAATGTAGGAGGTATTTCTTAAATAGATACACACATTTTATACTATTTCTGGTATATTGCTCTCGTAAATCACAAAGGCGCTTATCTATGCTTAATATATTTTTTAAGTACCGTTTACATTTGACTGAATCAAAATAATTAATCATCCTTTTTAAATAAAATTAATAAAAGTCTAATGTGATAAAATGCGGCTAGCAGACTATCAGCACACACTTAAATATTTTGTCAATTTTGTAACCTGCCTTAAAAACAGGCCCAACTCCCAGGCATCTAATTAGTAAATAGGTACTCGTTCACAAACATTTAAACGCTTTCATCGACCAAAAATTATGCTTTTATCACTCAATTGTAAACAGAACTTATTGTCTTATCATAATTGCTATTTTTTAATTATAATTACCTCTACTTGTCGCATTTATATCATCAGCCAGTTTTGGTCTTAATACGAAAATCCCATGCATTCTGGGCCCGAATACGCAGCTGTAAGCTCAGTTTGGATTTTGGAGTACACGCGATTTTCACCTTTAACTATAAGTCAGTTAGGCGCTATTGTGTCATTTAGGTATTTTTAAATCCATATGTGAGCATGTGTTGGAATATAATTAGGAACATGTTAAATACTTACTGACAAGTAAAATCTACCTTATAATTCTGTATTAGGGTCGATTTTGCCGCGTCATAATATAGCTTTTGTATGCAAACGCGACAGATAAAGTGAAATTACAATACATTTACATAATAAAATTCATAAAAAAATGCTTGTAGAATATTCCATAACTTTCTACGGCAGTCAAGCTTATATATTTGACGAAACGTTTACTCTAATTTGTCAATAGGTATCCGCAGTCAGCCACCACAATCGACACTTTAAACTGGGTTGGCCTAGCTTAGGCTGTTCAAATATGACCTCTGTGCTTATTGTAATAAAGTTAAATAATGGTGATTTAGGCATTTTCTTGTAATATAATTCGTAACAAAAGCGTCTGTTACAATCTTTATGACAAAATTCCATCATGCAGCTTCCATCTGGCGTAAAAGTAATGTTATACTTTTAATTACTACATATTGTATGATAGTAACACATTTTTAAGAACAGAGTATCTATATTGACAACTTTGACAGATAACATTGACAATTCATGACGTAAAACTTCATTACAAATATAAAAAGTGACAATTCATGTCGGAAACCGCGTCCCATCACTACAATAGGGTCGCCACACACCTAACGGAAGATGCGTCGGGCGTATCATAATTGTATGCTCGACGTACTAAGGCATGATCGGTTAAGTCGTCCGATTAGAAGAATAATGTTTTATCTTCACATAAAACATAATGAAATTATTAAAAAATTCGGCATTAAAAACCGTAAACTATCGTTTGATCAAATTTTTATTTTATTCTTTAGTCAGTATAAAATACAAATTTGATCAATTGATACTTAGTTTACGGTTTTTTTATGCAGAATTTATAATAATTTCATTTTTGTTTTATCTGAAGATAAGACATTATATTCTTCTAATGGGACGAAGTGTGCAAGGTTGAATGTTTTTGTAATACTTTTCTGTATTCAGATTACGCGGCCGATAATATGCGACGTATCTTCCGTCAGACGTGTGGCCACCCAAACAGCCAATATTTAAAGCCTGTATATGGCACAGAAAGCTAAGCCAACCCAGTCGGTCTTTTTATTTCTTTTTAATCTTTCCAATCCTTTTTGATGTCGAAGCACCATTCCCATTGGAGGTGTACGTTTTTGTCATCGTCGGTGAAAAGGCTGTTTACGGAGTATGATCCTCGGGCCACGATGCCTGAGGGAGCGTCTTCAGGAGGCGTGGTGTAGGACTGAATCTCGGTCTTCGGGGGGTAGGAACCAACCATGTGGGTCATTTTGTCGACTGCAATTAGTAAAGAATTATATTAGTATATTGGGATTACAATATAATTATTAAAAAAAAAGACATTAAAACGCTTTTGTTACAAATATATTTTTTTAATAATCAAATTAAGTACATACTGAGCGATGTTCTGTTATTATTCCGTTAGTACACTACGAACATACATATTGATCGACATACATTATAACTAAGAATGCGACGGGCTATATGGAACGTATGATATCGAAATAAATAATATCTGTAACAAATTGCATTTATTATTATTATTAAATAATATCTGTAACAAATTGCATTTCATTTGTGAAATTTGTGAAGCTATGGCAAAATACTCAAGTTGTTTCTTAACAATTTTCACGCGTTGGTGCAAAATAATGCTTATTGCTTTAATAATAAAGCCCGTTTGTATTTGCCAGGCAACTTTGCCGGTTTAAAGTTTATATTTTTTGTTTGCAGCACAATTTAAAATCCAGTAGAATTCATTGTGTTATCAGTTTTCTTTGTAATTTAGAGAAGAAAGCCCATTATCTGGAGTTTAGTGAACACAAGGCGTGTCATGGTTTTGACAGACATTTTTCCGTATCACGTATACAGATTTATCTTTTCAAACAACTTTCATTTTTATAATGTACTTGGTAAATTCTAAATTTGTATCATAAAATAAAAATGAACGTACGAAACTGCTGTACGTTACTCACGCTAAAACTCAAAAACAACTGAACCGATTTGGTTAATACTTTTTTTTATTGTTTGTAATAACCAATGCGTAGCCGGGACAAGTGAACTTATGGTAAATAAAATTTAAAAACAACCCCTATAGATGAACATTTGCTTGAGATGAAAACAAACTGTCATATGACATAATGCTGTATTTGACATATTGCATCATTACAAAAAATATTATAACATATAGCTGTTAATACATATAACAAATTACCCTTTGAACGCCAGAGACGTCTAAACACGTAAAATGAAAATGTGCTCACCACGCCAATGACGGCATGGCACGTCAAAAATGTACTATATTTTAAAAGCTTGGCGCACAAGGCACGGCGATACCGATTTGACGTGGCGGTCATATAAACAATGAATGTTGGTCAAAACGCTATCATGTTAATGACCAATATTGTCTGGACACAAGCTAAGCTGAGACGAGAACAGACTAATAGATGTGCTGTAAGCATATTGTAAACATAAGTTCTAGTGATTGTTAAGTTTGGTTCCCACATATTTGTGTAATTGATATAGTTTGAGTGCACTGTATTCATCACTTGTTATTTTTTGTATGTTTGTTATGTCCCCATTGACACAAAAACATGTTTATTGCACCATTACTCTTCTCGTTTTATCTCGGGCCAAATTGGATGTAAAAACAACATTTGATTTTGATCTTTTATTGTCTGTTTTTTTGTCCAATAAAATAATAAAAACTATTTCATATTAGATTAAATTGAAATTTATAATTAAGAAGTTACAACACAATGCCACTGATGAAATAAAACTTGACAGTGATTTGTTTCCAAACATTCTTCAGCCCAATATAGTATCATATCATCATCATCATCAAATTAGCCCAATGAGGTCCACTGGACATAGGCCTCACCTAATTTCTACCACAGCGAACCAACGGCCACCCACAACCACGTTAGTACCATATCCTATCCTGTAATTAAACCCCTGCCTTCAAAAACAATTTTTCCATTGCCAAAACACAACAACAAAAATGTCGCTCGACAGAATACATGACTCATAATATAACAATACATAGGCGTAGTGCGAATTATGGATGTAAGTGGATATCAACGAGTATGCGCTTTGAATATTTATATAACATACGTACCGGGCACTGGAAGGAAGCGTGGAAAAACATAACATAGTATTAGATATAGTATCTTAGTATTTTCACTTTTAAAACATGGGTGATCAACAAGCGATCCGAAGGTCTATTTGCGGACCATGAATCTGGCCAATAAAATTGGACCGCATGTGTCCGCACCAAATCGCACCTCACGTATGCTTCTCTTCTTTTCTATCACTTAGAATCGTTATTTATTAGAGCGAGATGGGAGATTCGTCTCGTCGATTACATCGCGTGCGTTCACACTCCCGCTCTAGTAAAAGACTGTTTTAAGTAACAGAAAGGGGTAAAAATAGGAAAGTTCGATTCAGTGCGGTCAGCTGTGGTCCACAAACAAAATTTATGTAAACCATTGAACGTCTTTTATATCATATTTCATTACATTTGAAGTTTCTTTTTTTATTAAAAGAGCCGTAAAATGATAAAATTCCTGCCGAAAATGTTGGCCACCTATGTTTTACAATGTCACGATCGGCAAAGAAAATGCGCTCTTACCGTTAGACCATTTGGACTGATTGTTAAAAGATTACGAAATTGTATTAAATAATCCAGAGAGACAAGACTAATAAATTATTGTGTTACATTAAATAAATATTGAGGATAAGAGTGAACTACTACAACAACTCTTTTGATTTACTCAAATACTTAAAGTGTTAATAAATAGTAATATTTGGCAAGACACATATCCAAATAAGCCACTGGCTAATTAATAACTACGATCTTCATATCGATTAGACTTTCGTTAGACCTAGTGATGTAATTTATCAAGTCGCCCAGAAGGCTTGCAACTTAACGACTATCAAGCAGCAACCGAGACAAAAGGCGCCATGAGCGTTCCGAAGCACGGAGACGCTCGAAAATGAAAATACAACAAATGTTGACCCATCTATGGTTAACCAATGACACGAGCTCTGCGACGCTGTGGATCCCGTGATTGAAAATAGTCACCCTCTCACTGCCCGCACATACCACCAAATAGATCCAAAAATCGCAATTCAAGGACATTTGCCAGCTATTATTTTATATAAAGCTAATCTTACGGTTTTCACTAGTGACAATCCTCAATATTTATTTCAGAAAGAAAGAAGACCAAGAAGACGAAATTACAAACTCGGATGCAATGAAAAAACAATACATATATCGTTTTTTAATATGTGATGGGAACTTATTTCAAAATATGAGTGATGATAATGTACCCTGCTGTCGAAAAAAATGTACAACTGCTATTTCACTGCACCCGAATGTGATTTGTTTTTAGTAGCAAACAATATTTTACGGAAAGACTATATAAAGAGAAAGATCTTAAGGGTCAGAGTGCTATACATAGGGCACGTCCTCAATGATATTTAGCTGTAAGATATCTTACCTGGTACTCCAAGCCGGTAAGTCTTCTGCACGTATTTGAGTCCGTGCACGATCTCCCGCTGAACGATAAAGTCAATCCTTATCTTGTACTGCACACCCTCCTTGATCACAAACACCTGAAAAAAATACATGTAGAATATTAGTATATTAAAAAATATATCGCATTTTCTGCGGAAAAGAGTTTTAATAATATGAGAAACACTGCCAGGCAATTTTAAACCTTACACTTATAGACAGAAGAAACTGCTGGATAGATAAGTATATATACTAATATTATAAAGATGAAGAGATTATTTGTTTTAATCTCAGGAACTACTGGTCTGAATTGAAAAATTGTTTTAGTAATGGATAGCTCATTTATCAAGGAAGGCTACAGGCTATATAACATCACGCTATGATTAATAGGAGCTGAGTAGTAGCCAAACAAAGACCAACGGAAGCGAGGCCTGGGCAACATTTTGCATGCCTTACGGTAGAATCACTTGAAACATGTATATTTTATAACATCTATGTAACAGAGTTTTCTGCAAAAATAAAATATTATTATTATTAACAGCTATCCATTTATATCTGTTTTACATTGGCAGAGCTGAAATGATTTTTTAATCGCTTTGACTGTCTCGATTCCGCAGTAAGAGTGTAGGTACGTACAACTGCACGGAAAATACTTTGACCTACGGTTTGAAAAAAAAAACGGTATTAGATCCTCTCTATCATGAAATTCTCCGAGTCTGGAAATGTGCCCGCTAAAAGTAAATGACATTTAATTTCTAATGGAGGAGTTTTATTTTTAAATATAGCACTTACCCATACGTTAATGAATTGGATACGAACACGATTTGAAATTTCTCTCATATCTATTTGTATTCGAAACTGTTATAAGTTTATGTTCATATAAATATTTACACACATTACATTTGAAATGTTTGTAAATATTTATTTTTGAAATCATAAAATATTGGGTTTTCTGTGCTCGCTACTGTCTGAAAAATTTTACTCCTACATATTTTAGAACCCTCTCAGCAGACAAATAGACGAGAAACGTGTATTACCTTTTTAGTGCTACTACGCAGTGTACTCTCTTATAATTAAAGGTCGGAAATTATTATATATTGTTTTGATGATTTTCCTTGTTCAAGACCAGTTTCCATACAAAATAGACCAAAATATTTTTAAGTGTGCGACCTCTGCTAATATTCACTTAAATAAAACCAACTTATTTTTATTTTACGTAATTAGAACAAAAAATAATTAATTTGACACAATTTTAGTAACAATTGGAATAGGTAACATTCATCAAATCAATAATTTTTACCTAACAATATATTAATTCTATAAAATTCAAAACTAAAACCGGTGTATAATAATACTGGTAATACCGATAAAAAAAATACCGATCCGGTATTTCAGAGGTGGTATTATCCACTCTATGTTACTTACTTCTGCACAGTTTAGGTAAATATGCACTGGAATATCCGATCTCTACTTATAATTTAGGTTGGCGAATACCACACAATCGACCAGCCCCCCTAGACAAGTGGCAAATCACTGATTCTATACGAAATATCACTTCAATACATTTGAACACGTCCCTCACATAAGCTATCGATATATCCCGTGATTAATGTACTAATTTGACATGTAGTTCGAATAGTTAGATTGAAGCGACTGCCGCTTGTCTAGAGGGGCTGATCAATGTCTTGAACCCTGTCACTACTCAAATGATTTTTCACATTTATTTCTCATAATTTTCGCCTACCTGACTAGTGTACCATAATCAAGAGCACTTAACTTTTTGCAACAACAACTACCTATTTTCGACTTGTTTACCGTGCGTTGGATATAGCTCAACCAGCCTTCGTTCGCGACTTTGCTTGTGTGACCTAAAAGAGCGCATTATAGATAGATTAGCTGTACTAGTTACTTCTAAATGTATTGATAATTCTCTGGTAGGTAATCCAACTAGTTATATGCAAAAATCGTTATATGCAATTCATAAGTCGGGTTTCAAATAGATTCAATATATGAAAACTAATAACTTTGCATGTATATTTTTTATAACTTTTTTATATTTAAGTAGTAAGTTTTTCGTTTACATCATGCATTTCCTGCCGTTTTTGAATAAAGTTATTAATGATTTACAACCACCATAGACAGTTATAGTTGTGAATTAAAAGCTTGATATTTATGTAACAAAATATTTATATTATTTGCCTTGGTAACAGAGTGGTAGCTCCATATAAATAGACACAATAATTTTGTACTGTTTGAAAATGACCCATATTATGTGAAAATTGTATCATCATTATATTTTTTCAGCCTGTAGCTGTGCACTGTCCAAAAGGTATCCAGTATAGGTTCACTTAACATCAATCTGCCCCTAATTTAGTTTTTGCATTTTTACCAGTACTATTGAAAATATGATAAAAAGTAAATACCAATATGAATCGTTACAAAATATCCTCCGAGTAGGACACGACAACGCAACGACAGTCAATCAAAATTTTAGTTTACGTACTATACTTATCTTAGACGTAAATAATTACACACGGTGTTAAACAGTGTGTTTAAAATTGTATGTGGAAAACATGGCTAGAAAAAAAAGCCAGCAACAAACACAAAACGTGGCAGGATGCAATCAGTTGGACAGCAGGGCCATACTAAAGAAGAGCATGCCTAGGTATCACTGGAAGTAGTTAAAATAATTTTCCCGCAGGTACTCTGAATTAATTAATTATTTGCGGCGCAACGAAAGACGTCCATCCACAAGGTGGAGATGATCTGATCTCAACCTCAGGATTGCATTGAATGCAAGCCGCATACTACCGGTCGTATTAAAAATCTCTTGAGGAGGTCTATGTCCAGCACTGGACGTCCTGCAGTTCAGATGACGCCGTACGCTGCGCTAAATCCTACGCTTGGTGTGTATGCTAACGCATACTATAACTAATTTCACTTGGTATACGTATGTACGTAAAAAACAATCCAAGCAAGAGAATAATGCGAGTGCATTAAAGGCCTTTTCCGTATAATAAAAGTCGGTTTTATTATTTGATAAGACTTGCGGAAAAGATTTAATACTTTTATTCAATGTTTCAAGAGATAAAGGGCAGTTTTAATCTAATAGAGAAACTCCATAAAAAAAATATTTATAGGCACTTAAGATACAATCATAGGTATAATAGTAGGCAGTCTTAAGGTAGGTAGTTACCTATTTTAAACATTTTTTTTTTATATGAATAGATTAACTGTAGGTATATTTATAATTTATGTGTAAATATTTTATTGAATAAATGTATCTTAATAGCAATAATATTATTGGATATTTTTTTTAATTACACTTTTTTGTTAGAGTCAATATATTAAATAGAAAGAAGCCGTAGATAAAACTATTCATAATCAAGCTAAAAGAAAGTAGGAGCATCCTGTATTAACGTTCCACGTGTATGTTGGCACTACGCCAAGACAGACGCGAGCGATAATTGTGACTAAGCGAGCTATATCAACAGATGATGCACCTGTCACACGATTGATTAGTTAAAGAGTACCCTGCGAATGTTACGTGTGTTGAAATATTTGTACGTTATTTGATTACACTTCATAATCATCTCATACTCAAAAACGTACCAATGGGGCACGGGTCTCCTCCAAAGAATATGGATTGATGATGACGATTACACTTGCTTACTAACATTAGAAAGTTAGGATAGATGGAAGGAAGGAAGGATGGATGGATGGATGGATGGATGGATGGATGGATGGATGGATGGTATGTCCCTCTAATCACGTAAGAACGATTGAAAGGATCTGTATAAAATTTGGGACTATTTGTCCCAAATTTTATGATTATAGTCTGGAATAGCACAGACTTCTTTATACCGACATATCACTCGAACGGAGCCGCGGGTGGAAGTTAGTTTTATGCAGGGCTGGATCAGAGTTAGCCTTGGAATTGCTCCTTGAGTATGAGTATTGATGGATTGTAAATCATTTATCTAGAACATTCATAAATTCCATGATATGAATTGAGCCGCTCCGCATCGATATCAGATTTCATGTTTGGTCTGCCGTTAACTTTTCCATTCAGTTATCACGCCATCGATTTTATGTATTTGTTTAATTTTAAGTATTTAGAGAGGGAATTTGGCAGTTTCAATATGATGAAATTGTTTTAGTTAATCCGCGTAGTGACGTATTAAGCATACATAATGTCACTACCCCATCTTAACCCGTGGGTGTCGTAAAATGCGACTAAGGGAGTAGACTTATGCAGACAAGAGCACTGCAAAAAAATGAAAATTCGTAACAAACCCTATACCAATCCGTCTGGCCAGCGTGATAAAGTAGGCTAATTTCCGTCCACCTTCTCTGGAGACCTGTGTCCAGCAGTGGGACGTTTATGGGTTATCATGATGATGATTAGGTAGTTACTTATATAATTTTTCTTGTTTGTGTATTTAGCTAAACCGATTTCGACAAAACTTTTACAGGCGGATATATCATAAGGAGTAACTTTGGCTATTTTGGAAAAAATAATTAGGGTTCAGTGATAATAAAATACGAGATTAGTTGTCTACGCGAACAAAGTCACGGATATAACATAATATAGCATCACGCCTTTTTCCCGAAGGGGTAGGCAGAGGTGTTTCACACCCACATTTCGCCAGTCACTGATACAGCTGGTATTATTATATAATTAAAATAAAAACGCGAAACAACTCACAAAATTTATGACGTACAGTCGAGTTCATTAATATATCGTCACCATCGAGGATTCAAAATATTGTGACCGTTGAAAAGCTCAATAAATACTATAAAACCTATGGATCAAATATATGTCCTCATGTGAATGGTTCAATAAAATATGCTGTACATTATGCAATAAGTTGTAGTCACCCTTTTCAACAAAAAATATCTAATAATGGTGCCAATATATTAATGAACTCGACTGTACAAATACGCAACGTCGTACGCAGTACGTACGACAGCTAACATGATATATGTCGTGTGTGCGAACTCCATAAATCATAGCTGAATTAAAATAGGCTTTAGAGACAGAGCAAATCTTTTCTTAGTTCACTAATCGGGGACGTGATTAATGTTAAATGAGGGGTCCTAGTTTAACCTAACTGTTAATTTATGTGAATTTGACTGACTTGACTGTGACTTGACTGGCCTGTTGGTCTAGTGGTTAGTGACCCTGACTGCTAAGCTGGAGGTCGTGGGTTCGATCCCCACCCAGGACAAATCTTTGTGTGATGAGCATAAAGGTTTGTTCTGTGTCTGGGTGTAATTTATCTATAATATGTATGTATTTACAAAAAAAAAAAAATTATTTAAGTAGTATATCCGTTGTTTAGTACCCATAACACAAGCAAATTATTGTTACTATAGTTTTTTTACTGTTGTATGTTGTCTTATGAACTTGTGTGAGTGTAAGCAGTTGTCGTTGAGCCAATAAAAATACGGGTGGTGTTGTGTTTATAATTTATTTGGCCACTGCTCAGCTCATATTGGCCGTAGCGTGATATTATATAGCCTATAACCTTCCTCGAAAAATGGGCTATCCGACACTAAAAGAGTTTTTCAAATGCGACCAGTAGTTCCTGATACTCAACAAACTCTTCAGCTTCTCTCTTCTACTTCCGTCACAGCGAGCGACTTTGTACCACCTGCATTCAATACCTACCCGTAACCAGTCCTGGATTTATAAATAAGCCGTATAGGCCGCGGCCTAGGGGCGACAGCGTCCTAGGGGCGGCAGATTTCAGAGGACGGTAACTTTATTTCAGAGGATAACGAATTTTTAAAATTTCAAGGTACACGCCTTGTCTAACGAAGATTTTCTACTATGAGGTATTAATAGGTACACATTAACAAAATGCTCAGTTAGTTAGTACTACAAATAGAAAATTATTATTTTAGAAAGGTATGTACATGGGGCGGCGGAAATAAAGTGGCCTAAACTCATAAAAAAATATAAATCCGGCACTGCCCGTAACTCTTACCAGGCCGTCGGTTCATCATCTCGCATAATATCATCATCATCATATCAGCCCAACGACGTCCACTGCTGAACATAGGCCTCACCTAATTTACGCCACTGCGAGCGGTCCTATGCCGCCTGCAACTAACGGCCACCCGCAACCCTGACCAGGTCGTCGGTCCATCTGGTGGGGGGCCGTCCTACGCTCCGCCTTCCAATACGTGGCCGCCACTCGAGAACCTTTTTCCCCCATCGGCCATCAGTTCTACGAGCTATCGCATAATATATTTACCAAATATTCCAAGGTACTAATCATAGAGATAGAAACATCTTGAGCATGACCCGTGGAAACGGCACAGCGTGTAAATACTATTACGTAGTACATTTTTATAACCATACGCACGTAGACGGCTGTTTCATAACCACAAACGAATCCATAAACTATAAACATTACGGATGTCGAACATAACTAACGCGAGCGCAGACTACTGAATATATTCGTTCAGGAAGATTACTAACGTTCTCATTAGACTGTAAGGCGCCGGGCATATTGTTCCAACTTTTACAGAACATTATTAGGTCAAAAATAACAAACTATTTATGAAAAATCATATTTTTAGGGTTCTGTAACTCAAAAGGAAAAAAACGGCACCCTTTCAATCACTCCGTTGTCCAATATTTTTCTCTAGAACGCGGAGAGGTATGGTAATAATATCAAATACTCGGGTCTGCAATCCCTTTGCGCAATAAAAAAATCAGTGTTCTAAGTAAACGCAATCAAAAGATACAGCCATTTTTGTCGCGTATCTTGACGATCAATAAAGTCAAAACCTATAGGGTACTTCCCGTTGACCTAGAATCATGAAATTTGGCAAGAAGTAATATCAAGTTGCACAAGTAAAGACCTGTCATTAAATATGCAACAATGCTCTCGTCTCCAGAAGGAGTTAGGTGCCATCAACGAAGGCCAAAACGCATTATAATCCTTACTATACCATGTTCTCGTTATCCTTATTCATAAATTCCTAAGCTGCACTAGGTATAGTATAAAAGGTCGACTCTTGACTGATTGTATATGAATCTATTTACCCTATATTTTTTGTAACAACCAATTGCGTTCTATTATTTATTCATGTGTTATCGTGTTAATGAAGTACAGGAAAAGTAAGAGGAAAATATTGAAATCAAATAAGTTTCCGTAGTACAATCTTGTATGGAATATACATGACTAGTATAATATAGTTTCAGCGTCCATAGGCTACGGTATAAACTAACAGATGGAGAGCAACCTACTGCCAACTTGTGTAGAGGCAGCATTAGAAAGAAATTACATTTAAAAGGACGTTGTAACTTAATTATACAAAATTACCTGTTTTTTAAGGTCGGTCAAGTCTCCACTGAGGTCCAACTCGACGTCATCTCTTCCTGTGACGCACAACGCTAATTTCTTCACGATCACCTTGCGTTGGTCGTTGGGATCTGTGGCAGAAACATACGTTTAAGTTTACTGTTGAAATAGACCAAAAATATATGAGGTAGGGCGTGCACAAGCATGTACCCCTGCTCAAACTAAGCCGCCAGCTTGCAAAAGTACCTCAACCCTAAAGAACACCGCAGCCCTAATACACTAGTGTTGTGTTCCTGCTGGTGAATAGTAGTATCCAGAGGCCATTGGGGAGGGAAGAAGAATAGAAGAAAACCATCATCATCATTTCAACCCATAGATGTCCTACTGCTGGGCACGAGTCTCCTCCAAAGAATGTGGAGGGAATTTAGCTTACTATACCACGATGGCCAGACGGGTTGGTATAGGGTTTGATTCGAATTTTCCTTCTGTTGCAGAGCTCTCACCACAGGGATATAGACTTAAAATAATGCGGACCGTAAGATTTTTGACTGAATGCTTGTAGCATCAGGCAGTGTTGTGTTTCTGGTAGCGAGTAGTTATTTTTAGTTTTTATCGAAGGAGGTTCAAGTTTCAACATTTGTTGCCGTTTCTAAGCAGCCAGCGCTATTTTATATTGACAACTGATTGACTGCGTCTGTGGCATTGTTGCTACCATTAGAGAGTTGCTAATTCACCTTCCATATTTAGCAATAAGAAACTGTGTGTCAATTTATTTTAAATAGAGAAGGGTTGAATTCACGTGTTGATAGCTTAAGTTGCCCTCAACACATGAATCTGCCACTTGTCATTTTAGTGGTACAATGAACCTATAGGAAGACAAGGAAGCGATTCAATTTTATTGAATGTTACACCTGATAGCAGATGTAGTATTATTCAGTCAGCCATGACATTTCTGTACCGAACGTAATGCAAATACCACGTACTTACATATTGGGCGTGATTAATATTACACATTGTGGACTCTAGGTAATTGGCTGACGATTAAAAATAATATTCATTGAACTCTAGTAAACTGTTGTGACAGGGTTTACCTACAATATCGGTCCGACTTCCGCCCAAGAAGTGACGACAAAAAAAACAAATAAAATGGGCAAGCTGCTGAAGATACATGGATTTGGATATTTCTAAGGCACTTTTTTGCACAAAAAAACGATTTGATAGATTTTGATAAAACTTTGGCACAGATAGACTCCGTTTTGTTTAATTTTCATTCCGTTAGTGTTCCCATGGGTCACACAGACGAAGTTGTGGGTGGTAAATAATGCCTAACTGAGATACCTACCAATGCCAAGTAACTCGAATTCAAAGTGTCATATAAAAATTCAACACCTAATACGAATCGATTGTTAAAACTGCACAATTTAATGTACCTACTCTCGACTTCCGCCACTCATATGGCATCGATATTATAATAATAGGTATCGATTACTTGTCCATTAGGTGCACAATAGCGTGTTGTCTCTCACACAGAAGGCCGTGCATGCAGACATTAAACCTTGACATTACTGATATTTCTACAATTCTTTATTTATTGAAAAATTTTACTGACAGTCATGATTCTTCAAACAAATTATTTTCGCTTACTATTTGATAAGCTCTTAGACACATCAGCCGTCATCTTGTACCTATGTATAGACAACGACAATTCAAAGAAGAAACGTATTGACGCACCAGATCTGTATAATCAATCAATCAATCAATCAATCAAAATATATTTATTGCGAATATAGGTAACATAATTATGTAGTTGTAATACAGTTTTTTCAGGGCGCCATATTCTGCATTTAAGCTTGCAATATATTATTTATCAATTATAATTAATTATTACAAATTCATTTTTTTATTATACACATTATTTATCATTTTCATTAGTGATTAGTAATATAGAATGTCATAAAAATAAATAATAATAATCAGTTGTGTTGATTCTACATGCCAGATCTCCAATAGGAAGCACGATCTGTTCGCTGTTCCTTCCAGTGACAGTAGCACGTGCTCAGTCACCCTTACCGCGCACACTTAGTGTACTCAACAGGCTCCTGGATTGATTATACATTACTTTAAAATTCAAGCATTCTATCATCATCAGCAACCCATTTAGTCCCACTGCTGGGCTCGGGTCTCCTGTCCTCTATCTAGAGAGCTGAGAGGGTTTTAGGCCATAATCCACTCATGCTGGCCTAGTGAGGGTTGGTCGATAAAGCATACTCATAGAATTTCTTCTAAGGTATGTGTGTTTACTCACGATGTTTTCCTTCACCGTTAGTAGATGGTAAGTCACTTGACTAGTGCATATAAATTCTACAAATTGGAATCCACAATGGTACTGCCGGTCGGGATCGAACTCGGACCGCGTGATTTGCTGATTTGCACGCCGGTCCCTTATACATTCAGCCACCATCGTTTTAAATCCTATGATTTTCGTTAAGCATTTTATTCAAGTTTCCTCAATTTCTATCAATCACCGTCCAAAGACCCCTGCGAGGAAACTATTAAAATTTAGAATACTACTTTAGCACAAAGTTGCAAAATTTACGATTTAAATATGAGGTTAAAACGTCTCGGTTGAATAGCGAACATTTTAGCTGTCATTATTCATGTTGTGACGATACGGATATTGTGAAGCCTATTAAATTGTTGTTTGACTTCAAACATTGAGGCTGAATAGGCTACGGACACAGTAGACTAATTTTCAGAAGAGAAGCAAGTTTTTTTAAAAGAAATACTAGAATATTGTGTACCTAATATTGCCGTCGTAATTTGATATAAAAATTTAATAGCCACTAACAGGATCACAGACATTCTTAACTTTGTTGAAATACAAAGGCCATAAATTTAAAGGGACCTAATTGTTATAGTATGGTAATGTGAATGAGAAAACCGAACGTTTATTAAACTTTTTAATTTACAGAGAATTAATATCAGTTCTCTGTGGTATGCATGTGTCGACGACAGTTGTATTGTATACAACCGTTAACCTTGTTTAAAACATTATTACTAAACTCATCATCATATATTCAGCCCAATAACGTCCACTGCTGGACATAGGCCTCACCTAATTTCCGCCAAAGTGAACATTTTTTTGCCGCCAGCAACCAACGGCCACCCGCAACGGCCCTGTTAGGTAGGTCCATCTTCGAGAAAGAGGTTAATCGCCAAATCCAACTCAGTTGCTTAGCTACACACTATTTTCTCGTCCACAATATCCCAATGTTTAAAGACAAAAGTCTTCAACCAATGTGTGTTGCAGTGATGACTTATGGTATACTGAGACGTGGTCGTCAACTATGGGGCTTATTAGTAAGCTCACTATCGTTCAGCGAGCCATGGAACGGTATATGCTCGTAGTTTCCCTGCGTGATAGAAATGAGGAGATCCACAGGAGAACTAAAATTGTTGACTACTAAACTACGTAATAAAAATAAATTAAGTCTTTAAACGCTATACGTCGGACACCGTTGTCGGCCAAACAATACAATTCTCTATTGTGCGTGCGGTCGGAAATTCAATGTGTCTCCGCAAATATTCATTTAGTGTATCTACAGCCTTACAAATAGTGGAGGTCACTATTCAATCGCGTGGGGCAGATACCACTGAACTGTATCAAATTGCGAACTGACCGAGATAATTGGAAGAGGGGTTAGAATGGCCCAGAAGTCGCGAGCCGATTGGGTTATCGCTTCACGCCTCAACAATGATTTCCTCTGTGTAGATAACTTGTTTGCGATAATTATTGATAAGTATTTGATAGTATGTTCGAGAAAGTCAAGTGATAAATATGATGTATCATGGATTAAATATTAGATTTAAGACGATTTAATTTGTGATTATAATAAACTAACTGTTGCCCGGGACTTCGTTCCCATAGATTTTTATCCATTACTCAGCTGCTATTTGTCGTAGCGTGATATTCTAAATGTTTTTGTATGCTTTCGTACACAATTAGTAATGCGATTATGACTCATATCCACTACAGTAGCGTAGTAAGTTTTAAAGGTGATTGATTAACAACTGGTCTATTTTTAGGCAAGGAAAATGGACTACCTAAATATTTATGAGGAATTTTTTGAAATGGTGAATTGAATTACCTAACTGATGACTATACCTTATATATGCTAATATTATAAAGCTGATGAGTTTGTTTGTTTGATTCAACACGCTAATCTCATGAAATACTTATCCGAATTGAAAAATTAATTTAATGTTGGATAGCTCATTTATCAAGGAAAAATTTAAAACTCAAATTTGAGTTAAGCTCGCCTATGTTTTGTATTTTTTGTGTACAATAAAGAATTAAAGAAGGAATGTTTTAGGCAATGCAGAACTAATATCAGGAACCACTGATCCGATTGGAAAAATGATTTTATTGTTGGATAGCCCATTTATAGAGGAAGGCTATAGGCTATGTATAACATCACGCTACGGTCAATAGGAGCTGAGCAGTGGCCAAGCAAAGATCGACAGGAGCGAGGAAAAAATAACATTATATTACCTATCCCTTGGAGTAAAGTAAAATATATTGATCAGATCTGTAACATTGTATCGATTCTGCTAATTTAAACACGTATAGCAGACCGATGGACCAATCACAAGCCGGCAATATAGCGCGATTGACTTAGTAAGCCAATACAAGCTGTTGAATGAGACCATCGGCTTACGATTGTGTTAGTAGACTTGGCCATCAATCAATATAACATCTAACTTACCAACAATAACAGCACCGGCTTGAGCTTCACCAAGTAGAGCTTCTTTGTACTTCCTTAGTGACTCATCTTCTTGATCGGCGGCCAGGATCTCATCAATGGTCTTCTCTGGAGGTGGTCTGTATGAAGACTTAATTTCTTCCTCTTCTCCTTCCTCCTCAGGAGTACGGGTCACTTCGGGTTCTCCGGACATTGTTTATTCTACAATACAAATTGTTTATTTCAATTTTGAACCTTTTATAAAACGGTAAATCTGTTGCTTTACTTTTCAAATCAAATAAAAATAATTAATTGCATATGTGTGTGTGGTGATGGATGCTCTTTTTGTCTGACGACCTTGATGGCATGGTGGTAAAATTGCCAGAAATCGTAGATATGAGAAATACTATTAGAGCTTAAATCTAAGCCTACTAGTCATTAAATGATTGATACACAGAGGTATTATTTTATAGGCAAGATACAAAGAAGAATGAACTGCATTCCAAATTTTTTTTATGATACACTACTTATCTGATTTATGGAGTCCTATTGTGTATGAGTAACAGTTGCATGTAACCAGGTAAATGAATTAAATAATATTTTGCCTGTTAGTATGGTTTTAACCCTTTGCACATCCATGGCACAAAATGTCATTCCATAGCTAACAGAGGATCGACTGTCAACGTTTTTTCTTGGACAGTTAAAGAAGTTCAAACTGTGAATATCTAATTAACTTTCTATAATATTTTAAGAATTTCTAAAGTCACCTTGGCTGAATTTCAATATTTATCTTAATGGATATTAGCTATCTGAGAGACGGTATGGTGCACAAACACAGGTGCATTCTTTAACTACACTTATAGCTCAAAAGAGCCATTATTAATAGCTTGTATGAACAAGACACAGTCTTGTATGTGCATTATTTTCACAATTTCTTAATTCTTTGTTTGTCATTTTGTCAAAATAATTATAAGGTAATTAGGCAGGTAGGCCACTAGTCTTGCTTCAGTGGCATAGTAAGTAGAGATCCCATGTTCAATCACTGGGATAGGCAAAAATTACATAGGATTTTAAATGAGAACTAGCTGCTGCCCGGGGCTCTTTCCCGTTCTTTATTTGGCCACTGCTCAGCTTTTATTGGCCATAGCGTGATCTTATATGGGCTATCCAACACTAAAATATTATAAAATCGGATCAGTTGTTACTGATATTTGTATAGATTTAAAATAAAATGAGAAGTAGCAGTCCAGTCTGAAAATGTGTAAGGTTAATGGCACTAGGCTTGCGCCCTATCAGATGGGACCGAATATTGTCAATAAAATATGGGTGTGATGCCTCAGCAGGGAAAAACAAATCAACACTACTGAGCATGGGTCTCCGTTCTTGTAGTAAGAAGTATATTTGCATTTTGTTAGTGGACCAACAGCTCTGTAGGCACCTCTTGGGCCTACTATACATAGAAAGTGTAATGGGAATAATGATTGATTTTAATTTTCCTTCTTTAGTGTTGTGATTTGTATCTTTAGCCACATCTTAAGACATCCTAATGATGATGATTATAACATTCATTGCCATCATCATCAGATAACCAATAGTGTTCCACTGCTGGGCTCGGGTCACCTCTCCTCTATTTACAGATCTGAGAAGGTTTAGGCCACATTCATTATAACCACCATCATAATTAGCATAAGGGCCACAGCTTGCCATAGGCCTCATCTTTTCCGTCACAGCGAGTATATATCTCACTTACATTAAATATTAAGCAATTTCCATCGCTTTGGTTTAATATTTTATATAAATGTATATATGAAAAATTCAAACCCACGACGGGACGGGTCCCGTGGTGGGTTTGAATTTTTCCATTACTTGTTTAGCATTTATATAAAATATATCTCACTTATTCAATATAGGTATACCAGGTATCTAACTAGTCTTCATGTAAATTATAAGAGTAATATTATGACAATACTTTCTCAAGTTTGTTATTTCTCAACCACAACAATATAACTTCATAACTAAAAGCCTTGACTCTTCTAAGACTACCTATATATAGGTACTTCAGTGGCTATTTTCTAGTATTACCTATATTAGTTGTGTTTACAACCCAAGAGAATGAATATAAGATAAGATAATGTTGACACCCAGATTATCTTATACAATCTTTTCATAAGCACTTACAAATTGGTGCTATCTCATAACTACGACACACCTTTCTCTCTAAAGAGGTTATAACTGTGTATGTAACACCTAATACATACAAAAGTAAGTTAGAATAAGTAGGTAAGTATCATTTAAAGAAAAACAATAGGAAAGACTTTTGTATAAATGGGTATTATTGTGCGACTTTAGGGTATGGTTTGGGCTATCCATACCCTAAAGTCGCACAATGCCCTGCGAATACAATACAACAATGCCTTCAGGGTGCTGTTGGGACTTCCACCTTATTACAGTGCGTCTGGCATGTTTGCTGATCCGCACACTGATGACTATTTTGCTATCATGAGTAAGAAAGTAGCGTCAATAATGCGCAGAGTAAGAGGAAGCACCAACAGCATCTTGAGGGTATTTGCAGAGAGGTGGGATGGGCCTGCCATGGGTAGGTTTATCAAGCTCCACGTCCTACAGGGGGCTTGGTGAGGCTGCTTATGGTAGGGTTTTGTATTAGGTTAGGTACTTACTAACATAGTTTTAAGAAATGTACCTAACAAACTATGGGTCATGTGTCTGACAGTAAATGATTTTTATTTTTTATTAGCCTGTACAAGTATTACCAGTAGCTATAAATTAAAATATAGTCTAAGGCAATTTTAAATAAGACCTATGTACAACTATGAAAATAATTTATGGTACTGGGACAGTTGCCTTTTGCAGTTGAATTTTTAAAGGGTTATGCGGATGGAATATCTAGAATAGAATAATAATATTAAAATTTTCCATCTTAAATATAGTTAGGAATTAAGCATTGTTAGTGCTCTAAAGTTGGATTCAAGAAATCCTCAATCCAGACTATACCAAACAGGAGTAGTGCAAGTGATTTTTTTTAAACCAAAGCTACAATAATTTCTATCAGGCCAGTTACTCCTCTAAGGTTTTCATAATTATATGTTTCATACAATATCTACAATCATGCAAACAATAGTAACAAATTCGTAAATGGAAGCGTTGGGACTGAGCTGAGCGAGCTGTCACGCAACCACCGCATAGAGCCCCATGAATCATAGTTATAACTCTAACCTATACTGAATTACAAAACAACTACGGTGCAAACAAAATACGATAATTAAATTATCACTCACAGACCGGATCCCCCGGACACATAAATAGATAGTTTAAGTCTGAAATACACTTCGAGTAACGAGATAAGACAAAATGCGACGGCTCTCTTTTGGAACCGCCCAATAAAAGAAACTAAACTAATACAAACATTCAACTAAATTATTTAAACTATATGAAAATGTAAAGACGGTATGACACAGTCCCTTTATCGTACACTAACACATAAACAGAATTTAGCGGCTTCGTCATTGCAGTCCAATAAAGCTTCGTATGCAGTCATATCACGATATTAGAATTTATCCATAGTTTAACTTACATTTCAATGTAAAATACCGGTAGAACTAAACAAAACTGTTATATCTTTGAATTATACAGCAGTTTTAAGCACTTATCAGAACTTATAGATAAACAACTTACGAAATTTAAGGATTTGTAAAATCTATAGATCAAAAATGACGGACAAAACGCTTCCGGGCGGTCATCGAACTCTCAAAATTAATATATTCATATAAATGGCTACACAACATTTAGATCTCTGGCATCTACAATATACCTTTCTCGCTCTGTCACCCTACGTTTTCTTCTGGTACAATATGAGATAGCAATGCTAGTACGAGAACATAAAGTTGAACTTCAAATACTAGAAATATCTGTAATGTTGCCATAAATTTTATAACACTATGGTACTTCATGTACCATAGTCTATTGTACTTCCGGTCCATAGTTTTTGTAGACAATAGACTAGCTATAATATTGTCTACAAAAACTATTACTACTTTAATATTTTAATCACTTTTTCCGCTTCATAAAATCTATTCTTTTCCAAACTAACCTCATGGTCATCATTTCATAGGATTGTGCTTAGAAATTCCCACACAATCAATATAAACTCAACACAGTACCTGACTTAAATAATAAAACATCAAATCTCTGTGGCTTTATAAATTTATCCACGCCAACATAACCTAAGACATTACCCTCCTTTTTGGCAGTCGGGTAAAAAAAGAACTAAATTCATGCCATAAACAATTTTATTATGCTCTGTGGTCGACTATCAAGTCAATTTGAATTGTCAACTGTGTCAAGTGTCACCATGTCATGTCATTGCTGTCATTGTCAGTGATCGCCGTGATCGGTCATCATCTGCAAATGTTGATATTGTTGAAGTTCAAATACAAAACGTGCGAACAGTGTTTCGTAACTAATATTTTGAAATTTTGAGAATACCCATGAACTTACGTTAAAAATAAAATTACCAACTTGAAGGTAATGTTGGTAAGTATAGACTGTGTTGAATCCATCATTTTAAATTATATACATTTTTCAAACTATGTATTATTGTTCTTGTTTATTTGCAGAGTTTAAGAATATTACGCCTGCCAAGACTATTTAAAGATCCTAAATATATAGTCAGTACTTGTACTAATACTTCACAAACAACGACCGATGAAGAAAAAGAGCGAGAATTAGAAAGGATCGCTAAAGATGTAAGTCAGTTCTTACGCTGATCCACCTGACTAATTTTGATTGTCTTAGTGTGGCCGCGTACGTTTTTGATGCCGTTTGCTCCTTCCGGAGGGGATCCGCTGGTGGCCTCGATGGCTTAATACCTCAGCACCTGAATCGATTTCTTGTGCTCAGACACCAGGGAAGTCGGAGATGCACTCCTGAGGGAGCTTATGGCACTAATCAATCTTATGCTGTCTGGCAATGTTGACATTCTTTATGGTGATAATCTCTGCATTCTAAAAAAAAAGATAGTGGTCTTTGTCCCGTTGCCATAGGGTGTACTTACCGACGTTTGGCAGCCAAATTTTGCTGCAACTTTTGTAGTCTAGTCTAGTAGTTGTAACCTTTAAAATTATTGTTTAGGGAACATGTTTAAATTTGAGTGCACACATCTTATAAAATAGTACTTGAAGACTAAATAATGTCACTACCCCATTTCAAAACTTGGGTGTTGTAAGAGGCGACTAAGGGAGTAAGCACTGAGGAAAGGAAAATTTGAAACAAACCTTATACCAACCCGTCTGGCCAGTGTGGTATAGTAGGCTAAATTCCCTCCACTTTCTTTGGAGTAGACCCGTGCGATGATGATGAATTACATTCAGAAGTGGTAACAATAAAACAACATTTCCAGGCATCAATAGACAGTCCGCCAACATCATGTTGTCAGTCTGGCTGCTCCAACTGTGTGTTCATCGTGTGGGCCGAAGCGGTATCAGCTAAGATGCAGGATGCTGCCCCAGAAATCAGCGAGAAGATCCTTAAGATGGTTGAGGACCCTTCTATGAAGGCATATCTTGAAATGGAACTGAGATTACGAGGCCTTAGAAAATAATATTTCTCCAGATCGTGAACTTTGTAAAAAAGATGTAAAATGATAATTATGTGTACAGCAATTTTGACTGTAAGCTTATTAGAGATTATAAATAGAATTGTCTGACATAGTGGCGTAGCGGTAAAAATAAAAATGATCATAAAATAATTAAAATACTAAATATCTACTAAAATCTTGTCCTATTTAGACGAAAATTGTGATGTTAATTAAGTTTATTTTTGACTAGATAAGTTTTATTGTATATTTGTAAATATAGATGATCAGTAAAATGAATTAAGTATATAATGGTTTTATTTAGTTTTATAGTTAATACTTCTATAGTGTTATAGTTTATATGCGATGGTGGCTGAATGGATAAGTGACTGGCTTGCAAATCACGCGGTCCGAGTTCGATCCCGACCAGCAGTTTTTTTTTTTTTTTTTTTTCTTTTCTGAGTTTACTGCGTAGCGGCAATCTGTTATATTAAAACAATAAGCCACTCATTGGTCTGACCTCGAGTCCATTATGTGTGATTTATGTTTAGAGACACTTTTTTATTTTATTATTCCAATTTAGGTCTCTTCTGTTATGTAAAGCGGCTGCTTAGACTGGGGATGTCACTACGTTTTAATCGCATATGGCGTAGTCCTCCTTCTCCGCATAATGCTATTGCCAGTTCATTTTCATGCTTTGACAACCGATTTTGGTAAGAATAGCTGTATTGACTTATTTCTTGTTTGACCGTTCTTATGTTAAGATCCATGTACATGTATTTGTTGCTTATACAGTTCGGGATGTTGAACATGTTCCTCAGGGCCTTACTCTGAAATCTTTCTAGGATTTCGATGTTGCTATTGCTAGCAGTGCCCCACAGTTGGATGCCATAAGTCCAAATTGGTTTTATGATTGTTTTGTATATCAACATTTTGCTGCTGTTGTTTAGTTGTGAGTGTCTGCCAGTTAACCAGTAAAGGTTGCGAAGTTTATAGTCCAGTTGTTTCCGTTTGGTCCATATATGTTTTTGCCATGTGAGTTTTCTATCCAGGTGCATACCTAGGTATTTTGCATGGTCATGTTGCGGAATCGCTTGATCATGCAGTGTAACTGGAGGACAAGTCTCTTTATTTAGGGTGTAGGTTATATGGGTAGACTTGCTTTGGTTGACCTTTATTCTCCACTGTCTGAACCATTGTTCGACTTCGTTTAGATGGGCTTGTATATGGAGAGATGCGCTTTCCGGGTTATTGCTTGTAGCCAACAAAGCTGTATCATCCGCGTAGGTTGCAGTTATTGTTTTCTGGTTTGTAGGAAGGTCTGCCGTGTAAATGAGGTACAGTACTGGGCCAAGTATGCTGCCCTGTGGAACACCTGAGCCAATGTCATACAGTTTTGAGCATTCGCTGTTAATTTTAACCTGGAAACTTCTTTTGTTGAGGTATGATGTGAGTATGTGCAAGAATGAGTGTGGTAGTGACATCTTCAGTTTGTACAGTAAGCCCTCGTGCCAGACCTTGTCGAAAGCTTGGCTTATGTCAAGGAAAACGGCAGAACAATACTTCCGGTTTTCTAGGCATCTAGATATGGTATCAACAATTCGATGCACTTGCTCAATTGTGCTATGTTTCTCTCGAAAACCAAATTGGTGGTTTGGAATTATTTTGTTAAGGTGTCCTTTCATTCTGTTAAGCAGTATCCTTTCTAAGAGTTTGCCAGTAACTGGTAGCAAGCTTATGGGTCTATATGAGGTGGTTTCTTGTGGTGGCTTTCCTGGCTTTAGGACCATCACTACTTGTGCCACCTTCCACTGCCCGGGAAAGTGTGCAAGTCTCAGGCAGGCGTTGAAAAGTTTAACTATTCCCATGAGTCCCTTCTTTGGTAGATGTTTTAAGAGTGTAGCATCAATTAAGTCATAGCCTGGAGCTTTACCTTCCTGTAGGCTTCTTATTTCCCGTGCAATTTCCTTGGGAGATGTGCTTTTTAGGGGAAGGCACATTTGTGTTGGAGTATTGAGGTAGTCCACAACTTCTTTTGTGTGTTGTTTGCAAGTGTCCTCAGAAGGTTGAAAGACAGCGGTTAGATGTTGTGCAAAGGTTGTGGCTTTTTCCAGGTCAGTTTTAGCCCATCCTCCAGAGTTGGTTTTAATTGGTGGTATCTGGGTTTTAGGTCTTTTAAGATATTTAGTTGCTTTCCATAGGGAATAGTTAGTGTCTGAAGAAGGTGATAAAGAAGCCAAATAGTTTTGCAAGTTGTCATTATTTAGTTCTAAAAAACTTAATCAAAAGTTTTTTAACTCTTGGGAGCATTTGTTGAAGAGCGTCTTGTCTCTGGGATATCGAGTGGTCTGCCAGATTTTGCGCAGTCGGCGTCTTTCAAGTATTTTTTCTTTGATAGTTTTTGGGTACACATTATTCTTAGGCGGCGTTCCTTTCCTTTTTGGTGTAGCTATATCAGCAGCTCTGAAGATGGTTACGTTGAATTGCTCCACTTCCTTTTCTAGGTCTTCTGCTGTGGTTATTTTACTTTTAAGATTCATATCTGTATCTATAACATTTCGGAAAACTTCCCAATTTGTGTTTTTTAAGTTATATATTCTTGTTGGAGGTTGAATCAATGTCACCATTGTGCTTATGGTTAGGATAACAGGAGTGTGGTCGGAGCTTAAATCATCCAGCGATTCCGTTGTAGTGCAATTTCTGTCAACGTTCCTGGTAACAAAGAAGTCTATTAAGTCAGGTATCTTATTTGTATCGGTTGGCCAATAGCTTGGCTTATTACTCGTAAGGATTTCCAGTTTCATTTTTTCAGTTGCTCGAAATAATTGCCTACCTCTTGGGTTGATTAGCCGAGACCCCCAGTGTGTGTGCTTAGAGTTCCAGTCTCCACCACAGATGAATCTCGTTCCCATTTTTGTAAAGAAAGACTCAAAGTCTCTGTCAGATATAGTGTGTTTGGGCGGGCAGTATATAGCTGAGATTATTGTGTCTACTTTATTGTCCGTAATCATAACTGTAGTAGCCTGAATTTTTTCAGTACGATGCTCTTCCATTATGTTATGCTTGATACTATTTTTGATAATAACTGCCGTGCCACCATGGCTGTTGCCAGATGGATGGTTGGTAGTGTGTACTGTATAGTTTTTAAAAGTGACGTATGATTTAGCAGTAAATCTTGTTTCTGATATAAGTGCAATGTCAATTAATTCCGTGTGAAGAAAAATTTCTAGTTCTTGACGGCGTTCCGTCAATCCGTTGGCGTTCCAAGTAATAACTCGGAGGTTGTGTCCCATTACTTTTTAACTAGGCTGCTGACTAGCTGAACAATACTATTCAGCATTTTGTCCATCATCTTTTCCATCACTTCCATGATGGTCTGTTGCATTTTTTCTAGCATGGTTTCTAGTAGTTGAGGGATATTCGTACTATCTGTGTTAGCTTTGGTTGGCATTTCTGGTTTTAATTGCGTCTTAGCTACGTCTGCGTAAGATTTTTGAAGCTGTTTCCTTTGTGAGGGTTGAGAGTTTGGTTTGTTTAATTTGTCATTATGTGTTAGGTTATTTATCTGGTTTGATACATGTTGTTTTTCTTTAATTTTTGGTGTGTGTTTTAGAATTTTTTCCTTATATTGTTTATATGTATCACAGCCCTTATAGCTGGCAGGATGTTTTCCTAGACAATTTGCACATGTAGCATAGGTTTCTGCTGTCTTTTTGCATGTTCCAGTAGGGTGTTCATCACCACATTTGACACATCTAAAAGGTCTATAGCACTGGTTTTTAGTATGACCGAACCTTTGACATCTTTTACATTGAACAATTTCTTGTTTCTTTTTTTTATAGGGGGCTTCAAAAGTAATCTTCATGTTGTTTATGTATCTAATATTAAAAATTTCTTTGTTATTGTGTTTTGGTTCAAGATCCACATAAAACAGAGGTAAAGGATCTTTTGTTGTCCGGTGAAGGGCATTCACAACCTGCCTGACTTCATGTCCCATTTCTTTTAATTCTTTTGTAATTTGTTTGGTGTCTTCCGTGGAATGTAGTCCTCTTAGTATTACTCTGTATGCTCTCTCACATTTTAGCTGGTATGTGTAATGTGATATATTGTTTGTTATGAAGTGTTCTCTGATGCTTTTGTATGTTTGTATATCCTTGGGCATGATTTTAACTATGTGACCTGATCTAAGTGTAGTCATTGAGTAATAGCTGGTTTCCAAAATCTTGTTCATTGTTTCTTTCAAGGCTGCTACATTTAGAACTCCAGTTACAAATATAGGTTCGGGCCTAGGAATGTATGCTTTTTTCGTATTGTTTGTGGTTAGGGGTTGTTCGTCTTCCAGTACCTCAAAGCTGTTTTGTATAGGTGTTGCGTATTCAGTGGTATTTTTCAGCTTTTTGTTGTTGTCATTTTGAATTGGGCTATTTTCTTTTCGTTTTCTACTCCTACTAGTTTTGCCATCATTTTGCCATGTGTTTTCTTTTTGGGCAGGTTGTATTTTTTGTTTTGCATCTATATCTTTACCTGTTTGTTCATTACTTGGTGTGCTGGTATTTGGTGTGGTTTTGGGGTTTATTTGTTATTTATTATTTGTTGTCTCGTTTCCGAGTGAAGTGTTATGTGTTCGTGGTGGGAATAGACTGGGATGAAATGTTTGTTGTATAAGTTTTTTTGGTTTTTGTGGTCTTCTATCATCTTCCTCCGTATCACTCAGTAGTATTGTGCCCCCCCCAGAATACGTAGGGCAGCCTGAGTCAGACTCAGAGAGGGATTCTCCAGCATTGCTGGTACCCTCCTGGGGTAGTTTCTCTTTCAACGCTACATCCATGTGATTTGTTTTACTCCTCCTCCTCCTCCTCCTCTTCCACTTCCAGACCTTTCAGGGGATATTTAGTCCCCAAGGCTCGCTGTAGCCTCTTCTATTTAGTTGCCTAAATAGGTGTATGGTTATACCGCCATTGCTCGGTCGCCAGGGCCTCGTCAGTTGTCTGGCAGCACCGACCAGCAGTACCAATAATATATTATAACCAAAGAATTTCACTTTGTGGAATTTATTATGTACTAGTCAATTGACTCACCATCTGCTAACCGTGAAGGAAAACATCGTGAGGAAACCCACATACCCTAGAAGAAATTCTATGAGTATGTCTGATCCACCAACCCTCACTAGGCCAGCGTGAGTGGATTATGGCCTAAACTCTCTCAGCTCACTAGTTAGAGGAGAGGAGACCCGAGCCCAGCAGTGGGCTAGCTGGCTGGCATGGCTTCTATAGTGTAGGTGTAAGGTGGTCCTTAGAGGTCGTGTAGACATGACGTAGAGATGATGTAGACATTACGTAGAGGTGGTGTATACATTTCATGTAGGTGGTGTAGACATTTCGTAGAGGTGATGTAGACATTACGTAGAGGTGATGTAGGTATTTCGTAGAGGTGATGTAGACATTATGTAGAGGTGTGCTACACCGCATCTCTGAATATTTATGAAAGTGATGCAGGTACATATTTTTGTTATCCATTCCCAGATCGGTATAAAAATGGTGTTAGGATTTTCTGTCTTGAAAAATATCAGTACCGGCCCTGAAGCCCGAATGTTTTTTACCCGAGTGCTAGAGGGTATTTTTTATTTTTTATACCACGACGGTGGCAAACAGACGTACGACCCGCCTACTGGTAAGTGGTTACCGTAGCCTATGGACGCCTGCAACACCAGGGTCAATGATATTCATACAATATCATTGACCAGGGTGCTATGTACCCGGTTATAATGACAACTGGCTCGTGGGACCTAACATGGCGTTTTGTTATTTTATATAATTTGTTGCGCCTCGTTGCTGCTCGCCAATATTTTACAAAGAAATTGTCCTACATCTATCACATAATAATTACGCAGTGTGAAGTGAATGAACTGTTCACGTAAATATATTGGAGTTACGTCGCATTACGTGTAAAGGTCGTCACAAATCAAGAGCATAAGGTTTATAGCATCTTAATTTGTATGTTAATCCGGGGCTCAAAGGCGACATTGAGTATGTCAGAGTATGTTAATTGACAAAGCTACTTTGTGAAGTGTTGAAAAATAAAGTAGATTCTATGTTGTTTTACTACTTAATATTTTGTTTGTTTTATTTAGGACTAGCAACTCGCTTCGCACGGCGTATTTATAATAATATATCTAATATTATAGATACGCTATTATATTATTAATATGTAATAGAGAATTTCGAAGTAGGTACGGAATTAAAACAAAACAAATAAGTAGGTAGGTACCCATTTTCGACTTTTTGAGAAAAATTATATTATGGTACTTATAATAAAAATACAAAAAAAAAACTGTAATGGGTACCTAAAAATATTATGCTTAGATATTTATCTTACTTCTAACTAATATGGTAGGCCTGTACTATCTATTTATTCTACCTATGCTATGCTAGCTAAAATTATGAATGCGAAACTTAGGATGGATAAATGGATGTTGGTATGCATGTTTATTAAGTACTAAATCACACACGAACGGCTGAAAGGATTTGTATGAAATTAGGCACACAGATAGATTCTAGTCTGGAACTGGAATAGCCCAGGCTACGATTTACTGACATACCACACGGGCGGAAACTAGTATTAAAATACATATATATTAATTATAAAAAATAAAAAAAATGTTTGAAGATTTAAATGTTATCGCCCACATTTATAATAATAATGATATAATAATAATAATATTCTACCACATTCACACGGCGCCATCTAGTCCCAAAGTAAGCAATTATATATATATGCTTGTGTTATGGGTAGGTACAAAACAACTGATATACTACTTAAATTACACCCAGACACAGAACAAATTTTTATGCTCAATACACAAAGATTTGTCCTGGGTGGGGATCGAACCCACGACCTCCGGCTTAGCAGTCAGGGTCACTAACCACTAGACCAACAGGCCAGTCCAATTCTTCAAACATTACCCCCTTATAAGACATAATATTAGATACACAAATTATTACCAGTTATTTAACAGATTTAATTCTACAATTAAATTTTATTCATCTGTTTGGATGATTTTTACTTGAAAGATGGGACAAACTGATTGAGTAAGATCGCAAATATTGATTAAAGTTTCGGAGTGCCTACCTCTTTCAACCCAGACTCAAATATACCAGTCATCTTAAAACTGGACGAAAAACTGTTAAGTAAGTACTTACCATGGCGACAAGATTTATCTCAAAGTGATATCAGCTACGAGAATCGACGCGACAGACATCATAAACCGTCTCGCCAAATATCTATCCAACGTTATCTGCACATCTTGAACGTTAATTGAAATAGGTAGGTACAGTCAGCGTCAAATAGTTAGTGACACTTAAGGTATTCAAATTTATAGACGCAACCAAAAAGTCAATAATATCGGTACAAGCAATTTTGACTGGCCTGTTGGTGTAGTGGTTAGTGACCCTGACTGCTAAACCGGAGGTCGTGGGTTCGATCCCCACCCAGGACAAATCTTTGTGTGATGAGCATAAAGGTTTGTTCTGTGTCTGGGTGTAATTTATCTATAATATGTATTTATAAAAAAAAATGTATTTAAGTAGTATATCAGTTGTTTAGTAGGTACCCATAACACAAGCAAATATAATTGCTTACTTTGGGACTAGATGGCGCTGTGTAAATGTGGTAGAATATTATTATTATTATAATTTAAACCTGGTTTAATGCTTAGTCCGCATTTTGTAATAAGGGGTTAAGAGTTTGTTTTTTTGGTTAACCGCTAGGATCACAGAAACTACTGGTCCGATTTGAAAAAAAATTTTAGTGTTGGATAGCCCATTTATCGAGTACCTAGGGCTATATAACATCACACTACGGCCAATAGTAGCTGAGCGGTGGTCAAATAAAAACCAGGGGAGTGAAGCCGCGTGCGACTTCTAGTAGGTATTAAAGAAATAAAATATTTTGCTGTTTTTTAATAAATCTTTAATATCAACAATCAACAGCAATATTTTTATTAATTAAACACACATTTGACATACGGAATATAGGTAACATTCATACTAATAGATACTTTAAAACATTTTATTCTAGAGTATTAGGTAAGTAGGTACATTGATTCGGACAAGCTTTGGACATTAGGACCTGAGGTAAATTGACAAAGTGATTTGATTTATCGAAATTGTTTCGATACCTACCTATAATAATACTTATACTTACCTACATGGATAGGTAAATTTTACTTGCCTTGTTTGTTTTTAAAATTAAAATCAATTTCCTCAAAAATAGAGAAAAATATATATATCTACCATGCTTTCATGTTGAAAATCATCCGAACTATAATAACAACTTCGATAAATTTTACGTTAAAAGTCTGCTGGAAATTGGCTATTGAGAATGAGTCACGCTCACGTTACACTAAAAATACATTCATTCATGACATTGACACACAATACTCAACTTTATCTAAGTACTTATAAACATAAGTGCCTACCTACTTATAAATATTGGTACATCGTTACGTGTTTTAAAAATAGGCCCAACATTTTCATATATATATATAACCTAATAATTTACATAAGTAGGTATATAATATTCATTAAAAAAAACAATCATACAAAAAATGTTTCAAATGAAACACTTCCATTTCCCTACCTAAATTTAGAGTTTACATAATCTAAAGTAGATTGACTCTCCGATTTTATTCTAAATTCATTTCATTTTCACTCTATCATTAAAATACATCACATTTTTCGATCCATTCATTTTAACACATTTTTATAATTGTTTACAAATAAACAAACAATTTTAATATCAGACGCCATTTTTACAATATGGCCGTATTATTAAGTAAAGGGCTGTGTAAAATCAGCACCTTAGGTAAAATATTTAAAATAGGTACATCTACATTTGCGCTATAGACATTGTACAAGCATATAATACAATACTTACAATTAAGTACCAAGTTATCTAAAAATACTGACTTATATACCTAAATCTTTAATGGATGGTGATATTCACATATTAGGTAGGTACTTACTGTTTTTTTAAATCATTGATGTCCATTATTAATAGTAGAACTTGATAATGAAATAACATAAACTGCGAATTCTTTTGGTATTCATTTCAAAATTCAATAATTTCAGTTACAAAATTTACAAAAGTGGAACCTACTTAATAAATTTAGGTAGAGGTGAGTTGAACATTAGGTAGGTACCTTTAAGATTTTATGTCATTTAATTTTATTTATTTTTAGATTACACGTACCTAACCTACTACAACTAATTTTGCGCCATGCGTCATATGTGTGGTAAAAACATATAATAACTAAATTCAGTCGCTATGAGTTGAATAATTTATATGGCTCAAAAACAGCAATGTATATTTCAAAATTACGTTAATTCGATCTCACATAGACCTAACGCAAAAATAATTACGTGACTCAAAAATGACGTGAGTAGGGACATACTAGATAGTAATTACCTACCTATAACATAAATTGTTTGTAACAGTATATTATATAATTTTCAATAACAATAAGAATATACTCAGCATGTAATTAGTTATAAATCCCGCTGCGTGATGAGACGCGTGTTTCAGAATCACTTATGATCCTTAATTTACAAGATTACTCGCCAAGGGCTTACAGTAATCTACACAAACAATAAATTAAAATAACAAGGTTAAGTAAAGACAAAGTACCTACCTATGTCCCTTTTTGTTTAAGTATTAAGAAGACAGTCAAGACGTAATGTAAGGCGGTATTGGTGTGGAGGAATTTTTCGGCGCTTTTTAATGGTATTTTCGTATTTTTATTTCCCTTTTTTCCCCGACTGTCAGGAAGGACGGGTATTGTTTTTAGCGCCTATCTTGTATGTTTCTAAATTTCTTTATTCACGAATCTTTCAAACGGCTGGATGGATTTTGACAAATAGGGTATCGTTAGATTCGTCTAGAAAACCCAAATGTCCTTAGATAGGTTTTAAGAATAAAAAACTTAAACGGCGGGCTTTTGACGCCAAATTGTAAGAAGTTCAATTTTTTTTTAACCAAACCTATCGAGGTTGTTATCAAAATAAAGAGAATCAAAAGGAGATTACAAATATATATAACATAATTATGTTATGTATTTATATTTAATCAGGTATATTACAATAATTTTACGGTCTTTTTAGTGCGTTGCTCTCTTTTGATTTTTTGCAGTCGGGTTATTACATTTTTTTTAATTATATTTATTTTTATTTAGTAGGTTAGTTTTAGTTGTAAATCTTATTTTCTTTTAAGATTTGATGTAAAAATATTTTATTGCAGAAACCTTCATTCTACTACATATTTTCTTTTAATATATTCATTACCTAATGATATTTTATTCCTGGACATGACAGACTAAATTCGAACGTACCTAAGTAGGTAATTGAACCTTTTTCAACATCAAAATGTATTTAATAGGTACCCAATTAAGTCAGTGTAAGTGTACTTAATCGTCTTTTGAGTTTTGATTTATTCGAAAGAGTTCTTTAATTGATATTATTACATACGGTACATGACGGTAGCGGTCGTAACAGGCTGTATCCTGAACGATCGCACCTCTTTTTAATAGGACACTTCTACCTCTTTGGTTTACTTATCGTTATTTACATTTAATATAGTTACACGTTGTATAATAAACTAGCGGACCCGATAGACGTTGTCCTGCATGATATACCTACCAATCGATTGCATTTCTTTTATTTTTTTATTTGTTAATCTAAACCATCCTCGAATCCACTTGAACACATACACAAAAAATCATTCAAATCGGTTCAGCCGTTTAGGAGGACTTCACTGTCAACACACGATCAGAAGAATTATATAGGTATATATAAAGAAGATAGAAGAACAGATCATACATGTTTATCAATATATTATTATTTCTATTTTAAACCTTTAGCTATACACAATATGGTTGTAGATAAATAATATCTAATTGTGTTTTATTTACGAACAACTTATTTTTTAATAAAATAGGTACCTAGATACTAAATCTTTCCTTCGGATAACACACATACATTACTGCCTTGCTAAGAAAGAACGACGTATTGACCTTATATTGGTCACAGAAAAAACGCATGTAAGATAAAGCACTTACGATTTATTATTCTATGAACTTTAGGTGCATTTATATCGTTTTTCGTTAGCAAGGCAGATTACCTGCCTACTTTAATTACATTCATAAATACTTTAGTTCCCTCTTAGTCTTTTCCTTTGCATTAAATTACACACTTATACAACATAATTATAGACTTTATTCCATATCATAGTTATATAAATGCTAGATGCTGCTTAAATATTTTTTAATTTTGCTATGATATCAGGGGTCTGATTCTGAACTGTCGGAAAGTTATAGGCCGGAATATATTTAAAATTAAATATACTTAATGTTACAAAATAGGGATAATTTTATACCTAGTTGTACAAAAAAATTAGTATTTAAACGCCATGCCATATCGAACACCATTGTCCGACAAACAGTACAGTTTTCTATTCGTCGTTTGTTCGTCTGCGGTCCGGCGTTCAATGTGTTGATCAGTTTTTAATTTTCTATACGATAACCTAATTTCAACCAATAAATAACTCAAACTATAAATAAATTTCGTTCTATGATTACAAAAATTTACGATGCGGGAGCATTCCGACGGCTCAGAAACAGGAGCAGAAGGGCTTACTCACAAATCATATTACATTGCTTTCTATACAATAAAATATCAGCATCCCTCTCAAATCTTCTAAATAATTCTTGAGTGTAAGCCACAGAAAGCAACTATGTAGTATACTACAGTGCTGGTGATGGCATCAAGAAACATTGCTTTGTCGGTTGAGGAGGATCAAAAACTCGCTCATCCAACGGCCAAAATCGTACCAACCTGCTGTAATGCAGGTAGATAGGTAATGAGTAGTCAACATTATATTATACGCTATACACTTAAATACCGAATAAATAATTATTGTTAGGTAACTATTTATTCAGTTTTCAATTCATTGATCCTTTCATAATACCCATATAAAAATATTTCTTAAATCTAAGTACACGATGTAGCTGGCATAATAATATAATATGTCAGCTTTTTAAAAATTAAACAGCGCAGAAAAATAACACAAAATTTTCTTCGAATCGCATTTCACAAAGATGTGTTCACATCTAATTTTAAATAGTTCACAACACTCAAACACACAGGGTTACAAAACTTATTCGTTATTTTTATTAAGTATATTAGTACTCACACTCAATACAAAACCTACAACCAAGTACCCGACTCATAATCCATGCAATACAAACGTTTCAACGCTGCCAAATCCCTCGCTCTGGTTGCTGCATCATCTTCAAGCTCACACTTCCCATACTGGTACACTACCATATAATTATTAAAACTATCTTCAATAAACCCTCCCTTCTTATCCTCTACATACCTACTTTCACTGGTATTCTCGCCTACGTTCCTATTGGCATTTTTATCAACTTTTATACTAACAAATTCTGTATCAATCAGTCCATTTTCAAAGTCGTTTTTCAACCAGAAGTTTAGAGAGGATTGTTAGCGTCAGTCGTCACAGAAAAGTACAACAGGCGCTGAATGATGGTCACGGGGTGGTACGAAGCAGTCACAGGCTGGAGGTCCAGGGGAGGACAGCGCTGACCCAGGACCAAACGAGCCCCCGCATGAGAGCCGAGCGCGGTCACGAATATTCAGGATTGAGCGGCTCAATCCCCATTCATCGTCTTCCATGCTTTGGTCTAGACCTGGTTCTGGAAAAAAAATTGTTATCAGTATTTAGAATATTAAGTTTAGCTGACACTCATGTGAGTTAGATATTTGGTTTATGAAAATATTTTGAAATAGGTCCCTATTTATCCTGAACGTTTTATAACTGCGAGTTTGTAGGCAGTTTGGATAATGATTGATCTTTTACGAAATACCTTAGATGAAGAGTCCATTAAATATTTTAAAATAAATTAATCCAGACGGTACACTAATGGGAAATAGTATGACAGTTGAGTTAGACATCCATGGTATCTGAATAAATAATTATGGTTAATGGATTTCATAAATTTCATAAATTTAATATATCAAGGTGACCCAGATTTGTTAATAAAGACTTAAACTAGAGCGACCAAGATGGGTAATATTTTATTCTAAATGATCCATAACAATAATTGGCTTTCCGTTTGGTGCGTTTCTGTTGGTGAATATTTAAAACACTAATATTAAAAAGCACCACTGTCCAAACTCCTGCTATATGAACAGTGGCGCCTTTGGTTTAATTTATACGAATATTATAGTAGTATTATAGAGTTTGTTTAGTTAAATGCTAGGATCTCAGGAACTACTGCCCCCTGATTCTGACTCGTCGGATTGCTCCCGGATCGTAAACTTTTTCGAATCTTAGTACGACGTATTTTTACGGCTAATGTTATTTAATGTTGTAAAATTGTTGATAGTATAGAAAATTAAAACCTGATTAACACATTGAAGGCCAGACTGCAGACACAATGGAAATTTATTTGTTTGGCGGTCAACGGTGTCCGACATGGCGTTTAAAGACTTAATATTAAGATTTTTTCCTACAACCCTCTATTTCTTTAACGTTATGTTTTTTAATTTAAATTAAACTGACATTTCCGGGTGAAAATATTCCGACTTCAGCTCAGGGCCCTGATTCTGACTCATCGGATTGCTCCCGGATCGTAAACTTTTACGAATCTTAGAAAGACGTATTTTTACAGCTTAAGTTATTAGGTGTTAGAACTTAGTTTACCGTATAGAACATTAAAAACTGATTAATATAGGATTTTTTTTTACATCCATTTATTTTTTAACATTCTGTTTTTTAACTTTTAAATAAACTGACAGTTCTGGCCGAAAATATTCCGACAGCTCAGAATCAGGGGGCAGAATCAGGGTCCGATTTGAAAAATTCCTTTGGTGCTGGATATCCCATTTATAGAGGAAGGTTATACTGACCAAGGCAGTCCTGTAAAACATTGTAGATATGCTATACTTACGGTATCTACTCATAGTATTTCTTCTCCTCTCATGGTCTTCTCCTACTAGCCACCATGTCCGCATTTCACCTTTACCCTATAAAAACGTTATTATTAAACAAAACAATTAAATACAACGATGTATAATTGCACCGCGTAGGAGTAAAACATGCTCTTGAATAAAGTTCTAAAGAATTTCATGTCCAATAGATGTAACTCAGAATTTCAATAGTATATTATATTCTGTTACTATTTATAAAGAGAAAAACAAAACTATAATATTTACAAGATAAATTAATTATAAACAGGGCGTTTGGTGCATCGTTTGCCAAATTAAATTAGCTGAAACTTGCTATCTATTTGGCACCCCCAAAACTGTGTTAAATAGATAGCAAGTGACCCATTAAGCTCAAAAAATCCGACTGTTTCCGTCTTCTCACCTTAATATTAACAATGCCTCTCTCTTTAAAGTGGTATCCTCCATGTTGTTTCAGCAGTAGATACGTGTCATGACTGACATGTATCCGCTGTGGTTCTCCACTGGACTCCATGCGGGCAGCAGTATTCACTGTGTCTCCAAACAGGCAGTATCTCGGCATCTTCATACCTACCACTCCAGCTGCGCATTGCCCGCTATGTATACCTAAATTAAGGTTTTCATTTTGTAAATATACGAAGGAGTCAGCTAAGCAGATATGTACCTATGCATATATTTTTATTGGCGATATTTGCTTTTCTTTCGTATGATACGAGCAGCAGGCGTTGAACATATTGCCAGAAGCAATATAGAGTTACCGTTTATTTCACCCACAAAAGCGAAGCTCTTTAATTAAGAGAGGGAAATAGACTTTAAGGTTTATTCACGAATTACGGATTAACTAAAACAAGGTTGTCCACAAAGTTTCCAGACAATACTTAAATATTACGGACACGTCGGCCGCAGAACCCTTGATAGTCTAGAAAAGTTGTTGATAACTGACCACTGGCCAGATCGACGATAAAAGACCGCTCTGGTCAGACCTAATAAAAATGCGTGCTGGTCAGTCTACATCTAAGGGGGCGCGCTGTGGGCGCTCAACTTACTGTCACTACATGTCGATTTGTTTAATTGTTCTGAGAATGAATTCACAAGGGCCGCTTAGTATTTTATAGAGTTGGAGTGTGCGAAAACCTAGAACTAATACGTATTTTATTTTAATATGATATAGATATAGTTAGATTTAGTTTTGTAAAGGATGTCCATACACTATTGAATTAGGTAACACCTGTAAGGATAGTTGTATGTTTATATATAATAAATAAATAAATAAAAAGGTCATTAAAACCACTGACGACAGGTGTAAATGGAAGAACTTGGAGAACAATCTTCAGCAGTGAAGATGCCAACAAAGAACTTACAGTGTGTCCTACTGCTGATATGAAGATTGAAGACAAATTACCTATCCTGATATGAAGCCTGGCAGCAGGCATGTGCCTCATCCGTATCTTCGGTACAGCGTCCAGCACGTGCAGGGCAAGGGAAGCCACTTCAGCGGCGTGACGGGAACATCGCTCTGGGAGACCACCTACCACCATGTACGCGTCGCCTATTGTTTCTACCTGTTTGGAAATTAATTATAAACATAATATACTGCTGAGATAGAAATACTGTTGATGCTGATTTTTATGTAAGTGACACCTGATTGTTTGCTTCGTAATTATCAGATTTTATATTATTTTAAGTGATTCTAGTTAATTTTTTTTAGAAAATGTTACATTAAATTAATATTGTTAGAAATGTTTAGCTCTTGTATTACTATTTATTATTTACTATTAGCTCTCCAGTCGCCTGTGATACAGGAATTATTATCCTAGTACAGGTACGAATAAATATATTTAAAGAGATACAAATATTATTATAATAGAACTCTATTATAATAATATTGGTATCTCTTTAAAATTTGAATAAATTATTTGATTTTGATTTTATAATATAATATTTAGACCCGTTTTCTATGAGTTAAATATGCGTATTTAAAAGCCACTATGTTTAAAAAGTAGGTACGTAATAGAATAACAACTTTAAATAACATTATTATTACCTATTTACAACGCAAGTGAAGAGTATGGTTTAAAACTAAAGTACTTATCAAAAGTTAATTAAAATGACATAATTTACTTACTTTATAAACATTGTAGAATGATATTACTTCATCGCAGCACGTGTACAAATCGTTTAATATTTCCACCACCTGGGAACAAAATAAATATGTCAATTATCTTTTAATTGTATTTCGCTTTTTCGCACTAGCGCGATGGTGGTTTGTTTGAGCAGCCAGCCGCCTGACGTGGTTGTAATAGCGGCCGACCGCCATGATGGGTAACCGCGCTCACAAATGCCTCAAACGTTTGGACCACTCATGTAGCTCATGGCAGTGTAACTCAAAAGCGCACGTGCAAACTCACATGTAACTTATCGCAGACCATAACACGCTCATGAAACGCTTAGTGCGTATAGACAAGATGGTGAGTAACCGTGAAGTCGCCGAAGCCCTCTAATGCTTTATTACTACGCTATGCTACTTTGCGTATTATTACGAGCGGCTAGCCGCGTTATTAACCGCCTTCGCAGTAAACCGATAGTGCGTATGAAAGCTAGTAATTTATTCACACCATAAGTACCTATTCTATCTTAATCCTTCTTCGTCATGAGGTTCAAACTCCACTAAAGCGAAGATGAGATTAGATGAGAAATGTATTCCAAAAAGAATTACAATACTGACACGTCGTCGCCGCGTCGTCTGGTCAGTTGCTTTTTTGTCAGTTGTTCTTCCGAAAAATAATAATATTTTCATACAGTCACACAGCGCGATCTAATTCCAAAATATGCAATTATATTGGAACTAAACAAGTAATATACTACTTAAATACATATTTTTTTAAATACTTACATATTGTAGATAAATTACACCCAGACACAGAACAAACAATCATGCTCATCATACAAAGTTTTATCCGGGGTGGGAATCGAACCTACGACCTCTGGTTTAGCAGTGAGGGTCACTAACCACTAGGCCAACAAGCCAGTCAACTAATGTAATATCTACCTAGCTTTATACCTATATCTTTATTGGAAAAAAGACGTAATGATGTGAATACATTAAGTTCAAAAAAATAATAAATCTTCAGCGAAGTCGAGGACATCTAATTTTATCTTTACATGTGTGTTACGTACGCAACTGCGCAAATGGCTCTTAAGCCCAAAATTCACATAAGCACAACGTAAAATATTAATTTTCTTTTTAAGTACATATTATTTTAGTCTTTTTCCATTACAATATTGAACATGATGAATAATTCAAAGTTGAATTATAATCGTCTTATACCAGTTATACCTCATGTCTAAGTCGTGATTTGGAATAAGAATCTTACAAGATCTTTTACGTATTTTTTGCTTAAATTAACTCCCTTATTCAGGGCTAATTCAAACATGCATAATATATGTTAGGGAAGTAATTTCTATCGATTTAAATAAAAATGAATGATATGTAACTACATTCATTGAAATTGAAGGTGCACTGAGAAAAAAAATTAAAAATTTCTCTAAAAATGTTAATTTACAAGAAAAAAATAAACAACTTGTAGTCAACTAATATTTAACAAGTAGTTATTTGGGCCAATAACGAAAAATGAATATTTAGGAATTCAAGAAAATAGCGGAGATTTTACGAATTATCAAGTGAGCGAACTCATAACTACGATCACTCTCCTATTGATAATGATTTTTTCAAGAGGAGTTTATAATACATTTTACCCCAAGCTCTCGCATTCTTTTCTATTAGAAATTTTGTTCCTCTAGTTCTTGTCAAATGAGTCCAGATCGTCTCGCCAGCACTTTCGAGGTCTACCTCTCCGACGACATCCGTCTTCTGGTAGCCAATGCGTTATGATCTGGGCTCACCTATCTTTCCACCATAATTGTACAGTCAAACAACCGTCAAAAACATTCCTTCACAATATCAAAATCATATATTCAAATTATCTACATTATCACTACACAAAGATGCAACGTAGATTTCACATGCGTTACATGTACTTCTACTATTTCTTCTCTTCTTCTATTTCATATTATCTTCCCACTCCTGGTAGAAAAATATTGAAAAAGTTATTTCCCCTATGTGGGTTAAGTGAAATGGCGTAAAAGAAATTTATTCAGTAAGTGCTCACATAATTTAACTAATAATTTGATACGCAACATAAATAAGAACATTTGACGTTTCTCATTCACAAAATCCCCTTTTCATATGAAACTTGCGACAATATAAGCCTATACAACCCTTGAGAATAATGTTGACCTTAGAGTGGCTTTCTGTATGATAAGTACGCGACGCTCGTCACGTTTGCCGACCTAAATTTATCTTTACTTTAGCATATCATAAACTTGCCCTTGTGTACTGAACGACGGAGTTTTCGTATGTAATAGATATGGGATTACTTTTATATTAAATCTATTTATAAATGTCGATGAGTTGGTTTATTTTAATAATGTATCTACAGATTGATTTTTTTATAAGTAAGTAATTATTTTATCCGTAAAGGATTAAGACTACCACATCTTAACCCGTGGGTGTCGTAAAAGGCGACTAAAGGAGTACCCTTAAGCGACAAGAGCACTGCGACAAAATAAAAATTTGTAACTAAACCCTATACTAAACCGTCCTGTCAGCGTGGTACACTAGTGGGCTACATTCCCACCACATAGTTAGGAGGAGACCCGTGCCCAGCAGTGGGAAATTTGTGGGTTGTTACACTGTTAGCTAATAATCGGTTTGATTTTCGGGAAAACGGATTCTCGGAGTGTAAAATTCTGTCTGAACTCTTTTTAAAATTGTTAAATTGTTTTGGCTATCTGCGCAGAATGCCTATTACAATAACAAAGCTCGTTCATTCGTGTAAATATTGCTCAATCAGTACGTATAATATACACAGGCAGCGTTCTTGTAAATTAGCAGTAATTTTTTTGTTTTTTTTTTACGCAGAAACATTATTTTACAAAGAAGAGATGAAACATCGTGACGCAGCAACAGGACCTTAATGGTCCTTCAGATAGGAAAGGTAAGTAATAATTTGAAGTAAAGAGTGTGTGAATAGTCAAGGGGATACTAAAGAGGTGTCCCTTGAAAAGACTCATTATAATATTTTAAATGTTTGAAAACATGGTTGGCTGGATAATAAAGTCTGCCCTACCTTTAGTATGGGTTTATATACCCTTTTTTTTATCTTAAAGACAACATCAGGGTACAAGTCCTGTACTGCGAGGAGTTTAATATAAGTCCACACAAAGTACAGGAACTCGAAACCAATATTTTAAGATTCATAAAATCACACAAATATTTTGTCTCGTGACGGAATCGATCCCACGTCGGTTCTGGTCACGGTCTGTTTTGTGGATGCAATGGCGTCTGCTCCGCTGAACACCCAAAGTTTGCCCCCGGTGGTAGAACGGGTAAATTCGAATGTTCCTTTGTGTCCCTTTAGTGGTTAAGAAGGGAAACTTTTGAGTTACCTGTCGTGCTCCTTTTAAGTTATGAACACATTGGAGGGAGTACTAAACTATAACTATAACTTACTATAACTTATTTGAAGTACTCTTCAGAGTCGAATGCAAAGAAAATGGACATCATTGTGTTCCATCCTTTGTAGAGGTAAAGTGGAACCATAAATATAACGACATAAGATGTGCTCCACCAAAACACCAAAGGGTCACTCCAGATCATACAAAATTTATCCATTCTACCACCGGGGGCACACTTTGGGTGTTCAGCGGAGCAGACGCGGATGCAATTATGTTCTGTGTGATGCCGATCTTAAAAAAACCAACGTGATATTTTTGTGCATATTTTTAAACCTTTAAATGCGGAAACATATTAACGATGCGTGGCGCGCCAGACACAGCCCTGGCGCATATCAGTTTCATACATTTAATATGGTTAGACACACATTAGTATCGTGGCGCTACGACACGACACGACACTCACATATGTCCATAACCATATTAAATGTACTAAAACGATATGAAATCTACAGAAATCTGGTTTATACTGTACGCACACTGTGTAAACACCGGGTCGGGCCGAAACTGGGTGATATGCATTAAACGTGTTATTATAACACCAAGTTGAATATAAAATATCTTACCTGCATAGGAGTATTAGTGGCCGCCAGCTTGGTAAAGCCGACAATGTCGCTGAAGTAAATTGTAACGCATTCAAAACTTTCTGCTTGCACTCTTTCACCACGTTTTAAGGCTTCTGCCACAGTCCTGCAATATAAATAATATTCTCACTGGTTCTACTTTGCTTTTCTGTTTTGAAGCTGTTAGTAACAGCTCTGCTTCTACCTACCCCTTCGGGGCAAAAAGATGTGATGCTATTTTTATATGTCAGAAATTATAAATTTGGGTTACTGAAACATAAAGGTAAAATTATTAAAACCAATAGCCATTAATTTTGATTAAAAGCAACAGAAAATTTAATTTATCCTTAGGGGCTCTTTTGTGTACTTTATTAAAAAACAAGAACATAATAACGATATTTCTTAGAACACAAGATAGATTATTTTAAAATGTAGGAGATGAGAAAAGAGATGTAGATGAGAAATAATTTAATACCTGCCTACGTATAAACGAAAAGCTTATTTTCTTCTATATTTAGATCACAAAAATATAACGATCTTCTAATTGAAGAATCTTACGGGAGAATACTTTATGAGATATAGGTATTTATATTTTGATTTAAATTGAGCAATCACATGAGAATAATAAACAAAATTTGCAAGAAAAATTTTTTTTTTAAAATTTACATAGGATCATAGCATCACGCCTATTTCCCCGAAGGGGTAGGCAGAGGTGTTTCTCATCCACATTTCGCCAGCTATGTTTGGTCCCATGAAATAGGGGGTGAGCCTATTGTCATTAACCGGGAACATTTGTTTACCAAACTGCGGGAAAATCTTAATAATGGAATTTCATGCCCAAAACCCAATACCATATTCACCCGACCCGGGAATCGAACCCGGGGCCTCTTGCACAGCAGTCTTATACACTTCCCGCTGCGCCACCGAGGCAGTTTTTAATTTACTACTTCGAAAAAAATCAACTAGATCATCAATGTCTAGTTTGAATGATCATTTTTCTTCACTTAGTTTTATGACAAGTCAGTAGAACCCACCAGATTTCTGTCATATTTATTATATTATATCCGTATTCTACGAAGTAAACTGAATTCGAGTTAATATTTATTTTAACAAAGTACGTAGTTCGTTTATAACTCCTTCGTGGAAGCTGAAGTCTATACTCCTAGCTATCAATTTTGATAAAAAAACTAAATTGTTTTCCCTCACACGTGCCTAAATATACAAAAATATCGTGATTATCCTGTTCCAAGGTTTTTTATTCACAAAATTTTCTTTGACTCTCATCGATAAATTTTATTTTTTTGTTGATCTGAGATTTCAACCTTGAATTGCCAAGCTTAATAAAAAAATTCTATAGAATCAATTAGGTTATTCTTAGTGTCCTGAAATAGACGTCAAAAAATTACTTATTGAGTTTTTCCATTCTTTGTCAGTAGTCCGGGCTCTATCTATACCTATTGGCTTGCCTCCAATAGTCATTTCATTAATTATCTTTTAGATAACATTCATTAACAATTTAGATTTTTTTTATACCATGATGAGTTGTATAATGAAAGATAATTCTTTAATTGACTCATTCTATGTACCTATTGACTATTCTTAATTACATATTCACTTGCAAATTTTGTTATAAATAGATTTGAGTTAAATTGACACAAATTATTTTTACGTCTAAGAAAATAGCGCGTTAATATACCTATAATAGAAGACCTACATGTAAAAACAACCTACGTAAAACAATTAAATGATTTCTGATTCTGATACATAAAAAAGCCATACGAAGTTAAAAATGTGTCAGATTTTTTTCTAAAACCAGCTTGCAGGCAAAGTCGAGCCTTGAGGAGAATTGGCATGAAACTCAGGCCACTCTTTTTAATCGCAAAAAAGTTAAATTCAATTTAAAAATAAATCTTCCTTACATAGTCCTGTACTTTGTGTCTCTCTCTCCACAAAATATATGTTTCTATGTATTATATTATTAAAATCACTATTAACTTATTCAGCTCCTTACCTGGGTAACATCCTATTGAGCAAGTCATCAGTCCTTTTTTTCTCCTGGAGCAGTTGCTCCGTCCTAGCCGCGACGAGGGTCTCTAGGTTGGATGCATACTTCTCCATCATTGCCAGCATGTTATCGAATATGTTCGTTTTCCTATACAAACATAATTATATTCGTATAATTGTGTTGCACAGAGAACATTAACAGATAATATGAATGTAACATTATGTAAAATGTAACATTAATATTATTTATTATCATCATTTCAAGTCATTAACGTCCCACTGCTGGGCACGGGTCTCCTCCAAAGAATGTGGAGAGAATTTAGCGTACTATACCACGCTGGCCAGACGGATTGGTATAGGGTTTGTTTCAAATTTTCATTTTCTCGCAGTAGTCTTGTTCTCCCTTAGTCGCTTTTTACGACACCCACAGGTTGAGATGGGGTAGTAAAATTATGTATTCTTAATCTGTCACTACACTAGTCGGATACATACAAATACTCGTGAATAAGATGTTTTTATCAAAGAGATAATTTTCGATCATGAACGACTTAGCAAGAATATCTTCTCATGAATAAATAATACATCGAATGTACCCTACTATTTCGAATTCTAGAGGCTTCTGTCAACCCTATTTATTTGAAAGATAAATCCTTATCGCTTGGTTAGGGTACGATCACACGGAAATATTGACGAAAAGCGAGCAATAACTGGGAAGGTACAATCTCCTTCGTTACAATTTTGATTAAATGAAGCGTGAATTTTAATATTTGCGTCCAAAATCTCCTTATTAGGTTATAAAACATTGGCTAATATGATAATTTGAGATGTAATGGAGCGATGGAGACGTTTTTAAGAAAGGACAAGTCAGGGGTACCCTTAACCAGCGAACTTGTATAAAAAAGTGTTGCTGCTATGGCCAAAATGAATACAGAATAAATGCAAGTAAATAGTGGTCAAATATCTTAAGATTTCATTCAAGTATATTTTCTTTATGCCAATAATTTATCAGTGGAATTAAGCTATAGTATATAGCTATAACTTTTTATTATAAACATTTCAAAATAATAATATTTGTTTGGACATTCACACACACTGCCATCTAGTCCCAAACTAAGCTAATGCCTGTAATATGAATGCTATATTACTGATATAATACTTAAGTAACTGTATTTTTTGTAATACATACATATTATAGTTACATTACACCCAGAAACAGAACAAAATAATAATTGTACTCATAACAAAAAGATTCTATGAATCTTTGTGTGATGAGCATGAAGGCTTGTTCTGTGTCTGGGTGTAATTTATCTATAATATGTATGTATTTACAAAATAAAAAATTAAGTATTTATATAGTATATCAGTTGTTTAGTACCCATAACACCAGCAAATATAATTGCTTAATTTGGGACTAGATGGCGTTATGTGAATGTGGTAGAATATTATTAAATTATTGTTATCGTTTATTCTGTTTCCAATTTAGTAATAGTATAATTATATTACTCCGATTACACATCACTTCGCGCTTGAGCAGGTATTGTAAAAAATTCCATTCCAACTGATCAATTTGACTGAGAAACGACCTTGTGTCCCACCTTTCTTATTTGGTGAAAAAACTTCGGATAGTTCCTTTGTGGTATTAAAATTCAAGGCCATATCCTCGTGTTGTGTGTATTTATCTGTTAGATATACAACATTGTCAACAATCATAAATGGAATTGCCCAATACGTCAGATGTGTGTACATAGCGTTATAAAGAGAAAATAAAGCTGTTTTGTAAATAGTTGAATATATTTTTACTGTGACATACTTTAATGTGTAAAATGAATGTAGAAGCGTTTAGATGATGAGAAGAAAGAAGATACGTGACAGAATTACCTACCTTTGCCGTTGTCGGTTAAAGTTTTGTAATTATAAATTATTAGATGTGTTTCATTAAAAAAAATGCGCAGAATAGAAAGATAATCTGGCTTTCCTTTTAGTATGTTTTTATAACTGCAATGCCTATACAAGATAGCGAGGACTGTATCACGAGACTTCACAAACCTATATGTTCAATTAGCGGATACACATATGTAGACTCAGACAATAATCTGTGAACCAAACAAACATTCAACTAAAAATTATTATACATACACGTTATACACACATAGGCATAGACCACGCCTCTTTCCAAACAGAGGGATAGGCAGAGACCATTTCGTTTCAACTGCTACGATTCGGCCATACCTCTTTCGTGTCTTTAACATTAATTAATCTTTTCACACATTCGCCAATAAGGGTTCTGACTAGTCTTTTGTTTAGAAGGTCCCATTTATATGAAGATTACAGTATAGGAAACTATATAGAGTTCATGGAAAGTTCTAGGTGTTCCTCATCCAACGTTCCCAATCACTCGCAGTCCTATGTTTATTTTGTTTTCCTTCGTTCATTAGGCTATACACGCTTATACAGGGTGTATACGACGATACGACATTAAATGAAACCACGTGTAGTATGTGATGTTAGAAGGCTATACCAAAAAAATTAAACAGAAATTTGCAATAGTTTTGACGCAAATGTACTTTCTTTATGTCACAGTTGTTCACAGTTTTAAACAACCTGTAGGTATTTACGTTGATTGTATGTTGTCATTACGTCATTCAATTCATTTAAATATCTCTGACTCTTTCATATTATCTTATCTCTTACTCTGTTCCGCACTGTTGTCGTCGTCATGTCGAAAACGTCATGATAGAAAAATAATGTGTAGTTTTATATTCTTAAATTTTTCGACTTTAAATAATGTGTAGCTTTGTTTTTTTTTTTTTTTCTTTTTTTTTTTAATAATTTATATTAGAATATGTTTATAAGGGTTAACACTGGCTGCCTTGTCATTTAATGTCGTATCGTCGTATACACCCTGTATAAGTCTATACTCACATGCCAGCATGCATATCCTTGAGCCTGAGTCTCACAAGCCTGAGGTCAGGCCTGCGGTCAGGCCTCTCGCTCCAGCACGCGTTCAGCACAGCTAATACTGCTGGCCTAGCTACCAGGCCGCCGAGAGGTGGTCTGAATAACACCCCACCGATAGGATGACGGACGCGGCCTATTATTTCTAAGAAAAACAAAAAACAAAATAAAAACTATTTTAATTTAACAAAGTAAAAAATAGTTATAATGTTTCTAACGCCGCCGCTGAATAATTTTGAACCTTATATTAATAACCAGAAGATAAAAATTGCCACAGATACAAATCCTAAATTATATTTGTAGTGAGACCATTTTTTCAAGCTTTGTTAGTTCAAACTTTCAAAGGCTTGAGGTACACATACATTACACAGTAGGTTCAGGTAGACGTATAAGGTTTACCGTTCATATCGCATCTTATTGCATAGAAATAAGTTTTATCTTTATTTTTGAACTATCTGTTGCGTGGGGCTTCGCTTTCGTCATTCTTTTGTTTGGTCACTGCTCAGCTCTTATTGGCCGTAGCGTGATGTTACACCTATAGCCTTTCTCAATAAATGAGCTATCTAACACTAAAAATTTTTTTTCAAATCAGACCAGTAGTTTCTCAGATTAGCGCGTTCAACTAAACAAACAAACTTCAGTTTTATAATATACTAGCTTTTGCCCGCGACTTCGTCCGCGTAGATTTCGATATTTACATAGATCTTTGTTTTAAGTGCAATTCATGAATTTTCATGTACCTATCAACCCACTACAGGAGTTGATCAGCGTCAAATAAAACCTTGAAAATGACATTCATATCAATTTCTAATTTTCACACCCATTTCATTCCTTAGGGTAAGTTTTTCAAACACCAAAAAGTACCCATTAACTCACTTCTTATGGATTAATTTTGGTATCATTTGTATATACGTCTATGAATGTAAATTTATGAATTATGAACAATTAAGTTTTACTTTTGTATTTTACTACCGAGATTTTCGCTACGAGGCGTAGTGGCACACTGCTATAGATAGATATTGTAAGTTTTCCGAAGTACACATAATGCATTTGAAACTGTCCGTCACAAAATTGCAGTGCAATATTATGCCGTAGCACTTTTTTAACGATGCGGTGGAAAGCTCATACTGGGCGGCTGTTTTTTTTAAATAAAACCAACGTATAAAAATGGTCATAGAAAGAATGGAACTAATATTTCGTGTTGGATTTATTGTAGGTACAAAACGAAAACCGAATCAAACCAAAGCATACATAGAGTTTAAAAAGAGATAAACAGGACACTCTAGTGACCTAGATTTTAAACCAGTATCAGCACTGGAATATAATTCTATGTTATTGCAGCAAATAACTCAATCGTTACATAGCCAGCGGGCTTTTAAAAAAACCTTTTAAAAAAAATCCTGAGGAGCATTTTGCAATTCTATATAGTTCACTAACCATTCAATTTGTTGGTTTTAATTTATTATAATTTTAATTAAATACAAGGGTTTTGTCATAATTAAAAGTACAGAAGCAGTGGTATGCATTTCTAGTACAAGATATTTCTAGCAATTAAAAAAAATAAGTAATAAAAAAGAGAATTATTATCTTTAGAAATACTTATAAGTATGTACAATGTAATTTCTCGGAAGTAGCTGTTCTGGTTTGTAATTTGCTTTGTTCAAAGTTCTCATTTCATTATGACAATCGAAATTTACTTCTAAGAACTCCTCAAGTAGGAAAATTGTACGCATTTATTACTAAATACTAATATTATCATTGAATAACTGAATTTTAAAATTGTATTGTACCAATTTTAAATCTAGCTTCTTAAATCTCGTCCAGAAAAATTGTCTTACAACGTACCTAATTGTGTGCCAGTAGTTATTTATAAGTCTTATTTGAACATTTTTATTAATTATTCAATAAATATTGAATTTGACTGAATTAATTTCAATATCGTAGCTGTGTTTTACAATAGCTAAATACATACACCGTAATGATTTAATGATAATTCTTTACATTATTCATGAGGATTATAATAGCTGTCGAAACGTGGCCGCTTGGGCACCTTTGGGAAAATATCTATAGGTTATTCTGTTTACGTATGTTATTTTAATGAGATTCTAAATAAACATCTATAAATAGCACAAGCTATTTATACCACATGGGAATTAAAATCAAAACACATTAGGAGAAACAAATTGAAATAGATATATCCTTGATTACCTAGACAAAAACGGTTCGCATTGGGACCTAACTTTTTACAAAAAAAGTTTAATCTCCCGACTTTTATCAAACTTTACAACAATCCTAAAATAGGTTCAAATAGTCAAGTGTCAAGTTTCACCAAACAAGCGTCTATTTCAAAGTAAAGTAATTGGATGGTGAGGTCAGGTGTTAACTACCCACAACAGACAAAACTGAAACTGGGTCTAGAAATTGGCGTTATTTTGATACACTGTTAAATTTAGCTAGAAGAAGCTAGTTCTTATTTTGCAAAATTATTATAAAATTGAGCTGATTTGATGATAGAGTCGAAACAGTAGAATAAAACAACAAATCCCCACCGAGAAAGATGTCGATTATAAAAGTGTCACTAAGAACGATCAGAAAAACTAATACTTACCAGCAAAAGTAAGAACAGTGTCGCCCCAAGGTCCGTTTCTTCCAAGAATCTCATACAGTATGATGCCGAAGGAGTACACGTCTCCTTTTTGCGACCCTCTGGGGGGAGGATTAGGGTCCCTCAGGAGTTCAGGGGCGCGCCACAGCATGCGCCTCTCCATGCGTAGAGCATCTTCTGAGTCTGAGCACCCATCTGGATAGATAATATTGTCATCATTTCAGTGTTTACTTTAAATATTGCTAACCAATTATGGAAAAATTCAACACAGTACTCATTCATCTGAGCTATGCTGGTGGATGTCCCTGAGATTTTTCAATTACTTGTTTAACATACAAATAAAAATAATTTTAGTGAACTAAATAAGAAAAGGTAATAATTGAGACCCACCCAGCAGTGGGACGTTTATGGGTTTAAATGATGATGATGAACTAACAAATACTAATAATAATATAATAAGCTGGAGGTGTGTCGGTCAATATAGATTTAAATTTGTGTAGAGGGTAACATGTCAATACTGAGATCAGCCCTCTGATTCTGACTCGTCGGATTGCTCCGTAAACTTTTTCGAATCTTAGTACGACTTATTTTTACTGCTTATTTAATGTAAAAAGTTGTTTACCGTATAGAAAATTTAATATAATAATATTCCTACAACCATCTATTTCTTTAACATTATGTTTTCTAACTTTAACTAAACTGATATTTCCGGCCGAAAATATTCCAACAGCTCAGAATCAGGGGGCAGGTTTGCGTGACAGGAGACTGTATAGGCGCAAAGTCTCTTCGTATTTTTATTCTGAACATTATAATGCACCAGTTCAAATTAAAAATAAATTTCCCTGATCACGATTGTGAATGAATCGGTGTATTTATAAAATATTGACCCGATATGACCTAAATACTCTCAAAGCCCCTGATGTGCACTGATTGGTTGCAAAAGCAATTAGATCAAAAAGCTTGTGGTCTTATTAAAATTAGCCGTGGTTGGCTTTTGATGAAGCCATCCAAATTCAATGTAATTGCCGGTGAATTAATTGTATGTAAAGGTATTTTGTATGCCTTTTATATTTGCATCTTATATACATATATTTATTATGTAGACAATTACCTAAATGGCTCTTAAGTCGCTTAGAGTAGAGTATACAATAATAAAATTCTATGATGAGCATGATTGTTTGTTCTGTGTCTGATTGTAATTTGTCTATGTATGTAAATACATACAATTTTTTGTAAATACAAAAAAAAGAATGTATTTCAGTAGTATATCAATTGTTTAGTACCTATAACACAAGCAAATATAAATGCTTAATTTGGGACTAGATGGCGCTGTGTGAATGTGGTAAAAAGAAACACAAATACTCACATTTCAAATTATGTAGTCCATAATCAGCTATCTGCAGCACCCATCGACTATCCACCAAACAGTTGCTTGAAGTCAAGTTCCCGTGGGAGATCAGCGCGGAGTCATGAAGATACGTGAGACCTCTCAGAAGGTCTGCCACTAAACTGGCAACGAACATATCGTCGAGGTGCAGGTCTCTGTCTGCCAGGACCCTGGCGAGAGACCCTCGGGAGCAGTAGGCAGAGACGATGCAAGTAGAACCACTTTCAACGCAAACACCAACGAAGGGCGTCAGGTTCTCGTGACGAAGTTCCCGGATCTAGTGGAAGAAAATATTGTTTTAGAGCAAGTAATTAAAATAAAATCGTTTGGCCTATGCTTATTGAGATAGAAACAGAAGCCGATTGTTTCTGATTCAAAAACATCTCTTTCGCTTCATCTACATTTATCAATTACTTGATACAAGAACTGTTTAGAGCAAGGAAAAATAAAGGATATTAGGATAGGTAATGTAAAATATGATAAGTAAATACAAAAAAAAAGTCTCATTGTTGTATACACTATCTGTAATTTCTGGTCAATAAATAAAAATTATTATTATTATTATATATTCCCTTAATAAAATAATTCTCACTTAAAATTATATAAAAAATGTATAGGCTATATAACATCACGCTACGGCCAATAGGAGCTTGATGTTATATGCTTGCCAAGCAAAGACAATGGGAGCGAAGCCCAGGGTACCAGCTAGTATAAAAAAAACCAGACGAACACTCCTGGGCAATTTACAAAGAACTTTTAATACCATTAAACACCAGTACAATAGAACATCAGCGTAGCTTCAAGCATAGTTAAGCCAAAATCTTGTGTCGGGATATGATACTTTTCCAGTCAGGCAGTGGAAGTTGGGTAAGGAATTCCGTACCTTACCTTTGCCTTTTGAAAAGACCTTTGATAGGGTTACGGTAATGTACAGTAAAAATTTAACTGAATAAGTATTGGTTAATGATAAAACTGGCGGAAATTAGGTGAGGCCTATGTTCAACAGTGGACGTCATTGGGCTGATATGATGATGATGATGAATGATAAAACTTTGGCCCTTAGTGTCATAACTTAATTGTATTAATATACTGGGTTGAAACAGTTTACAGCTTAAATTAAATGTAGATGAAGCTATGAGTGGCATTACATTCAATCTCTGTCTGTATTTATTATTGAATGGACTGGGAGGAGGAATTGATCCTGGAATAACTTCTGTAAACTTCTGTTAAATTAATAGTACCAGCATCAACCCACATCTTTGCGCACATGATTTGTTCTTAAATACTAAGGCTAGTATTCGTATACGACAAGCCTGTTGGTCTAATGGTTAATGATCCTGACTGCCAAGCCGGAGGTCGTGGGTTCGATACCCAGCCAGGACATATCTTTGTGTGATAAGCATGATTATTTGTTCTGTGTCTGGGTGTAATTTATATATTATGTATTAACAAAAAAAAATGCATTTAAATAGTGTATCAGTTGTTTAAGTACCCATAACACAAGCAAATATAATTGCTTAATTTGGGACTAGATGGCGCTTTGTGAATGTGGTAGAATATTATATTATATATATATGTTATCCCCCTCCAGGGCTGACACTATCTCTGTATCAAATTTCATTAAAATTCCTTTAGTGATTTTAACGTAAAACGAACTCATTTTTGCTTTGATAGTATTGACTTAGGATTTCAGCTAGAGGACGATTCTCTCAATAAGGAAAGAAAACACAGCCAAACTTGTCAATAGCTTTAATAGAACAAAGATCTTCTGTTCTTGAACTTGTCGATAATTGCTGCGTGAACTTCACAAAGGGACGCGGCGTAAATGCTGGACCGGAATGACAATAGACAATATCATTTGGAAACGCCATCACGTTTTTATTAGAACCATAAATTTTATAGCCTCTGTCAAGTTAAAAGAATATTCATTGACTTATCATACGGAATAAGACGTTTGTGTTATTACCCGACTGAGGGTAATGTTTTTTAAGTTGGTCATACTAGCTGTGCTTGCGGCTTCACGCGGGTTAACTACATAATGTACTTTGTTACATATATATGTACTTTGTACAGTCGAGTTCATTAATATATTGGCACCATCAAGGATTCAAAATATTGTGAGCGTTGAAAAGCTCAATAAATACTATAAAACCTATGGATCAAATATATGTCCTCATGTGAATGGTTCAATAAAATATGCTGTAGATTATGCAATAAGTTGTAGTCACCCTTTTCAACATAAATATCTAATGATGGTGCCAATATATTAATGAACTCGACTGTACTACGTTGTACTTATTTTTTTTTTGACATAAGAGTGATTATATTTTTAATGCATAATTACATTTCCTATTGCTTGTTTATTAAATTTAATACACTGTGATTACAAACTTCTAAGCCTATATATATCATGCTATAGGTAAGTAAGTGCGTCAAAAGCGGCACCCTCTTCAACACTTAAATGTAACCAATCAATCACTAATCTGGAAACCTACTTTGTAGATAGAAGGATCTAAAAATAGACAACGATAATAATCTGAGGAGATTCTGCGAGTACTCGTGGTTTGTGACTACATTAGACGAAGTTTAAAAAGGAATTTTCTTGTTACCCGACTGACAGGAAGGTATTGTTTTTCGTGCGTATCTTGTATGTTTGTAAATTTCTTTATACCCTCGTTTCTTCCAAACGGTTTGATAGATTTCGACAATTATGGTATCGTTAGATTCTTTTCATAAACCCAAGTGTCCTTAGATAGGTATTATAAAAAAAAGACAAAAAGGCGGACTTTTCGCGCCAAATTGTAAGTTAATATCGAGTTGGGTATCAAAATAAAGGGAATCAAAAGTTGAATAACATATATTCAAAAAGAGATTATACATAATTTAATGGAGTTAAATTGTAAGTAGTTTCTTTTTTAACGGTATTTAGCCGATTTCGTTTTTAACAAATAGAATTATACAGCCGCAAGATCTACTTTTTACCGACTAGAACCCTTTATCAAATCTGAATGCGTGAGTAATGTAATTATTCGGCACAGTAAATGAGGGTAATTAGACAGATAAGAATCCCAAAATTGTGGAGTTACTCGTTTTAAATGAATACATTTAATGAATGTGGAAATTTGTAATTTAACAGTACTTAGTATCAAAGCGTTCTGGCCTTGAATGACGTTTAAGGTCATCAAAAACGAAGCAAATCTGGTACAAAACATATTTTAGACTTATACTAGCTTTGCTCCCGTCATTCTTTGTTTAACCACTGCTGAGCTATTGGCCGTAGCGTGATGTTAAATAGCCTATAGCCTTCCTCGATAAATGGGCTATCCAACAATGAAATAATAGATTGACTGGCCTGTTGGTCTAGTGGTTAGTGACCCTAACTGTTAAGCCGGAGGTCGTGGGTTCGATCCCCACCCAGGACAAAACTTTGTGTGATGAGCATGAAGGTTTGTTCTGTGTCTGGGTGTAATTTATCTATTATATGTATGTATTTACAAAAAAAAATGTAATTTAAGTAGTATATCAGTTGTTTAGTACCCATAACACAAGCAAATTAATTGCTTACTTTGGGGACTAGATGGCGCTGTGTGAATGTGGTAGAATATTATTATTATATTATATTATTATTATTTTGCAATTTAGTTCCGTAGTTCCTGATTTAGCGCGTTGTACCAACAAACATACTCGTGTGGTGACGCACCGGAAAGTGAGTACAACTGCCGCGCAGGAGGTTCGATTCCCAGAGCGTGCAAAAATAATATTGGCTTTTCCCATCATAAACTTCTCAGTATCAGCCCGTTGTTTGAAAACAAATGTGTCCGGTGAATGGCAATGCTTATTAACATAGCTTGTAAAATATGGATGTGACGCATATAAATAGGTTTCAATAGCAATTCAAACCTTGTAACAACCATCATAAGATTCAAATTAACAAAACATCACATAACAACATAAACCATTATCACATACCTGTTTGAGTTCTTTCTTAAGAGCTCTGGTAACATCAATGCTTTTCTTCCGCAGACGTTTGACTGCGACTATATTTCCTCTGTACAGAGCTATCGTGGTGTGTGCTCGCCGGGTCTCCATATCATGCTGCACTGATGTCTAGTTAACAATAGAGAATATTACGTCACATTTTTTTTTTACCACGACGGTGACAAGCAAGCGTTCGACCTACCTGATGGTAAGCGATACCATAGCCTATGGGCGTCTGCAACACGAATAAGTAGCATAACAAGTTTTTTGTAGACCCTTTAAAACCAAGTTGACTACACTACTGTGTACTGTGGGGATCTTGTGTCGACCCGGGTGATTTTTTATGCGTTTAAGCATTTTTGCTACATTTATTACTGGAATCAGACTCAATAGGTCCCGTATTTTTTTTTAGAAGTGGAAAATGTCTACCATGAATAATATAAAGACTAGCTAATGTACAGGGAAAAATTTCTGGTCTTGGCAACCAAATTCTAAACGGGAGGAGCCGCGGGCATAGAATAAGTAATACGTGTTACTACCGTACCGCGGGAAATAGCTAGTTTTATATTCAAAAACTAATCTAATAATATTTCTCGTTTAATAAAGCTAAAACCGATTAAAATAGTATTATTTAAAATCATCGTTAATATTGTTTCAAAATACAATTTCTCGAAGCTAAGATTTTATTTCATTGATAATAATTTTTATTCATTAATAAGAAATTATTACATTAAAAATTAAATCCCTTTCAGTTCACGTTTTAACAAAGACACTTTGAAATCTTTATGTAAATAGCTTATATTATTATTTTTGCCCAAATTCTGCATTATCAATTTTGAAAAATTCAAAATTTTGCAAATATGGGTAAATACATAGGTGTTAGCTTACATAAGTTTGTCCAGTCTATATTTTACCATTTCGGTGTGCAACTATTACATTAAAATTATTAGGATTAGGATTATTAATTTTGTAAAATATGTTGTTGAAACGTGAAAGATTTAAAGGCAAACATATACACCGTATTGCAAAAAATTAACTAGACTTAATAAATCATCTCAAACAATAGAATTTTACGGTTCAAACCTGGTTTAAGATAGGTATCTTTCTTTACTCTTTTTACCTATTGTTTATTTCAGGTATTTAACCATATTTTACAAAAACCCAATTCAATTAAATATCTATTAAAAACAAAATACCCATTAAAAAAAACTACACACTAAATCAATACTAATACTAATTAATAAACTACTTCTACTTTGTGTTACTTTTACATTTATAATACTGATTAATAATAATAATACAAAAGCACTCACATCACACAATACCTTATCAGTTCCTTGTTGTGCGTTATAAGCAGATATGAAAGTCAAATCCTTAGCTTCGATCCTCCAGAGAACTGAAGCAAGCTTTTGCTCGTATCTATAATGTCTGATCATCAGTGCTGCGGCGAGGATTGCGGCGGCGGCGACTGCAGCAGCCGCGGATATGACTCCTGGGTCGTGGGGTAAGGAACACTTGATGCCGTCGAAGCCACACGCTGGCTCTGCTACAGGTGGTCCTTCGCCTATCCAAGCTATTTTGTTGCCGCCAACTAGTTCCTGAACCAAGAAAAATGACAATATTAAATATATGGTTTAGTATAAGTAGGCACAGTTTCTAGTAAACAGGTATTATTTCCATAGTGCAAGCGGTTTTTTTTTAATAAAAAAGTTATCTATGAAGTACAATCAGTAACGGAGTTAAGTATGCAGGCGGCTCTAACGTATGTGTGCGTCTATGGTGTCAGTGGAATTAAAATGTAACTTCTTATTATAAACCTGTGTTATAAACACATCAAATAATCGAAATTTAAAAGTTGTTTTTATTATTTTAATTGATTTTATAAAGACAGACATTAAAAGATAATTAAATGTTGTTATTATTTATTCTACATCTTATTCGTCCCGAGTATGGATACAAATACCTGAATAACTTCAGAACATGGTTGAAAAGAGCAGCAGTATGGAAATATCCCTATTTCACATGGGATTCACAAATACATCTAACGGACACAAGTACAGGCCAATTCAAATTTTTATTCTTTGGGGATCAATGTGGGGATCTATTCCCCAAACTCAGTCTTCTTTAGTTTAGAAAGAGTTACTAAATACATCGCTTATTTTCTCTTTCCCCTCTGCTAATGATTCAGTAACTACTTAGTTACAGCTTTACGAATACGCAAGTTTTTATAACAACTCAATAAAAATACCAAGCGAAATTGAAAGGGAGTTCAATGACCAAATCAGTCTTTATAACAAAGGCTAATGATAATTCAATGTTGGTATTCATTTAGTGCAGTGAATCTTGCGCGTTTGTATTCAGCTAGTATAGATTAATGGGGGATCTTCCAATAACTAAGCAATAGACTGCTATAGACGGGCTTAAAGAAGGGTAACCGTTCAATAACCTTAGAGCTACACAAGTGGCAATATATTCTATTAATCTATTCTAATGACATACTAACCCCCCCTAGACAATTGGCTATAATCGCTGTTTTTTTTCATTAAGTATATTCCTACTATGTGCGTACAATATATAAATCATCTAAACGAATTACTTACGCATTTTTTATATTAAACTATAATAATCAGTGTTTATATTTATTACATTAGTACACACACACACACACACACACTCACACACTTTGTATTTTTTATTTTTATTTTTTCTCGGCATCCGTGTCACTTACCAGGTTTCAGCAGAATACCAGCGTTAGACTGCTTGCTTGACACAAGCTGAGCTGGAAACCTTTTTGAGCACAAACACTTTTTTTTCTATATTCGACATATTTAAATGTCAAATCAATGTTTGATGAATAACCAAATGTTTGTCTCATGTGGGAATCGAACCCATGTCATTCAGCACGGCGATGTTAGTGGCGAGGCAACAAATTTAACCGCTAAACCTTGGTGACAATCTTTAGTGTGAGTAGACTGAAATGATATTCCTGATTTTCAGTGTTCCTAAGCTTCGGTAACGACTTACTGTCAAGAGCCATACCCTTGTTTATCAAACTTTATTCAAGACCCTCGTTAGTGTTATGTTTGTCTTCCTAATTTCAACACTTAAACACATTAACAAGTATTATCAAGTTAATAAACCTGAACTTGATGTTTCATACAAATTTCCTCTTGAGTGTAAAGCAATTTACAATTTCAACTAATTTTTATTGAATCATAATCATCGTCAAAATTTCAAAAGTACGAAAAAAGTCAAAATCAAATCAAAATCTTTGGATTAGGCCCGGGACTATAAAATTATAATATCGTCAGTAGAACCTCAAAGTTAGATAACTACAGCACGTTTAATCGATAATGGCTGTAAAGTACCTATCTAAGAAAGCTTCTTTGTATTGTTAACGAAGTAGAAAGTTACAGCTAATTAAAAATTGTTCTCAACGAAAAATTACTGAAGCGTAGAAAACCTTAAAGTAGTATTTAATTCTTTAGTAGTTTCGTTTTTTTTTATATATATTCTACCACATTTACACAGCGCCATCTAGTCCCAAATTAAGCAATTATATTTGCTTGTGTTATGGGTTCTAAACAACTACCTACTTAAATACATTTTTTTTTGTAAATACATACATATTATAGATAAATTACACCCAGACACAGAAAAAACCTTTATGCTCATCACACAAAGATTTGTCCTGAGTGGGGATCGAACCCACAACCTCCGGCTTAGCAGTCAGGATCACTAACCACTAGACCAACAGGCCAGTCCAGAATATTATATTGTTGTTTACACTTTGTCACACTAGAACCTTAAATACTACAAAGCCGAGCCGACGACACAACCTGGCTGTCTTATTTAAATCAATTAGGTCAACGCGCCAACATTTGATACCAACAAAACTTTGTGTCTTTTTGGGCTGCAATGGTATTTAGATAATTTTGATCAGTTAGTTCAGCTTAATTAAACTGAAATAGTAGATCATAGATATGTTTCATTTGCATTTAGTTTTGTTAAGCTGTTTAAGCGTCCAATCTGCCATTATTCTGTAACACGAGGAACTTATGCGGGCTTACTCTGAATTTTGACATTTGATTAGTCGGTATTGATGTTGCTGTGAACTGCTTGATAGCAACCATATCTAAATTTCCTTACATTTGACAGTGACATCAAAACCGACTAATCGAATGTCGAAATTCAGAGTAAGCCCCTAGTAGATAGAGTAAAGACTACTTCCATCTTAAATTCGTTGCTTTTCAAGACAGTAATAGGTGTTCTACTCTTGTGTGTTTTTTTTTTATTTGCAACGGTTCATCGCTCTTAATCCTACCTTTTAACCTACCATGTAGTAAATCTTCAGCGTTTGTATTAAGCTAGGATAGATTAATGGGTGATCTTCGAATAACTAAGCAATAGATGGGCGTAAAAAAGGGTAAGCGTTCAACAATCTTGTGTTCAACAGTTGTATTTCAACTAGTATTGGTTGGTTTTTAAGGAAAATACCCGTAATAGAGATTAGAAATATTATGTCCGTCTTCAAACGAGGTTTAAAGAGAGCATTCCTTTCAAGATACGAGCGGCTTGGCTATACCCCTAACATTGCCAACGTCCATGAACGACGGTAACCACTTACCATCAGGTGGGCCGTCTGCTCGTCTGCCACTTTAGACAATAAAAAAAAGGGAACCAGCCCTGTGCCCTAGCTTGCGAAGGACTTAGATACTAATACTTACAGGTAGTAAATCGGAAGAGTTGACGTATCGAAAGGCGGCAACGGGCTCTGCGCTCCATCCCCCCGGGATGGTCGAGTCGGCGAGGAGACCGATCACTGTGAAGTTACCCTCGGCGTCACCCGCGCTGTCCATGTTCACCTAAACAAATAAAATAAAATATTTCAATCTTCATTCCTATTCGTGCCAACAGCAAATCAAATAAGGAATTTCGAACATCTAGTCTTAGATTATGCACCTATGCTGCCGCTATGTGTATAAAGATATACAATAAATTACCAGATTTGACACAATTCACAAATAAATTTTTATTCAGGAAGTGACTTTTTTCAGTAAATTAATTATTTGATATTATGGAATAGTGTGATTATTTGATTATTTAATTTATTATTATTATTGTATTTTAATTTTGGCATTCTCTGTGACATTTATAGTTTTATTCATCATGTATTTACGACTCAATACAATTCGCATGCCCTATTATGGCAAGATAGACTTGTACAATATACTGTAACAATGTTAACAACCTTGTAACTCTCATTTATCATTTAAGGATACACCTCCAAAGAATGTGGAGGGGATTTAGCATACTAAGCCATGCTAACCAGATGGGTAGGAATAGGGTTTGTATCGAATTTTCCTTTTCTCGCAGTGCTCTTGTCTGCATAAGGTTACTCCCTAGTCGCCTTTTATGACACTCAAATGTAAGTAAATTGTTTGCCTGAGAAAAATTCACTGACACATTTTTGGCTTTCTATAATGTTCATAAGTATGATTAAAGAGTCTTGACTTTTGACTTTAGTAACTTTTATCATGCTTTTATCACTCAAAAACTTAGCAACGAACCATCGCACTGTTAACAGCGTTCAGGCATATTATTATTTTATATATATATAAAACATAAAACATAGCATTACGCTTTTTTCCCCGAAGGGGTAGGCAGAGGTGTTTCACACCCACATTTCGCCAGCTATGTTTGGTCCCATGAAATAGGGGGCGAGCCTATTGTCATTAACCGGAAACATTTTTGTTTACCAAACTCCGGGAAAATCTTAATACTGGAATTTCATAATAGAAAAACCCAATACCATTTTCACCCGATCCGGGAATCGAACCCGGGACCTCTTGTACAGCAGTCGTATACTCTTCCCGCTGCGCCACCGAGGCAGTTATATTATATATTCAGTGTAGTAAAGGATTAAGAATACATAATGTCACTACCTCATCTCAACCCGTGGGTGTCGTAAAAGGCGACTAAGGGAGTAACTTTATGCAGACAAGAGCACTGCGAGAAATGGAAAATTCGAAACAAACCCTATACCAATCCGTCTGGCCAGCGTGGTATAGTAGGCTAAAATACCTTTACATTCTGTGGAGGAGACTCGTACTCAGGAGTGAGTGTGGGTTGAAATGATGATGACGATGATGATATTATGATTATTTAATCTTACACCTATCATGAAAACCGAAAATTTCTATTCGTATAACCGTTTCTGCCAAATATAAACATTCATATGTTGAAGTTCTGAAGGTTTATTTATATCACAAAATAGGATTAAATCCCATACAGAATTTATCTGCCGTCTCGTTATCTAATATGTATTTCTATGGGATGAAATCACTGTTATTATTTTATTTTATTTTACTTTATTGGGACATAAAACAATTACACATTACAGTTGTTTAACAAAAATAAACCTATAACTAAGTAAATGTGTAACCCACACCTATGTCCGCGGAATAATATTTAATAGTTGATAAAAAAGAAGAAAAAGTCGTGCGCTAGATTAATTTAACAAAGATGTTGTGTTACTCAAGAGTATCAATAGCCATATTTCGAAACTTTGAGTTTGGAAGTGCGAAAATGTCGATATTGGAGAAGTGTGTGTTATACGTATCTACAATACGTCGAAGGGGCGCACGCTCCCCAGCGTGTGTTCTACACCTTGCAGTGTAGAATAGCCGGGGCACGCGCGCCCCCCGATGCTTTACAGTTCTGGGTACAATATAACATATATTGTTAGTAATATCGGTACAATCAAACCTATTATTGCATACTCCATGCAGCATCATAACCATCAATAAGCTTCGTCTAGACTCCAGACTTAGAAGCTTGTAACGTTTCAATAGTTGTGTGTATCGTAATCTACACCTAATGCATCTATAGTGCATAGATCGCAAAAATTTCTTTTGAACCATTTCTAGTCTTTTTATATATATATCGAAAATAGGACTCCAGATCGGGACTGCGAATTCCAATTGAGAACGAACCAAGGTTTTATACAAGACTAAAAACGTAGACGGTTTTTTGAAATCCCTAGACGACCTCATGACGAAACCATACATACGATAGGCTTTGTTAACAATATTATCTATATGCCGATCAAAGTGCAATTTTGAGTCCATAAGAACCCCAAGGTCTCTTATACAGTCAACTTTCTGTAAATTAATACCTTGTATATTATAATCAAATGTTAAAATATTTTTATTTTTTGTGAAAGTGATTGAATTACATTTTGGTATACTGAGTTGAATCAAGTTGAGAGAGCAATATGTGGAAAGTCTGTTTAGATCCTCCTGTAGAAGTTTACAATCCTGCACAGTTTTACAAGATTTAAATATTTTAATGTCATCCGCGTACATTAAGAATTTGGTATGAATAAAACAGTTTTTGATGTCGTTTATAAACAAAGTGAAGAGAAGGGGTCCCATTACCGAGCCCTGAGGCACGCCGGATGTAGGAATTATTGTGTTAGATTGAAAGCCATTAATCACTATCTTCTGGGATCTGTTGAATATGTATGCTGTGAACCATCGTAACAAGTTACCGCGTATGCCGTTGAATGAAATTTTGTCTAAAAGTAGTTTATGGTCTACCTTGTCGAAAGCCCTCCGAAAATCGGTGTACACCGCGTCTACTTGGACTTGTTCATCCATATTTTTAAATAAGAAGTCAGTGTATATCATGAGATTAGTATTAGTTGACCGGCGTTTAACAAAACCATGTTGTTCGGGAATAATAATACTGTGAATGTGGGAATATAATTCGCTGTGTACCAAGCCCTCGAAGAGCTTCGACAATGTAGAGAGTATGGAAATAGGACGATAATTTTGTATGTTACTTTTGTCACCGTGTTTGAATATCGGAGTTATATGAGCGCGTTTCCAAATTTCGGGAAATGAACCTTCCCGCAAACATTTATTAAAGATAATATGTAATGGCAATACTAGACTTTTTGCGGTGTTCTTTATAAAGATCGGCGGGAGACCATCGGGACCAGCACTTTTATTCAAATCTAATTTTTTTATAGCATTATGTATGACGTCCATCGATAAGTATATGTCCGAGATACAAGTTACGTTCTCAGCGTATGCTTCTGGTGGTTTCCACGTCACGGGGTTAAAGTGCGACGGTTCATAAACAGAGGTAAAATAAGTCGAGAACATACTACATATTTCGGTTGGATTAGTTGAGTGTATATTATCAAGGTACATGTCCGCTGGAAACACTGACCTGCCCTTACAATTCGAAACATGCGTCCAGAAATGTTTAACATTTAACGGAATGCTATTTTCGACGGAATTCATATACCTTTCAAAACACTTAACAGATTCGGACTTAAAGCGTTTACGTTGTATTGAAAAGTTTTCATAGTCCGATATATTATTATATCGTTTCCACTTCGACCAGGCTTTGTCCTTATCCTTAAAGATACGAATGAGTGAAGGTGAAAACCATATAGGAAAGCTTGAGTTCCTATAACGCGAGAGTGGGACGTAAGTTTTAATAATGCTATGAATTTTATTATAAAATATGTCAACCGAGCACTCAGCGGATTTCTCATCAAACAATTCTGTCCAATCCAATTTACACAGCTCATTATTAATTAGTTCGTAATTTGTTTTATAAAAATTATGTCTGGTAGTTAAATTACGTTTCATTGGTGTAAATTCAGTGTTAAGCAATGTCAATACCGAGAAAGGTGGGTGGTACATATCAGGCGGCAGCAGCGGCGTACATATTTTAGTTTCGCATTCAACGTTTGACATAAACAGGTCTAGTATACGGCCTATACTATTTTTATGCGTATTATACTGATAAATGTTATTAAAAGAAGTAAAATTGCACAAATATGTGCTTATAATATCGGTTGGTTGTGGTGTAACATAGTTACAACCACTACAATTCAACCAATTCATACCCGGCAGATTGTAGTCACCTGTTATGTAGAATGAGTCAGTACTAGTGTCGTTAATAAGTTCTTGTAATGTGTTGAGATGTGACGTGTACGCGTCGTCCGTAAGACGCGGCGGTATATAAGCTGCACTTATGAAATTACGCTTGTTAGTTGTCGACGCCGGCAACTGTACCACTACATGCTCGATATCAGTGTGAGACTGGCGCATCAGTAACCTACCTGGTCGTAATGCACGCAACACAGCTATCAATACTCCACCGCCGTCTCGTTTCCCTGTGGCATAGCGGTCACGGTCGCACCTAAAGACTAAGTATCGGTCGTCGATAAATTCACTATCAGATATGTCTGATATAAGCCAAGTCTCTGTAATAATGATCACGTCATACGAGTTCGACAAGATATTCATAAATAATGTATGTAGCTTGGTACGCAGTCCACGACAGTTTTGATAGAAAACAGTTAAATTGTATTTATGCATCGAGAAAACGGACTATAACGTAATAGTTACTGCCTATACGAGTCCTGGAGTCTAGATTTGTTAAAATTAAGAATAGAATACTAAGGTTTGAATATGAATAACAAGAAATATACCTACAACACGTATTATTATTTGTGAACAAACTATAAAAAAATGTCTGATACTGATTTGAGCTAGTTAATACTATTATTGTTGTATGAATAATATATAAGTTGAGTATGTCTGTGCATAGGTACGAGTATATTATGCGAATAATTATCGTAATAATTAGGTTATGCTTATAGGTAATTAACACAACACAGGTTACAAATATTGTAATAGCTTTCAGGTTTGTTTCATTTATATTTAAATAGTATTAGTATTATGGAGAAAGTCTCTAGCCGCATTGCCACGCAGAATGACAATACTGATTCTGTGGGTGAATAAAAACTAGCCCTCTGGTCAGGAGAAGCTTCAATCAAATGAGTTGCTTTTTTTTTTTTTTTTTTATAGATGCCAAGCATAGTGGCTCCTTTTCGCCTGATGGAAAGCTGAAAGAAGAGCCCAAATTGCTTTGCCAGCTGACAGGAGACCCAAGTGTCCTGTCAGCCGGCACAGCCATGCTGGCCCGCAAGGTGCTTCTTCACGCTTCGCTTGAAGGATCCCATATTGTAGGAAGGAGGAAAGACATGAGCCGGCAGTGCGTTCCACATTTTGATGGTACGGCATAGGTAAGAATTGCCGATTTTTTTAGTACGTGTGGTGATGTTTTCCACAGTGTAGGGATGACAACGCAAGCCAGCACGCGTGGTTCTCCCACGGAAAGGGGAAGGTGGAATGAGCTCGAATAGCTCTTCAGAGCACTCGCCATGGTATAAACGGTAAAAGACACTCAGAGAACCAATGTCTCTGCGTAGTTGTAGGGGTTCAAGGGCTATTGTAACCTCATTCGCTCCAATAATGCGTACAGCCCGTCGCTGCAATCTATCAAGGGCATCGAGGAGGTACTGGGCAGAACCATCCCAGAGATGGGAACAGTATTCCACGCAAGACCGGACCTGAGTCTTATAAAGAAGACACAGTTGTTCCGGCGTGAAGAACCGACGCACCCTGTTCAGAATTCCGAGTTTTTTAGAAGCAGTTAGTATCAGGCTCTCAATGTACTTCCCCTGATTGATGTTGCAGCGGATATCCATGCCTAGCATGCTTAGGCTGTCTCGCAAATTAAGCGAAGTGCTCTGAAGAGTGGGTAGGGGGACAAAAGGGCTCGTTTTGGCTGTGAACGCACAAACTTGGGTTTTCTTGGCATTGAACTCGACCAGGTTATTGGTTCCCCAATTGGAGATGAGATCCAGCACCCGATCCAGTTCAATGACCAAACTCTCCCGTTTCTCTCCGATTTCTGCCCTGCCAGCACCGGGTTTACTAAGATATCGCCCATGGACCGTACTATCATCTTTGCTATCCCTTTATAGAGGATTGCATGTATACCAAGAAATGATTGTTTGATTGTTAAATTACATCTAGCTCATCAATTGTAAACCACTTGTAGTAAGAACGGTTTCTCCTATTACAAGCAATAACTTGATTAAAGGGAGATTCATAAAAAAATATAGCGAAAATAAATAAATTATTATTATTATTAGGTGGAGACCACTTGGACCCCTTATACTGAAGGTTTCGACCCCAAACGAATAAAAATATTAGTAACCTATCATTTTAAATATCTCCCTATCTCTTTCAACACCGATAACCCTGACATCACTGCGAAGTTTCCCAGTTTCCCGTTTTATATCACGCAAAGCAATCATCAAACAAAGTTTCCCAAAACCATTATTTACCTATCTACTCTCGAAGAATCTTAAGTACCTAAATAAGTTTCGCCTTACGAAGTAAGAAGTTTTTGCCATAAGCATTAGCACCTTTTATTTAAACCAATCAGGTGAGTAGAAAAATGTAGGTGAATATTTTTTCTCTGCACTGCTGCACTGTACCTATATGTCGTGGCAAAGGGAGTGTGTTTGTATCGAGTGCTTCTATGTTCAATTCCCAGGTTGGATAAAAACAGTATTGGATTTTTCTGTCTTAAATTTCTCAGTATCATCAATCAGTTTTGTTTTCGAGTTTTACGATAGCTGAACAAGAGGTTGCGGGGTCAGTCGGGAAAAAACGGTAGGTTATTTTATTGTGAAATTCCCAGTAGGTATCGTATCCAATATATGTATAATCTATAGTTAGAGCAAGCAGCGCTGCAGCAAGAAGCGATGGTGGCTGAATGGATAAGGGACCGGCGTGCAAATCACGCGGTCCGAGTTCGATTACGACCGGCAGTACCAATATGGATTCCACTTTGTAGAATTTATATGTACTAGTCAAGTGACTTACCATCTGCTAACGGTGAAGGAAAACATCGTGAGGAAACCCACATACACTAGAAGAAATTCTATGAGTATGTGTGAACCACCTGTAGGTGGAATGCAATTCTGCCTTCCCCTTCAAAGGCAAAAAGATGTGATGTTATGTTTGTATGTACTGAAAATGATCTATCTAAGTACTGAAAGTGCTAACAAAGTTGTAACAGCCGTAATATGTGACTCCTGAACAAGAAGTTGTAGATTCGATCAGAATTATCGATTAGACGAATACTGTGGCCCAATAATACCCAGATACATAAGAAAATCGATACTAAAAATATCTATCAATACAAAAGCAGGTTCATGGCAATACAATGTCTTAAACGATACAATGGGCTCGTGGAAAATGGCGACGCGTGATTGATCTGGTGACGTCATATTTGTTAAGAAATTTCTTTTGAAAAATAAAATGTTTTCAAGCAAAGTATCAGGTATTTGTTACGTATTTATGTTATCATTTTAAATAGAAACATGTGGGATTGATGTGTAGGTTGTAAGAATATTTGACGAGATTTTTAATATTGATTCGAATAAATAATACAATTCGTTTAACCTAATAAATCCCACTACTTTATTAGAAGACAGGGCATGTGGTTGTTCTTACAAAATTGTACCCCCATTTTCTTCCTGACTAATAAGATAACGCTATAAGAGTAATTTTTTTTCATAAAATCAAGGTCAGCTGTAGACACGTCCTTACCATTTCCTACAAAATCTAATTAGTAAAGAAAATATGACCCTCCATATATTACAAAAATTGCTCGATTTTTACTGCCGTAATTAGAGGACTACCAGAAATCATCCATAAAAAATTATGGGTACCAAGCTATACTTTTGCTAAAACATCATTAAATCGGCTCAGTTTTCGAGGAGGAAAAAGGGGAATACGAAACGTCAACCTCGACCAATTTTTTGTCTTTTATTCTGTCTGAGCTGCAGCAGCTGTCTCTGATTTCTGATGTTATTTCTTATTATGTTGTAATTTTTTTATTGATTCATCTTTTTTTTTTAAATTATTTAATTTCAAAAAAAATTTCATTCAATTAAATTTTTTTAAATTATTTAATCATTATTTTAAAATCGTGGTAATTTATTACAAGAATATACGCACACTACCGTACTAACTCGTTGCATTCCTGCGATAAAAATCGTATAAATACTTTAATCTCATGTAAATAATCCCATACATAAATTAAGCCTAATTTTTTACATCACCTAACCATAATAATTACATTTTAACTTCAAAAAGGCTCTGACAAAAAACATTCTCACATTGATTCGGTGTAAAACTTCATTACATAATAAATGATGGTACACGCTTTTTGTTTTTATCTCTTTAATTCTTTATTGGTTTTTATTTCGCGCACAATTCGTCACGTGAATATCACACACTCCATTTTGTAAAGTAGGTTAACCATATGCGATTGTCGTGAAGTTTAAAGACCCAATCGTGTTGCATTTATTAAAAAACTAGATGTTGGTGCGCAATATAGATAGCGATTGCATTGCGATTAGTGTGTAGTCAACAATGTTTTGCCTTCGTTTTTGGTTGGAAGTCTTTTGTTTTTATGTCAATAATAGGAACTTCAATTTGAAAATGGTTACATTTCTTTGGAACATTGAAACAACACAATTTTCTTTCACAGTATGTGAATAGATAATTATAATTAATTATGCTTGTTGTGTACATGTTACTGTCAGGTTCAGTGGTTATTGTCACATTCTTTGGCTAGTTCATTGGGGCACGCTCAGGGATACATCATTTTGTTAGATTTGACTGGCCTGTTGGTCTAGTGGTTAGTGACCCTGACTGCTAAACCGGAGGTCGTGGGTTCGATCTAGGACAAATCTTTGTGTGATGAGCATAAAGGTTTGTTCTGTGTCTGGGTGTAATTTATCTATAATATGTATGTATTTACAAAAAAAAATGTATTTAATTAGTATATCAGTTGTTTAGTACCCATAACACAAGCAAATATAATTGCTTACTTTGGGACTAGATGGCGCTGTGTAAATGTGGTAGAATATTATTATTATGTCTCTTTTTTCACGGCTATACTTCTCTCCAAGGTGAGAAGTACACCCGGTCTTTTTGGAAGGCTTACGCGGGGACACAGGTCCAACACGCAGAGGCCCTTAAAGAATTTTAATTTAGAATGGGATGAGACACTTACCGCTGCCATATCACAGCTGCACTATTGTAGTACAGCTATGATTTGTCACTGATAAGTGTAAAGCTATTGAATGATGTTATGGAGTCAAATAAAATTGGGCTATGGGTTTGGGTGTTCGGTGGAATGGTGATATATGGCATACGGGAACTACGTCGCCTGCTTGCCTCCTCCAGCGGTGAATATATGTTGTTAAATGAGGATTGGGGCAGACGGTGACTCGCCTTACACTAGATGGGCCCCTTCCACAACCGACATGGGCCGAAGTCCACGGGTCTCAGGGCAACACCGTAGTGCGCGGCTAGGGGTGTCGAGCGGTGCGGCGCCGATTTCGCCATCGCGGGTCCCAACCGGAGATCCGGAGCGGGTTTCCTCGTAATTATGCCATTGAAAAATGACACTTCCACCCCCGAGCATATAGCTCTGGCGACCCCTCTCTGGTCAGCTGGTTAAGGCAAGCCAGAGTTGAGAGTCGTGTGGTCGCTCTTGGAGATCCACTCCAGCCAGCCAACAAAGACGTGCTGGAGACGAGGCCTAGACCGACTCTCAGGGGCATTCAGGACCGCAGTGTCGCCACTCACATTCAGCTCGCCACTAGCTGCCCTGCGGTTTGTGGGCTCATCATTTAAACTTGCAGTACATTTTTTTGTTTATATGGCAAGTGTTTGAAAAGCCACACTAATCTGCCCTCCAAGTTTGCGTTAATCTTATGAGAAGATAACGACTGCCCCAGAGGGGGTTTTTTATTATTATTATTATTATTAGATTAAAATGGATACATCTCTTTGTAGTTGACTGTACTAGTCAAGTGACACCATCTGTTAATGGTGAAGTAAAACATACACATACCTAGAAGAAATTCTAATTGTATGTTTTATTCACCAACTCGCACTAGGCCTGCGTGTGTGGATTATGGCCTAAACTCACTCAGCTCTCTATATAGATGAGAGGAGACCCGAGCCCAGCAGTGGGACATTAATGGGTTGCTGACTATGATGATAGCTAGCGACCGATGTACCTCCGGCCACAATCTCGCCTAAGGCATGCCGATGTGTTATACCTTTTTTATTATCATTCTTTTAGGAAAAGCTGAGAGCTTTTATAGGTTTCTTTTTATTGTCGTATTATTACAAGAGATAGACCAGTGGGTAGTAAACCGTGACGCTCAAAGCATGTAAATATATGACGTCATTTAAACCAAAATGGCTACCGTTGCGAGTAAACAAAGATTAATTTGGTTTGCAAATATTTGGTGGTATATCAACCGTTTGGTGGAAATGATATGTTTAAAGATAATTTAACTATCGCATGGTAACTAATGTAACGACGTATTTGGAACGAGTTTTGAAATGAAATGAAATGAAATCTCGTTTATTCATCTAGGTTACAAGGTAACACTTATGAAAGTCACAAGAATGTAACAGGTTATCCGAAAAGTAGTGTCAGCAAACGACTGTAAAAGTAAAACGACGTAAACGGAAGTCGCTTTTTAAACTAATTATATCACAGTATTAGCACAAAAATGTTTTTATATGAAATATTTATGCACATTATAAGTTAATAAAATAAAAGAATATAAATAAGATTTTCCTTTTAACAAAATTTTCGATTCAGGCCGGAATTCTTCTTTTCTACTGCGCCACGGTGACGACTGTCACCGTGGCGCAGTGGTTAAGGTGGTCGCCTCGCCACTACATCGCCGTGCTGGGTGACGTGGGTTCGATTCCCACACGAGACAAATATTTGTGTGATTCATAGATATTTGTTTCTAGTCTGGGTGTACTTTGTGTCCGTTAGTTTCATGTTTGTAAAGCTCCCCGCGACACAGGGCTTGTTCCCTAGTGCGGGCGTTGTCTTTTTAAAATAAAGAAGTAAAGAAGTAATTCTAAGTCAAAGTGCCCGAAAAACTAACCACGTTATTATGCTAAAAGGCTAGGGTAATGGAGACATTAATGGGACGTGAGTCCCAGGTATATATCAGCCTAAGGATACCTCAGCAATCCATTAAACATTTACCCGTAATATTAGTCGTTATTTCCAGTTTTATAAAGTAATATTTTCTATAACAGGAGATATTTATTAATACCTAATGTAAATCAGACACACTGAGTGAACACGTAGCGGCGTAGCGGCATAGCGGTCTGCTACGGTTTCGTAGTACTCGTAGCTATGACGTCACATAGTCACGATAAACGAAAAGTAGTTTTTGCGTAGCACTTTTTCAAAGCCTAGAAACTAACACAGTTTCTAACAGACATTTTTCTTTTCAGTTGATGAACAAAGAGAATTTTTTATATCTTTTGTAAGTTTAACGAGTGTATTCAAATTATTTTGTTCTTTCTTTTACAATTTTCGACTGGCCTGTTGGTCTAGTGGTTAGTGACCCTAACTGCTAAGCCGGAGGTCGTGGGTTCGATCCCCACCCAGGACAAATCTTTGTGTGATGAGCATAAAGGTTTGTTCTGTGTCTGGGTGTAATTTATCTATAATATGTATGTATTTACAAAAAAAAATGTATTTAAGTAGTATATCAGTTGTTTAGTGCCCATAACACAAGCAAATATAATTGCTTACTGTGGGACTAGATGGCGCTGTGTGAATGTGGTAGAATATTATTATTATATTATTAATTTCATCAAACTCAAAACTGTAACGTAAACATTTATCTGTGACTGAGTCACACACACACACACACACACAATTCTCAAAAGTTATTATTATTGTTTAAATTTTACTATTCTACCTGCTTACTAAATAGACTGTACTATTAAACTACACTATTTCTTGGGAAGGAACTGACTCCCAATATACAGCTCACGCTAGTTTGGGATTCAGAGCCTACAAACTATTTATGTAAACCTTTCTATGCAATAAAGATTTATTATTATTATCTCCGGGATGACGTAAGACCTAACTATATTTGACTGTTACCGTGGCGCAGTGGTTAAAGTGGTCGCCTCGCCACTATATCGCCGTGTTGGGTGACGTGGGTTCGATTCCCACACGAGACAAATATTTGTGTGATTCATAGATATTTATTTCTAATCTGGGTGTACTTTGTGTCCGTTAGTTTCAAGTTTGTAAAGCTCCCCGCGACACAGGGCTTGTTCCCTAGTGCGGGCGTTGTCTTTCAAAAAAAAAAAACAAAAAAAAAAAATATGAGAACTATGTAAACAAATTACACCTGTGCATGAAAAGGTAAAGGTAAAACATTGTACAGTCGGCAACAAAAGTAGCTGAACACATCCATAATTTCAAAACGCATGTATACCGTAGCATACATAAACTAATTAACAAGAGTGTAGTGCTCAGGGGCAGACTGTGAGTTTGTGGGGCCCTGGGCTGATACTACTCCGGAGCCCCTAGGGGGCCTGTCTAAATTATCAAATTAACTGCCATTAAAAAATACTAAGAGTGAGGGTTCCGTACGATAATGCTTTTTTTAGGGTTCCATAGCCAAAATGGCAAAAACGGAATTGTTATAGTTTACGATTAACTGCCTCGGTGGCGCAGCGGGAATATGGCTGCTGTGCAAGATGTCCCGGGTTCGATTCCCGGGTTGGGTGAAAATGGTATTGGGTTTACTATCATGAAATTCCAGTATTAAGATTTTCCCGGAGTTTGGTAAACAAATGTTCCCGGTTGATGACAATAGGCTCGCCCCCTATTTCATAGGACCAAACATAGCTGGCGAAATGTGGACGTGAAACACCTCTACCTACCCCTTCGGGGAAAAAGGCGTGATGCTATGTATGTATGTATGTTATGTCCGTTCGTATGTCACAGGCATATTACTTTGAAAACTATATACCTATACCGAATGACATTTGATATCTTGTGTGGGCCTTAGCTACATTTATTGTTGACCGTACCATTCTATATTGTCAGTGTGGTAATATTAAGCTATGAGTTGTTGTATTGTTAAATACATCCTTACTGTCTTTATTACAACCCATAAACGTCCCACTGATGGGCACGAGGCGCTGACGGGTTGGTAGGTATAGGGTTTGTTTCGAATTTTCATTTTCTCGCAGTTAGCGTTGCCAGGCGTCCGGATAAAGCCGGACATAGGTAGGCTTTTTGATTGCGTGTCCGGCCAAAATAAACGATGTCCATCTTGTCCGGCTTTTGTTAGGCTTTTTACATTTGGTAAACGAGCGAGCGCCGAGCGCAGGCGACGAGAGTCGACTGTCAGTCGCCCATGCAGCCACGCACGCACAATTTTTTTATCGTACCTATTAATACTGAGACAAAATCCTCAAGAATATATGGTGTCCGGCTTTTTTACCCAAATGTCCGGCCAAACTGGCTGGTCTGTCCGGCTATTAGGTTTGGCGACCTGGCAACCCTACTCGCAGTGCTCTTGTCTGTTTAAGGTTACTCCCTTAGTTGCTTTTTCCCCTTTTGATCGATATACCTTAAACGCAAGATGATGTTAAGAGGGGATAGTGATATATGAAAGTGACATCATTATTGTATACCATGCATTGCATACCATTCGATTCTGCCTTCTGTGGTGTCGAAGTTTTACATGACGTAATAAACTAAAAATGAAGGTACTTACATCGAATCCCTGTACAGATCTGTAGGTAATAGGCCTGAGGAGTGACATGAGTGTGGCGCCATCTGTGGGTGGTATGCCGAGGCTAATGGCGGCGGTCGCAGCGCGCGCCCACAGCGTCACCGCATCGTATAGATGTGCAGCTTCTATTGGCACCTGCCGAACAAAGTATTCAGTTATTATTACTGATAGGAGAAATAATTTTTTATAATGTAATTTGACTGGCCTAATAATAATGAATGACTGGCCTGTTGGTCTAGTGGTTAGTGACCCTGACTGCTAAGCCGGAGGTCGTGGGTTCGATCCCCACCCAGGACAAATCTTTGTGTGATGAGCATAAAGGTTTGTTCTGTGTCTGGGTGTAATTTATCTATAATATGTATGTATTTACAAAAAAAAATGTATTTAAGTAGTATATCAGTTGTTTAGTACTCATAACACAAGCAAATATAATTGCTTACTTTGGGACTAGATGGCGCTGTGTGAATGTGGTAGAATATTATATTATATATATTAATATAATATTATGATAATTTAAATAATTTGTGTATTGAATTGTATAATGTAATTATAATAAATAAATAACATAACATAACATCGCATCACGCCTTTTTCTCCGAAGGGGTAGGCAGAGGTGTTTCACACCCACATTTCGCCAGCTATGTTTGGTCCCATGAAATAGGGGGCGAGCCTATTGTCATCTACCGGGAACATTTGTTTTACCAAACTCCGGGGAAATCTCACTACTAGAATTTCATGAAACAAAAGCCCAATACAATTTTCACCCGACCCGGGAATCGAATCCGAAGAGGGGGGCTCTTGCACAGCAGTCGTATACACTTTCCACTGCGCCACCGAGGCAGTTATAATATATATAATATAGTATAAATAAATAATAATAAAAATAAATAAATATAATGTACTTAATTATAAATATTTGCATGCCTAATACAGGCAGAATATACATAGCTTGCACTCTGCACCAATTTTGTTAAATCTGGTACCACCTATATTCTGTGCAAATAAATGTTTCTTTCTTTCTTTCTTACAGTCAAAACTCTTAACCAGTCAAAAGTACTTTTGACTGGCTATATCAGTCAAAACTCTTAAAAAAGTAAAGAGGTCGGTACTAAACTGGTTGTTTCAAAAAAATTTAGTTCCGACCTGTAAAAGAACTTTTGAAATTGGTCCAATAGTTTTATTCGTTACATACAAAAACACAAATCTTTCCTCTTTATATAATTTGTACAGACATATTGATAAGTTACGCCTATTGTACGAGCCCTGTTTGACGTAGAATCTCGTTACGAACTGACCTAGGCCAAGTTATTGCCTTACTTCTGCTGTATTTCATATTAATCCTAGTTATTGTTCGACAAAGGAATATGTACCTTGTTGTTTTGTATTGTGTACCGAGAATACCTATGATAAAAGAAGAAATAATATTGTCTTGTGAACCTGTTTGTTTAGCCTTCAAGAGCTTTACAAACTGAGATGATAACATAATATTCTTAAGGTTCAAAATCGCTCACGTGATATTATCTTAAAATATACATTCAGAAATCTTAATATAAGATATTTTGGTATTTTAGCTATGCCTCTGCAGGGCAGCAAGAGTAGAGCGGGGAGAGTTTATAACTGCGTTACAAAAGGATTATTGGATTAACTTGGATTAAAAGAACAGTACTACCTATCCCCGAGATTTAAAATGAAATTCAAGGTGGCGGCTAGCCTATGTGTGTATTGTATCTCAGTTATCTAAGACGAAATGTCAGAGTTTTTTTTAAACAATGCACGTCTTTCTGAACAAGCCCTCTATCGCGGGGAGCTTTAGAAACATAAAATACGGACATAAAATACACCCAGACTCGAAACAAATATCTATGAATCACACATAATAAGTGTCTCGTGTGGGAATCGAACATACGTCACTCGGCTCAGCGATATTAGTGGAGAGGCGACCACCTTAACAACTGCATCACGGTGACAGTCAGAGTTGATAATATTACTTATTAAATATATTAAATGTTGATAGAATAAAAATGAATGAGCATAATATGTATATAACGCTATATCCAGTCGCGGACCTAAGTGCCATCAGGCAAAATACAGACAGTTTCCTACCAAAAAATATATATGGATGGAAAAAATCAAACCTCGCAATCTTTTATTACTTACTTTAAATGAATATAAAGAGTTATCTTGTAATACAGTATAAATAATAACACAATATCCAAAATCATTCAATTTCCAACTTTATAGATACAACTTTTTTGAGCCTTTTGAGGTTAAAACTCTTGGATCTTGGGGGCCAAATGCTCACAAATTTTATCGTGAAATTTGTAAGCGTGTTTCTGAGGTATCACATGATCCAAGGGCTGGCCTCTACCTGGGGCAACGCATTAGCCTTGCTATCCAACGCGGTAATGTGGCTATCCTTTTGGGTACGTTTCCTCAGGAATCTGATCTTAATCAGATATTCTATTTGTAGGAATTCCCTGTAAATAGAGTATCTGGTTCTTTTTTCTTTTAATAGGTTAGCTATGTATGTTTTTAAGTTACTTTATCACTATATGTCGCAATTTTATACTCGTTCAAAAATAGACTACGATGCAGAGATGCAATATTCCCTGACCTACCCAACAATACTTAGATATTCCCCCTCCCGCCATACATAGGTATGAAACCTGGTTCGATACATCGTCGTATTGCTGTTTGAAAATTGCGTTACGGAATTATAGGTTCCTTCCTTCTGAATAGTAATATCATTTATTTATTTATTAATAGGATAACTTACAAAACATACACTTTAGAAAGGATCACACAATGTTCTAAGTGGCTCAAGCAATAGTGCTGTTTCAATTACAAGTTGCCACGACATGCATTAAAGTTAACAAGGTATATGAGCAAAGAAAGTTATTGAAATATTTTTTAAGAAACAACTAATTTATATATTATCACTTAAAACTAAGTTTGTACCAAATAACTTATTAATTGGAGCTAAAACAGTATATATTCTATGTCAAATCTACCATCGGCTGTTTAGGCAATTATTAATAGCGGAAACAAAACAAAAAATATCATTACGTTAATAGACGTTTGCATACGACTCGTTAAACGAAATAACATGGTTATAAGTTGAACTTTTCTGTGGAGAAGTGTCTAATCAAGCTCCGTAGTTACACGTGAGATTCTGACTGAATAGTAAGCCACCTATGGGAATAACATAATTATGTACGCCAGAGGGAAGAGTGAGATGGTTGCCTTGAGCAATGTTCACATTTAATCCGCCTCTGCCTGTCACATTACACAATTTCTATGTGTTTTAAAGCAATATTTCATGCGATTCTTCGTATAATAAATTCGTGTCAAAATCGATTTTCATTTCATAATTTCAGCCCATAAATGTATCACGGGCACGGGTGTCCTCCAAAGAATGTGGAGGGAATTAAGCCTACTATACTACGCTGGCCAGATGGGTTGGTATGGGTTTGTTTCAAATTTTCCACGGGTTGACATGGGGTAGCGACATTGATAAAAAATCGATTTTGACGAAGTTATTCTTCTTTTTCGTCGTCCCATGCTGAGTATTGTGACCATACACGAGACGTCTCCAAGCTGTGCGGTTTTTTGATATATGAACAGCGTGTTGAACGTTTAGTCCGGCAGTCATCCTTATAGCGTCAGTCCAACTAGCTGGCGTCCTACCAAAGACCCGTATTTTCATGGTAGTAATTTAAAAATAAATTCCAAATAAACCATTGTCATTTTGCTGGACATTGGGATTTATTTATTGAAACGACCGAAACCCAATACTGAAGTTCTATTTTTGGAAAATTAAATTTTATCATTTCGGACTTTAAAAGGAATGGACTTGGGCTTAAATCATGTTATTTGATTCCGACATTGTTGAATAAAATGACTCTAGATAAAATGAAAATGAAATTGACAGTACTATCTGTTTTACATACCGAACTTGGCTTTACTTAGTTACTGTACTTTACAGAATTATTTATCTTTAGACCTAGTTTTTATTTCTAACATCATCATTAGCAACCCATTAAGTCCCACTGCTGGGCTTGGGTCTCTTCTCCTCTATCTAGAGAGCTGAGAGGGTTTAGGCCATAATCCCCTCACGCTGGCCTAGTGCGGGTTGGTGGATCAGACATCATAGAATTTCTTCTAGAGTATATGGGTTTCCTCACGATGTTTTTCCTTCACCGTTAGAAGATGGTAAGTCACCTGACTAATACATATAAATTCTACAAAGTGGAATCCACATTGGTACTGCCGGTTGGGATCGAACTCGGACCGCGTGATTTGCGCGCCGGTCACTTATCCATTCAGCTACCATCGCATAATATAATTTTATAAAATAATCTTTATTTGAATTAACTTGGTGACAGAAGATATTATGTAAAAACCAGCGGCTATGCCAGCCGACCAACTGACGAACGCGAACAGTTTGGCGGGTTAAATTTAAAATGTATTTTTTGTTTACTTTGAATACTTATTTTTTTTTAGTAGCTACCCTCACAAAACAAATATTTACTCTAATGTGCGGCCTATAAATAGTAGTAGCTCTACTTCAAATCCGTTGATTGATGGTAAAAGAATGGCCCGCGGCAAAGACCTTATTTCCTATTTACGGCGTTGTCTTGTAAAAGAGAAAACAAAAACATAAAAAGAATTATCTCATTAACCCTTTCAACAGTAAACTTATTATTATTTCAATATGCTCTGAGGTATAAGGCGCTTCAGCCGTTCATCTTTTTATCTCCAGTTAATTATTTTCTTACAGATATTATGCTTTGTGATGAGCCGTAAATACATTGTTTATTTACGAAATAGTTCAAAAGTGTATAATAATAATTATAAATTATATGATACCGCATTATCTTATCTATACTAAATAATATAAAGCTGAAGAATTTTTTTTTTTACGTTTCGTTAGTCGCGCTAATCTCATGAACTACTGAAACGAATTGATTAATAATTTTAGTGTTGGATAGCCCATTTATCGACAAAGGCTATGGCCTCTAGAGAAATAATTCGTGATGCCGTGTTATACTACAGCTAGCTGTTGCCCGCGGCTTCGCTCTCGTGGATCTTTGTTTAGCCACTGCTCAGCTCCTTTAAATGGTAGGGTAAGCCTATAACCTAGCCTTCCTCGATAAATGAGCTACAATACAGATAAACAGTTCTTGAGATTAACGCGTTCAATTAAACAAACAATCTCTTCAGCGTTATAATATTGTAAGTATAGATAGTAAAAAATTTGCACCGAATTATAATATAATATAATATTCTACTACATTTCCACAGAGCCATCTAGTCCCAAATTAAGCAATTATATTTGCTTGTGTTATGGGTACTAAACAAGTGATATACTACTTATATACATTTTTTTTTTGTATATATATACATATTATAGATAAATTACACCCAGACACAGAACAAACCTTTATGCTCATGACACAAAGATTTGTCCTGGGTGGGGATCGAACTCACGACCTCCGGCTTAGCAGTCAGGGTCACTAACCACTAGACCAACAGGGCCAGTCAAATTTGACTGAAATTGAAAGTTTTTAGTTCAAATTCAACAATAGTTCACTATCTAAGAATTACCATTGACATGTAACTTAGCTAGCTTTATAAATACGTATGGGAGTTCGTAGATAATAGAATCAGTGTTCCTTATTGTATCTAAGCCGCAGTAGTATGTGGCATGTTCCTAGACACTGAACTAGGTCAACTATATTGTTTCCATAATATGAGGTAACTTATATGATCAGAGAAGACTTACAAAGTATATTATTACAAAAGAGTTGCTTGCTTGTACAGTTAGTATTATAACGTTGAGCTCTCATCAACATTAATTCAATGATGACTAGCATAGCCAATCAAACGCTTTTTAGTCTCAAACTATCCATTTTTATAATTCGATACTTACTCATTTCAACCCATAAACATCCCACTGTTGGGCACGGGTCTCCTACAAAAAATGTGGAGGGAATTTAGCCTACTATACCATGCTGGCCAGACGGGTTGGTATAGGGTTTGTTTCGAATTTTCCTTTTCTTTTTCTTCCCATGAAATAGGCTCGCCCCCTATTTCATGGGACCAAACATAGCTGGCGAAATGTGGGTGTGAAACACCTCTGCCTACCCCTTCGGGGAAAAAGGCGTGATGCTATGTGTGTGTATGTGTGCTCTTGTCTGCTCAGGTTCTCTTATTCCCTTAGTCGCCTTTTACGACTCCCACGGGTTGAGATAGTGTAGTGACATTATACATTCTTAATCCGTCACTACACGGAAATTTGGAATTCTTTACTTGGAATTTTATAAATATTGAATTTTTTTTTAAACCAATATCCCGTTTACGTTTACGTAGACGCCCTGATGTTTTATAAAATGAATCAATAAAACATTTATAACATTACTACTACTGAACAAGATCCACCCTTCTGATTGAGTACTGCACTGCACTACCACTGACTCTATACTCAATGACCTCTAATTTTTTGGGAACACTAGTAAAAACTATTTAAAATAAAACTCTGGTTTCTGAATTCTTCTAGATCCTATCCTTATGTCTGTGTCCTATCCTATCCTATGTGTCAATTTTCTCGTCGGGGTCATTCGCTTGCGGAAAATCTTAACACCGCCTTTTAAGAAATGACGTAATATGTACAACTCCATCTATAGGTGATTGAAAATGTCACAAGCGATCATATCGAGTGACTTTGCCGGATATTGCCTAGGTTTGTATTTATAGAACAAAAATTAAATAAAAGTGTTGAACGGTAAAGGAATACATCGAAAGGAAACCCATTTAACCTAGAAAAAAATCTAAGGGTACCTATGTCTGATCTGATTATGAAGCGATAGTGGCTGAATGGATAAGGGACCGGCGTGGCGTGCAAATCACGCGGTCCGAGTTCGATCCCAACGGGCAGTACCAATGTGGATTCCACTTTGTGGAATTTATATGTACTAGTCAAGTGACTTACCATTTTGACTGGCCTGTTTGGGTTCGATCCCCACCCTGGACAAATCTTTGTGTGATGAGCATAAAGGTTTGTTCTGTGTCTGGGTGTAATTTATCTATAATATGTATGTATTTACAAAAAAAATGTATTTAAGTAGTATATCAGTTGTTTAGTACCCATAACACAAGCAAATATAATTGCTTACTTTGGGACTAGATGGCGCTGTGTGAATGTGGTAGAATATTATTATTATTAGCTACATTAAAGTACAAGCGGATTCAATGTGCTTACGTGCCTTCCACAGCTTGAGATTGAAAATGTCACAAGCGATCACATCGAGTGACTTTGCCGGATATTGCCTAGGTTTGTATTTATGGAACAAACATTAAATAAAAGTGTTGAACAGTAAACTAGTCAAGTGACTTACCATCTGCTAACGGTGAAAGAACACATCGTGAGGAAACCCACATACCCTAGAAGAAATTCTATGAGTATGTCTGATCCACGAACTCGCATTAGGCCAGCGTGAGTGGATTATGGCCTAAACCCCCTCAGTTCTCTAGTTAGAGGAGAGGAGACCTGAGCCCAGCAGTGAGACATTAATGGGTTGCTTATTATGATGATGATGATGTCTGATCTATCAACTCGTATTACAGCCGTGTGTGGATAATGGCCTAATCTCTGGCTGCTCAAAATCTCTGACTTACTCGCTTTCGTTATCGTGACCAAAAATAATCGATGAATTAATCGATATTTATTTGAGAATTTTAATATAATTATATAATATAAATTGTTTATTTATGTAAAAAGTACAAATAAGTTAACAAATTCATAAATTATACAATAGTAATGCAACATACATACACAATTGCCTGAACTAGGTAAAACCTGTGCTTCAGGCGAGAAGTTCTTACATGCTACATATAATAATATAAATTAGCATGTAACTATTCAGAAATATTATAAATAAATTACCTAAATCAACTATAACAAAAATGATAGTAATAATTATTTTAAGGATTATCAACTTATTATAACCTAACTATTTACAAATTATTAAAAGGTCCTCTGTCTGATCATAAGTTAAGCCTAAGAGGTATTCAAAAAGTACATTTTTACATCTAAAGTAATTTAAGTTATAGATATATGATGTTCTATTTACTACATTGTACAAGTAAGGCCCTATAAAGGAAAAGAATCTATTTATAAAGGAATGTCTGAAAGTTAAGTTTGAGATGCAGACTATATCTTTCCGTCTCTTGTTAGTTATTTCGACATTAAAAGCAAGCATTCTATGTTGTTTTAGTAGGGTGTGCATAATGAACAGTTGGCGAATAGATAGCACGTTGCATAATGTATATAAAAGGTGTGTAGGGTAAAAGAAGGGAAGCGATTTACTCACTTTTAGAATTGCTCGCTGAGCTCGTTCTAGGGGAAGTATAATTGTTTTAAAGGCTCCGCCCCAGGATGTAATACAGTATTGAATAACAGATTGGCACAATGCAAGGTACACTTGTCGTGTCAATCTGTAATCTGCAATACTTCGAAGTTTCTTAAAAACAAATATTAATTTTCGCACTCTGGAAATCAGTGTTTGTATATGTTGTCTAAAAGAGAGCGTATCGTCAATAATAATACCTAAATATTTTAAATTATTAGTTCGTAGGATATTTGGACAGTTACATAATATGTCTACTTGTGGGTTATTGCATATGTGGGCGAATAAATTAAAATTAGTGGCGATTTGGAGAGGCATGCGCATAGCAAAGTGAATATATTTAGTCTTGTCAGCATTTAGTGTTAATAAGTTACATTGAAGCCAATTAGTCACAATATTAAAACCTGACTGGGCATATTGGTATAGTTCGTCGATTGTTTTAGCGGAAAATATTAACGCTGTGTCATCTGCGTATGCAATAATTTTGCCGTGTTTTAGCTTTATATTACATAAGTCGTTAATATAGATTAAGAACAGGGTAGGACCTAAGATACTTCCTTGAGGAATTCCGAAATTAGGGGTTTTTTGGGCTTCGCTCGTAATATTATCTATTTTTACACATTGGTACCGATTATCTAAATAGTCAGAAAAAAGTTTTAGCTGTGTACCTCTTATACCTAATGACTCCAATTTATTTAAGAGTAAAGGAATATGCACAGTATCAAAAGCTTTGGCTAAATCAAGGAAGATCCCTAAGGTCTGATTTCCCTTATCGAGTTCTTGGCTAACGTAATCCGTCAGGTCATGAACTGCGTCAGCTGTGGATAACTTAGATCTAAAACCAAATTGCATGGGTGAAAGAAAATTATTCTTTTCGAGGTACTGTACTAGTCTACTGTTTATAATTTTTTCTAATATTTTGGATATTGAAGGGAGTAAGGATATGGGTCTATAATTGGTAATTAGGTTATTGTTTCCAGACTTAAATATAGGAATTACTACTGCTTTCTTAAGGCATTTTGGAAAAATTCCTTTTGAAAGACAGAGTTGAAATATGTGGGTTAAGGGGGGCACAAAAATATCTTTGAAATGTTTAAGGATCTTATTGGTAATATTATCCCAGCCGACGGCACAATCATCTTTCAGCCCAGAAATTATTCGTGCAATCTCTTGCTCGTCAGTATCTAACATAGCAAAAGATTGACTACTTACTTGAGACTGTAGAGTGTGCATTTGACATGACTGTGATTGAATTTTGTCCGCTAGATTCTTTCCCACAGTTATAAAATAATTATTTACATTATTAGCTGCCACAATTGAAGAACGGTTAGTAAGTAGTAAACTCGAATTTGATTCGCGCTGTTTCGAAGTGTAGGTTATATTTTTAATTTGTTTCCAAAGGAGTTTACTGTTATTGCCGGCCCTGCGTAATTCAATTTGTTCATAAGAATTTTTAATCTTCTTTAGAAGATCGTTACAAAAGTTTCTATACCTTTTGTAGGTCTGTTGAAGAATTAAGTTGTCAGGACAGCGTTTTGTTCTCTGATGCAGTTTATCCCTATGTCTCATACACCGAATAAGTCCTGGAGTGATCCATGGCTTAATATTGTAATATTTCTTATTTACAGTCGTCACTTTCGTGTTGCGCAATATTGCCTGTTGGACATTACTTATTAGGTATGACATAGATATGTTAGCGTCAGCGGTATTGAATACTGGGCTAAAATCAATGTTGCGTAAATCATAATCGAGTTTATTTATGTTAAGTTTGGACTTTGTTTGCGGACGATTTACCTTAGGCAGCGTTATATTAATGGTTAGTAGGACAGCGTGATGGTCAGTGATCGTGGAATTAGTTACAAGTGTAATGTAGGGCAAGCAGGATTTAATCATCATGTGATCGAGGCAAGAACCACTTTGATGAGTAGGTAAAGTGTGCGAGGGCAAGAGTCCATGATACGAGCACAGATTAAGGTACTCTTGAATACCAGCATCGGAAAGTTCGGAATTGGTGTTTATATTTATGTCTCCTGTTAGTAAAATATTTTTAAAAGATTTTAATGATCCAAACAATGAGTTTAGGGTTGTATTAAATGGATCCAGGATTCTAGAGGAGGGGGATCTATACATAGCGATGATGGCTGTAGTTTTACCAATTTTTATAATCAAACAGTTGCATCCTTGAACTACTGGTTCCTCAACAGTTACCTTTAATGTATTCTTAGTGTAGACTACTACACCATCATTTTGATTATGATTTCTTAAACTGTAGTGTAAATTGTACCCCGGTATTATAGGCATATTGTTGAGTCTATTTAATAACCAACACTCAGTTAAAACTAAAATATCGCATTCGTAGTTTAGCCTTTGTATAAAAATATGAAAACTATCAATGTTTTTATGGATACTACGAATATTCTGGGTTAGTACGGTTAATGAATTTTGGTAAGCAGAAAGATATTGTTTGCAATCCTCTACCTCACATGATCTTGAGTCAGTCTGAAAAGTATTATCTATGTCTGTAATTAAATTAAAATCCATATTATTTATATTAAAGTAAATAAAACTAACTTAAGTAAGTACTAAACTATACTTAGTATGCGGCGCTCTTAGGCGCCCTCATAATCAATAGAATTAATGTACCTATATTCGGCGGCTTTTTTGGCTGGACAATCCTCGTCTCCCGTTTTGTGGTTGCTCGGTTTATTGAAGCGCAAGCATGTTGCACATTTTGACGAGTCAGCTTTTTTAGTGCACTCTTGTATTGAATGGCCATCTGCACCGCAATGTCCACATGTATTTTGGGCAGCTTTACATGTTTTAGCCGCGTGTCCGTATTGTTGACATTTAAAACATCTCGTCACAAGCGTAAAGTCTCTCACTGGACATGATGTCCAGTTTATAAATAATCGCTCTTGTGTGATAAGGGCTTTACGGATGACGGCAGGAACTTCAATAATATAATTGCATTGGTCACCATTTTTCTTCCCAGATTTGTGGCTCAGTTTTATTGAGGTCACGAACGTATCACGCGTCAAGGAAGGGATTTTTTCTGCTAAATTCTGTTCATATATACATCTGTAGACTTCAGGTTCTGACATTGCTGTTGGCACACCTATGACCACAATGCGTGGTTTGCGCTTGAATGGTTCATCCACTTTGAGTCCTGAGGTAGTGAGCTGGACGGTCTTTTTGACCATTTCTAAGTCATCTTTTGTTTGAGTGCTAATAATCACTCCTCCATTTCTCGTTTTTCTTAGTCCTCTTACTTTCAACTTCATTTCTTCAGGGCATATTATCTTTTGGACTATGGTTTTTGTCTCTTCACTAGTCTTAGTGTTGTCACTAGGGTATATAGCTAATGAGCTGAGGTTATTTGGGCGTACAAAGTTATTTGATCCCTTTTTTACCATCTCTGCGAAAGAGATATTATGATAGATATAATGAATTGAACATTAAAGGTTATACAAAAATTACAGTTTCACCATAATCTATCTATGGACATACAACATTTTAGCGTTACATTTTAGTTGTGTCATAAAATTGATCGCAGTGGCGGAAATTAGGTGAGGCAAGCAGTGGGCGTATTGCGCAGATAGATGATGAAAAGATTGATATAATGAGTGACAATCAATAACACAAAAATAAACAGTCCGATTATTATTGATTGATCTTGTTAATAATTAAATACATTCAATAATATTACATTCAATACAATAAACATCAATAATTTGACTCAGGCGCATGTCAAGGTTCTAAATCTTCTAATATATGACAACATAGGCGGGCGCTACTCAATAAAATTATTGTTATCTCTGTTCAACTGAATGTCCCGGCAATATGAAACGTATTTCTTTATTCAAACACATATATCATTCTGACAGAAGGAATTTTTGCTTCAATGATTTGAATATAATATTATTATCTTTCGTTTAGATGAAGTGCTTTAGATAATGTGTACTAAATATTACGTAGAAAATACTTGGGAATATTGTTACTAACATGTCTTTAAATATACGATTCTTTTTTTTATATCTTTCATACATTAGTATGAAAGATATATATATATTGTATTATTTGTATATTGTATTATTTAAATCCGGTACGTAATCATTTTAAAATTAATTAAATCCCCTGCAAACATCATTAGTACAATTGTCAAAGTACAAACAAAATAATGTAAAATTATAGTACAATTAATTAATTTCAGGATTGCATACATCTCCTATAAATACCTTACAGAGCGTAATACATTTATTACAATGAACTATGTATGTATAATACCTGGGGTCCAAGTATGCTAACACAATCGTAAGCCGATGGTCTCATTCGACAGCTGTGATTGGTTTACTAAGTCAATCGCGCCATATTGCCGGCCTGTCATTGGACCATGGGTCTGTTATGTGTGTAAATTAGCAGAATCGACCACCTGTACTACTAAAATTGATAGGTAAGCAATTTACTTCGATTACATGTTTCACTGAACTGTGTTGTGCAATCTAACACGAAAACGTCGGTATGCCAGACGTATACAAACACGGATAACTGTCATTCGAGTAAGGTAGGTCATGAAGCTTACGTCATTGGTTGTATGGCTTTATGCAATGAAATAGTATTTATTCAACTATATAAATGTTATTAAACTAGGTTACAAAGTAGCTCTTATGCATGCCTTAAGTTGAAACGTAACGGGTAATAGAAAAAATAAGTTAGTAAGTAAGTCAATTTGTCTACGACAGGCCAGATCCATGAAAAAGGACTGGCAAGAAACTCAAGCAACCCTTTTTAATCGCCAGATAGTTAAAATTGCAATTTGGGCAAAGCGACGTAGCGGAATACCATACTGTGTTGATTAAAAAGACTTTTAATTAAAGTGTAGATTTAAAACTAAATAATAAAAAGAGAAAGCGCGAAAACTGTCATCCTGATCGGATTTCTCATTATATAGTTATGTATTTTGTGTTTGTAGAAGAACAACATAAAATATTTTACTTACCTCAGTGGTCTCAAATATTTTGTGATAATTTGGCACGCAGAATGGCGGGGCCGCTGATAATTTACGAATCATTTGACACAGCATTCTGAAAAAATATGCACGTGTTAATAAAATCTTATCTCTCTCTTAGCAACAATCATGATCATCAACAATCATCATATCTCACGAATATCGCCATATGTATTAAGTTTAAAATTTGAGTTTAAGAAGCCAATATGACCAATAATAAAACTAGTTGAAAAAAAAACAAATTCAGCACGCAATAAAAGCAATGGAAAATATATAAATTTAAATTGGGTCATAAAAAAATAAAAACTGCCTCGGTGGCGCAGCGGGAAGTGTATACGACTGCTGTGCAAGAGGTCCCGGGTCGGATGAAAATGGTATTGGGTTTTTCTATCATAAAATTCCAGTATTAAGATTTTCCCGGAGTTTGGTAAACAAATGTTCCAGGTTGATGACAATAGGCTCGCCCCCTATTTCATGGGACCAAACATAGCTGGCGAATGTGGGTGTGAAACACCTCTGCCTACCCCTTCGGGGAAAAAGGCGTGATGCTATGTTATGTTATGTTAAATTGGGTCATTCGTCCACAGCTGTTAATTTTAAATTGAGGTTTTATTGCCGACTTTGTTTTATTACTATTGTTATTAAATAATTTGAATTTAGTTTATGGTCCGCGATAAATAAGTTGTTTGAGATGATGATGATGATACGTGGCGTGATTAGGGGGAAAATCTAATAATATTGATAATTCCGATCTTCTCCCAGCGAATAACTAGCGGTACTGGTACAGGCTCAAATATAGTACTATCTTCGTATCAAGAAATTTGAAAAGGTATTTTACAAGTTAGGAAAAAGTAAAAAGCGCTTTATTGGAATACAAATTCTGAAACCTATAAGACAAGTTTATGTGACACGTAAGAACATCATTTTACGTTTTATTACATCGCCCAACGATTAATATTTTACGCACAACTTTTGAATTTCGCTAAGAATGCCTGAAACCTCTGACTAAGCACTTTTATGCTATCATAGTAAAATGCTTTAGTAATCCATCATTAATTTTAAACCTTTTCGATTAATTTCTCATCAAACGTTCTAACAATCGATTTTATAATTATATAGTAACGAAATTGTAACAGTCAGTTACAAATAAAGTATTAAAAATGAAATATCTCTATTGTACGATTTTAAATTAAAATAATACCTAAATTATTGTAATAGACAACCTTTTTATTTCAATATTATATTATACCATAGACCTAGGATCAGCGCGCTACAATAAATCTATGAATTATACACACACACAGACTGGCTGCAATATCCTAAAAAAAAAAGGATGCCACTAAATAATACAAAGCTTAATTTTGTTTTATTAGCTTCTTAATTTTGTGAGCGCACATTGCCAGACACATTTAACACCAAGAAAAGAGTATTTAATTGAATTTTAATAGTTACATTCCCAATGAAATTGTACCTATGTTAAAAAAGGTTTTTTAACATACAATATCATTGTATATTCCATTTTCTATAGAATAACATTTTTGTAGGCTTAAGTAAACTTTACGGTAAAGGACAATTTGATGTGTTTCCAAATTAACCCGACGCTTATTATATTCGTATCTAAATCTGTTGCTTATTTCCAATTAACTAAATTATACTATTAAAAAATTAAGATGTTTTTCACAGAACTAATAAACAAAGAAATGAAACTATGTCACAATACAATCAACATTTTCCTAGTTATCCCAACGACAAACTTTAATCCTTGAATACAGTTCGTCGTGCCGCGCTTTATAGTCTGTGGCAAGAACTAGGTTACGAGGTCATTCACCCCGAAACTCTTCCACACATGGACAAAATGCAAATTATGTTTTTTTATAGAATTTTCTAATGCATAACTTGCACTCTAGCGTGTTATAAAGATGTTGAACACTTGTGTGTGTATGTTGTACTTGTATTATTATGCATTTTTTAAATTATAATTTGTAAATGTATGTGTTTGCTTATTAGATTCACGTTGCAATGAAGCAAGTGACTAACGTTATTTAAAAAAAGGGAGTGACATTAATTATAATTCACCCATAATACTACATCTACAAAGGCAAAGCCGCAAATGGCATATCTAATGATGAATAGTCAAAACTATCAAAACCACTTTTAACTGCAAAAATCAGGCAAAAGTATTTTGACTTATTATCTTTCATGTAGTTTTAACTAAGGGCATCTATCAAATTTGACTGGCCTGTTGGTCTAGTGGTTAGTGACTCTGACTGCTTAGCCGGAGGTCGTGGGTTCGATCCCCACCCAGTACAAATCTTTGTGTGATGAGCATAAAGGTTTGTTCTGTGTCTGGGTGTAATTTATCTATAATATGTATGTATTTACAAAAAAAATGTATTTAAGTAGTATATCAGTTGTTTAGTACCCTTAACACAAGCAAATATAATTGCTTACTTTGAAACTAGAATGGCGCTGTGTGAATGTGGTAGAATATTAGAATATTATATTATTATTAAAAATACTTTTGCCTGATTTTTGCCGTCAAAAGTAGTTTTAATCGGCTATGAGTTTTCACTGTAACAAATATATCAATCTTCTTTATTATTCAAATAAATATACAATCAAATTAAATAAAATTAAAACTTAAATAAATACAGTTAGTCGAATAACCCGCCTCTGGTTGCCCCCGGCGCTAAGGTGCCCACAACTCTTGCCACATTGTATATATAAATTAAATATATTTATTACCATTTCTTCGCTACTAAAACAAACAGTTCATAGAAATTAGAGAACATCAAAAATACTTATTTATTCGATAAAATTTAAACAAAATTAAGATTAAAACAAAATGAAAGATAGATATTTTAAAATAAATATAAAATAATAAATAAAAATTAAATAAATTTAAATTTAAATTAAAATAAATATTAAAATATTTATATTTATTATTAAGAGAAAACTTCAAGTAAATTCATAAATTATGTATTGTATTTACTTGAAGCTTTCTCATAATGGTGTATATGTGTTGGTATTAAGTTCCTCGTAGTACGAGTAAACACTCAGTGTTTTCCTAGCTAAAAGCTCAATCCACACTCGTATTAGGGTCGTGCCTAAAACGAGGTTGATTTCGGAAGGATATCGTCAGTGTTGCCTTAATATAATTAGATTTTTATTTATACCACAACGCTGGTAAACAGGCATAAAACCTGCCTGATGGTAAACGGTTACCGTAGTCTATGAATTACTGAAACACTAGATGTATCACGAGCGCATTGCTAACCTTTCAAGCCCTTCTTCCCCAATATCAAATTCTATCTTCCTCAAAATCTATATATTGCGATATATGAAAAAAAATATAAAAAATATTATTGTCAACAAAAAGTCCGATATTTGGTGTAAACAATTCTCCAACTGTCGATTTGACCCGTCGCAAACTAATTGTTTAAATGTCGATACAGCGACACTTCTCCCGAAATGTAGCGCACTATTACACTGACATATGAATGGGGATAGTGTGACCTACTTTACTGAAAAGTGCACGAAAAAAGAACTAAATAAACTCGAACAGAGTACGGCTACTGACGTTGACAGTGGCGCCCTCACTATGTACGTAATCAGATTTGTTCGTACTTTGACTATTTTTGAAAGTACTAGTATGTCCTTTTTATTTTTGTTTATTTAGTTTTTCTCTGAAAGAAGAGGCAGAAAAGTAAACCCAATTAATTAGGTAGTTTTGTAGAGTTACGTGAAATGGGATAACATATTGATATTTATCGTAAATTATTTGAATAATTTCAGTCATCAGGGTAATACAGCGAATTCATGACAGAAATATCCAAATTGTTTTTACCAAACTTGAGAATCGTAGGTAGAATCCCTTACACAACAGGATTTCCGTTGTAACATTTCATTATGTAAGTCTTAATATTATGGTCTTAAGAGTACCGTATAGAGACTGATTTAACCAGTCAAAACTACTTTTGACTGGTTAAAGTTTTGACTGTAATATATAATTATAATAGAAGCGCCGGAGGCCCAAATCCTCAATAGCTCTCCTTTTCCTCCCTAATTCTCTTTTTCTTTTCAGTAGATAGCGGCATGGTTGTGTTTTCTTCTCAACAAATGCTAAAAAAACACAGCCATGTCCATGGGCGACAGTCACCACTTACCATCAGGTCGGCAACAGGCTAGTCTGCTCGGGCAACAAAAAAAAATCTCGAAACAAAAACGTAATTTCTCACATATTTTTAATACTGATGTTTCTAAGTGACCTACTTACCAATACCTACTTAATAATAAAATATAAGGGTACTTACTCGTAGTGAGGGTTGGTAGGGAACGAAGGTGTCAGCCTTAGAACTGCTCTGAACGCCAATATGTCATTACTGTTGTTTTGTCCGAGATGATCTGTGTGCAAATGAAAGAGATTAACTACATTATCATTACTTTAATTAGTAACATAATTACGGCGAGATTTTATTATCTGTTAAACATATCAACCGATTCAACCAAGACCCAAAGAACCTTGTGAAAACTAATTATAAATTTCAAGATATTCAAAGAGTCTGATGCATAAGAATCATTAATAAATCACACCACCCCAGCATGATCATAAATATGTTTTAGGTAAGAGCTATATTGAGGAAAGCTTTTTAAAAATTGCATCTAAATCATTGCAAGTCAAACCTAGAAGTTGTCTGTAGCAGTACCTACACAGGACGCCACAAACTAAAGTGAGTTTTCCTCAACCACAGCGTATACGCCGTTGATCTGGTGGTCGATTCTACTAATATACACGCGTCGATAGCAAACTGATGGACCAATCACAGACCGGCAATATGGCGCGATTTACTTAGTAAGCCAATCACAACTCTCGAATGAGACCATCGGCTTACGATTGTGTTAGCAGACTTGACTCCCAAGACCATCTACTTCAAACATTGTACCAGGCAAAGCTAAAGAGTTCCATGTGGCAGTAATCAATGACAACTTACCAGCATGAGTTATAGCAGCAGTACTAGGATCGTATATCTCGTCATCCACTGCCACCACAGCATACTCCCCGTTGATGAGGAGTCCTTTACGTTGTAGCACGTTCACGAAGTCCACCAGGGCTATGTGCTCGCCCAGGAACACGTATACTGAAGACAAAGGAACATTGTCAATTTTTTTTAACGCTCTGTTTTTTCTTCCTTATGCGTTTGGATACCATTATGAAAGTCTGAAACCCTGTGCAAAATCATTATTCACATCAGTAGTGTGGTGGTTGCTGAGATCAAAACGGCAGCTTGCCTATAAACAGTGGTTAAGGTGGTCGCCTCGCCACTACATCGTCGTGCTGGGTGACGTGGGTTCGATTCCCACACGAGACAAATATTTGTGTGATTCATAAATATTTGTTTCTAGTCTGGGTGTACTTTGTGTCCGTTAGTTTCATGTTTGTAAAGCTCCCCGCGACACAGGGCTTGTTCCCTAGAGCGGGCGTTGTCTTTTTTAAAAAAAAAAAGAGAAAAGACAAAAAAAAAAAAAAAAAAAAAAGAGTCTCAAAAAACTTGTAAAGAGAAATCTCTTCAGAATCTAATAGATCTAACATTATTCTAAAAATGGCTTATAATATGGTATTTTTCCCATAACATACGCCATGAGTCTGTTAACATGTAGATGCCATTTGCTAATCAAACCCGAAATTGTAGGTTTAACACACACTCACATAACACAGTAACATATTTATGAAAAATAAACTGGCCAAGTGCGTGTCGGGCCACGCACAGTGTAGGGTTCCGTAGAAGCCCGTTATCACAATATAGTACAATTCTGTTGTTCTTTATTCTGAATGTAAGTAATGGTAAAATAACAACAATAATGCTAAGGATTTTGTATTTGGTGCAAAACTATCCAACACCCAAGTTCAATGAGTATTACTGCTAAACTAATAAAGTTATCTTAACCGCTATAATTTTCATTTAAAGTTCTTGAAATGCACTATCATCATGATTTTTTCCAGATTTTTCAAGCCAGCAGTTTAGCTTTTAGAGGGGGGGGGGGGGCTACTGGAACAAAAATTTGCTCTTTAAAGTTTAATATTTCGTAAATGGACCATTAAATCGAAAAATAATGTTAGTAACCCCCAAGTCATTTTAAAAGACCTATTCAACAATACCCCACACGATGGGGTAGACGACAAAAAAAAAATTCATACCCACACCACATGTATGGGAGCTACTCTAAAAAAAAATATTTTCCTAAATTTTATTTTACCACTTTGTCGACGTAATTGATATACACACTCCCACAAAATTACAGCTTTCTAGTACTAACAGTCTCTTAGCAAAACCTCGGACATACATACAGACTGACAGACAGACAGACGGACATAACGAAACTATAAGGGTTCCTAGTCAGAACTACGGAACCCTAACAATAGTAATTTAACTTCAACTTACAGCCAATTTCAAATTCAAGGGCTTCAGCAAATAAAGATCTGATTATAAATTCGTTCGCATATTGAATCCAATTTACAAACCAAACAACATTCATCAATAACTTGACAACTTCCATTTTATCTGACCTTTGGACATAGGCCCTTCGTACACAAGGCGCAAATCTCCGATACCCGTAGAAGTTTGTACACAGGCACCCGGAGATGTTTTATTCATTCGTCGCTACAAAATGTTGCTGCCATTTCAAAGATGGCGGAGCAATATTAAACATACATACATAGCATCACGCCTTTTCCCCGAAGGGGTAGGCAGAGGTGTATCACACCCACATGACTGGCTTGTTGGTCTAGTGGTTAGTGACCCTGACTGTTAAAACGGAGGTCGTGGGTTCGATCCCCACCCAGGACAAATCTTTGTGTGATGAGCATAAAGGTTTGTTCTGTGTCTGGGTGTAATTTATCTATAATATGTATGTATTTACAAAAAAAAAATGTATTTAAGTAGAATATCAGTTGTTTAGTACCCATAACACAAGCAAATATAATTGCTTAATTTGGGGCTAGATGGCGCTGTGTGAATGTGGTAGAATATTATTATATTATTATTATTTCACCAGCTATGTTTGGTCCTATGAAATAAGGGGAGAGCTTATTGTCATCACCCGACCCGGGAATCGAACCTGGGACCTCACACAGTCGTATACACTACCTGCTACGGCACCGAGGCAGTTCCTATTATATATTGCAGGAGCAATATTAGAATATTAAATTTCTTTCTGAGGTGGAGAATGTCCTGCTTGTTTATTTAATTATATTATCTGTGGACATCCTGTTGAACTTAGCATCTGTTTGTTGTAATTACTTCGCAGCGACAAATAGTACTTATTTAATATTTCTTTCTAATTATATTAAGAACCCAGTATCTTTCACAGTATCGTTACACATAATACGCCAAAATTAAAGTTTCAACGTCACTTGTGTTAGCCATTTTGTAAAATTTCTTGCAATTCGATATCCGACAAGATATTCGTGACGAAAGTATACAACATTAATATCGAATATTTGTGTAGGCTTGTGTACGGTGCACCTTAAACAACCTTTTTACAACCCACAAGCGTAGCTAACAAGTCAATGACTCGTCTGATGATAAGTAGATACCATTGTATACCGTGCTTTCAATGAATTATTAATTTTCATTGTTTTTTCATCTTTTTTTTTTCTTTACAAGGGAGAAACAAAAAATTTGCAGAATTTATATATTGGACAGAAGGCACCGATATTTCTGTACCTCAATAAATGTAATTTCTAGGTGAAGAGATTTGTGTTTAGAATATGTTTTTTCTGCGTAAAATCTGGGAAATAGGAAGTGTACATCTGACATGAAGATCGTGATGGGAATTTCATATAGAAAAATATTTATTATATTATGAAGATTGAAGAGTTCCAAAACTCCTAGTAAATACTACTATTTAAAAAACTCTGAAGTCCTTCAATAGCCTGATTTACAATTTTATAATTAAATTAAAAGTTTTTCCGATGACGTCCATTAGTACTTGGACAAATATCTGTTTTCCATGAACCGTTTAGATCATTTTGAAGTCGTAAGACGCTCATTAATTGAATTTACAATTAATTTAAGTTTTATAATTAAGTATTGAAATAAATTTAAACTATAAATTGCCTTGTTTTGTTTTAATCCCTTACTTCTCAATTTGATTCTTAATTCTTATTATTATTCAAAGGAGTATTAATCTAGCTGGAAACAAAGTTTATAATTATAATATAATACTACCGTTCAGATTATTTAAATATCGAATTCTAGAACATTGGCTAATTTAAGCGGACCAATTTAATGCTGAAATGCAATTATTGACTTGCCTGTTGGTCTAGTGGGGACCCTGACTGCTAAACCGGAGGTCGTGGGTTCGATCCCCACCCAGGACAAATCTTTGTGTGATGAGCATAAAGGTTTGTTCTGTGTCTGGGTGTAATTTATCCATAATATGTATGTATTTACAAAAAAAAATGTATTTAAGTAGTACCTATATCAGTTGTTTAGTACCCATAACACAAGCAAATATAATTGCTTACTATGGGACTAGATGGCGCTGTGTGAATGTGGTAGAATATAATATAATTAGAGTAATATATAACCACTGAAATTAAAACCATACATTTTAGTTACTAAATTGACCATTTTTAATCAACCTGTGTTGTCCCACTGCTGAGCAAAGGTCTCCCCCAAGCTCTCCCATTCTTTTCTATTGAATGTTTTGATCCTCCAGTCCTTGTCAAATGAGCCCAGATCGTCTCGCTAGCGCTTTCGTGCTCTACCTCTCCGACGATATCCGTCTTCCGGTAGCCACTGCGTTACGATCTGGGCCCACCTATCTGGATGCATCCTGCACACATGTCCCGCCCATCCCCATTTTAGTTTGGCTGATTTGCGGCCATCTTTATAAATTATTAATCATAGCTGTGCTGGAGTGGAAGAATAGAATTAATTTTTATTTGCTTCCATTGAAAAATATAAAGTGAGTTACATATTTCAGTGCAAAAGGCATTAAATTTTAATAATAGACTCACGCTTCAGCTTGGCAAAATTTTTGTATGTGTGTCAGAGAAAAAGGCGTTATGGTTTTTAATGTTATAGATGGAAGGAATACTCACTTCTAGTCTTGTCATACGTTTGTTCGACGATTCTCTCCATGTCAGAGATGTGACGAGGGATGTAGTCCGCGAACCGATGTTCAGCTGTTATCACCATACCGTCAGACTGTGCGAGCTCCTGATAACAACATTATATAATTTTGGTAAGCAGGTACTAGGTTGACTACCCCGGCAAAGCAGCGAGAGCGTAGCCTAGGCATACAATGTTAAATTCTACCAAAATGTCTAAACAATAAATTATATTTTAGATTGCACAGGATTCAGTGAAATTTTAAAAACATTGTAAACATTTAAAGCCCTGCTTATTGGTGCAAATTTCTGCAAGTTAGTGCGCGATGACGGTATATCAAACACCCTAGTTCTTGGCGCCTGCCGCAGTCTTGTGTTTGGAACAAGCAACTTTAACGATTCCAAAACCTGAGGGTTTCTCAATTTACCCCGGAACACAGACATAACATATTTAGCTAAGGCTAAGTCTCGCCTTACCTTCCTTACTACCTTAATCAATTTATTAGCAAAATTATTCTTAATTATTATAACATTTATTATTTTATACTAAAACGTATTGTCACACAAAAGTTACGTTATTAAACTTGCAAGTTCACTATTTGTTGTAGAATTCTTTAAGTAACTATTTGAACAAAGTTGCAGTTAATGTATTAAGTATTAAGATTAAATTCATGTTCATAGTAAGATCGACATCATAATTTGCGACTTAGTCCATCTGTTGCAGAGATCTAATAAGACTTTTATCTCTGTCACTGCTAATACAAGTACTGTCGTTATATTTCCAGAATAATATAATGTTATTAAACAACTAAAATAATAAAATGGCGAACTTACAAGCGTAGTTTAAAAACTGGCAAAAATTTTGGACGTGTTTCACGGTATTGCATCAATTGTATGTCAAAAATATTTAATACTGATATTAATTTAAGTCAATATTTTTATGAACCATAATTTTAATAAATCCATTTATTTAAAACCCTTATTTTGTGGGATGTTTCCACACTTGAATCGACTACTTTATGTTTTATTTTTGTAATAATATATGACTGAAAACTATCCGTGTATGAGACTGGTTACGGAGTGGTGCTCTGCTGCATCACTTAACACGCTACCCAAATTGTAAATTACAAAAGATTGTAACTATCCATTTTTTTTAAAAAGAGTGGCGTGAGTTTCTTGCCAGTTCTTCTCATAGCTCCACCCCTTCAGCGAACTGGTCGTAGGCAAATTTGCTGATACTACTTTTCGGATAACCTATTACATCCTTATCTTGTAATTTCATAAGTGTTACCTTGCAACCTAGATGAATATACGAGAACGCATTAGCCTTGTTATCCAACGCGGTAATGTGGGTAGCCTTTTGGGTACCTTTCCTCAGGAATCTGATCTTAATCAGATATTCTATTTATAGGAATTTCCTGTAAATAGAGTATCTGGTTTTTTTTTAATAGGTTAGCTGTGTATGTTTTTAAGTTATGTGTAAATATTTTATTGAATAAATATTTAAAGTGTAAAAAAAAGATAAAAATACGACATTTCATTTAATTTCGTTAACATTTTTCTCCTCTATAACTCAACAGTAAGTATAACTCAAAACTTAAATAGCCACAAAATACAATCGAAAGAGAATTGATTACCAACCTTGATAGCATCCATTTGTTGTCCAGCGGCCGTTTGCTCATCACCAGCGATGATAGCGAACTTGGTCCAGCCGAAAGCCTTCAGCAGTGCTACCACAGACTTGCTAGCCTTGTATGCGGGCGGTAGGGTCCTCGCGAAGGTGGCCCCGAGACCTGAGCCTTTGTCAGAGCCGTGAGCGCCGGCGCATTTCTGGTGGACAACAAGAATAATTGATTTTAGAGACGCGTGCTCTTTATATGTAAGTTAAAGCTATTTCAAACTGTAACCAATTAAAATTGTAACAACTATGGCGATTAAAAAGAGTGGCCTGAGTTTCTTGCCAAGTTCTTCTCAGAGCTCAACCTTGTCAGTGAACTGGCAGTAGGCAAATTTACTGACACCTTTTTTTTTGGCTTTGTATGACGTTCATAAGTATCATGTATGTGATCCAAATGAATAAAAGATTTGACTTTGACTTAAGTTACACACATAGCGTCACGCCTTTTTTCTGAAGGGGTAGGCAGAGACGAATCACGCCCATTTTTCACTTATGATTTAATATTCATGTATGTTAAAAAGGCTTCATCATCATCATCATCATATCAGCCCAATAACGTCCACTGCTGAACATAGGCCTCGCCTAATATCCGCCATAGCGAGCGATTTTGTGCCACCCGCATCCAAAGGCTTAATTTAAACATTAACTTATGTCATACTGATCATAATCTATACTAATATTATAAAGCTGAAGTGTTTGTTTGGTTGTTTGAACGCTAGGATCTCTGGAACTACTGGTCCTATTTGAAAAACAATTTTAGTTTTGGATAGCCCATTTATCGAGAAATAGTATAGGCTATACAACATCACGCTACTGCCAATAAGAGCTGAACAATGGCCAAATAAATAATGACGGGAGGGAAACCCTACGCGATTTCTTGTATAAAATAATTTTATATTTTCATTATGTTATTCAGTACATCTACGGCGAGTGTTTACTGTAGCAACAAGTCTACGGCGTAGGCGGTGGCGCTACGCCGTAGACTGCTCGTCATGCTATAAAGAAAAGGGGCTTACTCTGAATTTCAACATTCGAATGTTCGGTTTTGATGTCGCTTTCAAATGTAAGGAAATGTGTGCTGTCACTTTCATACATTTGACTCGAAATTCAAAGTAAGCCCCAAGGATTTTTAAATAATTTAAAACTCAAGTGTGAGTAGATTTTTGAATTTATATTTAAATTATTTGTTGCCCGGGGCTTCGCTTCCGTGGATCTTTTTTCAATTTCAAATTATTTTTTTTAAATTTGGACCAAACCAAGTCGAAACCATCTCTTCAGCTTTATAATATGTATTAATTTATAGTTACAGCCCGCGGCTCCGCCCGCGTGGTATGTCAATAAAAAATGAACCACATAGGTTCATTTTTTATTGACATACTATAGCTATTCCAGACTATAATAATAACTTAACTATATCTTTGACTATTATCTATCTATGTGCCGTTTTTCGTACAGATTATTTCTTATGACTGGCCTGTTGGTCTAGTGGTTAGTGACCCTGACTGCTAAGCCGAAGGTCGTGGGTTCGATCCCCACCCAGGACAAATCTTTGTGTGATGAGCATAAAGGTTTGTCCTGTGTCTGGGTGTAATTTATATATAATATGTATGTATTTACAAAAAAAAACATGTATTTAAGTAGTATATCAGTTGTTTAGTACCCATAACACAAGCAAATATAATTGTTTACTTAAAAATCTTGTATCATCGTCATACTACCAGTCCAATGATGTCCACTGCTGGACATAGGTCTCAGATGCCGCTTGATATACCTTAAAAAGTGGCTCAAGTGTCATCTGTTATCAGTTGTGGTTTTTCAACTTGATTTGTTATTCTATAAGACCGCCAGATTATGGAAATATTTCGATGCCTACATAGCTCTCAGCTTTTTAGGACTTACCCAAATTTGATTTACGATTTATTTTGTTATTCCTTGATACTATCGATCACGTAGGTTGGAGATTACCGTTTTATTTCAATTAGGTACTTCGTTATCCCTAAGTGTATCAGACATTTAATGTATTTTCTAAAAAGTTTCAAGATAGTCTTACAACAATACTCCTTAAGGATCTAAATGTAATAAATAAAGTTCCTAACAAAGCAAATACAGCCTTGGAAAGGGATCGTAACAGAATGTGGAATTACTTGTCCAAGTTCGATAAAAATATCGAAACTTGAATGACTTGTTTAAAAAAGTTCGAGTGAATTGTTGGATTTTTGTCGAGATCAATAGTTTCTTGTCTTGGTGTACCGTGTGTCTGTTAATTTGACCGATTTAAGCAAAAATGATCCAATCAACAAAAACCTCATGAGATATTTGACTTTAAATTCATTGCAATAAAGTCAAATATCTCAAAATGAGGTTTGTATTGATTGGATCATTTTTGCTTAAATCGGTCCAATTGTATGTTTGTACAGTCCCCCGCGACATAATAGCTTGTAATCTATGGAGGGCGTAGTCTATATTAAAAAAAAATGTCTATATTAACAAAAACTTACATGAGATATAAGAGGTAGGTTCCAGGCAGCAGCAAGTTTGGCTTCTGTGTGACACGTGCCGTCAGCTCCGAAGAACGCCACCACGCCCAGGTCACGCATCTGGGTCATCACCCTGCGATGAAACAAATTATTTTTAATTTAAACGTAAGAAATTAATCATTGAATGTCTTCAATTGCTACGGCTTCTGTTGCGAATTCTTCAAAGCATGGATGTAGCTTATTGGGTCACGCGAACAAGGTACAAAATACTCCATGAAATAAGCTCTTAAAAAAAGTTGTTTCGAAACAGTGTGACGAAGTAATTCAGAGTTAACGACTGAATTTCGACAGTACAATATTTCGACATGCAGCGAATTTCGAAAACACGTAGATCGACAAGTCATTGCTTCGACAGACAATTATTAGACAACACAAATCTTCTAAGTAATTACCATTACTTCGACAGAAGATTATTCGATAGACAACACTTAGACAAGACACATCTTCGAATGACCACTAATTCGACAATTTAATGTTTTGAAATGTAATAAAATCTACCTAATTAATTATGTACGCAATCATATTTTTTTCGGGTTAAATAAAAACACGTCACCACTACTTATATTCCTAGGGACAAGGATAAGAGTCATCAAACGAAACTATCAACATCAAACTACCCCACTTGTTACTGTCGTTTTAAACAACGCTTAAGATTTTTATATATTGAAGAAAATGTGGATGGTTTTCACTTTTCTTATTTATAAACAACAAGTGTTTTTAAACAACATAAATTTTCCCGTTTTTTAATAAGATTTTTTTTAGTAAGTTCTAACACAATATGTCAATAAGATCTGGGTGAAAAATTGTAACATGTGACTGACTAACGTGAAAACTGAAGCAGAGACGACGTCGGCTCTGATTCTAACCCGTCGGTAAGCTCCCTCATCGTATTTCGAATCTAAAACGAGGTTTATTTCGCCTTAGTTATATAATGGAAGAAAATAGTTTATCGTATAGAAGTTTTTATACAAAAATCTATTTTGTATTTCTACTTGTAAACAAACGTACGTTTCCCTGTGTTCCATAGAGGGGGGTCACACACATAATGGGTCATTGACACGGAATCATTGGTATCTGTTATTTTCCTGACACAATATATACTCGTACCTTATTTCTTGAGCCGTATTTTACCTGAGAGCTGACCGCGGTCATGTTGAGTAGTGTCGTTAAGATGTTTTCCTCATCTTTCGTTACCGTGTACGGAATACAACGATTACTACTCAGATATCCTACATAATATTAATAGATAATTAAGATAATATACGGTATTAGTAACGAATATTGACGGGCCTGTTGGCATAGTGGTTAGTGATTCTGACTGCTAAGCTGGAGGTCGTGGTTTCGATTCCCAATTAGGAAAATTCTTTGCGTGATGAGCATGATTGTTTGTTCTGTCTGTGGTCATTTATAATATGTATGTTTTTACAAAAAAACATGTATTTAATTAATATAACAGCTGTTTAGTACCCATAACATAAGCAAATATAATTGCTTAATTTAGGACTAGATGGCGCTTTGTGAATGTGTGTAAAATAATCCGTCACACTTATTGGTGGTATTTAAAGATAAAAGTTCTAAGATCAAAATTTCTTCTACTTTCGCCTTAAATCATACCAAATCATAGCATCATTGCCTTTTTCCCCGACGGAGTAACCAGAGGTTTATCACATCCACACTTCGCCGGGTATATTTCGCTCATTTGGAGCGATGTGACACAACTGGATTTTTTTAAATTTATTTAATTTTACACTACGCCAGATTTAAGATTTTTTCGTAACGTTAGCGAAGATTCTTAAAATATTATTTTACCATCTTTTCGTCCTCAGGCGGGCGTTTTTTGAACTTATAAATGTGACATTTTCACTCCTAAAGTAGATTATTATCTAGATCGTTTTGAAGTAATAAGGTCAGTTTCGCATTTCGCATTTTTTTGCAGTTGTATTAGTGTCACTCCAAATGAGCGATTTTGTCTTATGTAATAGAGGATAAGCCTATTGCATTAACGGGCATGTTTCGAGACTACCCTCAATATCAAACCCTGAAACCACTCACACATCAGTCGCACATATCGCTATATCACCGAGGTAGTCCGATAATCCTTCAATAAGATCTGGAGAATTTAGATGGCACAAAATCTCTTTTATAACACGTCCTTTTTATTAATTACAACGATAGAAACTATATTAAAATAAGGATATCAACTAACTTAAAATAAAAAGAAAAATAAACAATATTTACAATCTAACACAATAAAAAAATAAAATATTAAAAAGCCACGTCCTTCTTTGTCTATGTTTTTCAAACGACCTCTACTAAATTAATTCATAAATCATATCTATTATTATGAATGCGAAAAATGCTTTATCGTTTATTACTATTTTGCGGTTGAATTACTAAACGATTCTTAACTAAATTTGACATAATTATAATCTTGGATCTGAAAAATTACATCGATTAGTTTTTATAGGAGTATCCCTTTGTTGAAGCGATGGCTACAGGCTAGACACATACATCTGCCTATTCCTTTGGGGTTATACAGACGATAATATAATCTCAAATAGAAAATACAAAATCAAAATTGATTCATAAACATATTATTTGTAAGTGGAAAGATCAATAATATTACCAAGTTATTAATGAAATTAATGTCCCACTGCTGGGCTCGGGTCTCCTCTCCTCTATACAGAGAGCTGAGAGGGTTTAGGCCATAATCTACACACGCTGGCCTTAATACGGGTTGGTGGATCAGACAGCTAATGATAAGTCATATGACTAATATATATAAATTCCACAAAGTAAAATCCACATTGGTACTGCTGGTCGGAACTTGGACCGCGTGTTAAGCACGCCGGTTATCCATTCAGCCACGATCGCTTGCGAAGAAATGTAATAATATTATTTTATGATCAAAATATTCTAGACATGTATAATCGTGGAATTATTTCCCTTAATACCACGATGGGAGTCCTAAAAAAATAACGCTACTTATTATTGAAGAAACATTTTCAACGTTAACTTAGACAACTTTCCAATGAGAACAGTTTTTGTCATTACAGGGTGAAGAAGAAAGGTCAAACTCGAACAATTTTGTACGTTTCAGTTACGTAATAAATCGTTCAAGTCGACCTCACTTCTTGCCCTTACATAGTTAAGTAAGGGTTTGGAACTATACCAGAGTAAATGATGTCAAATATACCTTTTGTCTACTGACAGAAGATTAATTTCTCTCAGAATATATAATATAATAAATGACTCATCAGCAACCCCTTATATGTCTTGCTTAAACCCTCTTAGCTCTCCTTTAGCCACACAGGCTGACTTAGTGCGGATTGGTGGATCAGACTGATTGACTGGCTTATTGGCGTAGTGGTTGGTGACTCTGACTGCTAAACCGGAGATTGTGGGTCCGATTCCCATCTCGGACAAATCTTTATGTGATGAACATGATTGTTTGTTTTGTGTCAAAGCGTAATTTATCTATAATATGCATGTATTACAGAAGCCGTTAGTAAAATGGCTGCGACATAATAATATAAATTAATAAATTGCAAGTAGGTTTATTAAATTATCATAAAACGCGCGAACTTCACGTATTATATTTTATAGAATAGTAAATACCTTATTTATTTTCCCGACGTTTCGTTCGAATTAATATAATACGTGACGTAGCCCCTTTTTTAATATGACATGTGTATTAGTCGCGAAGTTTTTATTGCAAGTAAATTGCCCATATATTTAAATATTATTGTTATTTACAGATAGACCTAATAAATCTTGATTATTTGGAAAAACAAATATAAACTCTAGTTGAAAGGGTGATCGTATTATTTCACCTTCAGACAAACATCAGACAGTTCAGAGTAATATAAAACGTAATTTCATTAAAAGCTGAACGCTTAGTAACGCCGCTGTATATTAGGGTCATAAATATTGACAATTCGGTTTACGACAAACAAATAACTGCAAGGAGCGTAGATGGTAAATAAGACAGGGTTCAATCAAAGAGCAATTCTCGGTCACTGGCCGTATAATAATATAAGTAGTCCATTGAAATGTTACATGAGCTTGGCATTTGTTAGAGGACGCAATTTTATTTTTGGGACATGTGTGGGGGGTCAATAGAAGCTTAACCTCAAGTTTGTGGGGTCACCACCCTTGTCCCCCGGCCGCCATCTTGGAAAAATGGGTGAAAACCCCACACATGTCCCAAAAATAAAATTGCGTTTTCTAATAAATGCAATATTCGGTCCTTAAATTGTAACATTTCAATGGACTAAAGCTGTAAAATAAAATTCTATAAACCTTGGACTTTTAGTTGTCTTAAAAACATTTTCATCATCATATCAGCCCAACCACGTCCACTGCTGCACATAGGCCTCACCTAATTTATGCGTAAATTAGGTTTAATTATTAATTATTTACTTGTATAGTACTCTATAAACTAAAATAAAAGTGTATGCTTATACCTAATATCCAAATAATTGTTTGTGTATACGTTCCGTCGTTCTATGTATAGACCTTACAAAAACAAACATTTTAAATATTTTGTCGGTATGTCCGTCTGTCTGTTTCTTTGAGATAAACTCCGAAATGCCTGAACCGATTTCGATGGTACTTTTACTGGCGTTTATACTACTGCTAGTTAGCGTCGATATCCTGTGGGAAGAAGTCCGATATCTTTTACAAATTTTAATAATGCTGGACACGAGATTCTCACAATTGGAGGGCATTGCCCTACTGCTTATACGCAAATTTATACATAATTTAACATACACTTTAAAATCGCGTCGCCGTAGTGTCTCGTCTTTGAAAACAAAGACGCAATGGCGATGAGACGTGGGTGCAGCAGCGATGGGGCGTGAATTAATTGATATTAAAATTTACATACATACATACATATAGATCACGCCTCTTTCCCAACAGAGGGGTAGGCAGAGACCATATCCTTCCACTTGCTACGATTCTGACATACATCTTTGGCTTCTTCAACATTCATCAGTCGTTTCATGCATTCTTAATTTTTTTTTTTTTTCATTTTAATTAATAAATACATAATTAATAAATTTAATTTCATCATTTAAATTTATTGATATAGAAAATTAATAATTAAGCCCAAATCTTGTCCTAGTTGAACGACAAACGCGAGGTCGTGGCGTCTACGTAACGCTCGCTATATGGCTTTAATCAGTCGGCTGTTTTCATCGTTTTAGTTCATACGCAAACAAAAGTCCATCGCTTAGAATAAAGTCTGAAGGGTATAATGCCCACTCATTTTGTAATTGTCGTGTTATTAAGACAGTACTGCTCTCTCATCATGCTCATCTCTTTGTAATATAATGTTATTATTTAATTTTCTAACCCCAAAGTACCTATATAGTTATAAGGCAAAGTTACTCTTGTAAATACATAATAATATGAAGTCTGTATTTAAACTTTAGGTGTTTTTTTACGACATACTAGCTGTGTTTTTTTTTTTAATTATTATTATTGGGTTAGAAGCCATAGAGGCTTGTTTGGTACGTCGTCACACATACACTTAGAATTACTTCTACTAGTATGTGGGTTTCCTCACGATGTTTTCCTTCACCGTGAGCAGATGGTAAGTCATGTGACCACCAGGCCAGATGTGGCGGCTACGGTGCGTGACAAACAGGAGCAGCAGGTCTCGCGGCGACAAGGGGTTCAGAGACGTTTTAAGGTAGGAGACTCGATCTTGGCTCGCGATTACACAACGAGGGGGGATAAGTGGTCTGAGGCCACGATCATTAAACAGTCAGGTCCCATATCATATAAAGTCGATATAGGCAATGGAGTTGAATAATAATATAATATAATAATAATATTTTACCACATTCACACAGCGCCATCTAGTCCCAAAGTAAGCAATTATATTTGCTTGTGTTATGAGTACTAAATAACTGATATACTACTTATAAACATTTTGTTTTTTTTTTTTGTAAATATATACATATTATATACAAATTACACCCAGACAAAGAGCAAACCTTTATGCTCATCACACAAATATTTGTCCTGGGTGGGAATCGAACCCACGACCTCCGGCTTAGCAGTCAGGGTCACTAACCACTAGACTAACAGGCCAGTCTAGAATGGCGTCGACATGCTGATCAAATAATACCCACTAATAATACCGTGCGTAATACATACTTCTTATCTCGAACAAGCGGTGTAGGTATGAAAAGTGCCGGCGCCGATACGAAATTTGAGATACGTGAGGTCGACAAAGGGGCCGAAGCCGATTTATGGGAACATGCGTCAGGCGGCGATGGCGAGTTAGTTGGTGAGAGTAAGCAAAATAATGTGGAGGAGCTTAAATTAGTCCGAAACTGACTGATCCACCGACACCGCGCCGGTCGGTACATCCGCTCGAGCACTGCGTGCATACGACGATATCGAGCAAAACGAATTGTAAATACATAATCGGTATGGATTAGTTATAATAAGTTATATATACTAAGCTGTATTAAAATTAAAGTGTTTGTCAGCCTAGCGAGGAGAAGTGTGACGATCTCATATCGGATATATTACCAATGTTAGTTTATTTTATGGGATAAGAAGGTAGTTGTAGATTCGTTCCTTAATAAACGGTCTGTCACTAACCGGCTTGTTTCATTGTCGTTTCGTACATATAAATTACACAAAGTGCAATTTATATTGGTACTGCCGGTCGGAATCGAATTCGAACCGCATCATTTGCACACAGTATACTAGCTGTGTAACGCTGTTTCATTGACGACTACTGCGCAAGATAATCTAGGTTGAACAATAATATTGGGCTTTTCAGTCTTAGATTTTTCAGAATCATGACGAAGTCTGTAAATGCCCTTATTATTTTTGGTTTAGATGCGAGGGATGTGAGGTTTCTTTGCTACGTGTCGACTAAGTTACTGATATATCGTAGCGCCCACACATATACCCTTAGAATTACTTCTAGGGTAGGTATGTGGGTTTCCTCACGATGTTTTCCTTCACCGCCAGCTGATGGTAAGTCACTTGACTAGTAGATAAAAATTCCATATTAAAGTAAAATGAATGAGTGAATGATTTGCATGGCCGGTCACTTATTCATTCGGTCACCATCGCTTTTCATGACAGTAAAAACAGAGTTATGTTTTCATTTTATCTTGACCAACTTAAATTTACTAGTGACTATCTCTCTAATGAGGTACTTTAAAATTTATATCTTATAAAAGCTATGCAATAGTTTAAAAAGACAGACAGACAACAATTTTAAAAAATGTTATATTGGTATATGTACCGTATATACACTGCATGTAGTAAAAAGCGATTATTTTAATATTACAAACAGACACTCCTATTTTATTTATTTGTATAGATTGAAACTGTTCTTTTAAATTTAGCACAGTAATTTTCTGTCAGCTAGCGACTCAATTCGTACTCGTGTACCGCTCGTTTCGTTTTCACTTCTTATTTCCATAATCTAATTAAAAGAAACATAAAAGTCACGTTTACGATGCTATTTAAATGCTAAACATCGTAAAGTCAGAAAGCATCTCTAGCAAGTACAAAGCTTAACTTCCTATATACTATAAGAGTAAACGCTAAGAAAAGGTGCTTTATAAATTATATAATATCCCAAGTACATCTAGTTTCTGAGAGGTGGCAGCTTTCAGTAACGATGATTTATGATAGCCTTGTGCCTTTTAAGAATTGAATTTTAACATAATGATTTAGGTGAATTACGCACGGCACGTACTTATATTAAGTTCGTTACTTAATATAGCATCTTAATAAACCTCTGTGGTTTTTCTAATGATATTACAACCTCAATAGATATTATAATAGATATTTAAGCCTTAAAAAATATATTTTGATCATTCTTAAATCATACTACCAGTTTACAAGGGACTAAACACAACTAGCGAAATGTCGGAGTCTCTGCTACCTCTGCCTACCTTTTGGGGAAAAGGTTGTGTGGATAGATGAATGTTTGTATGTTTGTTAGTCTTTCTATCAAAAACGTATTCATGTATTTATAGTGACATAGCTAAATGTTATCAATTTATTTATTCCGATAAAGTTCCATGTTCGTTCAAAAGCTAATTCTTAAAACGTAATAATCGTCTGGCCATCTACTGTTTTGTATTTTGTGCCTAAAAGGCCCTAAGGACTGGCCTGTTAGTCTAGTGGTTAGTGACCCTGACTGCTAAGCCGGATGTCGTGGGTTCGATCCCCACCCAGGACAAATCTTTGTGTGATGAGCATGAAGGTTTGTTCTGTGTCTGGGTGTAATTTATCTATAATATGTGTGTGTATATCAGCTGTTTAGTACCCATAACACAAGCAAATATAATTGCTTAATTTGGGACTAGATGGCGCTGTATATGGTAGAATATATAAAAAAAAAAATTGAAAAAAACATGATCACTTTATTTATTCAGATAAAGTTCCATGTTCGTTTAAAAGCTAATTCTTAAAACGTAATACTCGTCTGGCCATCTACTGTTTTGAGTTTTGTGCCTAAAGGGCTAAGGACGTTTGTATTGCACTTAATTTTATTTAATTAATTATTTATTTAATGACTGGCCTGTTGGTCTAGTGGTTAGTGACCCTGACTGCTAAGCCGGAGGTCGTGGGTTCGATCCCCACCCAGGACAAATCTTTGTGTGATGAGCATGAAGGTTTGTTCTGCGTCTGGGTGTAATTTATATATAATATGTATGTATTTACAAAAAAAAATGTATTTAAGTAGAATATCAGTTGTTTAGTACCCTTAACACAAGCAAATATTACTTTGGGACTAGATGGCGCTGTGTGAATGTGGTAGAATATTATTATTATTTATTTAATTGTATCTGTTTTAGATGCAAACAAAGCAACCATAAAAAGAAGCTTATTCATTAGTAAGTACTAATTACAATTCAGATTTAGTTATATTTCAAATTATAATTTAAACAATTATAATTGAAACTTTAGAATGCGTACTTCATACCTTCAGCGTTAGGTAAGGATATTAACATCTGTTGAAGTTTCACACTATTGTTTTAAACGAAGGCACCTGCTCGAAGGAACAATATCTGTTTTGAGGAATAACAAAGACAATCACAAAGTTACCTCTAATTTAGTTAGTTCGAATCTAGCTTCAAATTCTCTTTATTCACTCGACTGATCAAAGGAGTTTAATTATAACATAACATAGCATCACGCCTTTTTCCCCGAAGGGGTAGGCAGAGGTGTTTCACACCCACATTTCGCCAGCTATGTTTGGTCCCATGAAATAGGGGGCGAGCCTATTGTCATCAACCGGGAACATTTGTATTCCAAAATCCGGGATAATCTCAATACTGGAATTTCATGATATAAAAGTCCAATACAATTTTCACCCGACCCGAGAATCGAACCCGGGACTTCTTGCACAGCAATCGTATACGCTTCCCACTGCGCCACCGAGGCAGTATTAATAAGTAATTATTATTAATAATAACTGTTTTAAAGTTAATATGGAACTTTAATGTTTGATGTAAAGTAATGAGTAAGTTAATGAGTTCAAAGTATACCAAGCGGCAACTTTGTGTTAGCTTAGTTTTAAGCATAATACCTATGCAAATTATGTATCTTGATAAAGTTATTAATTTCTTGGTAAGTACCTATAAATAAAAAGTATAAAGAATTTAAATATGTATATATATATATGTATTGTTTATGTATTAGTATTGAAATTCCATCACCTTTCTCTTGACCATATGCACCTACTTTTTAACATCTCTGTACCACCCTAGCTTGACTGGTAGAGAATGCCTCTGGCATTAAGTCCGCCTTAATACAAATTTGTGTATTTTAAGTGAATAAAAAAAAAAAAAAAAATTGTATACAAACTAACGCTAATTTAGTTTGATAATACTTTTGCTGTTACGACGTAAACATTCATTTTTATGCAACTTTACGCTAGTTTATAAACAATAATAGCTTATCGGGTTAGCTATTAATAGCAATAATAGCCAATAATAGCTTATCGGTTAGTTATCGGGTCGTATTTTTTAGTCAAAGTCAAAGTCAAATCTTTTTATTCATATGGATCACATACATGATACTTATGAACGTCATACAAAGCCAAAAGAAACATGTCAGTAAATTTGCCTACGGCCAGTGACAGTCACTGACAAGGTTGAGCTCTGAGAAGAACTTGGCAAGAAACTCAGGCCACTCTTTTCAATCGCCATAGTTGTTACAATTTTAATTGGTTACAGTTTGAAATATCACTGAAAGGTACAGAACCAAAACACCATACTAAATATGTATTTATTTTATTATTTTATTTTATTATATTTGCATGCTATCTAAGATGGCTGGATGGGCTAGAGCTAATATTCTTACCTTTAATGTAACACCTATATGCACCCTATTTAAAGCAATAAAGATTATGATTATGATTATGAATAGTTATGTACCTCAAAGAAAGACTGTCCTTGTCCATAGGCAGGTGTGGTCGAGCTCGGCCGATGTCAGCCGCTACGAACCTCAGCTTCAGCCCGGGTAGCAGCTTCGATTCCCTGTTGATAGCCGCCACTGCTAGAGGCATTGCACCTAGCACCGTCTGTTAACAAATTGTATTATTGTTTATTTTTTTCATTTACCAACTTACCGGTGGGGAGCGCTCGGACGTACCTAGCTCAGTTAACACTCAGCCATGATATGATCATGATGTTAATAAACAACGAGAGCAACCGATTTAAGTATTATTTTTATAATTTTGCTACTGCCCTGTTGGTCTAAAGGTTAGTGACACTGACTGCTAAACCAGAAGTCGGGGGTTCGATCCCCACCCAGGACAAATATTTGTGTGATGAGCATAAAGGTTTGTTCTGTGTCTGGGTGTAATTTATCTATTATACGAGTATGTATGTATTTACAAAAAATGTAAAATGTATTTAAGTAGTATAGTATATCAGTTGTTTAGTACCCAAAACACAAGCAAATATTGGCGCTGTGTGAATGTGGTAGAATATTACTACAGAATTGAAATATATTGATTTTCTTCGAAATGAAATGCACTATACTATTGGAAGCCTTTCGGATGAAATTATAAGACTTGCTACAAACCCAATGATAACGAAGAAAATAAAGATTAATGAGACATCATTCTTTGTGATTCCAATTCCAATCTAATATTTTATAAAAGTGAATGAATCTGTGTATGTATCAACATCATCATTTTAACATCATAAATATCATGTTCACTTAAAATTCGAGCACCGTTACCCCAATTGATATAAAAAAATTTCATACATATAGGACGTCCTGACCACTCCGACGAAAAAAGCATTATGATACGAGTATTCCAGTCAAAAATGACAGCCCCATCTATTCCTAACAGGACAGCAGCAGAAGAATGAACCAATCGAAATTGCGAATAAGCTCTCAAAAGAATATTTGTACAGCACTTTCGCTACACTACAAAGGCAACGAATACAAAACGCTTTCTTCTTTCAAATCCATCAAAAATCGATATTGGTAACGACCATTTCGACCTTATACACTATGATATAAAGTTTATATTGTTAATACAAAACTTATCCTATATAAGAATACCCAAACGGCCTCCAAAAGCCTCCGAATATATTTATAATAATCCACTTTTCGTCCAACGCTTGGCATATTATCCGAACATGTTCCACAAATAAATTCGTCACGATATTCTTTCTATGATGTGAATATAAATGAACTAATAATAGTATTATTAAAAAAAAAACATATTTATTTCCATCTTCGCAGCCTCTGCTTATACCTTCGGAGAAAACCTCAGAAGCGTATTACACCCACATATCAACGTTGTTTTATATTGAAAAGTCACTCAGCGAGCTATGGAACGAGCTATGCTCGGCGTGTCTTTCTGATTTATCGGACATCAATACGTAAATTAATGGGATAATATTCGTGGATTCGATGCTACTACTGATATCACCGTGAACGGTATATAGTTAGTTGTGAAAATGATGTAAAAGCAACACTTTTAAATCTACCGTCGCAAAAATAAATATTTCACTTCCTTCAAATATTTTTTCGATCGCGGCGTACAAAAGACAATTATACGAGTGCTTTGGTCAACAAAATCAGCCAAAATAAAATAAAGGACACAAGACAGACACGGTGGAGTAAATGTGTCCTGGAATGAAGACCGCGACTCAGCAAGCGTACAGCAAGATGCCCTTCACCTAGATGGACCGACGACCTAAAAAAGGTCGCTGGGTCTGACTGGATGCGGAAGGCGAAGGACCTAGTGTTATGGCATGTGTTAGGAAAGATCTGGTCTGCGATAGGCTGAAATGATGAATACATTTCAAAGCGGCAAAAATGAATCAAACTACGCCCTTTTTCAGAACAGTCAAATAAGCTTTCACTGTGCCATAAATGCAGTGATTCCAATTAAAAGAAAACCAACACCACCAGGTCAGCAAAAGCTTTTCTCATCTATGCAATATTCACATAAACACTTAATATAAGCATAACTTTGACGACTTTTTCCCCGACGACTTCACCAGTTCTTCTTTCTTCTTATCAAAGGGATTGAGACAGACATAAAAATTTTAGAATTTAACTAGTCGCCTAGTAGGCTTCCAACTTGACTTAACTTCAATCACATTGAACTGTAGTAACCGAGACCAATGACTTTACGTGCCTTCCGAAACAAAGAGAGGCTCGAGAATAAAATTGCCAGAATCGGTCACCCATCTATGAACTGACCTTACTGACGTTATTTAACCTCGATGATCCTACAAGCTATAGCCCCAGATATACAAGCTATAGCTATAGCCCCGTATAATAAGGAGTAAGCCTATTACCATTATCCAAGAACATTTCCAAGATACGGATACTGAGAATTCCACTGCAGAAAAACCTAATACCATTTTTGTCCTATCGAGAATCGAACCAGAGACCTATTGCCAGCAGTCATATACTTCCACTAGGCCATCAAAGCAGTTAATATATTCACAGTGCCTCAAACATTCCACTTTACAAACGCTAACCATATATTTAAATAGCTCGCAACTTGTGGTGTGCCAAGGATAACACTACAAAAGTTGTATTTGAATAATTAAAGTATGGACCAGAAAACTTCAGGTCAGTGCCCTGAATACGAAAAGGAAAGTAGAATTTATTTTCTCGAGATATAAATAAATTGTTGTGGATATCGTTTCTGTAAATATAGCTGGTATACAAATATATTGTTAAAAATGTACAATTTTCATTAAAACTTTATTAGCTTTAGGCAACTTTCTAAGAGTAAAACTAATTTTTCGTATACCTACTCGTATAACAAAATTTATTTTAGAATGAGTTTCTAAAAACATTATTTGTAAAGGTATAGGTATATTATTATACTTGTAAAATAATTAATTTCTCCGTACGGATATGGGGCAAGTACTTTTATGTTATACAAAAAGTTGTTTTGAGTGTAAAATTATCATCAAGACATCAAATAGATGATAATTCCTAAAGGCTAGCGATCTTTAATTAAAAATAAATGAAACATATTTTGTAATTGTCCGTGTAGTGACGGATTAAGAATACATAATGTCACTACCCCATCTCAGCCCGTGGGTGTCGTAAAAGGCGACTAAGAGAGAAACCTTAAAGTTTAAGGCTCAAACAGGCAAGAACACTGAGAAAAGGAAAATTCGAAATCAACCCTATACCAACCCGTCTGGCCAACGTGGTATACTAGGCTAAATTCCCTCTAAAATATTTGGTGGGGACCTGTGCCCAGCAGTGGGACGATTATGGGTTGAAATGATGATAATGATGATATTGTGTAATTAATACCTATATTAGGTTTCATGACTAATTTGACATAAAAATAAATGTTTTATTCTATTGTTAAACCACTTCAGTATTCTTACCTTAATAAAAACAAAAACTTAATCCACACACATTTATTTTTGTACAGTCGAGTTCATTAATATATTGGCACCATCATTAGATATTTTTGTTGAAAAGGGTGACTACAACTTATTGCATAATGTACAGCATATTTTATTGAACCATTCACACGAGGACATATATTTGATCCATAGGTTCTATAGTATTTATTGAGCTTTTCAACGCTCACAATATTTTGAATCCTTGATGGTGCCAATATGTTAATGAACTCGACTTAATAAGACATAATTACGTACCTAAGTTCTTCTTCTAACAAAACTAGCATAACGCTAGTATTTCACAGCTCGTTTACAAGAAAAGACATTTCGCATGCTCAATGGCAAATTGACCCATGAGTAGATAAATTCTACATTAAGTTACGTAGGCTTCTACTAGCGCCATCTACCATAGTATACGTACCAAATCTTCAAAAAACAAGCGTCCATGATTCTTTAAATTTATAAGTGTTAATTTTAGGCAACAAGTAGGATGAGTCTTCAAAGCAAAATCTTCTTTTCCAATGCCCAAAAATTGTTATTTTTTTAAAATTAAGTTGGTATAATAATAATAATAATATTCTACCACGTTCACACAGCGCCATCTAGTCCCAAGGTAAGCAATTATATTTGCTTGTGTTATGGGTACTAAACAAGATATACTACTTAAATACTTTTTTTTTTGTAAATACATACATATTATATATAAATTACACCCAGACACAGAACAAACCTTTATGCTCATCACACAAAGATTTGTCCTGGGTGGGGATCGAACCCACGACCTTCGGCTTAGCAGTCAGGGTCACTAACCACTAGACCAACAGGCCAGTCATATCATTGTCAGTCAGGTATTATTTATTTTACTCTAAACTAAATATAGTACAGTAATATTACCAGAAGGAATTCCCTCGTCACTGCACTTGACGAGTACAACACACTGACTAGCTCACTAATCCACACAGTATCCTATCTCAATATAACATTCCCTTTAAACTAAGTAACTAAATCAACGTCGCTAATGTAAATTTAGATTTTAATTAGGTCATAAGTTTCTCTTAATTTTGTGACCTCCAGACATACCTGAGGCTTCAAAAACTTTTAATTATTTAGTAAATTTGTTTAGCAGACGTAAATATGAATTTAGACGAAGTTTTATGTCTACCTCAGTTGCACAGCAGGTGAGTACTGCTGGGTAAAAAGTCCAGAGTTCGATTTCCGAGTTGGAAATTAATGGTATTGGGTTCTTTGTGTTAAAATTCTCAGTATCAGAGCTAGTCTGGTTTGCCTGTATTATAGCAATAGGCGTAAATTGGGTGAGGCCTATGTTCAGCAGTGGACGTCGAAAGGCTGATATGATGATGATGATGATAGCAATAGGCTCGCCAACTATTAAATACCCAACATAGCTGGCAAAGTTTGGATGTCATACACCTCTGCTTATCCCTTCGAGGACAAAAGCGCAATAATATGTTTTTAATGTTATCCATACATTATTTACTTTATATATATTATAAAGCTATTATATATATTATAAAGCTATTATATATATTATAAAGTCATTTACATTGACAATTTCTTGTAAAAATCTGGACTTAATTACATATAAGAATGACATACACAATTCATTGACATCTATAATTAATTGGTTAGATATTAATAATTTGAAAATGAATTTAGATAAGACTAAGATAATGCTTTTTAGCCAACGAGTGACATCATCAGAAAATATTCACTTAAGCTATAATGACAAAAACATCGAAAATGTGAGTGCAACTAAGTTTCTCGGCTTGACAATAGATAAAAAACTGAATTGGAAACAACATATAGATACTCTCTGCAAAAGGATATGTAGTTCTGCTTATGCCTTACACACGTTGTCTTATACTGTCAATAGAGAAGCTTTAATTACAGCTTACCACGGGTTAGTAGCATCGCTCCTACGTTACGGCATCATATTCTGGGGTAATTCTACAGATACTGGAATAGCATTTAGAGCCCAAAAAAGATGCATTAGATCTATGTTTAATTTAAAATATACGGATAGTTGTAAATCCTACTTCCAAGATAATAAAATATTAACACTACCCAGTTTGTATGTTCTTGAAGTAGCGATATTTGTGAAATCTAATTTAACATTATTTCCTCGGCTAGAAGACACTGTTTCACGTAACCGACGTGACAATACCAGACTTCGCTTACATAAAGCCAACACGAGCCTTATGCGCAAAAGTGTCTTCTGTATGGCTCCTATTATATATAATAAATTACCTAAAGATTGGAAGAAGCTAAATAGCAATGCATTCAAAAAGTTGTTGAAGAACTTTCTTATACAAAGAGCATATTACAGCGTCACAGATTTTCTTGTTGATGATATTGACTGAGATTGTTATTTTTATTATTAATTTTATTTTTTTACTATTAATTTTTATTTTTTTATTTTTTAAATTATTATTTTTTTACTATTAGGCCTTGACATTTAATTTTGATTCTATTCATTTATTTTCTGACATTTTTGTATAGTAAATTGAACCACCATTAATTTTGACATTTCTTGACTAATATTTTTCTATTATTTTATATTTTTGACATTTTACTTTTAGACAAATTAGACAAATAATATGCAATCAATTACGTAAATTCAATATATAATTTTAATAATTACTGATTAAATATCACCAATATTTGTACATCTTGTTGATAAAACATAGCGTACTTAATGTTAAATCTAAGATCTGTAAACCTATGTTTAACAAAATAAATGATTATTATTATTATTATTATTATATAAAGCTGAAGATTTTGTTTGTTTGTTTGGTTGAAGGCTAGGATCTCAGGAACTGTTGGTCTGATTTGAAAAAATATTTTAGTGTTGGATAGCCCATTTATCGAGGAAGGTTATAGGTTAACATCACGCTAAGGCTAATAGGAGCTGAATAGTGGCCAAAAGAATGACGGGAGCGAAGCCCAGCGCGACCTATAGTGATAATTATAAAATCGCCGTCCAGAGCTTCAATTAGCAGTCAGAATTTCTTTCTAATTAAATTATCAATTAAAAATTGCAACGCGAATTAAAAATAGATCTTTATTTTGTATTCAAGAAACTAACAGAGGCTTAAAATAAACTTGTTTACTATGAGACAGTCGGTAAAGTAATACAAATGGCAATTAAGATAAATTGTTTAAAATAACAACACAAAGTCAATATTATCCTAGTTAAACCCTTTTCTGCTTTCTTACCAAGAATTCTGACCCTTAGTTCATTTGTTAAACATTCTTCGGATTGGATTTACTTACGATGTTTGTTTGATTGTATTTCGTTCGACTATTACATATAAATTGTATAAAGTAAGAGAATAACTCCAGACTGCTTCGAAAAATAATAAAATAAACCTTGAAATTACATTAAGCTCATCAACATACGATACCTTCATAAACATAACATAAACATAGCATCACGCCTTTTTTCCCGAAGGGGTAGGCAGAGGTGTTTCACACCCACATTTCACCAGCCCAGCATTGGTCCCATGAAATAGGGGGCGAGCCTATTGTCATCAACCGGGAACATTTGTTTACCAAACTCCGGGAAAATCTTAATACTGGAATTTCATGATAGAAAAACCCAATACCATTTTCACGCGACCCGGGAATTGAACCCGGGACCACTTGCACAGCAGTCGTATACACTTCCCGCTGCGCCACCGAGGCAGTAGCAAAGACCTTCATAGTAATAAATAAATAATGTATACTTACATAGAATAAAATAAAGTCGCTTCCGCTATTTACGCTTCTAAACTACGCAACAGATTTTGATGCGGTTTCTACCAATAGATAGAGTAATTCAAGAGAAAAGTTTAAAGGTACTTATATAATTTTACCATACAATGTAATACATTGATGGCTATGATTTAATTTCAAGCTAATTCAACTTTTATTTTAAATAGAAGAGTTTTTTTACATGTCATAATTTTTCGACGATTCGATTCAAAAATAGTTTCATTTTTCTTTCCAAGGCTCAAAACATCTCTGAATACCTAACTGACATTGAAATCTTCATATGAAAGCCAGGTCCTATAATAATATTAGATTACTTCTATCCAACATAATGTTTATACAATATTCATGCCTATAACTTAGTTCCACATAAAAACTTGTTTACAAAACTGCCCAAAACACATTTATTACTTAGATAAATCGGCCTCATTATCATACTGAACATTTTCTTTAAGATAATCGACTCGTAAAGACATCGCCATAGAAGTGATTGGACCGACGCGTTGTGTCCATAATTAGATTACTTTACTGTAAAACAGTGGTTCTCAATCTTTAATAGTCCACGAAGTTACAAGTTTAGTGTTTTGTCTCAGCACCCTTTTTTTTTTTTTTTTTTTTTTTTTAACTTTTTTGCACAAAATACAAAGTAAATGTACAAGAGGAGGGCTTAATGCTAAAAGCATTCTCTACCAGCCAACCTTTGGGTGATGCAGAGATGCATTTTTTTGTACTTGGGGAAATGCCTGACGCATACCCGTCGGTCTTGGGGAAAATAACCGAGGGGTTATGTGGGGCTCGCACCCACTAAAACCCCAAGGTGTTCCTCTCGTCGCGCTCTGCTGTGGTCACGGGAGCGCAGGAACATTCGTCCGCGACCACAGCGACAATTGTCTCGGCACCCTAAACTAGCTAGAAATTTGACTGACTCACCTGTTGGTCTGGTGGTTAGTGACCCTTACTGTTAAGCTGGAGATCGTGGGTTCGATTCCCATCTAGGACAAATCTTTGTGTGATGAGCATGATTGTTTTTTCTGTGTCTGGGTATAATTTATCTTTATGTATGTATTAACAACAAAAAAAAGTATTTAAGTAGTATGTCAGTTGCTTAGCACACATAACACAAGCAAATATAATTGCTTAATTTGGGACTAGATGGCGCTGTGTAAATATGGTAAAATATTATATTATATTATTTTAACAATGGTAGGCACCAATTAGTTCCTATTTTAAAATGAGTGTCGTGTGACGCGAGCTTTTAACGCCAAAAAACTTACAATAAAGATTTCCGATAATTGTAAACTAAATAGCCTCCTAGCAATCTTTATTTTCAACAGTGGTTAGGCGCACACTTTTGGGAACCCCTGCCCTCATAAATAAAAGAGGGCGTGCTACTGAACGACAATGACCTTGGAGACGGAGCTTCAAAGAATAGGTCAAGGTCTCAAATCTTTTGCCTTTGTGATTAGAGAAAGTAAATTTATTGTTAGACTAGCGACTTACCCTGATTTCAGAGCCGGATAATGGAGACGAGAGGAAAATTGTGAATACTAGGAATTATAATTTAAACATATATGTAATACACCGTGCACTTTCAGTCGTAGTAATTAGATAAGCAATAATGTAGACATAATAAACAAAAGAATCAAGTTTCCCTTACAAGGCTTGTATTTCTATTGAAATCCTTGGTACTTTAGTTAGTTAATTCAGAATTTTATTATTATTTTTTCGTTTATTATGCTTTGTATTCTATATCTGATTACTATGACCTCAATTGTGAACCTTATTTACAAAAAATACATCTCACCTTTCTCAATTAAAGCTGGAAATAATTTTAATTTTTTAATCAACATTATAATTTTGTTGAATTAAAAATTTATCATAACACCTTTCATTAGCAGACACTGCTATTTATACTATTCACAAATATATTTTTAAATAACGTAAATAAACACAAACTTAGTTTACAACCGCTAATTAAATGTTGACTGCTAATTTCACAGACTGAAATACACTACGGTTTGAGATCAAAGTTAGACTCAACCTCATCAATTAATTTATCATTAACAGAATACAGATGTCAGCTCGTATACCTACGGGTACAAGTGACAAGGGTTAGACACGCACGCTACCCATTACGATAGCTTGCATATACGTCATTAATATAATCTCTAATATTTAAACTAAGCGATGGTGGCTGAATGAATAAGGACCGGCGTGCTAATCACGCGGTCCGAGTTCGATCCCGATCGACAGTACCAATGTGGATTCCACTTTGTGGAATTTATATGTACTAGTCAAGTGACTTACCATCTGCTAACGGTGAAAGAAAACATCGTGAGGAAACCCACATACCCTAAAAGAAACTCTATAAGTATGTCTGATCCACCAACCTGCCCTTTTTTTTTTTTTTTTTTTTCTTGGGAAATGCCTGACGCATACCCCTCGGTCTTGGGGAAAGAACCGAGGGGTTATGTGGGGCTCGCACCCACTAAAACCCCAAGGTGTTCCTCTCGTCGCGCTCTGCTGTGGTCACGGGAGCGCAGGAACATTCGACCGCGATCCACCAACCTGCCCTAGGCCAGCGTGAGTGGATTATGGCCTAAACCCTCTCAGCTCTCTAGTTAGAGGAGAAGAGACCCGAGCCCAGCAGTGGGACTTAATGGGTTGCTGATGATGTTTAATGGAATACTGACTTAACTTAAACAAGCAATTTTTGGGGATTCGCAAAAGAATATCTAGGTCTACTACATACTTGTTGACGGATAAAATTAACACTGGATGATGATGAATTAATCATGGATGCTTGTATTTTGAACGTACCTATGATAGGTATATGATGGTAGATGGTGCTAACAGAAGCCTGTACGTAACTTAATTCTGCTGATGATAATGATGAAACTAATGTTACAAAGCTAAGAGTTAGTTTAACGCGCTAATCTCTGAAATGAGGCTCGAATTTAAAAAAGTCTTTATAATATCACGCTACAACCACAGTGTAATAAGTGCGTATATCACAATGACGAATGGTCGTGGTCGCATAATAATAATAATAATGTGATGTGGCGGCGGTAGGTGTCTCATCCCATTCTAAATTAAAAAAATTTAAGGGCCTCTGCGTGTTGGACCTGTGTCCCCGCGTAAGCCTTCCAAAAAGACCGGGTATACTTCTCATCTTAGAGAGAAGTATAGCCGTGAAAAAAGAAACATAATAATATTCTACCACATTTACACAGCGCCATCTAGTCCCAAATTCAGCAATTATATTTGCTTGTGTTATGGGTACTAAACAACTGATATACTACTTAAATACCTACATTTTTTTTTGTAAATACATACATATTATAGATAAATTACACCCAGATACAGAACAAACCTTTATGCTCATCACACAAAGATTTGTCCTGGGTGGGGATCGAACCCACGACCTTAAGCAGTCAGGGTCACTAACCACTAGACCAAGAGGCCAGTCATAATTAAATTAGCGGGGTATACTTCGCATACTTAAATAGAGTGACGTTAGTATGACTCGCTTTCCGACAGTTTGTATAAGTTACAATACTGTATATGTTATAATAATAAAATTCAATTTAGTTCTGAAATTTTTATTATTTATATATATTTAAAACTAAATTGAATTGTTTGTGTCCGTTAGTTTCATGTTTGTAAAGCTCCCCGCAACACAGGGCTTGTTCCCTAGTGCGGGCGTTGTCTTTTAAAAAAAAAAAAAAAAAAAAAAAAAAAAAAAAAAAAAAAAAAAAAAAAAAAAAAAATTATTATCGTAAATTCAATTCTGGAACTAGTTTTGTTAAGTTAGGTATGTATGCTACGTTATACATGCGTTTTGAAATAGCTACTTTTGATACTGACCTTAGGACAATGTGTAAAAGGTGCGATGTTTATAATCTCTTTTTTTTTAAAACAACGCCCGCACTAGGGAACGAGCCCTGTGTCGCGGGGAGCTTTACAAACATGAAACCAACGGACACTAAGTACACCCAGACTAGAAACAAATATCTATGAATCACACAAATATTTGTCTCGACGGGAATCGAACCCACGTCACCCAGTACGGCGATGTAGTGGCGAGGCGACCACCTTAACCACTGCGCCACGGTGACAGTCTTATAAGTATTATAAGTCGTTAGTCCCGGATATGACTTAATGTAGTTGTTGGAATCTTTCTGGTTCCAACACCAAGCTCACTCTATAAGTAGAAGAATATATCAATTGTTTATTTTGTTTGCCTACAGCTAGGCAAAAATCGCTCTCTTCTATCAAAAGAACAAAGAGGTTTTAGACCGCAATACACACACGTTGGCCTCCACTCTAGGATTGACGGATCAGACACACAAATTAATATGCCTACTTTTTCTGGAAAAGGGTTGACGTTGTTTTATAATCATAAGTCATTAGGTATTGTTTTTGTCTGATTATGAGAACACTAAGAACTTTCTTTTAAAATAATAACCCTTAAAATTGTTTCCAGAATATGTGAATTGCCTCTTGACATATTACCGTTATCATTAGCATTAAGAAAATTTAGACGCAATAAAAATAATATCATGAAATCGTCACCCACACAAATGTATTTTAGTCGACCAATAAACAATATTATAATATTGTAATTATGCTCCAACCGTTTACTAGGTATTATGTAAGTAAACAGCATATTTATGACTGTCTAGTTTATAAATAGAACTTACCCATTTTAACGAAAAATAATATTCTTTCAAGTAAAACTGCTTAAGTGTTTTCTCTACGACCACTTATCAATCATTGATTTCATCAGGCCATTTATTTGTTGTATTGGGAATGGCCTCCGCATCTCAAAGGGATTTTCACAAATTGAATCTCGTGCCGGAGATTCACAACTCATAAGACTAGACTACTACAGGTTTTGATTCTTGTTAATAATTGTGATATTGAGTTTAAGTTAAGGAATAATATTATAATAGATTTCTCTTTCATATATATTTTTATATTTACGTGGAAAAATCAGTTTGGAATTATGGCCGTTACTAAATGGTGGCTGAATCCCATATATTTAACGCCACGTGTCGGTCAAAATGGTATTCGATTTTACTATCTAAAAATTGTTAGTGCAGCCAGAGTTGGTAAATAAATGTACCCGGTTGAAGGCAACTGAGCCAGTCATGTGGGCCACTCATGGCCAATAGAAGCATCTATTTAGGACAGCACTAGGTGTAACCTGATGAGATACAGTCTCTTACTGCTCAGAACATCTGAAAGTTTCTTGATTCTACAGGACTAAGCAGCGAACTTTAAATAATAAGGGCGCTACAATAGATCAATTCTGGTTGAGCGGCTTCTAGCCCAACAAATAATAAAAACTTTGGCGACTCATTTATAATAACAAGCTTACGTAATCGAATGCTGTCACTTTATTGATCTTTGCTGAGGTTCTATGTAATTGATTGACGCTCATCGTATCTGAGCCTATTAAATTATATCTAAGTACAATGAACTTGAATATGGTGTCACCTTGGGTCGTCCCATTGAATAGTAGCACGCCAAACATGTTCATGGCATTATTGCCGTCAATGGGTGTCATTTAATGTCCTTTTTGCGATGTGCCATTTGATATAAATGTCGTCGTCAACGACGAATTTTAATAAAACGGTTCTAACTATTTAAATGAATATTTAAGCGTTATCGACAAAATGTTTCTTTTTAAGTTTTTCTATAAGTAAGGTGTATTTCCCGGAAAAACGAAACATTTTCCATTTAATTTAGCAAGTTTGAAGACTTAAAGTCTAACGTAAAGCAATAACGTAAATAATTTTGACTTTAATTTATAAAACTGTTTCAAGTTACACAAGTAATTAGTCATTTTAATTAGGAAATTAAGTTGGAATACATAACTTGTTTGATCTTATCCAGATAGATCTCTTAAAGTTCGTTTCAATCTACCTAACTTGAAGTTGTAATTCAAAGTTGTAATTGTTGAGAAGAATGGGAAATCATTGTAAGTTTTCTGATACGGTAATCTCTACTCTAACTCGATTAAATGTATTACAACAATATAGACTTGACAATAATAAACGTTGTGGTGCTTGCCTTGAGATCTATTTTTCAATTTAAATAAATTTATTGTGTATGTCACAACCACAAACATAAAGTTAAAATAATGAGATGAATGAATGAGAAAATGAATGAGACGCCCAATTTTTGTATATCAATGATATATAATAAAGTTATCATTCAATTTCATTCATTCAAAAAAAATATATGGATCAGTGGTCTCGTGAAATCGAGCTTCGTCAGGTACAGACCTTAGTGACATAATATATGTACCTATATCGCCATTTCAAATTGACATTGTATGTATCGAAATTGAACGTGGCCACATTGACTACATTGTCGGGGCTGAATATTGTATGTGCTATTTTAGGACCTACGCAATAGTAGGAGAGCCTATTACCCTAATCGAACAATATTAAACTTCAAAGCAATATTGGAAATTTCTCTATATTCAAGACCAATACCATTTTCCCAATTCCTTTTGAATATATGTTTATCCTATTTAGCTCAGTATTAGGCTGTATGGTCGATAATTGTTTCTTTTTAGGCTACGTGTTACATATTAAATGCGTTGTAATGAAACAAAGGTAAAGTTTTATAGGTCGAAAGTTAAGCATTTTCAAAGACAAAATAACATTGCCTAAAACAATACCTAATAAATTATTGAACAAAACAAATCCATTAATAAACACAACACGAAAAAAACAAAATTGATCCACAAAACAGGCAAGAAACCCGAAACATAAGCTCCTATCTAAATTCTGATTGATAAAGGTGTGATCTGACAGAAATTGAAGAAGCGATTGAGCCCAATCCAAGTGAAAGAATTAAAAATAAACTATACACAGAAAGTGTGTATAACTTTTTATAGTGTGTTAAGAACAATTGTCCGGTCAACTAGTGAAGAATTAAAGTATTTTTTCTTTCTCACTGAAGCTTACAAGTAATCTAGTTTCAGTGGGACTTGTGATTGTTTTTATTGACAGCTGTATTCTGCTTGAAACATAAAAAGTATCAAGAAACGCGGCCGCGTTTCCAGACAAATTTCAAGTACAATTATTTCCTTTCATCATCACACCAACGTTTTTCTTAATCTTTACTAATATTAATGAGTTTGAATGTAAGGGGTTATAATAATATACGAAACTACTCATCTGATCTTAATGTAATTTCACATAGAGATAGTTAACGACAAGAAAAAGGACATGCCCTTTTATCAACACGAAACACACAAATGACATTTTGTCAACACATCACATAATTTATTATCCTGTTGCAATTTATTTTTCGTGTTTGCATCCAACTACCACCTATTTGATATTGACCTGATATTATTTCCAAAATCCCTAACACTAATAAATTAAATATGATCTAATAATAAAAAAAATCCAAAACTCACCGGACTCCGCCCATAAACTCCAAGAAATCCAACAGTAATAGAATTATCATCCACCCTATTTCCAATCACGTTGGGACACACGGTCGCTCCACCACAATTACTGTTCACTATATCAAACAAGTTAACTCCTTCCACTTCCATTCTATAACTAGACACCTTCTCTTCTATTAAATTAGATGTCAAACTTGATTGTGCATTATCCAGATACATAGCTCCTATTTTATTTATTAATGTATATTCATCATCATCTGAAGCAGTTGCGTTCACTATTTCACATTTCTTATTATTTCCATCATTAACTATAATATTTATTGGTTTACTTAGTTTATTATCTGTTGTATTATAATTAATATCGTATTCATCTGTTACGTTCTCTTGTTTTCTGTAATCATTGATGCTGTTGTCTTCTTGAAAGTCATCTTCAGTTGAAAGATCAACTTCGAGGAGAACAAGAAAAATAATGTAAATCAATGTTATGTACGCCATTTTTGATGATTCAAGTTTGGTCCAGCATTGGTATATCTGAAACAATAATAATAATGTTACTAAATAATTAATTTGTAAATAGCATAGAACATTTGGATCATCAAGGATCACTGATGGGATTAGGCCTTCCTCAATGACTACCACAGATTTCACTTGAACGAAATTGAGATTTAATCCAGCTGTGCCCTTATCCTACGAAAATTTCTTTCTCAAAGGTCACTGCTCATTATTGGGACACCAAATGTCCTTAGCTATGCCAAAGTAAAATGTTAATAAATGGTAACATTATTTTTTTTTGTACCTTCGTGTTAAAAGAGAAGTAAATTAAATATTAAATTATACGTTTTAGGGTACATAAATTTATTATTAATGCGAATGTTTTATTTTACCTTTTTCACGTAAAAATGGAGCAACGAATCAACCTACATTTTTAAATTCTCTGAAAGACTTTGATAATTTTAAAGGGTATCATCTAGAATTGAGTATTTTTTTACATGATACCCATAGATATAGGTACCAATATAATATTTACAATATTTTCTACCAAGCCTAGTAGCAGTCCACACTAGACACCTATACTCCCAATTTCATTAATATACATCGAGTAGTTTTTGGCTAAAATGCCTATGACATACGGACGGACATGACGAAATTATGGGTTTCATTTTTGACATTTTGGCTACGGAACCCTAAAAATTAACTAAATATGAATAAGTGCGTCGTGAACGTAATTGCTGTTCTCTAAATTAACTGAGTTTACGCTGATGCTCCAGATTTGATCGACTGGGGTTGAGACAACTACTACGACGACAACAAAGTATTTAATAGGATTTTTTCTTGATAGGACTCATATGCACTTTATAATTTCGTGGAAGTTATTAGGGAGCGAAAGGGGTTCTAAAGGGTCAGCAATGCGCATGTTGCTCTTGGTGTTGCAGGCGCCCATCAGTTGCGGTAACCGCTTACCACCAGGCAAGCCGTACCTATGCTTTTTTACCACTATCGTGGTATAAAAAAACCACCATTAACCCACCCTACCATTAATTGTTACTTTAATTATCTCGAGTACCACTCCAGCGCAATTAATTCACGTGTCGATGTTATTACTTGAAAGCTAAATGACGCAGTTACTTAGCTTTGAAATATAATTAATGTTTTCCGAGAAATCTCGTGTCCAAGGGCGAGGTATTGTTTCTAATAAGGTTGAAATATGTGAGGGAGAGAGAGTTACGGTTACGATACGACGAGACGATTAACGGGACTGTCCTACCATCACGCCGACCACTGTAACTCCTGTAAGCCTGAATTAACAGGGGTGACGTGGGTTCGATTCCCACACGAGACAAATATTTGTGTGATTCATAGATATTTGTTTCTAGTCTGGGTGTACTTTGTGTCCGTTAGTTTCATGTTTGTAAAGCTCCCCGCGACACAGGGCTGGTTCCCTAGTGCGGGCGTTGTCTTTTAAACGAGAAAAGTTTTGTGTAAAATATAAGTTATGCTACCATATAGCCCACTATGCTCCCTTCCATACGTAAGCTGTAGCTTCGCCCGTGGTTTTGCACTTCTGTCTTCACCTTAATGAATATCAGCATGATATTTCCTATTTGAAAATAAGCAACGATGTAAGATAACATTTTCCAAGTATATTCTTATTCTTACCTGTGAAACAATTGCACTGAAACGACAATAATAAATTACAAACGATTAAATTTTAAGACCACAGCCTTTGTGAGACAAATTGTAGGCTTTATGAAAGTCTTATGTTTGGAGAAAGCTTTTGTTGTGGGTGAAATATCTTTGGCTTGCCCCCTATTTCATAGGACCAAACATAGCTGACGAAATGTGGGTGTGAAACACCTCTGCCTACCCCTTCAGGGAAAAAGGGTGATGCTATGTCATGTTTATGTTATGAAATATCTTTTGAAAGAGGTTTGATGCTTATTAGCATAGCGTACACTTATTCAAAAAAATATGCAAGTGTATAATTATATTATAATAAAAAAAACTATTATATATTATTAACACTTTGATGCCTCGGTGGCGCAGCGGTTACTGAGGTCTTGGGTTCGATTCCCGGGTCGAAACAAATATTTGTATGATCTGCAAATGTTTGTTTTGTTGAGTCGAGTTTGGGTGTTTTCTATGCTAAATTATGTATGTTTTTAGAAATTATAATTATGTACGTTTATCAGTTGTCCCCATACCATAATACAAGCTTATATTAGCTTACTTTGGGCTAGATGGCGCTGCTGTGTAAAACATGTCCCCAATTTTTATTATTATATTAACACGATATCAACCACTAGCCACAGTAACTGTCAATCTACGAAACCTAAAGATTACAATTTTCCTACTGCCTCTGTCTGACTGCCTCGGTGGAGCAGCGGGAAGTGTATACGACTGTTGTGCAAGAGGTCCTGGGTTCGATTCCCGGGTCGGGTGAAAATGGTATTGGTTTTTTCTATCATGAAATTCCATTATTAAGATTTTCCCGGAGTTTGGTAAACAAATGTTCCCGGTTGATGACAATAGGCTCGCCCCCTATTTCATGGGACTAAACATAGCTGGCGAAATGTGGGTGTGAAACACCTCTGCCTACCCCTTCGGGGAAAAAGGCGTGATGCTATGTTATGTTATGTAATTTTCCTACAAATCAAATTGAATTCCGATTACTGGAAGAAGTCTCCAAAAGCATACCACATTCTCACTAATCTATAGTTACTACGTGCCTTCTAGGCTGCATTGCAGGCATCTACGTTGCATTTTTATCGCCTCTTCATCAAGTATACTTACGTCGCGTATGCCCCGAAATAATAACTAAAGTTTGTTAACAGATGCAGTGTCATACAGTTTGTATTGTTAGTCTTGTTGTTATTACTTGTGGGGTATTGTCAAAAGCCACTTAATTTGTTTCATTTTCTAATCCACATACATTTATTATATATATATGATATTAGATTACAATACTTACGAAACGAGGATTTTGATTATAAATTGTATAATAAATTTATTACATAATTTTAAAACATGGTTTTCTGCAAAGTATTACCGAATACTTGGTTGCAGTGGACTGCAATAGGCTGAGGTGATGATGATGATGATTACCGAATTTATCTATGACTTCTGAATATTTTAATTAACATTATAAAATATGTATCTAAATGAGGTTTATACTGCATATGTATACATAATATGTAGATCAATTTTTTTAACGTTTTATGTTTTTTTTTTATGTTTCAACTAAATAAAATCAACGAAAAATGTTTTGTACATACGTCAGCACATAGTGAGCGTTGTTCTGTGAATCTGAAAACTTTGTATATTTAAAATATTTTATTACGGTACTACCTATTCCAAACCTAATCGCTTGATAATGACGTAACGAATTACTTAGTCTTTCTTTGTTTGTAAAATAAGTTTTTACAAGACCCATAGTAAGAATAACGCAAATTGTAAAATAGAGACCTGCTTTTTGTCGTCTACATCGCGTTAACGTCGCATTTAAGTCACGTCGACGTTGCATCAACGTTGCAATGTAGCTCATTGTTATTTGAGGAAACATAACATCAATACTTCAACATATTAATACCCTAATCTTACGTTTATCACCCCATATTAACAGGTCATTGACTCGAGGTTATTAGAGCATAATAATAAACATAATTATATCTTTTGTTACATCTCTGGGCCTGGTACCGTCGTCACGCGGGTTTTACATAATTCACACATTTCCACTGTCAATCTGTATACATCTTGATCCTGACTAATAGGGTGTAAATTGTATACAATGTAGGGAGTAGAAAGTCGTAGATAAGTAATAATTCCGTAAATTATACATTATGACTAATATAATAAGGTCTTTTTTTTAAATAATATTTATATAATATTTCGAGAATATCTATATCATATTTTGAAATTAGTTGTCAATTGATAATAATGTAAATATAGGTCATTTTTTATTGCACAATATACAGAAAGTATAAGAATAAACCTTATCTTTATTATCTACATCCTATTTGAAAATTGCACGATAATACAACCTAAAAATAACAATTTGAGTTGGTAATAAAGTAATAATAATATTATTGTCCATTGATTACCGTATTTTAAAATCGTTTCAACTTTTATAACACTCAACCTAAATTAGTCTAATTTTGTTATTTGTATTGATATTTTTCTGACAATAGATAAAAGGTATTAAATAAATTTGATTCTGAAAAAAGCGGATCCTAAGCAACCGGAATTTTTTGAGTCTTATAACCTAATTTTACTTCATTAAAAGATTTGAAGCGATCGTACGTCAAAAGGAATTTTACGAAAAAAATTCTAACACAAATTGTAGGAAATTTTGGTTAAGTTTATTTTGTAGATGTTTTTATCACCAAATTGACAGTAAATGGCAGCGGGGTTTAACTCCGCAGTTTAGGTACGTTCGGCGGGCAATCCTCCAGGGTAGGAATATGGCTGTCGGTTGTCGCTCGGCTAAATAGCTTTCTTTTTCTTCTCAGAGCTCAACCTTGCCAGTGAACTGGCCGTAGGCAAATTTACTGACACTTTTTCTGGCTTTGTATGACGTTCATAAGTATCATGTATGTTATCCAAATGAAATAAAAAGATTTGACTTTGACTTTAAGTCAGCGTTGCCCAAAGGAATATGAACGCTCGGTAGCAGCGCACAGTATGTTATTTTCCTTAAATTGCGGACATCTCGTTTTTATCATCTTTTTGGAAAGATAATAGCTAGAGAAAATTTCAAAAAAAATTCCCAAAATTCTATCTTTCATAGTTTAGGAGATATTTAGAAAATCGAGAAAAGTCCATAGAAACCATAGAAACGCTTTATCTCCTTTATCAATCGTTCTTTTCATTGGATTTTTTTTTTCATGATTCAGTAATACTTTAGGCACCAATTTATAAAAAAAAAGTAGAATAATCTCGTATATTTAGCGTGAAAAATTTTTTTTCCCACTATTTACTTTTTATTTTTTTACAGCAGCATCCCTTAACGGTCGCATTTTTTTTAATTGCCAAATTGTTACTACTAGTGCTTATTACTACAACAAAAAAAATCAGACACTTCAAGCGCAGGACTTCGGAGATACAGAATTTTAAAATTTTGAGTTAGGGTTGTCTCTAGTCTGTGATTTCACTTCAGTTGTAATCATCATAATTTTTATATAATATTGTATTATGAATGCAACTAGTGTCTTCATTTATATTAATTACCTACATACTAGAGTCAGACCAGCGAGTCGTTGCATAAAAAATGGTAAGATTTTTATTTTAAATTATTTAGTTGATTTTTTTATTGAAAAATCCCTTAACGGTCGCATTTTTTTAAATTGCCAAATTGATAGTACTTGTACGCCTTTTGTATAAAATCCCTAGAGCCCAGTGATACGTAAATAAAACTACAGTACCTCAGAGCGAGACAATTTATTCAAAATCCGACGTGTATATATACCCCGAGTGGTAACGAAACCATATCGCGATTTAATTCGATCCCAACGCCATCTAGAGGAGATGTGGACAACAAACGAAATAAATTATTGATTAGTTTTGTGATGGCGTTGAGATCGAACATTTATTATGTTTATGATATTGAACATTCCGCCCACCAAAAGGAACATGTTCCTTTTCATACCGCCCACCATGACCAAACTCAATGGTTTACTAGAACAATGGACTGTACACATAATATTACACAAATTCGATCAAAATGGACGGTGCATTTACTACATCAGAATGCGATAATATGGTTACTAATAAGACAAATTAATCTTAAATTTAAACCAAACATTTTCTTGTGCTTAATCTAAAGAAACAGTTTAAATAAGTTTGAAATACCTAACTGGTACTTAATACAAGTGATACCAAGATATGGTTCAAATCATAGCAAACAAGTATTTATTATAATTAACTAAGTATATAGTTTAAGTACTAAAACAGAAATACTCAATAGATAGTTAATGTTAAACAGAAACATAACTCAACTAAAAACAAGACTTAAGTATAACAAACTTAAAAATTAACATTAAATCATTGTGCAACGACTTATTCAGTCACAGGTAGCAAACACAGTTTTGAACATGGACGTTTTATCAGTGTGCCTTTACAACGAATAGTGACAACGCGCGTCAAATTGTCTTTGCCGGGGTGCAATTGTTCAATTCGACCATACAACCACTTCGCTGGAGGTAAGTTATCTTCTTTTATTAATACGATATCACCTATTTTATAATCTGAAATCTTAACTGACCATTTATGCCTTTGGAAAAAATGCGTGAGGTATTCATTTTTCCACCTACGCCAAAAATGTTGCACCATACGTTGCACAAGTTGCCATCTACGTAAAGTACTGACCGTAGCACTTTCGTAGTTGTAGTCGGGTACTACTACCAATGGTTGTCCGACCAGAAAATGTCCAGGAGTCAAAGGTGAGGGATCCTCAGGATCACTACTACCCTGAGACAGCGGCCTAGAGTTTAAGCAAGCTTCAATCTGAGATAGAACTGTAGACATCTCCTCGAAGGTAAGCGTGGAGTCGCCTACTACCCTTTTCAGATGGTGTTTCACACTTTTTATCCCTGCTTCCCATAGTCCACCAAAGTTTGGAGCATGGGGAGGGACAAAATGCCATTCGGTTTCCGAATTTGCCAGGGCAGACGAGATATCTTTAAATATTGAGCTTTCTTCAGCAAAGAGTACTTTTAATTCCTTGGCTGCCCCGACAAAATTGGTGCCATTGTCGCTCCAGATGTGGCGGCAATGTCCACGTCTGGCGACGAACCGCTTGAAAGCTGCCAAAAATCCTTCAGTTGTCATGTCTGATACTACTTCAATATGTACGGCGCGTGTAGCCATACAAACAAATAGACAGATGTATCCCTTGTACGATCGCTGGCCACGACCCTTGGAAATTCTTAAATTAATGGGTCCTGCATAATCGACACCAGCATTAAAAAACGGCTTATTTGGAGTCACTCTGCAAGCTGGCAACTCGCCCATTAATTGCTGTTTCGTAGTAGCAGCATGTCGAATACAGGGAATACAACTGCGTATGTGTGCTTGCACCAAATTTTTTACCCGACTTATCCAATACCTAGTACCTATAACATTGAGCATTAGTTGCTTTCCTCCATGAAATGTTCTTTCATGAGCGTCGGCTACTATTAACTTAGCCAACCTTGAGTCATGAGGAATGACAATTGGATGTTTGGTGACAGTAGGGAGCTGAGAGTGGCTGAGTCTACCTCCCACACGCAATATGTCATCTTTATCTATAAAAATATTTAATTTATATAATGAACTTCTTTTATCTAATGGTATTTTATTTTTCAGAGCTGTAATTTCTGCGAGGAAGCAATACAGTTGAGTTTGTCTGATGCATACATGTAGAGCTTCACGGATTTCAATAGCCGACAAGTAAGTTGTTATTTTTAGATTGGATTTCCTATGCTTTATTGCTTGCAAAAACCTTCTACAATATGCTACGACTCTCACTAATTTCCTCAAAGTAGAATACCTAGATCCCCAGTCTCTTTCAAAAGCCGCCTCTAACCTGACCGTGTGAACCTTAACAGTTTTCTTCTCCTCATTGGTGCGAATTGAGCTCGGCCTCGTATATTCAACTGGATCATTCCTTAACCAGCTAGGTCCTCGTTTCCAAAGATCACCATTGAGCAGAATTGCTGATGAGGCTCCACGAGAAGCGATATCCGCGGGGTTGTCTTTTGACTGGACGTGAGCCCACTGTGTGTTATCTAACAAACTAAGAATTTCTGAGGTTCTATTGGCTACATATGTTTTCCAACGACTTGGATGATCACTCAGCCAAGCCAATACAACCGAAGAGTCAGTCCACGCGTGAATATTTGCTTTTGCAACATTCATTACTTCAGCTACTTCAACCAGTAATTTAGCTAGTAAGAGAGAGCCACATAATTCCAACCTTGGAATAGATATTTGCTTAATTGGGGCTACCTTCGTTTTAGCAGTAACCAGGTTTGAATGAATTTGCCCATCTGTGTCGATAATACGAGAGTACACTACCGCAGCGTAGGCTATATTTGACGCATCGCTAAACCCATGCAACTCCATCACAATGTTATCTTCCCTTTTGCCTATCCATCTAGGAATGTGAAAGTTTACCAAATTTGCCAACTCTGTTCTGTAACATTGCCATTCTTTTAGGAGTTCTGGCGATAATTCATCGTCCCAATCCATACCAGCAATCCATAACTTCTGTATAAAAACCTTTGAAGTTATAATACATGGCGCTATCCATCCCAATGGGTCATAAAGCCGCGATATCTCTGATATGACTGTTCTCTTTGTTTCAGATGCTGCAGGCGGTGACATTCGCACGGAGTAGTCAAATTCGTCAGTATAACGGTTCCAGGTAAGTCCTAAAATTTTTGTTACCTTATCCGATTTTATTTCCAAATCCTTACCCGAATCCTCAATTAGTTCCTCTAACAAATGCATCTTATTGCTTGTCCATTTTTGTAACTGAAAACCTCCTTTTTCTAATAAAGTATTCATTTGATTGTAAATTATTTTTACTTCTGTTTCAGATTCACAGCCAGTCATCAGATCATCCATGTAGAAGTCTCTGCTTACTCTCTCAGCAGCCAATGGGTAGTGTTTGCCTTCATCGCATGCAGTTTGAAGCAATGACTTGACTGCCAAGTAAGGGGCGCATGATGTACCAAAGGTAACCGTCAAGAGCCGGAAATCCTCTATCTCGTGCCTAGGATCCTCTCTCCAGACAATTCTTTGGAAATCAGTATCTGGCCGTACAACTTTAATTTGGCGATACATTTTTACGATGTCTGCAACCAGACAAATCGGAGATTGTCGCCATCTCATGACAATATGTCGCAAATCAGCCTGGAGAGTGGGTCCTACCATTAAGGTGTCATTTAAAGAGACTCCGTTGGTCCCCTTACATGATGCATCATAAACCACTCTCACTTTAGTGGTCAGTTTGTCTTGTCTCACCACCGCGTGGTGAGGCAAATAAACTGCATCACTTTTATTTCTTTCAGCTTCATCAGTAATTTTTTCTAAATGGCCTAATAATAAATATTCATTAATTACTTCCGAATACTGTTGTTTTAATTGATCATCCCTAGCCAATTTCCTTTCTAATCCTTGTAATCTTTTTATAGCTATCTGTTTAGAATGGCCGTATTTACACGGCGGATCTTCGTGACGAAAAGGAAGCTTGACTACATAACGCCCGTCTGCTTCTCTTTTCGTTGAGGTCGCATATAAATCCTCACAAGCCTGCTCTTCAGGTGTGAGAGACTTCTTACCTAAAGTAGGTTCAGCATCCAGTTCCCATAACTGTTTCAACATATCATTCACCTCAATCTGAGTGTGCATTGCAATAATCGTGTTATGAGACTTGGATGAATATTCCGCACTATCGACATGGCCCGACACAATCCACCCTAAATGTGTATCTTGTGCAACCGCAGAGCCTGTAGGACTCTTGATCAATCCTATCTTTAAGATACGGCAGTATATTTCCGCGCCTAACAAAATATCAATTTTGTTTGATAAATTAAACCTAGGGTCGGCTAGACAAATATTGTGAACTTCAGGCCAATTCTGAAGTTCTAAGTTTTTATCTGGCATAACCGAGGTCAGTGTGCTTAAAACATGCGCATGGACATTTATGGTAAAAGAAGGGTCACATAACGACTGTAGGTTAATACTAACAACATGTCTAGAGACTAGTTCGCCCTGACCTCCTCCTATACCAGTAATAGTTGTCTTTGACACATTTTTTTTCAAACGAAGCAATTGCGCCGCTGCTTCCGTTATAAAGGATGCTTGGGATCCTTGATCCAGTAATGCTCTTAAAACTTGAGAAGACCCATCTCGTGACTCGGCCTTTACGAGTGCCGTGGCTAACAGGACTTGACCCTGCACTTGTTCATTCACGAAATGAGTTGCTATATTGGCACTTACATCTTCGGGTACTAGCTCTGAACTGTTTTCATGTGAGGTTGTATCCTCCATTGGGGTAGTAACCGCACTCGTTACACTGGAGCTCTTAGGGTGCAACAGCGTATGATGTTTCCGCTGGCAAATACGGCATTTATGAAGAACACGACATGCTTTGGAAGTATGATAGCGTCCTAAGCAATTAAAACAAACGCCTAACGACTGGGCAATGTGACGGCGTTCGTCACCATCTAACTTACTAAACTTTTGACAATTCGCTAGCCTGTGACTTTCATTACAATGTGGGCATGACATTGTAGTGCCATGCATAACAGTTTTTGTAGAAGGGGCTGAAATATTACCAATCTTTGACTTAGTTTTGGGTTCCAGAAATTCTAAGCCTCGAAACCGAGTTTCTAAAAATTTGCGAAATTGGTTAAAAGTTGGCAGATCTTCGGATGACTCACTAACCTGCAGTTCCCACTGCTTCCTAGAATCTAAGTCCAACTTCAAACTCACTATATATATAATAATTACATCCCATGAACTAATGTCAATGCCAAGATTGGTAAGCTCATGCAAACAATCAGTAGTTACATCGAGTAACTCCTTGAGAGCCTTTGAAGATTCGTTAACTATATTCTTTTGATTAAATAATCGTTTTAAAATGTTTGTCGACATGAATTTTTTGTTATTATATCTAGATTCCAACATTTCCCAACACTTTTTATAATTACTTTCCGTTATGGGAACACTTTTTAATAATTGACTGGCTTCATCTGTCAATTGTGTCTTTAAATAGTGAAGACGTTGTACGTCATCTAACTTTTTATTATTGTGCACTAAGGATACAAAAAGATCTCGGAATGACGACCATTCCGAGTATTTTCCACTGAATGTGGGTAATACTATTTTTGGCAATCGTACATTATTGTCAGATGAAACATTGCAATTTTCTTTGACAGAAGAATTATTTACTTTTAAACTAGCTAACATATTTTTTAATTCTACTTTATACACCAAATACGTTTCGTAAACCTTTTCATAAATATCTTCTTGAAAATAGTCGACCAGTTCATCACCTTCGCACTCGCCGACTACATCCTCATACTTGGAGGAAAAATTCTTAAATTGGTTCTCCAATATTTCTAGCCGTGTATCGACATAATTGTACGTGATCCTGTCTTTTGGAGACTTCTTATAGTTTACTAAACCCTTCTCAATTTGTGTTTTTAAGTCGCTAAGTTTCCGTAATTCTTTTTCCATGTTGTATGATAAATTTTCCAAAGTGTTGTTCTCAAACTCAATTTTTCTAAGTGTCGCCAAGAGTAAATTTTCTAAGTGTAGCCAAGAGTAAATTTTTCTAAGTGCCGTCAAGAGTAAATTTTCTAAGTGTTTAGGACTTGTAGAATTCGTTTAGAATTTGGGCATAGGTTCCCCGTTCCGTCGTTTTTATTGAAATTATTCTAAGTCCCAACCGATTGACCACCGCGTAAATTTTCTAAGTCCATGCAATGCTTTAACTATAGAAACACTTCAGAATGTACTCACAGTATAAGTCCAGAGTTCACTTTTGCACTTCACTACTCACGCACAATGTTGGTCCGGTTTTTCAATGTCTCCAGCACTCTCAGCAACAATAATTAATTATATTCCGCCTTTGTAATAAATCTTCAATCTTCATACCTCTAGCGCCACCTCGTAGTAATTTAGTCACACTAACAAATTACTTTAGTATTCTTCAAAAACGCTATCCGGCTCGAAGGACCATGTACGCCTTTTGTATAAAATCCCTAGAGCCCAGTGATACGTAAATAAAACTACAGTACCTCAGAGCGAGACAATTTATTCAAAATCCGACGTGTATATATACCCCGAGTGGTAACGAAACCATATCGCGATTTAATTCGATCCCAACGCCATCTAGAGGAGATGTGGACAACAAACGAAATAAATTATTGATTAGTTTTGTGATGGCGTTGAGATCGAACATTTATTATGTTTATGATATTGAACAGTACTAGTAATTATTACTACCACAAAAAAAAGTAGACGCTTCAAACCCAGGACTTTGGAGATACAGAATTTTAAATTTTTGTTTTAATTTATTTAGTTTTTATTTTTTACAGAAAAATTCCTGAACGGTCGCATTTTTTAAATTACCATATTGATAGTACCAGTAATTATTACTACCACAAAAAAAAGTAGACGCTTCAAACCCAGGACTTTCGAGATAATGAATTTTAAATTTTTGTTTTAAATTATTTAGTTTAATTTTTTACTGAAAAATCCCTTAACGGTCGCATTTTTTTAAATTGCCAAATTGTTAGTACTAGTAATTATTACTACCACAAAAAAAAGTAGACGCTTCAAACCTAGGACTTTGGTGATACAGAATTTTAAATTTTTGTTTTAATTTATTTAGTTTTTATTTTTTTACAGAAAAAATCCTGAACGGTCGCATTTTTTAAATTACCATATTGATAGTACCAGTAATTATTACTACCACAAAAAAATGGAGACCCTTCAAACCCAGGACTTTCGAGATAATGAATTTTTGTTTTAAATTATTTAGTTTAGTTTTTTATTGAAAAATCCCTTAACGGTCGCATTTTTTTAAATTGCCAAATTGTTAGTACTAGTAATTATTACTACCACAAAAAAAAATAGACGCTTCAAACCCAGGACTTTGGAGATACAGAATTTTAAATTTTTGTTTTAATTTATTTAGTTTTTATTTTTTTACAGAAAAATTCCTGAACGGTCGCATTTTTTAAATTATCATATTGATAGTACCAGTAATTATTACTACCACAAAAAAAGAGACGCTTCACACCCAGGACTTTCTAGATAATGAATTTTAAATTTTTGTTTTAAATTATTTAGTATTTATTTTTTTACAGAAAAATCCCTTAACGGTCGCATTTTTTTAAATTGCCAAATTGTTAGTACTAGTAATTATTACTACCACAAAAAAAAGTAGACGCTTCAAACCTAGGACTTTGGTGATACAGAATTTTAAATTTTTGTTTTAATTTATTTAGTTTTTATTTTTTTACAGAAAAAATCCTGAACGGTCGCATTTTTTAAATTACCATATTGATTGTACCAGTAATTATTACTACCACAAAAAAATGGAGACCCTTCAAACCCAGGACTTTCGAGATAATTAAATTTTGTTTTAAATTATTTAGTTTAGTTTTTTATTGAAAAATCCCTTAACGGTCGCATTTTTTTAAATTGCCAAATTGTTAGTACTAGTAATTATTACTACCACAAAAAAAATTAGACGCTTCAAACCCAGGACTTTGGAGATACAGAATTTTAAATTTTTGTTTTAATTTATTTAGTTTTTATTTTTTTACAGAAAAATTCCTGAACGGTCGCATTTTTTAAATTACCATATTATTATTGATAGTACCAATAATTATTACTACCACAAAAAAAAGGAGACGCTTCACACCCAGGACTTTCGAGATAATTAATTTTAAATTTTTGTTTTAAATTATTTAGTTTTTATTTTTTTACAGAAAAATCCCTTAACGGTCGCATTTTTTTAAATTGCCAAATTGATAGTATCAGTAATTATTACTACCACAAAAAAAAGCAGACGCTTCGAGCACAGGACAGATATTGAATTTTAAAACTTGTGTTAGCGTTGTCTCTCTAGTCTATGATTCAATTTCGAGAAAGTTTCTATCACTCTCTGAGGTATTTCGATAAAATAGATACCATAAATCTCGCGTAGTCCTCTATTGACTAACTCGGTAAATAATTATGATATGTCTAATTAATTATTCACAAACTTTTTGTGACAACCCTATTTCCATAGAAATTCAGAAAAAACTTAGAAATGCTATATCTCTGAAGTCCTGCGTGATACATATTCAAAATTTTCTATATAGGAAGACACATTATTGAAGTGTATTTTGCTGGTAAAAGAAAATGCGACCGTCATATAGAAATTTTTTTATGACTTTTTTTCTGAAATTCATAAAATATTTTTTTTCTCACTTGCCAGAGCACATAGAGACTTATAATTTATACACTCAATTAAATATTTATTCTTCAAATAGTTGGTAATTTTAAATTAGATTAGTGATGGTTAATTTGGGGTAAATATTACAAAAATCTTTATTACAAAGTTCAATGACCTTTCCAAAAAAAATTCGTATCTTGAAAATTAAGTAATATTTTCAACTAGTTGTTTCATATTTAGCTGTATTACGATTATATTCATCGTTATGGACTATAAAAAGAGGGTGTCCGCTACTGACTTGTTCTGACACACTGTGCAGCGTTAAGGTTCAATTTCTCCGGCAAAAAGGTAACGATAGTAGACAGGCAATTTTTATAACTAAATAAGAATTTTGTTCGAGATCCTTCTGAAAGTTAGTACTTACTATTTTTATGTGGTAGAGGTACAGTCGAGGTATAATAGTACGAGGTAGCAAAGAGAAGCACTTCGAAATCTAAAAAAATCACCTGTTTTCGAAATTCTCAGACAATTTACCAATGAACCAACCAAATGACCAAATACACAATACACCTATCGGATACAAAGTACACCTAAACTTTAAACTTTTCTATAAATCATATAAATTTTTGTTCGACTCGGAAATTAACATACATACATAGCATCACGCCTTTTTTCCCCGAAGGGGTAGGCAGAGGTGTATCACACCCACATTTCGCCAGCTATGTTTGGTCCCATGAAATAGGGGGCGAGCCTATTGTCATCAACCGGGAGCATTTGTTTACCAAACTCCGAGAAAATCTTAATACTGGAATTTCATGATAGAAAAACCCAATACCATTTTTACCCGACCCGGGAATCGAACCCAGGACCTCTTGCACAGCAGTCGTATACACTCCCGCTGCGCCACCGAGGCAGTTCAGTTCAGTTCGGAAATTAAACTTTGTAGTCGCAAACTAAGATCACTCCACTAACAAGGCAATAAAAATCGTATAAATGGAAAACATCATATGAAACTGAAGTTAATGATCGATTCATTAACTTTATTCAACAACTTTACTAAATTGATGTATCTGCAGACGGTAAAACTCAACTGATGTTCAATGTACACAAAACAACATTATTTTTGTACCTTAAAATAACTCTCACGTAGGTGTGAAAGTGTGGTCACAAGGTGATTAATTATCGCTAGTGATCGTGGAAAATGCGCAAAAATCAAAAGGTGTGGGATTAACTGCGTAAAAACCAAACTGTTTTTTTTTTAAGGACAACTCCCGTTCTAGGGAACAAGCCCTGTGTCCACATATTATTATATATAAATTTACATTGAGCAACTAAGAACTAAACCCAACAAAACAAGATGTGTTTCATTTGGTATTTTGTTTTGTTACACAAGTGTTTAAGTATTTTTTATTTAGACGCTTTTTACGTTCAACTAGAGATGAAAAATGACAAAATCTGTGTGCCTAATTTATGATATTATATCATCAAAACTTTTATTTTTGAAACATTAACACGCAGAACCTCTATAGCTCAATGCGAACTTAACACCTGACCGAAATAAAAAATGAAGTTTCACACTATTGCTGTCATTAATCACTAAAATTTTTTTTTTTTTTTTTTGGTATGACTTACTATTTTAACAGTACATCAAAAATATTACAATCTAGCCTTATATTATAGACTAATAAGTAATTTACTTATAACTTAAACTGCTACATAGATTATTCCAAGAATGTGTCCAATAACACTTTTTCTTATTGTCTCTATTAAGGGGAAGTCACATCGTTCTTGTGTTTTTTATTAAATATATGTAACACTATACACTACATATTATATATATACACTACACGATACGATACACTATATATTGCACTATCACACTACACTAACTCAAAGGGTTTTAGTCTTTTTAGTCTTCCCACTATGTCCGTGTAATCAAGGAGCTGGATAGCCTCGACGTTCACATCACTAAACTAGGAGTACAATCTATTTAGAAGTTCATTGCTTTTATCTTTTATTCAAATAAATATCTTTACGTGTATTTAAATACATGTGAACGTACCTTATGGAGGCTAAGCTCAATTTTAAACGGGCTATTATAAAATGAAACATAATGGTAGGTAAAGGAGGCTTATTCTGAATTTCGACATTCGATTAGTCGGTTTTGATGTCAGATATAAGGAAATTTAGATAATATGGTCGCTGTAACATTTTTTTTTTTTTATATATTTTAAAAGACAACGCCCGCACTAGGGAACAAGCCCTGTGTCGCGGGGAGTTTTACAAACATGAAACTAACGGACACAAAGTACACCCAGACTAGAAACAAATATCTATGAATCACACAAATATTTGTCTCGTGTGGGAATCGAACCCACGTCACCCAGCACGGCGATGTAGTGGCGAGGCGACCACCTTAACCACTGCGCCACGGTGACAGTCATTCACTCGGTGACAGTCAGTCACTTTAAACATATTATGACAGTGACATCAAAACCGACTAATCGAATCCCCCTGTTGACTGGTGAACATTGTAAATATTGCCGTAAAAGATAATTAAAAATATAATTCATCATCTCAACCCATAAACGTCCCACTGCTGGGCACGGGTCTCCTCCCAAAGAATGGGTAGGGAATTGAACCTACTATACCACGCTGGTCAGACGGGTTGGTATAGGGTTTGTTACGACACCCACGGGTTGATATGGGGTAGTGACATTATGTATTCTTAATCCGTCACTACACGGCAGCTGTGTTATAGTTGCATTATCTTATCTGATAAATACAAACCACCCTGTACTCCTAAGCTTCCTGTTCAGCATTCCCTGACAGCATAATTTTTTTTTTTTATATTCTTAAGTTTTCATTATAACACAGTTTTGTAATTTATTCTGATTTTTCCGCATCAAAAAGGTTGTTTTTACCTTTCGTACTCAACCTTTTAATTCTAAAGCAATTTTTTAAATGGCTTACTATGTTAGGTCAACTGTCAAAATGACGTCCTCTAAATCAAAATAATTAAAGCATACATCACAATAACAATAAGTGGATAACTGGATACGGGTCACGAATAAATTACTCTCATGTATTTAAAAGTATAGCCTTTTTACCGACTGCAAAAAAAGAAGCGTGACTTGATTTGATTGATATTTTTCATGGCCACTCGCGAATTATGTATATTATCTAATAGTAGTCTTGTAAATGAGTGCTCGAAATGGTACTGTGGAGGGAAATGTCGAAAGCAGAAAATTTGACTTAGGAACTTTGTTTGGACTAGTTAGGAGATAAACATACTAAAAGTGCTTACCCCTCCCCGAGGTGAGCCCGAGGGCCAAAAGAAAGGGTAATGTTTTTGGCAGTCTATGCATATTTGTATGTATGTACGTTTCTATGTTTCACCGTAGCGCCTAAACTAATGAACCGATTTTAATGAATGTGGTGTCAATAGTTTCGTAATAATAGTCCGGGTGACATAGGCTATATAACTTTTTTCATAATATTATATGACGGAATTTAAACCTCAGATTCCAACCCGTATTTCCCTCCAAAATCATTCATTGACTGGCCTATAGGTAAAGATCGTTCTCTCGTTCTGATTATATGAGATATATGTTTTTTTATCTGCTAACTGTTATTGCCTGGTAAATCTATACCAATATTATAAAGCTAAAGAGTTTGTTTGTTTGAACGCTAGGATCTCAGGAACTACTGATCCGATTTGAAAAATTATATTAGTGTCAGATAGCCCATTTATCGAGGAAGGTTATAGGCTATATAACATTACGCTACAGCCAATAGGAGCTGAGCAGTGGCCAAACAAAAGTGACGGGAGCGAAGCCCCGCGTGACTTCTAGTAAAAAATAAAACGTATTAACATCTTTCTTAAAGCACGTTTGCAACGGTTAGATGGCTATTAATGGCCAAGCCATTCAAGACCACCTTGTACATTAAGTATCAAAAGATTCTAAAGGTGGTTTTAGACCGATGTGGCGAAGTGGGGTTGGGATAAGCGAGAACTGAAGTTTCTATGGAAAATTTCTATTCACGTCTCTCCTATATTTGATGTAACAGGTAGAATAAATTTACCTGAGGCAAGAATCGGAATATTTATTTAATAAAGTACTACATTGAGTTATATTACAATATGAATTTTTTATTTTATTTCTTAGTTCAATATTGAACTTTATTTCTGGAAGCGATGGTGAATGAATGAATAAGCTACCGGCGTTTTACTTTATGGAATTTATATAGCTGAATATTAGAACTATATTGGAAGGGGAATAAAAGTTTTTGACATACTTATTGCTGGAATCAGACTCAATAGGTTCGCGGTGCAAAAATAATAATAATATTAGATCCTATACAGATAATTTTTACATTACTTTGTTATGGAAGTGTAACTGAGTGAATAATTTCTTTCTATAATTATTCTATAATAATTTACTTCTGTTTAATTTCGTTGCGGGTTCCAAGACAGTAGGTTAGGCATTACATCGCTGTTAATCCTGGCTCACAGAAGTTGCAGTGGTCGGCATGTGGGTGGGATTGTCCCTTTATCCCTACATTATACCAACTATCTTTGAACCACATATACCTATTCTTCTTTGTATACAAAGGCAGCGTTTCACACTCATGTTTCCAAATATAAAACTCCATGTGATAAGAGTCCAGTCTACATATGTTTATTGGACACTTTTAGAACGTTACTAGAAAACACAATTGTTTTGGGTAAAAATGTCATACGATTAGTCCTATAAAAACATTAGTACCGAAATGGATCACAAAGACCACTAAACGTACTCAAAAACGATGCCTAATTTCGTAAAAAACTTCGGAAGGGTACAACAAGGTAACAAGGGTAGACACAGACTGATCATGAATTCAATATTATTTTAACTTTGGAATTATATTACCATTAATCGACTACTAAGAAAGCGATTGTGGCGGAATGAATAAGTGACTGGGCGTGCCAAATACGTGGTCTGAGTTCCATTCCGATCAGCAGTACCAATATCGATTTCACTTTGTGGAATTTTTATATACTAGTCAAGTGACTTACCTACCATCTGCTGACGGTGAAGGAAAATATCGTGAGGAGACATACCCTCGAAGAAATTCTAAGTGTATATCTGATCCACCAACCCACATTAGGCCAGCGTGTGTGGATTATAGCCTAAACCTTCTCAGTTCTCTAGTTAGAGGAGAGGAGACCCGAACCCAGCAGTGGGACATTGGGTTACTGATGATGTTGATGAACTGACTACTAAATGCGGAAAACCGTATTTTTATAATAGAGGTGGCAAACGAGTAAGTGGGTCATCCAATGGTAGTGTCTCTCCGCTACCCACGGGCATCGGCAACACTGCGGGGTCACAGATGCGTTACCGGCCTTCAATCATAAAAACCATCAATCGATCCTAGCCTTCGCATATAAAATATTAGAAAGATTAGTAAGACTAGCTGTTGCCCGCGGCACGACTTGCGTGAACTTCAATTTTCGTGGTATTATTCTTTCAAGTTTTCCAATTTTCCCCTCATAAGAGAGTCTCCTAACTTTAAAGAATTTAAAAAAGAATTCACTGAAATGGCTCAACCGTTCCCAAATTATGGCGATACACAGTATCATTTTTATTAACCTTTAAACTGCGAAGCAGCCACACGTGGATGCCTCCACGTGTGGCTGCTTCGCAGTTTTACAAGCACAAGCTTTATTAAAAGTGAACAAAAATGTTTCAATATCAAACAATACTCAGCTAAATACTCGTAACTGTGAATTTGTCTAGTGGTATTAAAGTCAAATATTGGGTTACTGCATAGCTTTCAGTGAAAACGTATCCCGTGCTTTGAATATCAGTGAATTTTCCACGAAATGTTTAATCGGGCACGTAACTACATAAAAAAATGTCGGTATCTGAATTTCGAAGCCAACTCACTTAGCGGGTTCTCTCATCAATTTTCAACGCGAAATTATATCACACTGAAATTGATATATGGTAGGCTTTGCAGCCATAGTAACACTTTCTGTATAGTTTCTGCTAAATAGCAACCTTCATTGCTCATTAGAGTAACTCAATACTGGCTTTAGAAGGGAATCCATCTATTAAGTCATGCCGCTATCTCTGGAAGTCTCAATATTCATAAATTATAATCATAATTTATTTTTCTAAAAAAGACAACACCCGGACTATAGTTAAAATATATAAACGCACTGTTGCTATAAATTATAAACGACGACATCACAGTATAATATTGACTGTCACCGTGGCGCAGTGGTTAAGGTGGTCGCCTCGCCACTACATCGCCGTGCTGGGTGACGTGGGTTCGATTCCCACACGAGACAAATATTTGTGTGATTCATAGATATTTGTTTCTAGTCTGGGTGTACTTTGTGTCCGTTAGTTTCATGTTTGTAAAGCTCCCCGCGACACAGGGCTTGTTCAGTGCGGGCGTTGTCTTTAAAAAAAAAAAAAAAATATTGTTTTATATACAGTTGTCCATTTTAACTCAGCATGAAGCCACAGAGTAGTAACATAATGGTCTGTAAAAGCCTCTCTCACTTCACGAGATATTAATAGCCGCAAGTTTTAGACCGTACAAAGAAACAACTCTTTATATTTTTATTACCTTTTTTTTAATTCGGTAGCTTTTATCGTCACAATTTTACGTCGTCGTATAATAATAATAATAATATTCTACCACATTTACACAGCGCCATCTAGTCCCAAATTAAGCAATTATATTTGCTTGTGTTATGGGTACTAAACAACTGATATACTACTTAAATACATTTTTTTTTTTGTAAATACATACATATTATAGATAAATTACACCCAGACACAGAACAAACCTTTATGCTCATCACACAAAGATTTGTCCTGGGTGGGGATCGAACCCACGACCTCCGGTTTAGCAGTCAGGGTCACTAACCACTAGACCAACAGGCCAGTCATATATGTTTATAAGTTCAAATTCGGTACATCTATTCTAGTCATATTAAAAAAAATCATGTGTCACGCCTTCCCTTATGAAGATACGAGTATTCGATTAGTCGGTTTTGATGTCGCTGTCAAATGTTTGAAAATGTCAGCGACCATATCTAAATTTCTTTACATTTCACAGCGACATACAAGCCGACCAATTGAATGTCGAAATTCAGAGTAAGTCCCCAGGGGAGGATAGGGTACTGGCAAGCAGAAGGAGGCCCGGCCGCAGGAGGATATAGTGGCTCAAAAACCAGCGACGATGGGTTGAAAAAGTAAGCGTTCCCTGTTTAGAGCAGCGCTGTCCAAGGTCTGTCATCCATGACGGATTAAGAATACATAATGTCACACCCCATCTCAACCCGTGGGTGTCGTAAAACGCGACTAAGGGAGTTAACCTTATGCAGACAAGAGCACGCGAGAAAAGGAAATTCGAGACTATGTATATCGTTACCTACTATAAGATATTAGTCACAGGGAGACTTCGCAAACATACAATTTTATTAACGGATAAAGAGTACACCGAGTATTGAAATAAATATCTATTAATCACACAAATATTTGTCTAGTATAGGAATCAAACTGGTGACACTTGGCAAGGCGATGATAGTGGCGAGGCGATCAATTGAACCGCTGCGCCACAGTGACGTTAATATAAGGTACAGTCAGCGTCTAATAGTTAGTGACACTCAAGGTATTCAAATGTTTAGACGCAACCAAAAAGTCAATAATATCGGTACAAGCTAAGTTACCATATTGTTGTCAACAATTTATACGCTCATAAGTCGAGACGCTTAAAATATCATATAGATAGGTTCAATCAAAAGTTTCTTATGTAAAATAATGTTAATTTAACCCTCAAAATGTGCATGTTCACTTATTCAATGCGTAAATGTTTTCAATATACACAGAACGTAAATTGCGTAACTCTATATTCTCGGCGGTATTAACATGAATGTTTCAATAACAAACTACATAGTGGTTATATAAAAGTTACGGCGAATCGGTAAACATTCGTAGATGATAGAATAAGTAAATTATGTAAATAAGAAAAAAATACTGACTTGATATGACTATCGAAATAAAATACTAAAAAACGAGTGATTCTTGTACACTTATGCATCCATATCTACAAAACGGATCTAACAATATGAGCGTAAATTGATCTTAAATACAATAGGTATTAAAAAATACATTAATTTGTAAAAAAAAAACAATCTACGGTACGTTAAATAAACTGGCTACGCAGCTGACTACGCCGTAGCATTGCTACGACGTAGCTAATATTCTACTGCAATTAAACAGAGCGTGTGTAACTGCATCTAGAGAAATTAACACTTACTACTACTATACCATACTGTAATTTCAAGTCAGAAAAACCCAATACCACTTTCTACCCGACACGGAAATCGAAACCGATACCTCTTTTTTTATTGCCCGACGTGGCATATTATGTGTTCTTTTAGCATTGCAGCATTGCAGCATTGGTTCGAAAAAAAATACAACCAAGCCACTACTTACCGAAAATAAAAAGGACATTAAGGAGGAAGAGGAAATTATGGAGGAAAAGGAAAACGATAGGATTGGAAGGAGGAGTAAGAGGAGTAATTGCGCAGTCATGCACACTCTCATTGCGCCACCGTGCATTTTATGTACAAACGAATTTTATTATACAGTAAGCTTTTACAAACAACTTTTTCATTCAAGGTCCTATTATAACTTATTAAAACAAACAACTTATAATTTATTCACTAACTTTGTACACAAACAGAACTTTGGTTGTACACAATATCTAATTATTATTCTTCGAGAGTAAGCGGGCAAGGTGAAAGGCTGCTGGGTCATACGTCATACAACAGACAACGTCAAATTTTCTCCAATTTGATCCGGAAATGGTCCCGTCATCATCATCAACAACCCATTAAAGTCCCACTGCTGGGATCGGATCTCCTCTCCTCTAACTAGAGAGCTGAGAGGGTTTAGGCCATAATCCACTCACGCTGGCCTAGTGCGGGTTGGTGGATCAGACATACCATAGAGTTTCTTTTAGGGTATGTGGGTTTCCTCACGATGTTTTCCTTCACCGTTAGCAGATGGTAAGTCACTTGACTAGTACATATAAATTCCACAAAGTGGAATCCACATTGGTACTGCCGGTCGGGATCGAACTCGGACCGCGTGATTTGCACGCCTTATCCATTCAGCCACCATCGCTTGGAAAAATGGTCTACCTTCTTTTAACTCCCCCGACGCAATAAAGGGCTGTTATAAGTTTGACCGCTATTGTGTGCTTGTCTGTGTCAATCGGTGGTAGCATAGCTCTTAATAATAATAATAAATTCATTTATTTCGGACAACAGAGATCCATAGTTGATTAGTATTACAAATAAAGCTTATATTTTAGGGTTAGTAACATAAATTAGATGAAATAAAATAAATAAAAAACAAAAACAAGTGATGATTATGCAGGAAAATCAGTATCCTACATAATCACCCTTTGCAAAAAACTCTTAATTTTAGGAGTATAGCTCTCCGCTACTTACTCGTTCTCTTAAACGGGTGAACCGATTTTATAGATTTTGTAGGCAGCGATGGTTAGTCAGTTTGCAGTGAATTTTAAAATAAAGGACTGCGTACTGCACGTTACTTATTATTTATTTAGATTTTCACTATGGCGTAGCGATTAAAGTGGTCGCATCGCTGTGCTGAGTGACGTAGGTTCGATTCTCACACGAGATAAATATTTGTGATATTCATAGAGATTTGTTTCGATGTATTTTGTGTTCTTTCAATATTTGTTAAGACTCGCGAGTAGGGCTTATTCTTTAGTACGGGTATTCTCTTATTACCCGACTGCGCAACGCAAAGGAGTGGTAATGTGTTTATCAGTCTATGTATGTATGTTTGTATGTTCCTTTGAAGCACTATACAGACCAAACGCCTGGGCCGATTTTTATGATTCGCACGTCAATCGATTCGTCTTAGTCTGGCGAGTGTCACTAAAGACATGACTTTAGTGAAAATTCAATATGGCGACTACTGGACCCCATACTGTGAAAATGAAAAAAATGAAAGTCAACAAACTATGTCAAATGGGGTATCGTTGAATAGGTATTTAAAAATCATTTTTAGTTTACTTTCAACATTTTTCGATTCGACTCACCGTTTAGGATCTACATCGATTTAAAGTTGCGTGACAACCATTCTCGCATGTAGGTTTTTAGACAGTAGAAATTTATTTCTAGCAAAGCCTTTTGTATAATAACAATATTTTTTATACTCTTGTTGTTAATGATATTTATCAGATTTATTTCATCAAAGTAATATGATTCCTTATAAACCATTTCCACAAGTCATGAATATTATTTGTTGATATTGTTGTTGATACAAAAAATAAGGTTATCTTCTTTCAAAGGGTGGTTTTGTATTCGTCGTACGCAATAGACAAGTCTGGAATAACGACAATTATGATTTTATTTACAAAATTTACTACGCAGTATAACGTATTGGCAATCTCTTGAGGTTTATGCCCAACAGTGGGCGTCTTAAGCTGCTATAATGATTATTATTAGGCAGCTAATTACCGCCCACGGCTTCACCCACGTACCATGTCGGTGAAAAGTAGTCATAAAAATTTCAAAACAAATCTGAATTTCAAATGGTTAACATTTCAAATTTGACCGTTTTATTATACCACGATGGTGGCAAACACGTACGTCACGTTCCGCCTAATAATAATAATAATATTTTGAAGTTCTGAGTAACCATAGTTTTGGAAATAGAGCCATTTTAGCAAAAATATAAATCTAGTTTGTTTGTTTTTCCTATCCCATGGAAATTTCGAAAAATCTTTTCTTTAAGCGCACCTATGCTACTTAAGGAATGTGTGCACGAAATTTCAAGTTTCTAGACAGTCGTTTAGGCTTTTTTTTTTTTTTTTTTATTGATTAAGGCAAACCAACAGCGATACATATTTTGTTCTTAAAACTAACTAAGGCTGCGCTTATCAGTCAGTTTCCCCTATTATATACACAGATAATAGAATAACAGATAATACATTTAAAAGTGCCATTGTACAATCCAGACTCTACGAAACTGGAGATGTGTTCCGATAACGAACAAATATACGTTGAGTGATGTGTTCATTTGGTACGAGTACATCTTCTCTTGTCTCCGCTTTGCTTCCATGGATCTTTATTTGGCCATTACTCAGCTCCTTTAAGTTATAGCGTGATGTTATGTAGCCTATAGACTTCCTCAATAAATGGGCTAATCAACACTAACATAATTTTTCAATTCATTTCAGTAATTTCTGAGATTAGCGCGTTCTAAAGCACATCAGCTTTATAATATTTTTTAAAGTATAGATTTAAAACAAATTCCCTGCTCTTCTAAACTAAAAGACAAAGACAAGAAAAAACTAAAGTGTTTCTGTCCTAAAAGTCCAATACCGTTTAACGTGAATAAAAAGTAATTATTATTTTAAATAAATTTTCCTGTTAATCAGCCTCCAAATATTTTTATTTTATTTTATATTAAATTATTTAACAAAGCATTACTTACAAAAAGTCCAACTTTAAATTGACACCGATTACTTTTCCAAACTGTCCTTAATCCACTTAGTTTTACACAAAATCGTTCACAATTCACAGTTCATACCATAAAACATTTATAAAACAGTTATTAACACTGTAAAATAGTACTTAATTACGTTCTAAGAAAGTTCGTAATATTATTTTTCCCGAGAGGCTCGTAGTACGTCGTTGTCCAACGACCGCCCGTGAGCTACTGAAGCTGTGGACTGAACTTCGGAAACTGCGTGGAAACTTCAAAGCGTCCGTCGTATGTATACTAGCTACTGTTGGTGTTACCTTATCACAGATAAACATCTCGAGTATCTCTTTGAATGGATTGCGTGGGTGTCACGCGTCGCGTCGGTTGTGAAGATTTTTTATTCTTTCAGGTGTTTGATATTTGCATTTGTTGCGATTTATTATAAACTAAAAGTCGCGCGTGGCTTCGCTCCCTTCGCTTTTATTTGGCCACTGTTCAGCTCCTATTTGCCGTAGCGTGATGTTATATAGCTTATAACCTTCCTCGATAAATGGGGTATTTGACACTAAAAGAATTTTTCAAATCAGAACAGTACTTCCTGAGATACTAGCGTTCAAACAAACAAACTCTTTATCTTTATAATATTGGTATAGATTTGAAAGATTTTTTTGCCTTTCGAAGTGGTAATTCGGCCAATCTTTTGACTACACTTTCTCAGGTATCAGAGCCACCGTACCACTAGTGGTATTGGTGACGGTTCAGTGGATCTGAAATAAATCAATCAAATATTCTATTTATAAGAAATTCCTAATAATAAAATTGAATAAATGTATTTTATTAAAGTAGTAAAATGATATTATACTCTTTATAAAAACAATTTATTAAATAAAATATTTACACATAACTTAAAACACACACATACACAGCTAACCTATTAAAAGAAAAAAGAACCAGATACTCTATTTACAGGGAATTCCTATAAATAGAATATCTGATTAAGATCAGATTCCTGAGGAAACGTACCCAAAAGGCTAGCCACATTACCGCGTTGGATAGCAAGGCTAATGCGTTGCCCCAGGTAGAGGCCAGCCCTTGGATCATGTGATACCTCAGAAACACGCTTACAAATTTCAATTTGTGAGCGTTTGGCCCCCAAGGTCCAAGAGTTTCAACCCCAAAAGGCTCAAAAATGTAAGTCTCACCAAGACTTTCATATTTACGCCTCTTGAGGCACTCTGCAGAATTGGCAGCAGAATTGGCAGTAAAATTGGTATTGAAAGAAAGAAAAACGCTTTATTTTCAGACTTCAATTTATTTTATTTATTTATTGCATTTTTCTATCATTATTTATCAGCCAGGTAACGAAACCGATTAATAACTATAGACTCGCTCCTTATCATGTTTGATCAAACATAGCTATAATAAATACAAATAAATTGTTTATTCTTCTTATCGTATGGCTTTGAAGCAGACCATGGTGTTGGAATTTATCAAGTCACCCATAAGGCTTCCAACTTGACTTAACGACTACCACAGTAACAACGGCTTTACGTGCCTTCCAAAGCACGGAGACACTTGAGAATGAAATTGCCACAAACGGTCACCCATCATGGAATGACCTGGCCGAGTATTTTATCATCAAAATCTTATTATTGTTTATTCATCAAAAAGTACAAACATATCAAAACAAAAAATATGGAATAATCCGAAAATAACTAATGTATACATAATGACTAGGAAACCCTAGAGATATCCGACCGTGTTCCTATATGCAAATGGTAAGGTTCTCTCGGTCTATCAGCTGTTCGTCTTGAAAGCCGTCCTCAGAAAACACCGGGATGTGCCCCTCCCAGACCCAAATAAACGCAGCTTATCATCGGTATGCCCTCGTGTATCCTGTAGAACCTCCTTCGCAAGAAGACAAACACGTAGTATAAGTGCTAAATTATATAATGATATAAATTAAAAATTAAAACTCGTTACGTACATTAAGTAGACGTCAAGTTAAAATAAAAGTTACTAACTGGCTTCTACAACTAGACTACGAATCAACCGAAGACCTACTCACCTTTCTTATAAAAATCCCACTACTTAAAACACAAAAACACACTCACACACACAAATAAAGTATATAGGTAAAACGGCGACCTTATGTACAAACAGTAATGCCTACCTTTTGTTCGACTGAACACTGTCTCCCGAGATACAGGCTTTTAGCATAGTTTGGGAGTCAGTACCAGTACTTACTGTTGAAATATCCTAAGACTGTGCCAACGTTTGTATACCTAAAATTGTATTTTTTGTGTCAATAAACAATTTTTTTTTTAATACTATTTTATGGAATTTTTAATTTCTTAATTTATATTCGGTTATATTGTGAAGAGTACCTATTACAATTCAGATGCATTGCATTTCAATTAATATTAATTTCAACTTAAATAAACCACAAACATCTGTCAGCAGTCAATCTTCAAGCAGTAATCCTATATCTAGCCAATCTGTTTCCAAAGTTCACTTTAACGGTATTGACTCTTGAGAACAATATCTTTTGGTTCGTAAATAAATCTTCATGGACGTTTGACCGAGTGTTATATAGAAGTCCAAGGCCGAACTATTTTTATGTTAGCTCAAGGCTTAGTCTATCTATGTGAGAATTACAGGGGTTTGATGCTCAGCTCAAGCTCAAAGAAGAGCGCTCAGAAAGTACACATGTAATATTCTTAAACGTATCTAACATCTTTAGAACTTTTATTCCATTATCAAGAACAGAAGTAGTTTAGGTTATCATTATTACAACCGCTTAGTGTCCCACTGCTGGACACGGGTCTTCCCCAAACATTTTGGAGAGAATTTAGCCTACTTCATCACACTGGCCTGACGGGTTGGTATATTAACTTGAACACGATTAGAAATAATAATAATAATATTCTAGATGGCGCTGTGTGAATGTGCACAGCGCCATCTAGTCCCAAATTAAGCAATTATATTTACTTGTGTTTGGGTACTAAACAACTGATATACATACATTTTTTTTTGTAAATTTATACATATTATAGATAAATTACACCCAGACACAGAACAAACCTTCATGCTCATCACACAAAGATTTGTGCTGGGTGGGGATCGAATCCACGACCTCCGGCTTAGCAGTCAGGGTCACTAACCACTAGACCAACAGGCCAGTCGAAAATATAACTGAGAGGAAATTCACCCAAGAGAAATTAATTCAAATAAATTCAAAGTATTTTCCTGGAATATCAGCAGTAAATGAAGGTGTAACATCCGGAGTCTCAAAGTTCTTGAATCAGACATACATATTCAATATGCTGATTTAATTTGTCGATGTCGTTACTTTTCGGCGTCTTCTGAAGGTCATTTCTTCTTATAGTCATAATATCGTCTGTGTTATATTTACAAACGACATATAGAGACAAAAAGGAGTCATAAATTTGAGGAATTTGTTTTGTGGAATCCAAAGTGCGAAAGTATGATCGCTTATACACGTTCAACGTGATTTCTACATAGAAATGGTTGTAGAACTTTAAACAACCGACAGTTCATAATTATGATGATACCCGGTAATAAACACAACCTAATACAGATCCAATGTCTATAAAAATGTGACTTATTTTTAACAATAAACATATTTTTCATAAAGTTCACTCCACACAATGCCTCAAAGTTCAAGCGATTTAATTCACTGCCCGATGTGCAAGGGGAATAAATTCATTCAAAAAATACGAATCCAATGTCTATAAAAATGTGACTTATTATTCACAATAAACTTATTTTTCACAAAGTCCACTCCACACAATGCCTCAAAGTTGAAGCGATTTAATTCAGTGCCCGATGTGCAAGGGGCGTGAATTCATTCAAAAAAGTTCCGGTTCAATTTATTCATTTGCAAAAGTTGCCACAAAGGAGTAAAAGTTCACAACACAGTTTTTCATGCCGTAAAGCTATCTATTTGATTTAAAACGCTTTGTGAGCTGAAGCTTTATTAAATACGGACGTGCAATGTTGGAATGCTATCAGTATTTACCCTTTCCTTTAGGGTTTCCCCACAATTGTCGACCCGGAATAGGTAAAATGCGTATGTCCGCTGTGTGGTTTAGCTTCCATTACTCCAAAGCGGCGGGAACAAGACAAGAAGAGTGACTATAAATATATTATAAATAACTAATAGACTAGCGACGACAGCATTGTAATATGTCTAAAAAAAAAAAAAAAAAATTATAGATATTGCATCACCTCCTAGCTTTAGTGGACAGTTAGATCAGCATTTTCAATGACTCATATCGTTTGTCAGAGTGTTTTCACTTATCGCTATTATCACCGTCGTTCAGAAGCGATTCAAGAATACGGGACCAACCACATTGCAAGTCGTTTTAATTCGTTAAATTTTAACATAACCTACGTATCCAGTGTCGAAAAATTCCGCGTGAATTATCTCAACCCATAAACGTCGCACTGCTGGGCACGGGTCTCCTCCAAAGAATGTGGAGGGAATTTAGCCTACTATACCACGCTGGCCAGACGGGTTGGTAAGTATAGGGTTTATTTAGAATTTTCCTTTTCTTGCAGTGCTTTTGTCTGCATAAGGTTTAGTCCCGCCTTGTACGACACCCACAGGTTGACCTAGGGTAGTAACATTATGTCGCGGACGAATGTTCCTGCGCTCCCGTGACCACAGCAGAGCGCGACGAGAGGAACACCTTGGGGTATTAGTGGGTGCGAGCCCCACATAACCCCTCGGTTCTTCCCCAAGACCGAGGGGTATGCGTCAGGCATTTCCCCAAGTAAAAAAAAAAAAAAGGGTAGTAACATTATGGCCGCTGATGTCATATCAAGTTCCGACGGCCCATCCGCTACAGCGAAGAGTCGGTGCACAGAGGGGTTTAGTGGGTATTCGGCCTCGGCTGGGGGGTCCCACATAACCGTCCCGTGTCCCACGTGCACGGGGCGGTATGGGTAAACGCATTCCCATCTTATTGTATTCTTAATACGTCACTACACGGACCGCGTGAATAAATATGGGGAAATACTTATACAACGTGCGAGTGGTGTGACACTGCAAGTATGTAGGTGTGGTCTAGAAGCTATTTACTTCGGACACGTGGAAACATGCTGCATACTTGTATGTGTGTTTATATTATGTTTATGTATGGAGTGACTCATTATCGCCCAGCCCTTGCACAGACGCAATGGTCAAGGTAAAGTTTGTATCTAATTATTGAAATATGTATTAATGCATTTTTTAAATCAATTCTGACGTTAAAGAACAAATTTAATTCTCATATTGTATTATATTAATCATATCAGCCCAGTAACGTCCACTGCTGGACATAGGACTCACCTAATTTCCGCCACAGCGAGTGACTTTGTGCCGCCTGCATCCACCGACCATCCGCAACCAACCGCAACCTTTACTAGTTCGTCGGTCCATCTCGTGAGGGGTCGCCCTAATAAGCTCACGTTGCTGATACAACGAGAGTATATTCGTTAAACACGTCAATAAAAAAATATCATGTTTAATTGGTTAATTACGAACAAAACATATACGTCTTTACCAAATTTTGAAACATAGCATTACACGGACGCGTTTTGAACAGATTGACACAATAGGCTATCATTAAATTTAATTGCCACATTGACATTCATAATTATTAAGTATATTATCAAAGTTCAAAGTATAATTCTGTATGTTTGAGAAACAAATGACTGCTTTTGATGTCACAGTGTGAACATGTGTAACCAAATTTACATTACGGAGTTTGTGAGCAGTAACCACTATGCTCATAGGCCATTAAATTTATAGTATCAGCCCGAAAATTGGAACTGTACCTAGTTAATGGCCTATGAGCCATACCTAGTTAATGGTTAATAGGCTCGCTACGTATTACATAATATAAGACCTATTGCTGAGAAAATGTTGGTGAGATGTACCTCTCCTACCCCTTCGTGGAAAAAGGCTTGACGGTATGATATGGTTTTTTTTAAATATAAAGAAAAAACTGACTGATATATCAACGTAAAGCTTAAACTGATGGGTCTAGAAACTTGAAATTTTGTACACACATTCCTTATGTAGCATAGGCAGACTAAGAAGATTTTTTTTTTAAATTCCCACGGGATAATTCCCACAATAAACAGGATTTATATTTTTTGCAAAGATAAGTCATTCTTTTGAAATTCGCCTGGGGTAGAGAATAAATACGGACGAAGCTACAGGTGGAAACAAGTCCCCTTCTACCAGCTCGAGTAACTCCCGGGAATATCTAACGGCTACGTAAATTCAACAAGGTAAATAAATAAAACAAAATAAAGGAAAATAATAAATAATATATTTACAATTTGAGCAAATGCGCACCATCGCTGGGCTGACACAAGAAAAATATCGGTTTTCCCTTGTATTGAGATAGTATACGTTCCTTTAGATTGTCCACTTCACTTTTCTTAACCTGTCAATGTAAGAAAAACATGTTATTTGGTATTATTTTTCTTCTAAGCATTTCATACGTATTAATATCTGTGAGTTCCACAGATAGTGTATATATTTTACAAGCTCTAAATAAGTATGCTATTAATTTTGAATTTAGACTGGCGTGTGTTATTATGTGTTATGGTTTTGTGTAATTTTGATATTATTTGTATTTTTAATCTGTACTGTGTTTGTTTATAATATGGGTGTATGCCTAAATAAATTTTTATAATTATATTAACTTGCAATGAAGGTTCGGGTCAAATCTAACAAATGAATTTTAAATTAGCTATCCACAATGGATTGAGATAAAATTTTGCATGCCTATATAAATTGAATGTATATATATATTATATATATATATATATATTATAACACGACGGAATACCATCGAGTTTGGGCTCGTTTGAAGGTCTCCAATCTATACCTATATATCTTAAACGAAGAAGGAAACGAAAAGAAAGAAGAAGATTTTTCTAATTCTTCTAAGTTTTTAAAATAATGCAAAGCAATTTGTATGTCGTTACGACGTCTCAGAAGAAACACCTAATTTAAGCTTTAAATAACTTACTAACCAAAGTAACAACACAGCCTCCAAACCCGCCGCCAGTCATCCTCGCACCCAACACTCCTGGCGCACCCCTGATGATGTCCACAAGCTGATCCAGCTCCACACACGATATCTCCATCAACTTGCTCATAGACTCGTGGGATTGATAGAATAACTCGCCAACCTGTAAGCAATGTAATTTCAAAATCGCATGTATAATAGAATAATCCGTGTAGTGACAGATTAAGAATACATAATTTCACTACCCCATCTCAGCCCGTGGGTGTCGTACAAGGCGACTAAGGGAGTAACCTTATGCAGATAAGAGCACTGCGAGAAAAGGAAAATTCGAAACAAACCCTATACCAACCCGTCTGGCCAGCGTGGTATAGTAGGCTAAATTCCCTCCTCATTCTTTGGGGGAGGTACCCGTGCCCAGCAGTGAAACGTTTATGGGTTGAAATTATGTAGGTATAGGTAATGGAATACTGACTTAACTGAAACAAGCAATTTTTTTTGGACTCATCCTTCTTGTTGACAAATAAAATGAACACTGGATGATGATGAATTAATCATGGATGCTTGTATTTTGTACCTAACTTAATTTTGAGCTATCTACTAATAAGTCAATTTTCCATTTGCATGCGATATAAGAAACTGGGTGGCAGAATATAGATTCTTTTTTCGTTTGTTTTCATCTGAAGCAGATGCATGGCCTTATACGAGTAAAAGTATTATGGAAAATCCATATTGATACAGATATCGTTCGAATTCGAAATCAAAGATCAAGTTTGGTATACATGTCAGTCACTACCCTATTTGTTAAAACTTCGATCGTAACAACCCATAAACGTCCCAATGCTAGAGAGGTGTCCTCTCCACCAAAGATTGTGGAGAGCATTGGCTCTTCTCCCAGTGCTCTTGTCTGCATAAGGTACCACAGCCACAGGTTAAAATCGCGTAGTGACATTATGTTTTCTTAATCCGTCACTACACGGACAACCATTCACTAACTTTTTAGGGTTCCGTAGTTCTGTCTAGGAACCCTTATAGTTTCGTTATGTCTGTCTGTCTGTCTGTCCGAGGTTTTGCTAAGAGACCGTAAGTACTATAAAGCTGTAATTTTTTAGGAGTGTGTATAGCAATTACGTCGACAAAGTGGTAAAATAAAATTTTGGAAAATATTTTTTTAGGGTAGCTCCCATACATTAGAAGTGGGGATGAATATTTTTTTGTCGTCTACCCCATCGTGTGAGGTATCGTTGAATAGGTCTTCTAAAATGACTTGGGGGTTACTAATATTATTTTACGATTTAATGGTCCATTTACAAAATATTAAACTTTAAAGAGCAAATTTTTGTTCCAGTAGGGCGTCCCCCTCCCCCCCTCTAAAAGCTAAACTGCTGGCTTGAAAAATCTGGAAAAATTCATGAACTTTAAATGAAAATTATAGCGGTTAAGATAACTATATTAGTTTAGCAGTAATAGTCGTTGAACTTGGGTGTTGGATAATTTTGTACCAAATACAAAATCCTTAGCATTAATCCTTTATATATATATATAAAGACTTGCATTAAAAAACAAAATATCAAGTATAATAATAAATCATAAGTTTTTCAATACTGCCGCTAGATGGCGCTGTACAAAGTATGTAGGTGTGGTCTAGAAGCTATTTACTTCGGACACGTGGAAACATGCTGCATACTTGTATGTGTGTTTATATTATGTTTATGTATGGAGTGACTCATTATCGCCCAGCCCTTGCACAGACGCAATGGTCAAGGTAAAGTTTGTATCTAATTATTGAAATATGTATTAATGCATTTTTTAAATCAATTCTGACGTTAAAGAACAAATTTAATTCTCATATTGTATTATATTAATCATATCAGCCCAGTAACGTCCACTGCTGGACATAGGACTCACCTAATTTCCGCCACAGCGAGTGACTTTGTGCCGCCTGCATCCACCGACCATCCGCAACCAACCGCAACCTTTACTAGTTCGTCGGTCCATCTCGTGAGGGGTCGCCCTAATAAGCTCACGTTGCTGATACAACGAGAGTATATTCGTTAAACACGTCAATAAAAAAATATCATGTTTAATTGGTTAATTACGAACAAAACATATACGTCTTTACCAAATTTTGAAACATAGCATTACACGGACGCGTTTTGAACAGATTGACACAATAGGCTATCATTAAATTTAATTGCCACATTGACATTCATAATTATTAAGTATATTATCAAAGTTCAAAGTATAATTCTGTATGTTTGAGAAACAAATGACTGCTTTTGATGTCACAGTGTGAACATGTGTAACCAAATTTACATTACGGAGTTTGTGAGCAGTAACCACTATGCTCATAGGCCATTAAATTTATAGTATCAGCCCGAAAATTGGAACTGTACCTAGTTAATGGCCTATGAGCCATACCTAGTTAATGGTTAATAGGCTCGCTACGTATTACATAATATAAGACCTATTGCTGAGAAAATGTTGGTGAGATGTACCTCTCCTACCCCTTCGTGGAAAAAGGCTTGACGGTATGATATGGTTTTTTTTAAATATAAAGAAAAAACTGACTGATATATCAACGTAAAGCTTAAACTGATGGGTCTAGAAACTTGAAATTTTGTACACACATTCCTTATGTAGCATAGGCAGACTAAGAAGATTTTTTTTTTAAATTCCCACGGGATAATTCCCACAATAAACAGGATTTATATTTTTTGCAAAGATAAGTCATTCTTTTGAAATTCGCCTGGGGTAGAGAATAAATACGGACGAAGCTACAGGTGGAAACAAGTCCCCTTCTACCAGCTCGAGTAACTCCCGGGAATATCTAACGGCTACGTAAATTCAACAAGGTAAATAAATAAAACAAAATAAAGGAAAATAATAAATAATATATTTACAATTTGAGCAAATGCGCACCATCGCTGGGCTGACACAAGAAAAATATCGGTTTTCCCTTGTATTGAGATAGTATACGTTCCTTTAGATTGTCCACTTCACTTTTCTTAACCTGTCAATGTAAGAAAAACATGTTATTTGGTATTATTTTTCTTCTAAGCATTTCATACGTATTAATATCTGTGAGTTCCACAGATAGTGTATATATTTTACAAGCTCTAAATAAGTATGCTATTAATTTTGAATTTAGACTGGCGTGTGTTATTATGTGTTATGGTTTTGTGTAATTTTGATATTATTTGTATTTTTAATCTGTACTGTGTTTGTTTATAATATGGGTGTATGCCTAAATAAATTTTTATAATTATATTAACTTGCAATGAAGGTTCGGGTCAAATCTAACAAATGAATTTTAAATTAGCTATCCACAATGGATTGAGATAAAATTTTGCATGCCTATATAAATTGAATGTATATATATATTATATATATATATATATATTATAACACGACGGAATACCATCGAGTTTGGGCTCGTTTGAAGGTCTCCAATCTATACCTATATATCTTAAACGAAGAAGGAAACGAAAAGAAAGAAGAAGATTTTTCTAATTCTTCTAAGTTTTTAAAATAATGCAAAGCAATTTGTATGTCGTTACGACGTCTCAGAAGAAACACCTAATTTAAGCTTTAAATAACTTACTAACCAAAGTAACAACACAGCCTCCAAACCCGCCGCCAGTCATCCTCGCACCCAACACTCCTGGCGCACCCCTGATGATGTCCACAAGCTGATCCAGCTCCACACACGATATCTCCATCAACTTGCTCATAGACTCGTGGGATTGATAGAATAACTCGCCAACCTGTAAGCAATGTAATTTCAAAATCGCATGTATAATAGAATAATCCGTGTAGTGACAGATTAAGAATACATAATTTCACTACCCCATCTCAGCCCGTGGGTGTCGTACAAGGCGACTAAGGGAGTAACCTTATGCAGATAAGAGCACTGCGAGAAAAGGAAAATTCGAAACAAACCCTATACCAACCCGTCTGGCCAGCGTGGTATAGTAGGCTAAATTCCCTCCTCATTCTTTGGGGGAGGTACCCGTGCCCAGCAGTGAAACGTTTATGGGTTGAAATTATGTAGGTATAGGTAATGGAATACTGACTTAACTGAAACAAGCAATTTTTTTTGGACTCATCCTTCTTGTTGACAAATAAAATGAACACTGGATGATGATGAATTAATCATGGATGCTTGTATTTTGTACCTAACTTAATTTTGAGCTATCTACTAATAAGTCAATTTTCCATTTGCATGCGATATAAGAAACTGGGTGGCAGAATATAGATTCTTTTTTCGTTTGTTTTCATCTGAAGCAGATGCATGGCCTTATACGAGTAAAAGTATTATGGAAAATCCATATTGATACAGATATCGTTCGAATTCGAAATCAAAGATCAAGTTTGGTATACATGTCAGTCACTACCCTATTTGTTAAAACTTCGATCGTAACAACCCATAAACGTCCCAATGCTAGAGAGGTGTCCTCTCCACCAAAGATTGTGGAGAGCATTGGCTCTTCTCCCAGTGCTCTTGTCTGCATAAGGTACCACAGCCACAGGTTAAAATCGCGTAGTGACATTATGTTTTCTTAATCCGTCACTACACGGACAACCATTCACTAACTTTTTAGGGTTCCGTAGTTCTGTCTAGGAACCCTTATAGTTTCGTTATGTCTGTCTGTCTGTCTGTCCGAGGTTTTGCTAAGAGACCGTAAGTACTATAAAGCTGTAATTTTTTAGGAGTGTGTATAGCAATTACGTCGACAAAGTGGTAAAATAAAATTTTGGAAAATATTTTTTTAGGGTAGCTCCCATACATTAGAAGTGGGGATGAATATTTTTTTGTCGTCTACCCCATCGTGTGAGGTATCGTTGAATAGGTCTTCTAAAATGACTTGGGGGTTACTAATATTATTTTACGATTTAATGGTCCATTTACAAAATATTAAACTTTAAAGAGCAAATTTTTGTTCCAGTAGGGCGTCCCCCTCCCCCCCTCTAAAAGCTAAACTGCTGGCTTGAAAAATCTGGAAAAATTCATGAACTTTAAATGAAAATTATAGCGGTTAAGATAACTATATTAGTTTAGCAGTAATAGTCGTTGAACTTGGGTGTTGGATAATTTTGTACCAAATACAAAATCCTTAGCATTAATCCTTTATATATATATATAAAGACTTGCATTAAAAAACAAAATATCAAGTATAATAATAAATCATAAGTTTTTCAATACTGCCGCTAGATGGCGCTGTACAAACGGGTTACGTTTTCATTCGAATACTTCAACAGAATTGTACTATATTGTAATAACGGGCTACTACGGAACCCTACACTGTACGTGGCCCGACACGCACTTGGCCAGTTTATTTTAGTAAAGAAATTAACTTTAATATATATCTTCCAAGCCTTAGAAAACTGAACGACAAAAAAATCGAACTAACTACCTACATATCTTCTTTATAAAATTGTCAATAATAATATCTATACCTGGCACTTTATTGGTTGTCCTACTTTCTATTCAATTGATGACAACTTGATATAAGAAATGAAGAAGAAATTGCTACAAAGAATTTAGCATTCCCGTACTTCTATTGAATCTAATCTATTGAAAAGATACGAAGGAGGCTAAATAAAAAAGTTATTACATGATAATAATATAATTATAAAAAAGATTTCCTAGAACAAAAGTAGCCGAATTATTAGCATTATTTAATATTTTCTATTGTTTTCTCTTAAATAACTTTCAGTAGCTTTTATGTAATAATTTATTACAATAATACTTAATATATTATCTTCCTCTTTGATCGCAAATTGAGTACCTACTAACTTTACTCGTTTATATCTGTAACGCTTCATTGAACCAAATTTAACCTATTTTGTTGTATTTTAACATAGCGATAGTTAATGATCTACAGACACAAAGGGCTTTTTATGAATCTTGATATCGATTTAACTCGAAGTTGATATCGCTGTGAAAATGACAGTGACTGTATTTATTTTTATAGAAGTCGATGTCCAGATTCATAGTAGGTTCTAAGACATCGCATCTTCTCCGGTGGGACTCTCTCGAAAAACGATATTGACACGACAAAAGATAGCTATTCCTTTCACCCCTGCTGTTTTCGGACCTTGTTTGAAAGAGATATTTTATACAACTTACCCGCTTAAAGTCCTTTAGTTTCATCACTTTGGCCACCTCTTCTGTTCGAGCGATCTCATTGATCACGTGTTCAGCTCTCATCCACACTAGTCTGTCACAATTCTGTGCCTTCAGTTCTGAAATTGTAAGAAATTATGAAAGTTTGGCGGTTAAACCGCTAAACTGTCTAGTCTAGAAGAGAGACATACCAATTTCTAACATAGTCATGAGAACGAAATATTAAGCAGAAACGAGTCTATAGATATAGTAATAATATATATTTTTTAAATTGTGTCTAATAGAAAAGAGATAATAGTGAGCGAAATAATATCTCAAAACTTATTACCATCTTTCCACAAAAATTACGTCCAAAAATAAAGACACATTCAATATGAAATAAGTTAGTAACGAGCATAGTTCAGGAAGAAGAACAATATCACACCGAACCGGTAGAATAAAAATGTATGATAATATAAACTAAATATAATATTAAATATATTATTAAAATTATTATTATTCATTAAAATATTAAACTTCTAAATTTAGTTTAATATTATAATGAAAATAAATGACTGTACTTAAAAACATATATGGGTGAATTTCAACAACTTCGATTTTTGCCTAATTCCGGTGGCGAATTTTATTTGCTTGTTTTCAAAAGATTTTTTTATGTTAACAGGTAGCTGAATAAATAACATTTTGAGTACTATGGTAGAGATAAAAAAAAATATGTTTAGTTTTTGAGATATTTGAATTTGAAATCTTCAAACGCCACCGTAATTAGATTTGGCCCACCGAAATTGAAAACCGTTCCACCGAAATTGCATAATGCCAGTGGAATTAGAAATATTTAAAAAACAATGTATTTCAAATGAACTTTATTTAAAAAATCTTTTTATTATTTCAAAATAAACTTGGTAAACAAATTCTTATATAGATAATATTGTTATCACATGTTTTTACTACATATCTACTTATTAGCAAAGAAAGACACTAGCTTACTATTCTAGGTTGAGAAACAAGCTCATTGCCTAGGGTACACGAGGCTAGTTTTTCAAGCTAGGATAAGAAGCTAGTAACTTTTGGCTTTGTGTATACAGAATTATCTTCTTTTCTAGGCTAGTAATAGTTCCTTGTACACGAAGCCAGAATTATTAGCTTACTGGCACTGACTTGCTCTCATAGCTTTGTGTGTCTCAGGCATTAGCATGCCTAGACTGTCTAGTCCCCGCACAGCAACTGCAAAGTCAAGTCAGGTGTATATAAAATTATATGTGGTGTACATATAATTTTATATAAATTCAACCCATTTTTTTTTTCTAGTATTAGCATTTATGGCCATCTAAATATCTATTGTTTTAGCATGGCGCCCCAAAAAAAAACAGATTAGAGAAGAAAGGTTGGAAAAAAAGCGAATAGCAGACAGAAGAAGAAAAGAGAAAATAACGAAAGATCCTTTATTATATGCTGCTTTAAAAGAAAAAGACAAACATAGATACATTGGGATTACATTATTCTAGGCATGCTAATGCCTGAGACACACGAAGCTATGATAGCAAGTCAGTGCCAGTAAGCTAATAATTCTGGCTTCGTGTACAAGGAACTATTACTAGCCTAGAAAAGAAGATAATTCTGTATACACAAAGCCAAAGTTACTAGCTTCTTGTCCTAGCTTGAAAAACTAGCCTCGTGTACCCTAGGCATTGAGCTAGTTTCTCAACCTAGAATAGTAAGCTAGTGTCATTTCCGGGATACACAGGATGGCAAGCTAGTGCAGTAATCTATACGTGACAAGAACTAGCTTCTATTCAAGCCCAATAAGCCAGTAATAGTTCCATACACACGAAGTCAAAGTTAGTAGCTTACTTTGCTAGTGTTAGTAAGTTAACAAGCTAGTATCTCTGGCTTCGTGTGTACAGAACTAGCTGCTTTTCTAGGCTAATGCGAAAAGAAGCTAGTCTTACAGGTAATGCCTAGGCATTACCTTTAGGCATTGCCTTTATTATAAAGGCATATTGACATTTTCTGATATGGTCTGTAACTCTATAAAAATGACTCTGATAAAAGATATAATTTTGTTAATAAAATTATATAAAACCCATAAAAATCGATAAAAACACCATTAAATAAATTACGGTGGCACTGATCAATTACGGTGGCACGACTTTTCGCCACTGGAGCCACTGGAATTGCGCCACCGTACTTAGATAAAGAGACAAAACTAAGATTATTAAAAATTTTATTGTTCTTACATAAAATTTAGTCTATAATGAAGGTAATGTGCTTTAATCTTAATTTGTATAAGAAATTTCGTATTAATCTACCTTATAGTATTAACAATAATGATGCCACAGTAATTGTAAAAAAATGTATTCCAATGCCAGCGTAACACGTACTTTCATGTTTGGTGTGACCCTCGTACAGCACAACACACAACCATCTATCCCGCTCGCAAGAGGGCAACTGCGGGGTGAGGGTAACTATAGTTCGATGACTCATATGTAATGTTGCCACAAGTTATGGAGTGTTCAAATTGCGCCAGCGTAATTGATTTTTTACTCGGGACATTTTTGGAGGGCAGTTTTAAATACTAAAATATTAGATAAATTAAACGAACTAAATATTTTGAATGTCGTTATCTAATGTATTTTAAGAATAATTCACTATTTCTTAGATTCAGTTTGCAACAAACTCGAAATAAAGCAATTCGTGCGTAAAAATGGAATCGGGACACTCCACCGTAATTAGAAATTGGCCCTTTAAGATTTTTTTTAAATATGAAAATAAATAGTTAATTGCTAAAAAGCTTTGGCACCGTGTAGATAACAATGTGAACTATATTATAGAATTATTTATTATACGCTAGTTAAATTTTACACATCGATTTTCAGCGACGCCACTCCAAAATCGTGCTTGGGAAATTCACCCATATAACTATGAAATCACTGTAGGCCATATAAACCTAAATTTCATAGATGATGGAGAACCATAAAAATAATGAATCTATCTCCCACACACGCTCCAGTGTTCATTTGTTCAAACCCGGAGGTAACATTGTAACAGAAAGAGGTCGTAACCTTCTCACTTTTCCAATTTATTATCTGTGTGAAATAAACAAAACTTCGAGTCAATCTGACAAAATCGTTGTTAAAATTTTCTGTGTTTATTTTGTTCAATTTTGGGAATATTTACCAAATGAAAACAAGTTTTTGATTGATCTGATCCATATACGATCGTATAATATCAAAAAAACCATATAACAAAATCCATTTCTTTATGATGGACGGATGAGATGAAGGTTGCGGCGAGCCATTGATATTAATAATAAAGACTACATTAATTAGGTAGCTTTTTCTTATTTTTTATTCCACGAACCGTGGCAAAAAGGTGTACGACCCGCCAAATGGTAACCCTTTACCGTAGCCTATGGCCGCCTGCAACACCAGAGTCATTTTCTTTTTGAAGAATCCCATGCTTTATTGCTTGGGAAAACCTAGTTACAGAGTTATGAAATGAAATGAAATCTCGTTTATTCATCTAGGTTACAAGGTAACACTTATGAAAGTCACAAGAATGTAACAGGTTATCCGAAAAGTAGTGTCAGCAAATTTACCTACGACCAGTTCGCTGACGGGGTGGAGTTATGAGAAGAACTGGCAAGTAACTCACGCCACTCTTTTTTTTAAAAATGGATAGATAGTTCATTAACTTGTTAGCATTTCTTACCTTCCAAATCTCCAAGAATGGCCCCTCTAAGTGAAGATAGACCGAGTCTGTCAGCTGCCTCCTGACACTGTGCACGCCTCTGAGGGTATTCGCTGCCAGTCAGCCGATGTTTGACATTAGAGTTTGTCACTAGTACCGTCAAGTCACCTAACTCCATCGGGATCTGTTGGGATTCCAACGATCTGGAAACAAATTTGCAATCATTGTTTTATATTATTTTATTTTATTTTATTATCTTCGGAAAACCAACAGCAGTAATAACTAAAGTGCAGGAACAATATGATACAAAGTGCCAATTAAAGGTCTTCACTTATAGTAACATAGTATCTTATAGATAGGTGAGCTTTACGTACATAAAATCATGTTGAGAAAACAATTATACAATGTAATTTAAAGAAGAAAAAAAAACAGATTAGATACAACACTACAACATGTCTTGATACCCACTATTTCAGAGATTGATAAATCACTAAAATCACAGATTAAGCAAACGCTTCCCCGTCGTGACGCCAGTGTTAAAGCTCGTTAGAGCGATGTTCACGTCCGAAACATCTTACGTACTCGTATCTATACCTCATTATCATCATATCAGCCCAATGACGTCACTGCTGAACATAGGCCTCACCTAATTTCGGCCACAACGAGCGATTTTGTGCCGCCCGCATCCAACGGCCAGATCGTCGGTCCATCTGGCGGGGGGCCGCCCCACGCTGCGCTTTCCAATACGTGGTCGCCGCTCGAGAACTTTTTTGCCCCATCGGCCATCAGTTCTGCGAGCTATGTGGCCTGCCCACAGCCACTTCAGCGATGCGATTCGGTGAGCTATGTCGGCAACTTTAGTTCTCCTGCGGATCTCCTCATTTCTGATTCGATCACGCAGTATCTATACCTACTAAAACCATAAAGCTGAAGAGTTTTTTTGTTTGGTTAAACGCTAGGATCTCACCAACTACAGGTCCGATTGATTAAAAAAATGTTTTAGTCTTGAATAGCCTATTTATCGAGGAAGGTTATAGGCTATATAATATCACAGTACGGCCAATAGGAGCTGAGCAGTGGCCAAGTAAAGAACGACGGGAGCGAACTCAAGCGCGACGATATGAAGATAGAAAACAAACGCGGGCGGTGCCGCGGGCGGAGGCTAGTTAATAGATACTTTTCCAATACAATAAACTCACGAACCAAAATATAAAAATTTCCATTGTTTCTTTCGAATGTCCTTGACCTTAAAACTCACCTTGATTCCGAGAAAACTCGTAACTTTTTAAAGTACAAAGGTATCGAATTCCTTCATAATATTGTGTGCTACTTATAATTTTAATAAAACGCTTTTATTTAACTTAGGAGTTTTGACAAGACCTATTTTTTTCTTCGAAAACTTTTTACGTTGATAAAAAGAAAGACTACGGGGAAATATAATGATTTATTATATTATTTTAACATCAAGCAAGGCTACAAGAAAGCAGAGGCTGTAATTATCAAACCGCACGTTTGTCATACGACGTTTTATAACATATTTGCGAGGAAATAAATAAAATTCGGACTTTCTTAGAAAAAAACAAATACAGCGAAAAGAAATAGGGCACGGAATTATTTTTACTTGTCACAAATTATCGATGCGCGCGCATCAGCGCTTTTTTTTTAAGGCAAAAACACAAAAACAGCCAGTATTACTAATAAAGTAAATTAATATTTTTGTGTTTTAGTACAGATAAATGGTTGTAATTTATGGTCTAAATTAATTAAATTAAATAATTAAATGTTTATTTTATATAATTATATCATAATTATTTTATCTACCAAAGTTAATTAATTTTATTCATAAAATGTTGACCACTTTTCTGACATAAAAACTCTTTGCTAAGATTTAAAAAAATAGGTACCGTTCGTTACGTACGGAGCCCCTTGATTATTAGTATGTGAGCATGAGAAGCCGTGCAATTTACTTTACATTACCGCACTAGTGCGTAATGAGATACATTACAACACTGAAATTGGTGAAATAAGAGACCCTTTACGAGCAAATATGTTATAAAATAAATTACTGTGGCCATAATAGGTGTTCTACACGGTTATAAACTTGCGTTCCAACTTAGTGACCTTGGTTGCCATCCACGTATTTTGTATGAAATTTGGTTTACAACAGCCGGCTACACGGTAGGAATCCTCCAAGGGCACCTCTGTGGAAGGCAAGTTTATAACCATGTAGCACGGCTTTAAACGAGTTGGGACTGGTAACTATGGTCTTTACGTAAACACTAACCTGCAGTCTATAAGTAAGGCATGGTCTTTCTTGCCCATAGCCACGATGTACTGGTCCATGATACCGCATGGCATGCCAGGGAACTCATTCTCGGCCTTCTGGCATAACTTCGCTTTTTCCACCGGCCTGCCAACAAAAAATATTAACATTAAAGAAAACTTCAAAATATTTAGAATATTTATTTATTTATTTACCAACTTATATCTACACATATAAGTTATAGGCATGTAGTGATATTTACAAGTAAACTCAAAAATATAATATTTAAACATTCGTCATCATCTCAGGCTTTTGCAGTCCACTGCTGGACATAGGCCTGTCCTAACACGCGCCATAACACTAAACTTAAACTTTAGTAAAACTCAATTCAGGAAAAAGTAATTTAAGTAAAGTACTTCATTCTTAACTTGAAATTCACAATTCAGAAACCGGCCGAAAATCTCAAATTTTCGGCCGGCATTGCATGACCAATTTGACAATGGTATTAAAATCGACGAATCGAATATCGCGATTACGTGTGGGTACGATACGTACTTGCCCTGAAAACAATCAGTCATTTTCATTCCCAAATAAAAAGGAAAATCGTAAAAATGTGTGTTGTTATTTGATGAAATATCCGCGAATCATAGTCACAAGAAGGCATAGTAACAAAGTGCAAAGAAAGTTTATATACTTACTAACGAAATTATAACCTTGTACCTATTCATGTAAGTTTACAAGGTATTTCTATCATATTATCTATGTGACTCTGTTTCAGGTTTTTTTTTATATGAACGAAAGATCAAACAGTGTTTTTAAACCACTGTTTACCTAAGGGAAATATATTGTGATCAAAAGGTTCATCTATCAAAGGCAATCCGTAATGAGAATCTGTAACGTGCTCTTTATCACAATAAGTAAGGAACCAAAAATAACTTATATACAAAAGCCCATCGCAAAATAAGTCGAAATGACGCGTTGCTCGTTTCCTTTGATTTTACATAGAAAAGTCGCCCAAGAATATGGTTATAGTAACGAAGAAAAACATATTCACAATCAATTTATAAATACCGTTTATTTTTCTGTCGTATTTTATTCAATGATACTTATTTTTATTCAATTATATTAATAATAATAAAAAAATAGTGGACCTCAAAGAGATAGGTTTTGGTAGATATGCCTGGGGGCGATCTGACTAGTTGTATTTGAAAATATCGATGTAAATATCCATTACATAACCAAAATGTCAGTCCAATAAACATGACGTTAAATTCAAAAGACACAGGAGAAAGAAGCTTCATTTTCAATAGGACATATCGTGAAAGCGATGGTGGCCGAATGGATAAGTGGCCGGCATTCAAATCACGCGGTCCGAGTTCCATTCTGACCGGCAGTACTAATGTGGATTTCACTTTGTGGAATTGAAATGTACTAGTCAAATGACTTACCATCTGCTAACGGTGAAAGAAAACATTGTAAGGAAGAGGGAAGAAATTCTATGGGTAACTATATCTGATCAACTAACTTGTATTAGGCCAGCGTGTGGGGATTATGACCTAAACCTTCTCAGCTCTCTAGATTAATGGTTTGCTGCATATCGCCCAATATCTACCTCTATGTGTAGTGGAAAAAATGTTCTGAATAATATCGACCCGGTATTTGGAAATGTGCTTAGTTGATGACAATAGGCTTACCCCTAGTTTGAACATATGAGTAGTAGTAGTAGTAACATATGAGACCGAACATTGCTGGTGAAATATAAATGTGATGCACGTCTGCCTACCCCTTCAAGAAAAAGGGTATATAATGCTATGTATATTTTGTTTTAAATATTCTTCTCTTTCTAACTAGCTAACTTTTATTCAGATGAAAATATTATAAGTTTAGAGTCTTATTACCGAACTGTGTGTCCAGTCAAACCTTCCAGTAAAGTGCAGGTGGCGACCTCTACAGCAGCGCTACTGGACAGACCAGAGCCCATTGGAACGTCTGACACGATGACAGCATCAAACCCGGGAACACCAACTATAAGAACATAAAAAAACATCATATTAACCTTCCTCGATAAATGGGCTAACCAATACTAAAGGAATTTTTCAAATCGGACCAGCCGGGCAGCCCTTTGATTCTGAGCCGTCGGAATGTTTTCGCATCATAAACTTATTCAAATCGTGGAACGAAATTTATTTACCGTAAAAGTTATTTATTGGCAGAAAATAATTAGCGTATAGAAAATTAGTAACTGTTTTTCTACAACTATCTATTTTTTATTTAATGTAGGTAATGACACGAAATGTTAACTTTAAATAAACTGACATTTACAGGTGAAAACATTCCGATAGCTGAGAATGAGAAGAAGAGAAGAGAATCCAGTAGTTCTTGAGATCAAGTATTATTATTTACTAGTATACATATATTAGTATAGATATAACGTTATTTCTATTTTTATATAATCACACACGCGATCAGTGATGACGTATTTAAATACTACGATTACATACATACACCGGATGTGGTCAATAACAAACTCTGCAGAATCTGAATAATTATGTCACTACCTATTTCATTATAATTCTCGAATACCAAAATGATGAAGTACTTACTCGGGAAATTAGCCACCACGCCCTTAATATAATTAGACCAATCAGGTTGTCCCGGCTTCAGAGGTACAGAGGTCGAAGTTCCAAGGAAACTTGTCTTCACTTCCTCACCTGAGGCTAACACTGACAGCAGGTTACATTCTGTTGTTTTATTCAGACTGCCTACGATCACTGTCGTAAAAGGTAGTGCCTAGAAGACAAAAATATTGTATCATTCGAATTTTAAATCGGTCGAGCCGTTCTCACGTGAATCCATCACATACTTTTCGGCGATCCATTATTATTTACATAGACTTATGTCAACAATTAATTTGAATTTAAATGTGAAACAAACAACGTACCATGATGCAGCATTCTTAAAGAAAAATTCTGAACATCATAAGTATAAAAACAACATTCAAATGCAGCATGTGCTTAGTAAGCGGACCGCGACTTACACAAACTGTGGTAATTTGGTTCGTGACTGTCACAAACTTGCAAAAACATTACACAAGTCTACTTTGGGGATTACTTAGGGGACCCTACCTTTTCAAAAGCTCATTTATCGTTACATTTACTGCGACTGTTCATTTTAAGCTACGCATTTCTTTATCTAGGTTGCAAAATATTATGATACATAAATAAAAATTTACGAACTCGCACAACACATTGCAAGAACTTGCGATGTTACGTGTTGATGGTCAAAGGAATGGTCACGCGAACCGTGGAAAGAAGACGTCTTGTCGTACGAAATCGCATCGTAGCAAAATCTTCGTTGCGAATTCGCATTGCACCGATTCGCAATTTTGTGTTTAAGCTTTAAGTTAAGAATGTAACAAGGAAAATGATAAATAATGTGTTACGACCAATTTTTTAACAGAGTAGACCCATGAGAAGAACTGGCAAGCTCTGGTCACACTTTATTCACCCTGTTTTATAGCTTAAACTTGGAGCTTCGGTTAGATGTAATTAACGCTAATTTATCGTAATTTAGATTGAAGCTTTTTATGAATATATATACGTATGTAAAGGAAGAGAATATATCAATGTTTGTTTTACTTATAATATAACTGATGTACTTCACTAATTATAATTACTGTTAGTGACATCAAAATAATCAATTTTAATAATTTCGTCACAGTTGTTATTGGTATAAACAAGTAAAATTTCATTGCCTTTAATTAGAAAACAAAAATTAAAACATCTGAGCGCAATTCTCTAAGTTGTTTACTTGTGAATGTAACCAAAAATAGAATTTTTGCTTCCTTTGTTGGGTTACACAATGTTTCTAGACTGGGAGCTGCTAAAACTAACCATCTTAAAATACATTTTGCACATAAAAACTTCCCTGTCTGCAGAAAGTACTTTGTAGATTATGAGATTATTCCACTGTTTAGTATGTATAGGTGTGTTATGAATTTCATTTTGTGGTAGATACTTACAGTTTAAGTATAATATATAGACTAGTATATAGACTGGCCTGTTGGTGTAGTGATTAGTGACCCTGACTGCTAAACCGGAGGTCGTGGGTTCGATCCCCACCCAGGACAAATCTTTGTGTGATGAGCATAAAGGTTTGTTCTGTGTCTGGGTGTAATTTATCTATAATAAGTATGTATTTACAAAAAAAATATATTTAAGTAGTATATCAGTTGTTTAGTACCCATAACACACAAAATAATTGCTTAATTTGGGACTAGATGGCGCTGTGTAATTGTGGTAGAATATTATTATTAATTATAATATACATATATTTGTTATATCCGTGTAGTGACGGATTTAGAATACAATAATGTCACTACCCCATCTCAACCCGTGGGTGTCGTACAAGGCGACTAAGGGACCTTATGCAGACAAGAGCACTGTGAGAAAAGGTAAATTCGAAACAAACCCTAGTCAGCGTGGTATAGTAGGCTAAATTCCCTCCACATTCTTTGGAGGAGAACCGTGCCCAGCAGTGGGCCGTTTATGGGTTGAATTGATGATATATATATTATTGATTAACTTTTGCTGGGGTATAATTTTGAATTGGATAACATTGGATCCAAAGATATCTTTCTGTAATAAACGTTAACCTAAAACTTATGTTTTTATTTTGTTGTTTAATTTTATTTATAGGAAAAGCCTATTCTTATAATTGGCAATGCTATTCGAATACTATGTAATGTAAAACGAAATCTAGATAATGTTATTCTCTAACGACGATTAAAGGCTGGTGTAATCCACCATATTACTTGTTATCAACTGAAAACTTATTATATAATCTATAATCAATACAGCCTTTTATCTGATTAAGAAAACTGGTCGTTATCAATCAAAATTAATCGAATTATTATGGAGAAGCTCGTTAATATTTTGGCGTTAGTTTTAAGTGAAAATATTAGGTAATTTCGTTAACTAATTACTTTATTTACTAGGACAAAAATTGCTAATCTCTCCCAGTTCATTAACAGTTTTCAAAACTAATCTTTTGCAAAAACAACCTCGCATTCGTTAAAAGAAATACATCAAAGTTCGATACAAATATCTAACTGCAATTTTCAGTACTTTTGTAGTCGGATTATTTTGAAACGGTTGCGGCGGCATTGCAACACTAAGATGTTCGTTCCTATCATCCAGAATAAGCAACGAACAGAAAGATGTAATACATACATAGGTATAGACCTATGTATGTATTATATATTTTTCTCTAAAATATTTTAGGCTGATAAACACATTTCCTATTTATTAAATACGCTTAATTTCCTTTGACCTTAACATACTCATTTTACTACTATTTTTAATAATGACATTGTATTTGATATAGGTATTTAAGTTTCTTTGTTTGACATTATACGTATAATTCTTAGTTAAAATACTTTTATGTGTCCCTAATGTATTGCATGCTTAATAGCAGAATGTAGCTGCACCAAATATACACCAGTTTATATACCTATATTCGCAATAAATGCTTTGATTAGATTTGATTTCCCTTCTTTGCGTAAAACAGAGAAATCTTACTGAAACCTGATGATCGAATAATCTAAGAAAATACAAAAATAAAACTTACTTACAACAGGTAAGACATATCCTTCACAGTAGTCAATGTGTTCCCCTATGAGGTTGACACGGCCGGGCGCGCACGCGGCTACAGTCGGCTTTCGACCGAACGTTGCGACAAATTTGTCGCGAGCCTCTTGTAGGAGCACAGTCTTACCCTTTGCGATAGCTTCGTTGGACATCTGTTAAAAGTTAAAAAAAAATATAGTAAATTATTTTTCTTTTTTTTTTTCATTAACTTTTAATTTTTTTTCGCGGCAGCCAACACTGATTTTGATATTTTGTGTGACAATTGGGAAACTGTAATAAATCTATTGACGTATTGTGAAAATCGAACTGACCAATGGGGTAACTGTAACAATGATAACTCGCTAAATGACCTTGAAATGTATAATTAATTATGATTTTAAGACATTTGCTAAATTAACTTAATATTAGTATATGATTCATTATTTAATAAGTATTACTCCATTTTTGAAACTGTGTATATTTGAATGACATAAAGTGTTATAGTGAGATAAATGTAACTGGATGTAATTCGTAATAATAAACAATTTTTTCTTTTTTAAGTTAAAAAAATTAATTACACATTTTTTGGAATTACACTGGTAACTAACGACAACAAATATAGGTCGTGTTCGTTAATTATAGGCTTTCAGCATAATTAAGCAGCAATTCCACTACACTACTATAATTTTATTGTAGTATAGTTAACAACTTCACTTATTGTGATACAGTTTTGTTTCTTTTATTAAATAATTAAAGAAATTAATCTCTTGCGCTGGTCAGTTCCTAGGGAGGCAGTAATACTCAGTACTCACATAACATAAGTTACGCATAAGTAAGCAAATATGAGGTAACATTAGGTAATGCATGCGATGATGGCTGAATGGATAAGTGACCGGCATGCAAATCATGCGGTCTGAGTTTCATTCCAACCAGCAGTACCAATGAGGATTTCACTTTGTGGATTAAATGTAGGTACTAGTAATGTGATTTACCATCTGCTAACGGTGAAGGAAAACATCGTGAGGAAACCCATATACCCTAGAAGAAATTCTAAGTGTATGTCTGATCCAAACCGCATTAGGCCAGCATGTTTGGATTTTGTCCTAAACCTTCTCGAGATAGAGGAGAGGAGCCCAGCAGTGGGTCATCAATAGGTTGCTGATCATTAGGTAATGCATACATAGCGATGCATGCATTACCTAATACTGCCACCCTTTAGTAACCTCTATTTTGTTTTTGTTTATTTTGTTGTCTTATCTCAAAAGTTTAGTCAGAGCTAAGTCCAAGTACGTTCTATAGATCTCAGCCTGAGAGTCATGCTTTAGAGGTCAGCAGTTCCCGGCTCACACCATTAGTCCAAGACCTTGATTAAAAAGGATATGGATAGCTATACATAAGAACTGACGTAAGTACAAATTTATCGCTAAGTCTTAACCTTAGGGCTATCGTGGCCATAAACTGACGACTGGTTATCTGTCACACTAAACTCATTACGTTATCAGATCTATTTATTGAACTTGTTATGTTTGACGTAATAATTATGCTATTTTTTATATCTTTTTGCCGTCGATATGCTGCGCACGAGGCTGTGGGTTCAATTCTCGGAAAGGTTTTACCCTTAACGTAATTGATTCTAAGTTAGAATTTTTTTGAAGTGTTACCAGTTTACCACTGCTCTGCTCATTAAAAATTGGGTTCGGTTTATGGCAATAGCTGCCGAAATGTAAAGCATGTCTACATACTTCCTTTCCCCCCCCCTCTTTCGCCTCGAGGATAGAGTGTGTTAAGTTTTGTTTGAGAACCTAGAATAAACTCCATAAAATTTAATAAAACTTAATAGAACTATTCAAGTCAGGTGCAAACCAACTCCTGAGAGTTATTTCGTTGTTCGGCAGTTGCTTCAAAGTTAAACGAGATGGTACTAATAGCGTCAAAGAATTGAACATTTTTGGGAAAGTTTATAAATTTTACACGACTCACGACGACGCAAGGAAAGGAAAGCCAAAAGGACTTCTGCTCAGTAGAATGCGTTCTAGTTAATACGACCCCCGACTGCGATAAAGTTTTTAGTTTAACATACATACACACATGTTTTTAGTTTAACATATGCAGATGAATAAATAAGTACATCTTGCTTTTGCCTTTTAGCACAGAATAAGTAATGTAATAATACTAACGTACTTTCAGTTCTTTTTGCCATGGCTGTCGTGTTTTTAATTCAGTGTAGATCATCAATATCATTTCAACCCGTAAACGTCCCACTGCTGGGCACGGGTCTCCTCCAAAGAACGTGGAGGGAATTTAGCCTACTATACCACGCTCGCCAGATGGTTTCCTTTTCTTGCAGTGCTCTTGTCTGCTTTAGGTTATTCCATTAGTCGCCTTTTACACCCACGGGTTGAGATAGGGTAGTGACATTATGTATTCTTAATCCGTCACTACACAGATAATGAGTAGAGTGTAGGTACCTAATGCTTATAATGTAGAATATATTAGTATAAACTTATAAACATGGGTTGTCTGAGTTTATAAATGGCAGACCATTGCCGATATTGTCCGCGGTGGATACCCACTGATGCACACACTATCAGGTGGGGGCTAGCCCGTTTTATTACTGCCAACTGCAATTTGATAACGCGTAGGTGTGTGTAAGATAGCCAAACTCTTTTAGTGCATGACGTCATAGTTGAATACGTAACTACGAAGAGAAGTGCTGTGTTATGAAAAGGGTTGAATGGCACAACCAGACATGGGACGCCATGTCTATGTCTAACTACTGTTCCGAATTCCAAAATTTCATTAGTTGTAACACAAAGCTAGCTAGCTTTCTATACTTATGTAAAACATTTTCATTCATAGTAAAAAATTATAAAAAAAAAGATTTTTAAGGACAAGCTTTCAATAGACAAAAACGTGAACTAAAAGGTAAAAAATAAATTTAAGGGCCGTAGATATATAAACATAGATCTTTTCAAAATTTAAAATCTATATAAATTTTAAAAGCTTGAGACCCATATTATGTGGATCGAAGAAAAAAAGGAGGTCCGCCATTTTGGAACGGCGGCCATATTGAAATTAATAGAATTTTGATTTTGGAATAGTGTATTGTCACCGGAACTAAAGGTGTATGCCAAATTACAGCTCCATCGGATACCTACAAGTGGTCATAAAATGATTTGCCAGATTTGAAAGTTACATACGTACAGTGCAAGTCAATAGAAAGCTTGTAAAAATATTATAAACCATAGAAAAACAAATGTATTCAATAATTTTTTGTGCCCTCTAGCCCAAGTAAGCTAATGTAAGCTTGTGATATGGGATCCTAGACAACTGATAAACATACATACAATTTTTCTAAATACATACATACAAAGGTATAAAAACACCCAAACTCCGAAACAAACATTACTATTACAATGTTTTTCTTATTTTATTTTATAAATATGTCCAAAAACGATGTAATAAATAATTTTAAGGTATTTTTTCGATTAATATTTTTTGTTCGCAGATTGAATTAGTGCACGACAAACGCACATGCTAATTTAATCTGCGATACGAAAAATATTGTTGAGATTAGTCGTAGGAAAAAATACATATTCCACACAGTGTCGGAATCGAACTCAGACCGCAATACCACATGCATGCCGGTCACTGTTTAAGTAGCTTTAAGGATTAATCAAGAAAAAAAACTAAATACGTGAAAACAACACAGTCTGGAACCAATACAGTTGTTTCTAATATATCCAAATCATCATTTCAACTCATAAATGTCCCACTGCTGGGCACGGATCTCCTTCAAAGAATATGGAGGGAATTTAGTCTACTATACCACCCTGGCCAGAAGGGTTGGTATAAGGTTTGTTTCGAATTTTCGTTTTCTCGCTCTTAATCCGTCATTAAGGTGATTTTCCACCAGAGTGGCGAGGAGAGAATTTAAATTTGTATGGCAAATTTTCAATCCTCTCCCAGCGCATCTTTGGTGGAAACAGTGTGGATTGACGAGAATATGCGAGGCGTGAATTGAAATACTTATTTGTTTGTGTAAAAATGAACCGTATTGCTTCCGATATAGAGTATAAATTAATTTTGCAACAGAAACACGCTTCTCGCGAGAGGCTTATTGTTGTTCGTTGCTACTTGTGTACCGTGTACAAGCCTTTTCTACTAGAGGTCGGCGGTCACGCGCGAGCCCGCGATGGCTATTTTTAAGTGGAAAAGGGTCAGTGCGATTTCAATTCTCTTCTCGCCTCGTATCGTCTCGCCACTCTGGTGGAAAATCACCTTTACACGGATAATCAAAATAAACCATAGAAAAATACTGTAACAACGATTTTCGATACATTTGGCCGTTGTTATGCAATCAAGTCTAATTAATTAGCTTTAGCCGGAGGGTTTCGGCTCCTGTGATGCTTTTTCCTGTCCCACTTAACAAGCTTCAGCCGTGATTATTATTATATGAACGTAATATAATATCATGCACCTTACCAATATGTGCTTTTGTAACAATGTAATCATACAAGTACAGTCAGCAAATCAGATTAATATGCAGGCCCTATAAGTATTGATTTTTTTAAAGTATATTTTATGCAATTTGCTATGGTTATTATGAGAATGTACTTGGTTAATCATACAAAACCGTATAAAAATATTATTTTCTGAATAAAATCAATGCCATTTCACTGACTGTACCTGTAAAATTTTCCTGCAAGATTTTAATTCAGCTTTACAAAACATTACCTCAGTATCAAATTTCGTGAAAAGAAGGAAAAATCTGTTGTAAAATTAAATACAACAAATCTTTTGAGAAAAATCATGGTAATCCATTGGTGAGACGACAGTTTACCGCGGTCTTAGGATTTCAAGCATGCACGTGCATGCGTTCCATTAACGGCCTATGCCTTTGGCTCGTTAGCTCGCTGGCATATCAACGGTTTCACTAGCCAATGGATCACCCCCTTTACTACATTATTTCAAAACAAGATTGTTAGTCACAAGTCAAAACATAAATCGGGGATGGCAATTGTTTAAATATTCGTACCTGTTTCATAAAGTTTTTAGTTAGTTGATGCGTTTCTAACCGATCACCCTTTGATCTCAATGCCTTGAAGGAAATAGCATATAAATAATCATGTTTATCGTAATCTTATTCCACTTTAACAGTAACTCGACCTTTCCTTCCTACTTGCGCATGAATCTATGACTTAAACCTTCAGATGACATTGGACTGGCGCACTAAACAAAACATTGCACTATCTAGACGCATACATTTAGACGCATACATTTAGACATTAATCGGTATTGAATTATTTTGATTACTAGCTTCTTCTCACGGCTTTGTCCACGTGGTAAAAAGCATATATGCTTGCTGTGTACCAAATTTTATACAGATTTTTTCAGCCGTTTTGGCGTGATTGAATAACAAACAACTATTGATATATCCTAACGCTAGGGCCTCAGTAACTACTGGTCCGATTTGAATAATTCTCTTAGTGTTGGACAGCCCATTTATCGAGGAAGGTGATAGGTTATCTAAGATTTACATGGAAAAAAATCTTCGAATAATCAAAAAAAAGCATTAACTACGAAGATTATGATTACTGTACTCATGTGTCGTTTATGCCTCGTTTTAAACAATTACAATATGAATGAAACAATTGTCGTATTATTTTTAACATAACATAACATAACATAACATAACATAACATAGCATCACGCCTTTTACCCCGAAGGGGTAGGCAGAGGTGTTTCACAGCCACATTTCGCCAGCTATGTTTTTGGTCCCATGAAATAGGGGACGAGCCTATTGTCATCAACCGGGAGCATTTGTTTACCAAATTCCGGGAAAATATCAATACTGGAATTTCATGATAGAAAAGTCCAATACAAATTTCACCCGACCCGGGAATCGAACCCGGGACCTCTTGTACAGCAGTCGTATACACTTCCCGCTGCGCCGCCGAGGCAGTAAGTTATTATGAATATTATTTTTCATTAATGTTCATAATAACTTACTAAATATAATACAATATTTTAAACTAAATTTAACAATTGCCATCCAAATCTATCGTGTGGATCCTTGTAGTACTCAATAGTAGATTCACATTTTATTTCCATAGCGATATAATGGTAAACCATAGACCTAGGATCCGCGCGCTATGGTAAACAGTTACCGCCGCTCATGGCCACCATTTATCGCTTATTTAACTTATTCTTCCTCCTTTTATCTTATATGAGTAAAAGACGTGCACGACGCTTACAACTAATCAACTTTATTGTTTATAATTTACTATAGATCACATGGCATACATACTTGTAAAAATATTTGTAAATGTGCCGTTAAAAAATCAACTCTATCGACTAAAACAGATGGTTGAATTTCTAACAATGCAGTAAATTGTATGCATTCATCGGTATTGAAATACTAATACTACCTGTAAAACGAACGAGGAAAAGTTATAAACAATAACGCTATAGATTTCAGAAAGTCGTTAAATTACTCGGAAATTTTAATTTAAAATGATTCTTAGTGTTTAGAACATAAAGAAGAAATTGTTAAAAACATACCTTTTCTAATTAGACGGTTGTAATATTCACATTGACGATCGATGTAACACAACTCGCGCGTGCGACTCAGCGATAGCATACGCTCAATAAAATGTTACTAATTGTTAGGTCGAGAACTCACTGTTGAATAATAACTTACAATTATTTTGTATCATCAAAGGCGTTACGTCACATTACCAGCTGTTTAGACGTTTAATATGGAAAGAAAAGTAAAAAAACACTTATACTTACATACTTGACAGTATTTTAACATTACACAAATATATATTATAATATTTTTTAAAATATAGTTATGATTAGTAAAGAAATTTGTATCAAATGAAGTAGAAATTATCTTAGTCTTTTGTTTAGCATTTATTTAAAGTCTACAGTAGAAAATATAAAAATGATGTGTAGAATTTGATACTGTCATCGTGCCATAAACGGGTCAAGATTCTAACTAAACCTTATAACAAGTAAATAATTAAAAAATTACAATAACCCGACTGCAAAAAATCAACAGATAGGCAACGCACTAAAAAGACCGAAATATGGTTGTCATTATTATTCCTGATTAATATATTTGTAACCTCCATTTGATTCTTTTTATTTAGATACCCTACTCGATACGATAGGTTAAAAAAAGTGAACTACTTACAATTTGGCGCCAAAAGTCCGCCTTTTTTTAAATTAATACTAATCTAAGGACACTTGGGTTTATGAGAAGAATCTAACGATATCTTAAATGTCGTAATCCATCCAGCCGTTTGGAAGAAACGTGGGAATAAAGAAAGTTACATACAAGATACGCGCGAAAAACAATACCCGTCCTGACAGTCGGGTAAAAATAGAAATCATACTTATTTATTCACATTCCATGAAAGTGCGTGTGCAGTGTAGGTATCGGAAATTGCAAGCAGGAAACACTGAAATTGGTTGATGTAAAAATAATATTCATTTCATCAGCTATCGTCGGTTCTGAGACATCAGTTACCCTAAAATAGTCCAAAAAGACAATTTTCAGAATTCAATCCTGGAAAATATTGCAAAACTTTAGTCTTAGAATCTGAAATAAGTATGTTCAATAAAGAAATTGTTCAACTACTTTTGTTCAGTCGTTGACATCTCAGCTTCAGACGTACGGTCACATTCAAAAGTGGCTAAACATGTCCATAATTTCTATGATAATAAACTTAATAGTATCGATATTTTTTCAAACTCGTATACACAGTTCAGATCTAGATTAAGAGATTTACTGCTACATAATAGTTCAAAGAAATATAAAATTAACTACATTGAACTATTTAATTTTACATTGTATGCCTTGTCAGTGAACTCAATAAAAAGTAAATTTAGTAATGAAGATATGGAACTTTAGGTCAATTAGAAATTAAGCTCTGTAAACTTTTTTGTAAAAAACTGTTTGATTCCTAAATAAAGTAAAATAAAAATAAAAACGCATGTGTACAGTAGCATACATAAATTACTTATAAAGGCTAGTGCTAGAATTTAATTTACAATACAAATTCAATTCTAGCTCTATTCTTGTTAAGTAGTTTATGTACCTACGCTACTGTACACATGCGTTTTGAAATTTAGGAAATGTTCAGCTACTTTTGTTGCTGACTGTACATTTACATCACAATAGCCTTTTCTTATTGTAGCTGTGTTGATACAGAAATTTCCTTTATTTTGTGACCTCACTCTCGCTACATTCTCCTTAAATTGCAACTCAACTGGGCAAGTATCTCCTTATAGAAGAGTAACCCCTGTGCTTTAGGGTTTGTAATTTCTTTATTTCTTTTAATAAAAAAGTTGTTATTGTGCCAGAAAGCAATAGATTTTTTATTTCATTTTTTTGGTTTATATGTTGATTGTATAATCCGACACGGCTCTCTGTGTACTGACATCCGCCACTGAATCAATCTACATTAAATATTTGAATGGTTCTATGACTTATTGGCATTAATAGTGTTTTGTTTGTGTTGATGGATATGCCTGATATTTTTTATTTATTTAGCTTAAAACATACATTTTACAATAAAATTATATATATAAAAGATGCATACATAAACTCATTCGACATTCGTTTTACCGTGCATCCTTGACATCGGCTATACATTATTAAACAAAGATGGCTAAACAAAAGTAACCTTATTTAAAATATAAATGTACAATTTAATATAATTAAAAGGTGGGTTGGTAGTGATCCGGCTGGGTTGGGCAGCATTTGGCAAACTACGTTGGGTTTTCTCCTCGCCACTGCCGCAATGCCTGAAGACCAAAGTCTTCAACCAATGCGTCCTACCTGTTATGATATACGGTGCCGAGACGTGGACACTCACTGAAGGACTAGCCCACAAACTAAAAGTCGCGCAGCGAGCTATGGAACGAGCTTTGCTCGGCGTCTCTTTGAAGGATAAAATTCACAACGAAGTAATCCGACAAAGGACCAAAGTTACCGACATAGCTCGTCGAATAAGCAAGCTGAAGTGGCAGTGGGCTGATCACATCTGCAGAAGGACCGATGGACGATGGAGCAAACGTGTCCTAGAGTGGAGACCGCGACTCGGCAAACGTAGAGTAGGACGCCCTCCAGCTAGGTGGACGGACCGATGACCTGAAAAAGGTCGCCGGGTCTGACTGGATGCGGAAGGCGGAGGATCGAGTGTTATGGCGCGTGTTGGGAGAGGCCTATGTCCAGCAGTGGACTGCAATAGGCTGATGGTGCTAGGATGATGAAAAGGTGGGTATACAAAGAATACTAGTGCGAACAATATGAGTCTCGCTCGAGCGACATTCCATAGCAGCTATTATACACATACAGGTTGTTCTAAAAATTGTGAACAGCGTCATTATTATTTAAAGAAAGAGGAAGAAAGAAGATTCAATTTAACATTATTACAATTAATTGAATCCCTAACCGATACTGGCAACCTATTTATGAGGAATGGAATAATATATTTTAAAGTCTTTTTACCGTAGGTACATATTTGTATAGCTTGGTAACAATAATTTGTAGTTAGTTATGCTTTGAGTTTTTATTGCAAATACTGTCTTCACATATTGCAGTTTTTTGTTAAAGAACTATTTAGTTAATAGTGTCATTTTTACTTTATCGTGAACTGGTATAATCTTACAATAATAAAATAAGTAATGATAATCGTTTTGGAATTTTCTTTTGATAATAGGGGGACTATTGTTTTTAAAAAACGTAATTGACAATTGATAGGTACACCAATTCGCATTAAGCCCGCGTGTGTGTATCCTGGACTTAACCCTCTCAGTTCTCTAGAGGAGAGGAGAATAGTCCAGTATAATAATAATATAGTACCTACCTCGTGGACATTAATATGGGTTGATTACTTTTAAATAAAACAAATTAATATGTATTGCATTTTAGAATATTTTTGTATAATATTAAAAAACTTTAGTTTCTGCTTACACCAAGGTAGATAGGTGTGATGAGAAGCATTTATAATACAATACTTACACGTTTTTATATTATAATCATCTAGTGTACACCTAGCTTATATACCTTACGTTATCTACAATATAGACATTGTTTATGACCCCTCATTCAGATAATATTTACACAAGATAACTGTCCATTGTAAAACATTATATTCAATAAGGATTCTCAGTTTCTTACAAGCGATTATAAATTTTAAGTACCTATTCCAATAGCAGCAATTGACATAGGTAAGACATTAAAATTTAGAAATACCTTGCCAAGCAAATATCATCCTTATTTTTAACTAGAAATCGCGCGGGTTTCGCTCCCGTCGTTTTTGTTTGGCCACTGCTCCTATTGACCGTAGCATGATGTTATATAGCCTATTACCTTCCTCGATAAATGGACTATCCGACACGAAAATAATTTTTAAAATTGGATTGAGATCTTAGCGTTCAAACAAACAAACTCTTTCGCTTTATAATATTAGTATAGATATAAGTATAGATAAAATTCTTGCTGGGTTTATTTTCAGCCAGTTACATCTTTGACAGAATATAATTTTTCATTATCTATACTAACATTATAAAGCTAAAGAGTTTGTTTGTGTGAACGATAGGATCTCAGGAACTAATGATTCTTTTAGTGTCAGATAGCCAATTTATCGAGGAAGGTTATATAACATCACATATAATACATATAACATCAGCTGAGCAGTGGCCAAACAAAAGCGACGGGAGTGAAGCCCCGCGCGACTTCTAGTAAAAAATAAACGTCTTGGAAATATCTGGAGGTCATTGGCCCCTACCATCAGTAATCAATTTTATCTATTTCTTATCAGCTTTATGAGACCAGCAAAGATGAGTAATTAACTCTTTGATTGAGTGGTATTAAAGGTCTATTCAGTTAAATTATGTTTATTGAGGACTCTTTTTTCAATATGGCCCCATATGATAAAATATTGCTAAAAACTGTGCTTCACAACAAAAGGACGTAAGCGCGCGCAGAAACCCTACATTGAGTATGATCCGCACTCAATGTAGGGTTTTATTTAATAGAATAGTTTCATTTTATTTTTAATTTTCTGCCCATAACGTTCCACTGCTGGGCACGGATCTCCTCCAAATCTGGAGGGAATTTAACCTACTATAGTATAGAAAAAGTAATGTACAAATGTGACTTTCTACAAGAAAAACAGTGATGAACCAGTGACCTCTAAACTAGGTAATTAATACCTGTATCTTAGGAGTCCTCCCAGCCCCCTGATTCTGATTCGTCGGATTGCTCCCGGATCGTAAACTTTTTCGAATCTTAGACGACGGCGACGTATAGAAAATTAAAAACTGATTAATATAAGATTTTTTCGTACAACTATCTATTTCTTTAACATAATGTTTTTTAACTCTAATTAAACTGACATTTCCGGCCGAAAATATTCCAACAGCTCAGAATGGGTTATTCCCAAAGTACTCCATTCTTTTGTTCTAAAAAGATAAGAATCTCATATATTCATTCCCAAGTTACTCCATTGAATTTGTATTATTTAAAAATACCTATTATTTTGTTCCCATTTTGCTCCATACCAAGAATTAATTAAGATTTTAAAAAGAAATTAAAAAGTTAATCAGGGGGGCTGGTTTATGTTTAGTATTACTTAAATTATTTATTAATGAAGAAAATAGGACTAGAAGTGATTGCCAGAACTAAAACAGCTTTGCATGTCTCACGAAGCAAGGGGTCGCTGTGGACATAATAAACCATCTATGGATTGACCTGGCCGATCATTGCTTTTCACTGTCCTCAACGTGATGACGTAATTATTATATTACAGGTACATCACCTGTAACATAATAATTACGTCATCATCGTCATATCAGCCCAATGACGTCCACTGTTGAACATAGGCCTCACCTAATTTCCGCCACAGCGAGCGACTTTGTGCCGCCCGCATCGTCATCATCAATTACGTCAATCTATTAATAATTAATTCGAATCTAAGTAGACGCCAAGTTACGAGTAATTCTAGATGCATTCATCCCGTCTCGTTAAGTTAACTTGATCGAAACATTTAATGTGAACGAACCTTTTTGCTCAATTCCGTCCAATTCGATTTGTTTCATAGCTTAAGAGTTAATAACCGGGGTTTGTTTAGAGGTCATATATAGTTTCTTAATATTAATGAAGAGGTTATATTTTGCACTTGTATGTACCTACTTATAACATTTTATAATTATGTATAATTTAGTTAAAAGTACATACTCAAGGATATCATCATTTAATGCTTACTAATACATCTCTCTGATACTTTACATCGACTTATCTATACTATACTATAATATATTATAAAGCTGAAGAGTGTGTTTGTTTGCACGCGCTAATCTCAGCAACTACTGTCCGGAATTGAAAAAATATTTGTGTCGGATAGCCAATTTTTCGATGATTATAGTATTTATCATCACGTAGCGTGACCAAAAGGAGTTGAGTAATGGCTAAACAAAGATCCATGGGAGTGAAGCTCCAGACAACACATAGTTCCTATATAGGTATCATTATTTATATAAAAAAGAATATTTTAAATGTTCTAGCCCACAGCCTTACCCACGTGAAACATGATTCCCATATCCACAACAACATTTCCATGAATAAAAAAAAGCCTTTTTTAGTATTTGCCTCAAAGGAATTCCTAATTAATTCCTAATTCCAGCAGTTTTGGGTGTGCGCTAATGATTCGGTTATGCGAATTCTATTTTGAAGATGTTCCAGACTGAGCGATACTGTAATATACTTATTAATAAACTGTGTTGTATTTTTTTTTTTTTATTGCCTGTAGTGGCAGACGAGCAAGCGGCCCACCTGATGGTAAGTGGTTACCGCCGCTCATGGACGTTGGCAATGCCAGGGGCACAGCCAGGCCGCTGCCTACCTTGAGAGGATAGCTCTCTTTAAACCTCGTTTGAAGAAGGACATGTCATAGCGCTCAGGAAACACCGCTGTAGGAAGTTCACCCCAGAGCCTGCACGTACGTGGGAAGAATGATCGCTGGAACCTTACCGTTTTAGACGGTATCGGCTCCAGGTAGTGTGGGTGAAGCCTACAGCGGCGTCGAGTGGTGCGATGATAGAAAGGCGACGATGGCACCAAATCATGGAGTTCATCGGAGCACTCCCCATGGAATAATCGATAGAGCACGCAGAGTGACCCAAAGTCTCTCCGTTGCTCTAACGATTCCAAGTTGTCCGTCAGATTGGGATCACCGACGATTCGAACAGCCCGCCTTTGGAGGGAGTCAAGTGGGTCGAGCTGGTATTTGGGTGCTCCTGCCCAGAGGTGAGAGCAGTACTCCAGATGCGGCCGAACCTGTGCCTTGTATAGCACAAGCCGCTGTTTTGGTTTGAAGTACTGCTTCGCCCTGTTCAGGACACCCAGTTTTTTGCTCGCCAATTTGGCTTTGTCCTCCAAATGACTCCCAAACTGGACTTTGTTCGAGATTTTGACGCCGAGGATCCCAATACTTTCGGACAACGGGAGAGATACTCATTCAAACTGAGGCGCCATAACAAATGCGTCCTTCTTCGCAGTGAACGCGCATACTTGTGTCTTCGTGGGGTTGAATTGAACCAAGTTCTTCACACCCCATTCGGAGGCTCGCCCTAGAGATGCCTCGACTTCAGACACAAGTATTGACCGTTTCTCCTGTACAGTGACCCGAGGGACGTTCTGGTGGCCGGTATACCGCGCATCACCCGTGCTGTCATCTGCATAGCAATGCATGCTATCTATAGACAACATGTCATTGATATGCAGAATGAACAGCGTTGGGGAGAGCACCGAACCTTGTGGGACACCAGCATTGATGGGCTTTCGCTGGGAGCATGCACCGTCGACAACGACCTTGATGCTCCTCCCATCTAAAAAGCTGGCGATCCACTTGCAGAGTCCCTCGGGGATTCCGTATGATGGTAGCTTCGATAGAAGGGCTCTATGCCAGACCCTGTCAAACGCCTTCGCGATATCGAGGCTCACAGCGAGAGCCTCTCCTCCGCTATCTAAGGCTTCTGCCCATCGGTGTGTCAAGTACACAAGAAGATCACCGGCTGAGCGACCGTGACGGAAACCGTACTGCCGGTCGCTAATCAGCTGGTGCTCCTCAAGGTACTGTAGGAGCCGTGTGTTGACGACTCGCTCCATCACCTTAGATAGCAAAGACGTTATCGCGATAGGCCTGTAATTTGATGGGTCCGACCGGTCACCCTTTTTAGGGATCGGGTGGACATGAGCAACCTTCCACGAAGACGGAACCCTGTTGGTCAAGTAGGAGAGACGGTAAAGGCGCGTTTATACGGGGGTCAACTCAGGGGCGCACGTCTTAAGCACCACCGCAGGGATGCCGTCCGGCCCACTCGACTTATGGACGTCAAGGAGTTTTAATTCCCGCCTGACCGCAAGCTGCGAGATGCGAATCTCAGGCAGGGAACTCTCACACCGTATGATGGTGGGTGGTGTGGCTCCTCCGTCGTCCAAAGTCGAGTTCGAGGCAAAGAGATCGGCCAAAAGATCAGCCTTTTCTCTTGCACTATGGGCCAAACTGTCATCGGACTTCCGCAGTGGTGGGAGATTGGACTGACAGAAGTTGCCTTGAGCAGCCTTGGCGAGCGACCAAAAGGCTCGACTCCCAGTGGGATGGCCCTGAAGTCGCTCGCCAATTCTGGCAACATGCTCTGCCTTGGCCGCGGCAATAACCTTTTTGCTGAACCTGGAAGCCGCATTGTACTCCCTCTTTACGTCATTGACGTTTGGATCCCGACGTTTTCTGGCACTGTTCCAGGCCAAGTATGCGGACTGCTTGTGGTTCGCAGCCTCCTTACAGGCATTGTTATACCAGGGGCGACTGCGGCCACCAACGGGTAACTTGCTATTGGGGATGAATAATTCCATCCCCTGAAGCACCGTTTCCGTGATGCAGTCCGCACAAACGTCAGGATCGCTGGAGGAGGAGCAAAGCGGCCCCCATGGATAGGACGCAAAGAATTCGCGCAACCCATCCCAATCTGCTGACTCATATCGCCAGACTCTGCGTAACCCTTTCGCAGGTGAGCGATCGGGTTTCACAACAGGGGCTCTAGTTCGGACAAGGCAATGGTCAGAGGACCCTAACGGACCCTAACGCATCAACCACCACCCCGTAACCGTGTGGATGAGTAGTCAGCAGAAGGTCCAGCAACGAAGGATTATGGCTCTCGATATCTGGAATGCGGGTGGGCTGCATAACCAGTTGCGAGAGACCATAGGCCGTGGCCATATTGAACACAGTTCGTCCTGGGAGGTCAGTGGTCCGGGACTTCAACCACTCTTTGTGATGAGCGTTAAAGTCACCAAGGACCACCACCTCCGCAGTCGGGTACTGTTCCAATATTTTGTCAATCCCCTCTTGGACGCTCTCGAAAAGCTGAGGAGACCCCAATTCACTGTTCGGGGACCTGTATAGGCATGCATAGATTCGGGTGAGACCCCCATGGTCTACGCGCAGCCATAGAAGTGACAGGTCCCCTTGTTCGAGGCCCCGAAGGCGGCGACAACATATATCGCCCCTGACGAAAAAGCACACCCCGGCTTTACGTAGGAATGAGTGCTCCAATTCGTAACCGGGGTATTTAAGGTACGAAATATCATCAGGGGCGGATATTTGTGTCTCCGTTAAAAAGAGCAAGGCAGGCCGTGCTGTCTCAAGGTGGTGGTGGACAGCATCGAGGTTACTGTGAAGCCCCCTAACATTGCAAAAGTCCACTAGAAATGTGGAAAGGGGGACTCCCCCCTTTCCACATTTCTAGTGGACTTTGCCGCCGTATGGTACTTACTCTTCTTTACTTTTTTTGGCATGGTTTAAAGAGATAATTGGGGGATGGGGTTAAGTGTGGTGGAAGGTCCCTGTGACCCCTAAGGAATAGAAGCGGGGCACAGCACAAGATTGACGTGCGAGTTGTGTGAGAAGCTGACGCGAAGCATGGAAGGGCCCCCGGTATCCCAATCCGGCCCGGCGACTACATGACGGGATTTTCGCCGGTTGGTAGGACAGCCTCCCGGGAGGGATGATGGGATAATTCCGGGTTCGAGTCCCCTACTGACCGGCAGGTGGCCGACGGTAACCATTTCCACCGGGTCTCCCTGAACTCCGCGTCAACCTATCACGCCCAACACGCCTACCCAGACTTCAGCACCGCAAGCCTCCAGCATCACAGAAACCATACATCACACGAGGGAAAGGAGGTTGGAGTGAAAGGACGGTTTTCCCTGCCCTTTAGCCGAAACGCCCGAGGGCTTCACGGCCAAAATGGACAGAGCGGACCTACCCGTTCGGGTCCGTAAACCCTACCACCAGTGGGAAAGGAAGGGTAGGGATAGGACATCAGTACCACTGGGATTAAGACGGGATGTGGTGCTGATGGCTCGAGAAGCCGGGGTCGCATACCCGAATTAACTATTCTGAAACCGGACAGGTCACAGAAAGTTAACCCTCTGGCCAAAGTCTATATATATTATAAGTCTATATATAACGGGTGGCGCAAAAGTAAAGACCCTATTTGGTTCAGCTATAACATTTTTTCTAAATTAGAAAACTAGATTTAGATTTTTTTAAATGTATATTTGTGCCATTAAATTTCGTACCATTAGGATTTAAAGATGATGTCTTTTAAATGGTGACCTCCAGAGTTGATACACATTTGAGCCCTATTTATGACATTTTGCATAACTTGCCGTAACACTTCCTGCGATATGTTCGTTATTTCTTGACGAATGTTTTCTTTTAGAGCTGCGAGAGTCTGTGGCTTGTTCACATACACCCGAGATTTCAAAAAACCCCAAAGAAAAAAGTCTGGACTGGTCAGATCGGGTGATCTTGCAGGCCAAGGCAAATCGCCAAAACGAGAGATAACTCGGCCTGGAAAAGCGTCCCTCACTAAGTCCATAGTGTCGCGCGCTGTGTGTGCCGTAGCGCCGTCTTGTTGAAACCAGATGTGCTCCAGCCCCAATTCGTCCAAACTGGGTATCAAAAACTCACGTAACATGGTTCTGTAGCGTTCTCCAGTGACAGTTATCGCATTGCCTCCAGCGTCTTCGAAAAAATAGGGTCCGATCACTCTGTCAACACAGATGCCACACCATACAGTAACTTTTAGTGGGTGTGTGGCAAAGCGTCGAATTGTGCGACCAATCGGTGCCGGACGGTGGGGAAATCGTCGACGAAATTCACGTTGTGTTCTTATCACTGATATTCCACGTTCTTGGGGAGTAAAACGGTCCATGTTTATTTTCAGTGTATTTTACATTTGTTCACTACACAATTTTCAACAACAGAATGACAGAAAATGTATAATAAAAAAAAAAAAAGCATTTTCTTTAGTGCCACTACTTTTGCGCCACCCAGTATTATATACCATATTATTTATATCGTTTCACGTATTTTGATAACTTAACAGAAACATAATATGTATAGGTATTAGTGCCATGTGCAGGCACTTTGAGATAGTATTCAAAATATATAGCAACATGCTTCATGCCCGTTAGTTGCAGCCGTTGCAGGCAGCACAAAAACGCTCGCTGTGGCGGCAATTAGGGTAGGCCTATATCTAGCAGTGGACGTGTACATAATCCATGTAGTAACGGATAAGGAATACATAATGTATCTCCCCCATTTCAACACGTGGGTGTCGTAAAAGGCGACCAAGAGAATAAATTTATGCAGACAAGAGCACTGCGGGAAAAATCAAAACAAACCCTATACCAACCCGTCTAGCCAGCATTGTATAGTAGGCTAAATTTCCTCCATATTCTTTGGAGGAGACCCGTGCCCAACAGTGGGACGTTTATGGGTTGACAATGACATAGGTACATAAGAGCGTCGACAATGACAATAAAATTTAACGATATGGCAACGACATTCTCTAGCCAGTTTAGCACCACCACTCCTCCGACTGAATACTTACTCCGGCCACTCCGATATTGCTTTTATAGAACCACTTGCTAGAATGCGTTTTTCGCGTCAAGAAAATGTAAAAATGCTCAGATATTTCAAAATGGGAAACATTCATTTAAATAGTTTCTGTTAAATAGTTAAAACATTATTTAAAATAATAATATTTACAAAAAGAAAAGCTTATGTATAATTCGACAGTAGCTGGACCAATTTGGCTAATTCTTTTCTTTAATATTCTTGAAGTCAGAGGGAAGGAACTCAGAGGGAGAACTCCTCTGAAGAGAAAAAAAACAACATAAATATGAAATGTATTAAATGAAAGGTACCAAATACCACGCGAGTGGAGCGGCTGGCAATAGCTTGTTTTAAATTAAAATTCAACGTTTGTATTTATTTTCAACTCTCTAATTTCTGCACATCTCCAATAACAAAAAAAATTGTCGTTGTCGAATCGTTGAATTCAAATTACTCCTACCTCAAAAAAAGGTTAAGGTTCTCAATTCGTCGGAATCTTTTTCTTTAATAGTGAAAGTAGAACAAAGAACCTATACTTAATAATTCCTTCCAATCAACTAACTGGCCCTTTTTAAAAGGTGACTTGCAACTCTCGGCCAAACCTGTCTAGATTTGTTTTTTGCTGACCATCCTTGTCTAGATAGATTTGTTTTTTGTTGACAAATAATACTGACTCACGTATCTGATCGATATATGAGTTTATTTACCTGTTTGTCTTGGGAAAGACGCGACGAACTAAATTGTCTGCTTATTCAACCGTTATCATTGGAAATGCGTATGTATCTCTTCATCTGTTTGCGTGTTACGCTTTCGTGATTAAACTATTCAGAAGAATTTAATGAACTTATATACATATATTTATGTACTAACCAGCGGCTTTGCCTACCTGTTTCTAGAAGTCTGTTTGAGTGATTAAAGCGTAACAAACAAACACAATTAAAAAAAAAAAAAAAAACAATTTCTTTCGTATTTATAGCTACTATTAGTAAGGATTATTATGTATTCAAGAATTCTTTAAGAAGTAAGGTATTTTTTCAATTGGAAGAGGTCAAGGCTTAAACAAAAAGCGATGCTTCAAAGATTGGGAAAATCTCTTGCACAATATTGTATTATCTACTAGAAGACGGGCAGGTCTTCGCTCCAGTTGTTCTTTGTTTGGCCACTGCTCAGCTGCTATTGGCCGTAGCGTGATGTTATATAGCCAATGGCCTCTCTAGACAAATGGTCTACCCAACACTAAAAAAAATCATATCGGGCCATTAGTTCCTGAGCTTATCGAGTTCAACCAAAAAAATAAACAAAAAAACTTTTTAGCTTAATAATACATATAAGTATATCACTATACCAATTCTATGTTGATGAACAAACGGTGTACGTAGAGATAGGTACCTAATCTAAGATCTAGATAAGATCTAGATCTAGATATAAGATATGCCCAATAAAGTTGCGAATCAAAATACTTAACTGTCTACGTACAGCAGTCACTACCAATTGAAATTGTAACTACTATATGGCGATTAAAAAGAGCGGCCTGAGTTTCTTACCAAGTTCTTCTCAGAGCTGTTAAATTTAAATTTGCTGACATCTTTTTTTTGGCTTTGTATGACGTTCATAAGTATATGATCAAAATGAAATATAAAGATTTGACTTGGTACGAAAAATTTGAATACTATCTCACTTAATATAAAACAGAGAATAACGTTTTATCTACAGAGACCACTCTATCCGAGCTACCTACCCACATAAGTTGATCAATTAATGTAAAACAATACATACTAACACCCCTTCAAAAACATTGAATGTAAATAAAATATTTCATGTATCTGACACGTGTAAAACTTTTGAATATAAATCATAATATTATACAAATACAATGTAAAGAAAACACGTGAAAATGGACTTTATAACACCTGCAGCTGTACTATCGAAAAATAAAAATAAATCAAACTTTGTAAACCGTATATGGTTTTAGTTGAAAAGTATTTATTCCCAAGGGATTTCGTTCGCAGCTGCAACTAAAAGAATTGCGTTGTGTCGTATATATAAACGTGATTTTATATAATAAATAAAAATATATGCCTATATCGTACCCTACCCAACCCATGAGTACCTAAGAATTTTACTTGAATAATACAGAACATTCTATAAACAGGTTTCAGTAATGTAGGTATAGCAGACTTTTTACACAAACAATTACTGGTGGAAGTTCTAGTGATTCCTGAAAAAATATCTTTATAAACACAATAGAAAATGTATTTTATTTTGAACTATTGTATCATCTTGCTACGACTAAGAGAAGCTGAGAAGTGGCCAAACAAAGATCCACGGGACCGAAGCCCCGCGGAACTGCTAGTATTTTATATGTTTATTGGTCTTTAGGTATATTGGAGTTTAGTTTAGTCTCTTTAATTAAGGATCAAGTTAAACCAAACTAAGAAACTTTGCGGCCCACATACAAATTGTCAATTAAGCGGAGAAATAAACTATTTCTAATTATTGTATACAGACAAGTTAAGTTTAATATCATCTTAATCATCATATCAGCCCAATGACGTCCACTGTTGAACATAGGCCTCACCTAATTTCCGCCACAGCGAGCGATTTTGTGCCGCTCGCATCCAACGGCCACTTGCAACCTTTACTAGGTCGTCGGTCCATCTGGCGGGGGGCCGCCCCACGCCGCTCTTTCCAATACGTGGCCAGCACTCATTTAATATAGATCAATATTATTTGCTTAGACGAAGTTATATAAAGATGTTTATCATATTCCTGATTCATAGTATTTTTGTCGGAAATAATGTAAATTGTAAAAATAAAATCTAGACAGGGATAGATACTTTTTATAATGAGTAACCTGCTAATTAATTGCACTTACGTACCTATCCCATTTACAAGAGAACAGGCAGTTAATTGTTAGAAAATAAGTAATTAATTCTAGCCATTCTACTACGCAGTTAATTAAATACATTATTTCAACAAATATTAAGTTGGTATGTAAGTAATATTAAAGTAAATACTTTCGTTAGAGTATCAAATTAATAATAAGGAAGGAGCGTTCTTTAGCCGTGTCAATATTATTATAATTCACTCGTATCTTCGATGAAAATAGTAACAAATTGCAAATTCTAAAAATGCCAATATTTCTAAGAGTTTTTCATACTTCGTCAGCTATGCGAAGAATGCTAAACTAATTACTTAGTTCTGGGTGTAAAACCCGTAAAGAGTTATTGTAGTAGCATTCACTCGCGACTTTTAAGAGAGGTAGTCAAACTGTGCAGTGAGCTATCCGCCTGGGAAAGTACCTCAGCTCGGCAAAAGACCGCAGCCATAATAATCCATTATTTCTGTTGGAGACTAGGACACCAGGTTCTGAGCTCATTGAAGTGGGAAGGGATTCTAAAGAAACCTCTACATCACGATGTAGACGTCTCTTAGAGATGATGAAAAAGACAAGTCTTCTAGAGACAAGTCTTCTAGAGGTCTCGTAGAGGTCTTGTAGACGTCTCGTGGAAGTGATATAATAAATAAAAAATAAAATAAAATTCATTTATTTCGGAGTCTCGTAGATTCTGATGTGATGTAGAAGTCTCATAGAGGTGATGTAGAAATCTCGTAGAAGTATTGTAGGGGTCACGTAGAGGTCTCGTAGTAGTGATGTAGAAGCCTCGTAGAAGTTTCGTAGAGGTCTCGTAGGTATAAGTGACGTAGATTTCTGTTAGCGCCTTAGCGGTCTCGTAGAGATATATAGACGCCTCTTAGAAGTCTCGTAAGATCTCGGCAACGCGCTTGTGATGTTTCTGGTGTCGCAAGCGTCTATTATATATAGGCTTTAATAGCCGTTTACCATCTTGATCGTACAAATTTAACAAACGTTTGCTACCCTTATGGTATAAAAAAAAATACAAAAATAATTTTCATAATAAAAAGAATTCACCTTATACGCAGGACAGGTGATGGATAGGTACCTAATATATCTAATGTATTTTTTATCCTTAAGATTTACTAAAATCTGTTGTGCGTAAATATTTAAATTATTTATGAGTCCAAGGACCCGAAGAGCCCTCAATAGAATAAACCCCACACACAGCACTATCCTATGCCAACATGTGAAATTACGAAAAAATACCGTTTCGTGTGTAAATAAATACTACTGCGTATTACAAATGCCTCTAGAAATTTCTGTTTATGTATTTAGGATGATGTTTCGTTTTGTTATGTATGTTACCGTGAAAGGTTACGATTGACCTCAAAAGGTCATAGAACGTTGTGTTACGGTTATCTCGCCATTGAACTGCTTTCAAGGGGTTCAGTTCCCACATTGTGTCAGAAAATTAATTGTATGTATAAAGTTCCACATTTGCATGAAAAGGATTATGGCCATCATCACCCATGAATGTCCCACTGCTGAGCATGGGTCTCCTCCAAAGAATGTGGAGGGAATTTGGCCTACTATACCACGCTTACCAGACAGGTATAGGGTTTGTTTCGAATTTTCCTTTTCTAGCAGTGTACTTATGGCCAATATTAAAAAAAAATATATGCTGAGCAATATTTTTTTTTCAGTCGTTTATTCTTGATAGAGTAGTAGTCACACATGTCAAAAGTGTGACATACTTGACTTTTTGAAAGAAAGAAAATCGCTTTATTTTCAGACTCCAATATACATAATACATCACAAACATAAACTACTTTTGGCCATAAGCGTCACAATATAGCAAGTTCATCACAACCACATTATCATTCATCTACGTTACGTCCCATGTAAGTACCTTTCGATGGTACAACCACATGCCTTGAATGAAAAGGGATGATCCTTCAATCAGGCTAAATGAACGTGCCTGGAGGCCGGAACCCTTCAGTTAAACGTAGGTTGTTGTCTATATACTGATTTGTTTTGAGTTTTGTCAACTTATATTGCGACTTAGGTGTAATGTAGTCTTATGTAGTATTTTTTACGGAGAACTAAAATTTTGCATTACATTTTTTTGGTTTTCTGTGCTACTACTTTGTCTTATGCATTGCTTGCTAATCAATTATGCTAATCATACTCTGTTGCTATTAACCAGACACCTTTTCAAACTCTCAATCCCAATACAGTTCTTGCCCGACCTGGCGATTAAACCTAGGATCTCTTGTGCAACATTCACTGGGCGCACTCCCACTGCGACGTCTTTAGCTTCATCAATGAATATATTGCACCTATAATGTCAAAACTCATGTAAAATTAAACATTTCAATACGCTGATCGTGTGTTTGATAATAATATAGTTTTAATTTTGTAATTGTTTAACAACTGTTTTTAGACGAGTAAAAATAATAACAAAACAATTTATTTTATGTTACATCTGACACTGACAGCAATGACATGACAGATGACATTATCAGACCTATCAAGTCATACAAAAGTTTATCATAATTTTAGTTTTATCGGAAATAAAACCTATTTTTCTACTAAAATCTAGTTTGTAATGGCGTTTAACACCAAAGATGTTGTCTTGAAAGATGACAGACCGAAAACCTTATTATTACAGAAGCATTCCGACTATTTAGCAAGCTATGGGCTAAGTAAGGATGACTTTGAATATTGTATGACTGAATATCTGCGGATGTCGGGTATATATTGGAGTTTAACAGCCATGGAGCTCATGGGACAGTCCTCAAGGTATTTACTCATTAGTTAAACTAATACAAATGTATTGTAACCATATAATTATTCACAATGTCTATGATTAAAAACAAAACATTGTCATTGTCATTTGACTATTATATTAATGTCTGTTTTTGAATTTTTTTTTTCTCGCAGTGCTCTCGTTGCTTAAGGTAGTCCCTTGCCTTGTAGGACACCCACAGGTTGAAATGAAATTAAACTGAATGCAAGATATAAATTTTAAAAATAAAATGTTTTGTTTTAGAATGCCAAAAGAGGAAATAATAGAATTTATAACATCTTGCCAAGACAGTGAAAGTGGAGGTATTTCAGCCAGTATTGGACATGACTCACATATGTTGTACACTCTAAGTGCTGTGCAGGTTTGTATACAAAGTTCATTAATGAAAGCCAGTTATAGTGTCTTCCATGTAATGGGCCTGTCCAACCAGTATATTGGGTTAAGGGTAAGATATTGAAAAATTTCTGATTGGTTGTTTGAGAGATTAGCATCTCCTATTTGTTAAAAGAAAATAAAAAATTAAGAATTCCTCTTAATTTTTTATTTCCTTTTTACAAATAACTTATTAAGATTGTAAACATTTCTTAAATATATTTTGAAAAAAAAATGAACTATATTATATTTTTAAATTTCATTTCTATGATAAAAAAAGTATTGTATAATATCATAATTTGCAGGTCCTAGCAATGTACGATAGATTGGATGCTATTGATGTTGAAGGTGTGGTCAAATATGTAGTGTCTATGCAACAGGAAGATGGCAGCTTTTTCGGTCAGTTGTTCTACACAATATTACAATTAGTATTAGAAGTGAACAAATTATATTTTCTTGCTCTTTTTGTCACTAAGAATAACACAAATGACTAGAGATAAATGTAATTTGTTATTCTTTTATTCTATTCTATTTCTTTATTTCTCCAAAACTTAATAATCAAAATGATTCTAGAAAGATAAAATCTATATTTATAGTGCGAGTGGCTCACTCTGCTTATGTAAATAATCTAACAATGCTATATTATTGTAAAGTCTCACCAAAATCTAATCAGTTGTGTTTCCGTGGTTATTTTTCCGCCATTCAATCATCCTCACCAACTTAGGCATAACAATAAAAAAAATAGTATTTTCAGAACCAATTAGTATTATAACTTTATCTAGTAAAGGTTTAGTTCGGTGATATCAACGCAAACTGCTGCAGCACACTCTCAGTGCTGTCGCACACATAATGTTCTACAACGCTGAAGCAGACTGCGACAAAAGAATAGACCATTTAGATGTTTTTCATAATGATTAGTTGAAATCGCCTAACCAAGCCTTAAGAAGAAGAAAACTTCTGCAATTAAAAATTCTAATATACCTTCTTCTAGGTGACAAATGGGGCGAAGTAGATGTAAGGTTCTCTTTCTGCAGTGTGATGTGTCTCTCCTTGTTGCACAGATTGGATGCTATAGATGTAAACAAAGCCATCGATTTTGTACTAAGTTGTATGAACTTTGATGGAGGTTTCGGATCAAAACCTGGTTCTGAAAGTCATGCTGGTAAGATTCTGACTATGTAAAACAATAATATAATTTGCTAAGAAGACAAAGCACTTTTACTTTAAATACAAAATCAGAAACGTAACTATAGGGTGGTAGAGCAGGTTGTATGCCATGGCATCCTGGCCCAAAAGGGCCTAATCAAGTGGCTACAAACAGATTTAATAATAAAAACTAGGTAAACGAGCTTTTTATGGGGCCCCATTCCATGAATTTGTCCCTCTACTCTCCATCTAGGTCACCACCAGGTCTACGGTTACATAGGACTAGTGCAGGTTAAATTTTAGCGTGCCTCAAATACCTACTCAAAAATGTCTTTCACCTCTCTATTAGTCAACATTTTTAGCTTAATAAATTAATATCAATCAATATTTTTTTTTTCAGGACTAATTTACTGTTGTGTCGGGACGCTGTCAATCTGTAAAAGAATGGACGCATTACGAGCAGATGAGCTCGCGTGGTGGCTTTGTGAGCGACAGCTGCCCAGTGGTGGGCTCAATGGTAGACCTGAGAAACTGCCCGATTTGTGTTACTCGTGGTAAGAAAACTAATATTATACTAATTAATAAATAAACGAATCGAAACTAAGCCCCTGTTTTACCACTAACACATAAGTGTCTGAGACTGTACAGATTTTATATGAAAAATCTGCCATCTAAGTTTCAGATGGAATCAAACACTTATCTACCTTGTGATTTAAATTCTGAAGTTTCATTTGTATTCTCTTCTCTATTCAATTGTATTCTCTTTTGAAGGTGGGTGATGTCATCATTATCTATGCTGAATAGAATCCACTGGGTCGACAAGAAAAGTCTGGAACAATTCATTCTAGCTTGTCAAGATGCTGAAACTGGAGGGTTCAGCGATCGGCCAGGCGACATTACAGACCCATTCCACACATTATTTGGTTTAACAGGCCTCTCTCTACTAGGCAATACTAGTATCAAAGCTGTAAATCCAACTTATTGTATGCCTCAAGAAACTATTGATAGGTTGAAATTAGAACCCCAAATATTGCGTATCTAAGGGAAAAAATATATAAGAGAAATAATTATATTTTATAATTTAATACATTTATTTTATAAGTTTAAAATAAAAATCCTATTATTATCCTAATTTTTCATCTCTTATTTCCTTGCACAATAGTAACTAACAACCTTAGATCATTTACAACCTCATTGTTAAGCACTGACTTAAGAATTTTTGTTTCTAAACGTTCAAACCGGCTGTCTAGGTTTGACATTTGCTACTGTCATTGTGATGTCTAACTCAAATTATGTAAACAAACATAACCACAAAAACATTTTATTTGAGAAAACAAATTACTATGTACACATTAAATTTAATTAATGTAAAATGTGATAATTAGGACTAACTATAATGTCTACCGTATACTGGTTGCAGTTCCTTTTGTTTAGTACATGTGTTCATCTATTTACAATATTTACGTATTTAGTTTACTACAGTGATGTGTTATCTACCGCTTATCTTCAAGAAATTCAACCGGAATATGATTATATTATTGGTAAGTACGTAACACCTTTGTATTACGGACTATTTTCAATGACATTTAATGATAAACAAACGCGCCAAGCAAATTTTTTGGAAACAAAATCTATGCATTTCAAATTTTTGACGTAATTTGGCTGATATGATAATGAGGATCTTCCTTCTTATATACAATTCTAATTAATTATTACTACTATTAAAAAATAAAATAATTACACAATCCTAAGAGTAGTTGCCCAAAAACCTGACAAAATTATATTGACCTTTAGTTCTGTTGGCAAACTATCTCATAAAACAAACTCTTATTTTTTCCAGTTGGCTGTGGCACAGCAGGCTCAGTTATTGCTCATAGACTGGCAACAGAGACGAACTACACATTCATAGTTCTAGAGGCTGGAAGTAGAAGTCATCCATTACTTGAGGCCCCAGTACTGGGTCCTTTTCTGCATGGCTCACTTTTTGATTGGCAATATCAGACTGAGCCACAGAAACATGCTTGTTTTGGCATGAAAGATAGAGTAAGTAACTATATTCTGATTTTACCTCACTATTAATATTCAACTTTTTGGGGCAATTCATATGCCTTCTCAGTTTTTCTCTATGAATAAGACAAAGCGAACATGAAAAGTGGTATGCAAAACTTACACTGTGTGAATGCGCCTTAACAATGTAATATTTGAAGTTATTGTACTTCTAATTGCTTTATCATATTAAAATTACTAGATGGTTGGATAAGGTTAGGCAGAGGATAGAGCGGAAAGTTATAGAGGAGGCATTGTTCAGTAGTGAGATACTTAATAACAAAAAAGTTTAAGTGACGATACTCTAGTTAGGTATCTTGAAGCCAGCTTGAAGCTAATCTGATGGAGCCAGTAAATACTGTAAGAGCTAGAACTAGTAAATCTCTTGAGTATAGCCCTATGATTAATTTTATTTATTTGTTAACAACATAATTACTATGAGTTACTCAGAAAGGTTCACTGAATAATTGTTTTTTTTTTTCAGAAATGCAAATTAGCCCAAGGCAAGATTGTAGGGGGTTCATCAAAGCTCAACAATATGATTCATGTTAGAGGTAATATCTCTCACTATAGTCATTGGTTTCATCAAAAATATGATGAACAATACATTAAAAAACAATTTGAATATGTAGAAAACAACCTCTTACATCTAAATCATATTGAGTACAACAGTGAACTTTCTGAAGCCATTTTGGATGCTGCCAAGGAACTCGGATATAATCTTATTGACTTAGATTTTAAACTTGGCTTTATGAAGAATATTGTAAGTCAAAAAACCGGAAAAAGGTGGTCAACTTCTGATAATTTAGATGTATCCAAACATGTTCTATCAAATGTCTTAGTAGAAAATGTAATTTTTGATGGCAACACAGCTACCGGTGTCAGAATATTATTTTCTAGTAAATATAGGACAATAAATGCTAGGAAAGGAGTAATTCTGTCAGCTGGGGCTATTAATACTCCTAAAATACTACAATTGTCTGGAATTGGGCCAGAGAAGCTGCTAAGATCGTTAGGCATACCAGTTGTTAAAAATCTACCAGTTGGTAGTAATTTACAAGATCATATTGGGACTGGTTTAGACTTTGTTTTATTCAATAAATCGATTTCTATCAATGCAATGGATATGATTAATCCATATCATATTATGCAATATTTTTTTAACGGCAAAGGAGCCTTGACAACACCTGGTTGCGAAGTCATAGGCTTTGTATCAACTAAAAATGAATCAGTACCAGATTTACAATTCATGGTGTTGCCAGTAGGAATATCTTCTGACAGAGGTAGTTTTTTAAAATACAATGTTAATATAAATGACATAGCATGGGATAAATACTTCTCTAAAAGTTTTGATACTTATGTAGCAACAATTATGCCTCTAATATTACACCCTAAAAGTAAAGGTTGGGTTTCCATAAATAGCACGGACCCTAGAAACCCACCTTTAATAGACCCCAAATACTTAGCACATAAGGAGGACAGGGAAACTTTAATTAATGGTTTGAAACTAGTTATTAAGTTAGTAAATACAAAGTCTCTTCAAAATAAAGGCGGTTATTTAAATCCTATCCCATTTCCAGGATGTGAGCAGTTTGAAATGTTCACAGATTCATACTTTGACTGCTACATAAGACATTTGACATTGACAAGTTACCATCCTATAGGCACTTGTTCTATGGGGTTACCAGAGTCGAAAAATAGCGTAGTTGATACTTCTTTTCAAGTTTTAGGTGTACAAAGCTTATATGTTGCTGACTCGTCAGTGTTGCCAACAATGCCTAGTGTAAATATTAATGCGGCTGTGGCTATGATGGCTAATTTATTTTTTGATATTAATATTGTGGATAAGAAAAGTAACATTCCATTATGTTTTAAAGGTGATTTTTTATATGAATATATTAATAAAGCTTGTTTAGTTAGATAACAAAAAGTTTATGGTCTATTTACACATGTCAGGGCCATGCTCGCGACGAGGATGGATTATAATGTGTGAATAGACCTTTAGAACTACGATAGGCACATTTATATAATTTTGTTCAATTTAGTAACTGCCTCGGTGCCGCAGTGCTTTGAATATACGACTGCTGCGCAAGAGGTCTCGGGTTCGATTCCTGGGTCAGAACAAATATTTGTATGATCGAAAAATGTTTATTTCGGAATTTGGGTGTCTTCTATGTATGTTTATTAGTTGTGTAGATCCCTTAACACAAGCTTATATTGGCTACTTTGAGCTAGATGGCGCAGTGAAATAAAAGATGTCCCAAACAGTAAAAATTATACAGGGTGTCCAAACAGAAGACCTCAGCCAGAATATTTTAACTTTAAATGTGTTGTTTCTTTCTCCAAACCTAATTTCACTTGAGTCCAAACCTCATCAGTGAAGGTACTAATTGTAGATCGTCACACGCACACTACGGTCAATTGAATATTGTAGGTAAAAATCAAAAGACAATATATTTTTAACACTTTATTGAATATTTAAGGACACTTCTAAACATGAAATTGCGTACATTATTTTGAGCGTCAATTTCCAAACAACCATATTAATGTAGTATTAACCAGTGGCGGACTAAACTTCTCAAACACCTTGAATACTGTTAAAAAGAACAACACAACCACGTCACATAGCTAAGAGAAAAAGACATCTAAGTTCATGTAGTTAGAAATATTTTTCCCGAACCTTGTGGCATGCCATTGTGTTATTATTAGCAAAACAAATGTGTCTTGCTTAACCTTTTGACCGCCACGTCGAATCGGTATCACCGTGCCTTGAGCGCCAAGCTTTTAAAATACAGTACATTTTTGACGTGTCATGAGCACATTTTCATTTTACGTGTATAGACGTCTCTGGCGTTCAAAGGGCTAAAGAACAGATTTGTGTACATCCAGGGTACCCCCCTAATACAACTGAACAAACTATTAGTCTACCACTGGTAATAAAAACACAGTAAGTAATAGATATAATAAGAACTATGTTAAATGTAAAAAAACAAAATGGTGTTCAAAATAAAATAATATATAATAATAAATAATAATAATAATATTCTACCACATTCACACAGCGCCATCTAGTCCCAAAGTAAGCAATTATATTTGCTTGTGTTATGGGTACTAAACAACTGATATACTACTTAAATACATTTTTTTTTTGTAAATACATATTATAGATAAATTACACCCAGACACAGAACAAATCTTTATGCTCATCACACAAAGATTTCTTCTGGGTAGGGATCGAACCCACGACCTCCGGCTTAGCAGTCAGGGTCACTAACCACTAGACCAACAGGCCAGTCATATATAAAATATAATAGCAAGTAATATTAGGGATATGAATACTATAAGATATTCACTGTCTTTATTAATGGACTAGTCTTAAATGGAAAATAAATGCTCTGCGATAATGAAAACTAGATGAAGTGATAATAAATATTAAAAAAAAATTTTTCAGTACCCAATTATTTTTTATCAAATGCTTCAGAAGCCAAATTGACAAAAAAAAATCTTTGTGTTCTTCTTGTACGTATATAATTTAAACAGCTGATCAAAATCAGCTGGTCTGAGTTCAAATGTCAATGACCTGCACAGTATGTACTATCCGGTCTATATTTAAAGGTATTGAGGTTGATGACTGTTCATTTTATCAGAAATTAGCATTACTCAGTTTTCATTTCCGACAGCATTATTTTCCCCCGTATTCTTAAATGTACTATAAATATAATGTATTAAATACATATCAAAGTCAAAAATTAAATATAAATGTACGTAATTATTAACTAAGTTAAAGAAAATAAATTACTATAATACATATTTCGTCTCACATTACTATTCATCTAATACCTAACATGTAAATACAAATACTGAAATGACTAGTTTATGTCACAGGCACTTTAAAATATTAGTCGTTTCGTCAAAAGTCTGACTCCAAGTGACATTACAATAAAGCTGGTCTACACTACTACATTTAGTTGATAAATAAATCTCAAGGACGGAAAGCCCGTACTTGATATTCGCATAGAATTGCGTAACATCTCCACAAAACAAAAAAAAGTATCTATTTCAATCACTTATTTTCGCGTAATGTAGACCCAGCACAAAAGAAACGACTCGCCTAAATACGCCTGCGTACTTCGTTTTATACAAAAGTTTTAAGTATTTATTTTTCAACCCCTCTATGGCTTCGATAGCCAAGTAACAAAGTTGTTTTTAATATTGCTATATACGGTTGAAAATTGTTAATAGACACAATGTAAACACATCCCTATGTATGTAATTTAAATCTACGACATAGTCAAATTCCAAAATGAGCGAAGAATTACGCGCTTCTTTCTAACACTTTTAATGGGGCAATGTTAAGGCAACAGTTTAAATTTTTTTTTTATTCACTAGTTATACATTTTTCTAAGTTATACAAAGACACGTCTCTTTAACTTTAAATAACACAGAGAGTAACATGATAATTCACTTTTTTGCGTAAAATAGTTATGTAATATTAATATATAATCCATTTTATGATAAGACACTCGAGGACGGAAGATTCGTCTACATTTTACACTAAGCTTTACAATTTTCGAAACACGTTTATGTAAATATACCTACTTATTATAAAATCATAGTTCTAATTTGTGCAAAAAACTAAACACACACAATTCACAATTTGGAAAAAAAGGTACTAAGATAAACTTAGTACCTTTTTTTCCAAATTGTGAAGGATGAATAATAATAAAATAGTTTTAGCATATTTCTGCACCGCTTATTGTACAAAACTGCGTTATCTTTTTAGGTCTTTATAAAATTATACATTGTTTTGTGAATTGATAATTTTGTGAAAGAAATTATTCAGAAACTTGCTACCGTTTTGTCTATATTTTTAAATAAATTAAAAATATCTAAACAACTATTTAACCAGTGACTAGTTAAAGTTTAGGCAAACACCTAACGTATTAGGAAAAAATAGCATAAAAGGTGCTAGTATCGAATAATATATTATTATTTTAAAACACTGTTTAGTATTCCACATTTTTATGGTATGGTATGGTTTCCCAAAACGTATTGCTTCGATTACTACCTACATCTTATTTCTCGTCATGGAATCAAAAACTTCTTAAATTACAATTATGTAACATAGCTCAAGTTACAATGGAATGAAATAAGACTAAAGTTTTCTATAGTCACAAATTTGCAAATTCAATGTTTGCAAAAAAAAACTTTTTCTATCATTTCAAACACTGAAAAGCTTTTAAAGTCTACAATAAATACGAGGTATTCCTATACCTTTTCTGAGCAAACTCACGAAAAGCAGTTGACTGCTCAATATAATACTGGACGGAATATCTGATAATGCTTCATAAGACATTTTATATTTTAAAAGACATATAAAATATTGCCACACCTAATAATAAACAAAAGTTTATATATTATTAATAATACTTTGTACATGTTAATACTGAGCGGTAAAACGTCGATATATACATGTCCTTAGGATCATAAATCGTGCCAGTCAGTTAGCAACAATATTTAAAATAAATCAAGCACATACCTACGTAAATTTATTTAAATAGAAAAATAATTACTTAATATCCAGAAAGAAAAGTACGACACGATTTGTGTCGTTAAATCAATATTATACATTCAGTTTTACTTAAAATGTATTAAAATAATTTGTTGCTGACTTGTAGAGGCACCTTAATCAATAGAAAAGTACATTTACAGAAATTAAATACTAACATTAATATTTTTTTAAATTGTGCAATAATACTGTTTCGTTGAACAACAGAATTTGTAACAACCTAATTTATTAGGCTGTTCATGAGCTTTCCTTGAGCAAAATTATTTCTTTTTGAGACAATTGTTTACCCCGCCTTAATATTGTTACCTGATACTCAATACACAATAGGTACTCAATCATTTATTGTTTCCATGATTGAGTGATGTTTGAAATATAGTGCAGTGTTTTTTACACGTGAAAATATCAATTTATTATGTAGAGAAAGTAATAATACGATAAAAAACCACAGGTACCTACAACCTTTTCTACTGCTTTTATTAATTTTAATTAGGTAAGTACCTATAACATATTTTTGAACGTAATTAATGACATTATAAATTATTGTTAATATTATTTTAATGTTTTCCATACAACATAAATATTATTAGCACGTTTATGTAAAAACCGCACTTATTTATATTATTAATAAATAGATGTGATCTGATTTTGATTTACATCTACTGTATTTTCTATAAAAATCAACATACATTAATTTTACGTGACTAATTTACATAATCTTTCGCATTTTTAAGCCTTGTTTGACTAGATTATATAATATATTTATATTCAAATTATATAAAATACTATTAGGAAATTAAATATTATTTGGAATATATTTTCATTTCGGAACATATTTTAATAACATGAATTTTGTTAAACTTTCATAAATCGACGGATAGGAACTAAATGTTGAAAGTGTTAAATTTGCACATTTACACGTAAAAATAACTTAAATCGATTAAATGACTGATAATATTAAACTAAACTGTACAACTACATCGCAACTCGAAATATCTAAAGTCTTACTTGAAACAAGAATCCAGGTAGTTGTCCAACATATCCAACTGTAGATCATCCCAGTCCGTCGGGTTGAGGAGTAAAGACGACAAATCGTCTTCAGGAATCAAAGGAGGTGGAATAGCAGGTTCCACTATAACGTTGGCCCCAACATTTGTTTCCAATTCTATATCGGGAAGGGACTGGATGCTGCCAAGGTTAAAATCAGGCAGGTGTAACGTCACAGACTGATTTATTCCGTTCGTTTCTTCTACTACGTTTACTTGCGGTATGTTTGCGACGGCGATTTTTTCTTCCGTTGTTTTGTCTTTTGGATTTGCTTTCTTCTTCTTGTGAGGTCTATTTGAGATTCGTTTAGTGCCTTCCAAATGAGCCAGGTCTAGTTTCCAAAAACCTCCTTTGCCCGGTTCATGTTTAGATCGCGCCACTTTCACAAATACTTTGTTTAGAGATAGATTGTGTCGTATGGAATTCTGTAAATGAAAATATCGATTTTACATTAAATATCCGAGTTAAGGTATTTTAAGACGTCCCTACACAAACGGTCTGGAAAAACTAAAACTAACTTTGATTTAAAAAGGAGTGAACTTATTTACTTAAATATTGACCCCAATTATTTACATATAAAAAAAATTATCACTTGGCACATATCGATAATAAGGGTGCTATAATCAATCCACTTTGACAATTCCCAGCATAATATAGCAATCACTGATACAATATCCAATAAAACGTAATCAAACACTCGAACTATTCATAAATCCAATTAGACATAATCTTATCACACTGTTTGTTGATGACACGTTTATTAAATCATGAGACCCTACCGAACTGATAACTCACCTGCCAAGTAGGATCCGCATTCCTGTAATACTTGAAATTCTCCCGAATCCACGAATATATAGCCGATAGCGTCATCTTATCATTATTGTACCTCATAGCCATACAGATCAACGTGCTGTACGAATAAGGAGGCTTCTTTTCACTATTCGTCTGGTACTCCTGCTTGTTCTCAGTAAAATCTTTCTGGCACTTTGCAATCGTTTGGTTGAACTTTTGCAACCTTGTGTTCTGCGGCTGCGTCTTCACTTGCGGATTTGGTGACATTGGTGGTATCGGAAACTGCGGCACCGACATTATATTCGTTATATTCTGAAGCCATGTTAGGTTCGTCAGGTCTGTATCGGGATCTTCCTCGACAACCATCTTGGTTGGCTTGTGTTTGCTGCGAATCTTTTTAGGAGAATCTTCTTTTTGAGCAACCAATAACGTTTCTTTGTCAACTCCTTCCATTTCAATATCATCCTGACTGATCGTATAAGTGTCTGGCTGCTCGTAAACGTACTCTATCTCGACGGTGTGAGATGACTCCGGGACGGTGTGGTCTACAGCGAAGTATGTAGACCCGATTTGCTCCCCAGAGTCTCCATAGAAATTGAGCGACGAAGCGTCCAGCATCTCGCCGGACGCCGGAGACAGGCCTGACGTTATATGCATCGTGGCCAACTACATCGCTCGCCCTGAAAATGTGCGACAATGAAACCGATGAGTCATTTAGGTGATGAATCAGCTAATATGAGAATCGACGTCGATTCCTTGAAATTTCATTTTATAATGAAACTCGTGTTCGGTGTTATTGTGAATGGGATGTTACCTGAAGAAACAGTGAGAAGTGGTGGTCGATGTAGTCCAAGATGCCGGACGGTGATCGATCGCGCGCGGGGGGTGGCGGGTGTGACGTCGTGGTGGTCAGCGCGCCCCCCGGGCGGTGTGCGGTGGTGGCGTCGCGTCGGCGTGGTGTTCGCGTGGCGAGTGCGTGAGTGCGCGCGGAGCGACGGCGCGCCCGGTAGTGGGCAGGTGCGCGCCCCATTCTACAGTGTAGGTACACCGCCGAACAGGTGTGTGCTACCGATCGATATTTTTCCGCCCGCAAGACAACGCGGGGCGGCCAGCCCGCATCGCTGATAGCTCCGGACAATTAGTCACGGTATCGGACGCAGGACCGGACCTGAGCTACACACAGAACCAGCCCACCACCGTCACCCTCTACGTCTATTACCCTGTCCAGAACGTTCTACAACCCAACACTACACTTTATTATAAAAATCAAAGGATCATACTTTCCTATACTTACCTAAACATATAGAAGAACCATACTATTAATTAAGTACCTATGCTATTATCGCAAAAAGTAGTTGTAATTTAGAGTGCGGGCCTGCCATAAGCATGCCTCGTGAGGCGTGTCAGCACGAGCCCGTCGTGCGGGTACTTCCGTTATAACACGCGTAATTTCTAGTAATGTTATCTAGTTGCGTTTAAGGTCACGGGGGCACAAAGGGAACCTTACATTACTAACGCTCCCTCTTCCATATTGCTACGAATGTAGTACGTACCTACCCTCATGGGTACCTAACTCCATGAGTCAATGCCACGCGGCCAAAATATGCGTGAAGAAGGCATCACCTGTAAATTTATTTACCTACCTAAACACAGGTAGCAATAAAACCTTTATACTTTTGACCTTAATATTTAGAACAGAATTACAAAGAATTTTGGTGAAATGAACTCAAGGGGGTGCAATGACCTATCGACTTTGACAACAGCCAATACATTTGCTCATTAATTTCACTAGCCCTTCAAAGCGATTTTTTTTTTTTATTTGAACGTCTAATCTTGTAGGTAGGTATCTACCTTAAAATATACCTGCTTCTTTTTGAGGAACGAAACCCTAAAAACAAAAAAAAATATCTTAAACTTTTCCAATTTAAATAAAGTACTTATTAACATACCTAGATACTTACATAAAAATGTTAGAGTTAAAATTAATCCTCTTAACATTATTGGCGAGGCAAATACTCCGAAGTATTGGACCGGACCAAACATTCTGTAATAAAGCAAGTGCTTGTCGTACGTCAAGCTACCCCTGTTTATTTTAGCCCGTTAATGATTTTGTAAATACTTAGGTACTATACGATTATGAACAGACTGGCACCCTCGGTCATCGTCATACTTTGATATTCAAGGTCTTGTTAATACCGATCGTAGCTAGCTAGCTAGGCTTTACTTTCGAGATATAATTTTCTTATATATATTAATTTTAAATTCTGAGTAAACGCTATTTGTATGTGACTAGGATTTTCTCTTTTCCATTTAGCAGTTTTACAAAATAAACTTTTAGCTGAATGAACACATAAATAATTATGTTGATCGTATCTGATAGAATTCACAGAATGTTGCGAGGTCATTACACTCACACCCCTCTAAGCTTTGTTATTTGCTAAAGATTTCGATGCTACACGAGCATTAATAAATTTAAAAGAATTAAAGATTACTTAATACTAATAACTAGACTTTTATTAATCAGACGATGCGATGACATGAATCGAAAATAAGTCATTTTATTATAACACAAGTCATGCGTCTTATTTATCAATATATCTAACAGCTAACAACTTCTTATTAAATGCATAATTATACGTTACATTTGGAACACTCGTTTTGTTTATATTTTGTCTGTTAGTTGAGAGTGAGACTAATCATCTCAGAAAGGGTTGGAACGATTTCGTTAGGACTTCCACGGCCCGATGACTTATGGTGGTATTTGGAGTAAAGCTAATGTTATTTTAGAAACAAAATAAACCCATGAAAAGTGAAGAAGACCCGAATCAAATAGGAAATTATAAGTGTTGGCCCATTTATCGTGCAAGGCTATAGGCTATATAACATCACGCTACGGCCAAAAGGAGCTAAGCCGTGGCCAAACAAAGAACGACGGGAGCGAACCCCCGGGGAACAGTTATTATAGTAAATTATACACACTAATTTCTAAAAATAAACACTAAGGAGAGAAGTTGCTTTCGTCACAAACCTCCACATAGACGGAACCGCGGCAAGTGGCAACAGCTAACAAACACATAAAATATCTAAATACGAGTAGCTATCCCTTGAACTAAGGGATGTATTCGGGAGTTGCACACAGTGCACCCGGCGACTGGTACGAATACGTTCCGGTACGTAGCTGCACCTGACAACTGACAATATGGCCGAGGGTGAAAACGCGGGAAAACGATACCTCAAAAATATTCCGTCATGCTTTTTTATAAATTTATTGCAGTTTTTTGTTTATGAGATTTGAGGAATGTTAATGGATGGGGCTGAACATAAAGTAGGCACCTGTCACAATTTTAGTGCAACAATTTCAGATACTTACCTAACTAAAATACATTTTACGGTTATTCTTGGGACATTACTCTCTTTTTTTGGCACTGACCGGACCCCACTAGCGGTCATAATTCCGAGTTCTGCGTTCACAATTGCAAACATTGCATCTAGCAGACTGCTTGCTTTTGGTGTGTAGGATTCTTGGCTATCGTATAGATCACAGTGAACGCGGAACGCAGAACTCGGAATTCTGACAGCAAGACCGCGCACAGTGAGGTTTTTTGGCAAAGACCAGCGACTTATTTATCCTTACAGCCTAAGTCGTTGTCAGCACAAATTACTACATCGGTGAGACAACTAAGTGTATGCGACTGCTGCGCAAGTTCGATATTTAAATCGGGCAAAAACAGTTCTGGGTATTTCTATCATGCAATTCTCAGTATCAGCCCAGATTCTCAGATTATTATAGTTGGATTAAGTAGGCAATAGGGTCGCCGCCTATTAGGTATGTGGGTGTGATGCACATCTGCCTACCCTACAAGGAAAACTGGGGCGTGTAACGCTTTGATAGGTTATGTATTCTAAACTCATTTGATGCATGGTTGCTCACATTTAGACAATTTGAAATGGGTTACTGTGATCGTGTAAACTGGGTATTAAAAAAGTGAACTAATAACTTGTAAATGTTTTATTACCTAGGGGTATTTTGCTAACTTCGCTGTCAATCAATTATAATCTAGTACACTACACCCTTGATGCCTACTACATAAGTATTGTTTAGTAGTTCAGTAAGTGAGCAGATAATTAATATCGTTGTAACCCGTTGGGGACATACTCATATTGCGTTTGCGCAACACATGTTACGCACCTGTCTTGTTACGGTAGGGTTGTTAGCAATAAAGGGGGACAGCAGAAGTACAACTCTGTTGAACAATTAGGTATTACAAATGAGGAGACGTAAATATTAATAAGAACGATTTATATAGTGATAGGATATATCTATGATCCTTCGTTGCGAATGTAAAATTACAATTTCTAAGAGTAATAGGTACTCAATTACTCTGCCAGTATGCTCTAAGAGTCTAAGCAATTACTTTTCGGGAATAAGAGGGCATTATATCGCTTAACCGACCCGAGCCCAGCAGTGGGATATTAGTGGGTTGCTGAGGATATCACTTATCATTTTGTTAAAAAACATTTATTCGGAGGCCATTTTCTATCTACGGGGCCCAGAGCTTTAACTTATTAAACGACATAAATAAGCAGTTGAAATTCTTGACTGGCCTATTGGTCTAGTGGTTAGTGATCCTGACTGCTAAGCCGGAGGTCGTGGGTTCGATCCCCACCCAGGACAAATCTTTGTGTGATGAGCATAAAGGTTTGTTCTGTGTCTGGATGTCATTTATCTATAATATGTATGTATTTACAAAAAAAAATATTTAAGTAGTATATCAGTTGTTTAGTACCCATAACACAAACAAATATAATTTCTTAATTTGGGACTAGATGGCGCTGTGTGAATGTGGTATTATAAAAAAAAATCACATTAACCTACTGTATTTACTACGCTGTGTACCAATAACTCAGGTGATTAGGTAGCCGTGTAATTTCAATGCTTTTTTATTGGCACTTTTGTTTTACTGTCCTATACCCGGTTCTATTCCACCCCAAGTTTCACCCTCTGTAACAATATTAGCTCACGAAACACCATATCGATTTATTTTGTTGTTTTTATGCGTTTTGCAGATAGTATGCAGGTTTAGGTACTTGTCCGACCGCCGACAATGAATTTGAATTTCGAAACGCTTATTAGGTATCTAGATTTTCGAAATCCGTTATTAATAAACATTCGAATTATTATTATTATATATAAATATTTAATTTATAATTTGTACCACCTTTATGTCAATATTATTATTAGAATTATGGTGTAATTCGATCGAAACGTCGGGCAAATAAGGTATTTCATATTCCATAAATATAATACGCGACGTAGACCCGTTATATAATAATTTTATGTGTACAAGTCGCGAAGGTTAAAAGATTTTATACCTCCACATTCTTTGGAGGCGACCCGTGCCCAACAGTGGGACGTTTATGGGTTGAAATGACGATGACGATGAAACCAGTAGGTGCCATCTTTTCCAAAAACAATGGGTAAATTAACAAAAAATACACGTAATATGAAATTCAAATATATTTAAAATACAGCTACAAAATTTAAAAAAAGTTAAATACTTTCAATTTCAAATGTACAAAAACAACAATTTATTGAAAGTGTTAATGCGTCATCCTTGGTGTATTTAAGATTACGACTTGAGATGTTGGAAGAACCAATGTGCGCTGTTAATTAGGTTGTCCATTTCAACGGGAGCTGTTGATAATGCGTGATTATCTTCGTACATGTATATTCTGCAACAAAATTTGATTTTATTGTTCACTAGTTTCCACTCGCGGCGCCGCCTGCGTCGCATGTATCGGTAAAAAGTAGCCTATATTTTAAGTCAGACCTTCAACAATACATTGCTGAAAACCGAATTCAATTTCATGATGTAGTTTTTGTGTGATGCGCGTAGAAACATACAATACACGCAATCTAAGTTGGCCAGCCTGAATTGCAGTGAGCGGCTGCATAGAAGTCGTTTCTTGGAACTAAATGGTGACAGGACATGCCCAAATGTTTCGCAACGGCTTCAGCCCGGCCAACTTAGATCGCGCTTATTGTACAGACAGACAGACAAAAATTCTCATGTTGTTTGGCTTCTGTGGCTGTAAAAAAATACCATCCAGTCGACCACCGTTGCCTATTCGGCCACCATCGCTTCTTTTCTTCTCGCTTCATTTAGAAAAATCCATCCTTCCTCATCTTGGGTACCTAATAGATACATTCTCCAAATTTTGTATTTATAAGTTAAAAAATGTGCGTTTTCAGTCTGTCACGGTACTGTTTTATATATTATTTAGATAGATAAATAAACTTTACCTAGTAGGCACGCCGTTAGCCTTCAGTCTCCGAGCGTATTCCAGTCCCTGGTAATGAGGCACGCGCTTGTCTGTACTGCCGAGCATGAGGGCGGTAGGCGCGCGCACTTTGTGTACGTGCACTATAGGAGAACAACGTCGCATTGCGAGCATCTGCTCTTCTGATATAGGACCTTCTTCTGTGAATGGAAAACCGGATTCTACTGCACACCTGTTCAGAGTAGAAATAAAATCATTCAGGGTTCAGTAATTTAATTAAGGCCTAGTGATGCCCCTGGTGTTGCAGGTACCCATAGGCTACGGTAACCGCTTACCATTTGTCTCTGTTTGCCACCGACGTGGTATAAAAATAATTGATCTTGTAAAATTTTGTCGTAGATAGAGAAATATTTTTTAAATTTAACTTAAAAATGACATAAAATACAATTACGCCAAAGGATTAGGCAGAGCTGCATCATACTCACAATTCGCCAGCTATGTTTGGACCCACGTAATAGGCGAGCCTATTGGCATTAAAGCACATATAAATTTGGCCGACCCGGGGATTGAACCCGCGACTTCTCGCGCATCGTAATGCACACTGCCGTTGCGCGAATAATGAGTAATTTTTTATCGGACAACTTTTTGTTCAGTTAATAAACGATCTACCGTTACTTAAGAAAGTCAGTAATTAAAGAAATATAACGTGTTGTCTCTGGTTAAGAATGGAGGTATAAATTTTATGAAATATTTTCTTTAAAAAACGTTTAGAGAAGTAATTAGATATCTATAATAACAATGTCTAGTAATAAAGTGGTAATTATAATATGCCTTCACCATTACCAGCTACTAAAGGTCAAAGAAAAATTTACTAAATAAGCCCATGCCCTAGATGCCAACGAAGAAGAAATTCAGAGGCTACATAAGATAATAAAGTTACAGGGTGTTACTCACCCATCATAATTATCAGCATAATGTCCTTTAGTCGCCATATCTATCAATGGATTCCTCATGACCATAGCTCTGAACATATCAGGGTACAATCCAGCTAAATGTCCAACAACCAACCCACCGTAAGATCCTCCTCTTAAGAAGATATTATCGGCAAGTCTTCTGTCCCGTTCTAACAAGGTTGTTAGAGCGAGATAGCAGTCTTTGACGTCATAGTCTCCTATGTGAGATATTAACGAGTGGACGTTAGCCTCCCCTTGACCGATTGAACCGCGGAAGTTTACTGATAGCGAAGCGAAACCTAGTGATAAGATGGAGCAGGGAATTGCGTTAATCAAAAATATATAACAAAAACTAAGGACAATACTGGTTGAAAGAGATTGCATGCTCAGTGGAAAAACGTTATAAGATGATTAAACCTACTTCGCAATAATAATTATATTGATAATTATCAACCTTAATATTATTAATACAAGTTGGAAATTGCTAGATTCAATAACACTTAATATATTTTACAACAAGATTACGATATGCCATTGTTCGTTATGTTCGTTCGTTCCAGCTAGGTGGACCGATGACCTGAAAAAGGTCGCCGGGTCTGACTGGATGCGGAAGGCGGAGGATCGAGTGTTATGGCGCGTGTTGGGAGAGGCCTATGTCCAGCAGTGGACTGCAATAGGCTGAGATGATGATTGTTCGTTATATTCGTGTATCGATTTGGGGCAATATAATATGAGTTGTAATAAATTTACTCTTTTCTATGCAAAATATGCTGAAATCTATATTTACGTTTTGATAAGGCATTGTATTAAAAAACTCATTATAGTTTTAGTTAGTTTTTCCTTTCATCCAGTATTATACCAGTGCGCTTTAGCGAGAGGGTAGACAGAAACAAACAAAACTTTGGACTTAACTCCATTTTATAGGCAATATGCATTTTTAAGCGACTTCAAAAAAGGAGGAGGTTATATGTTCGACTGTATGTATTTTTTATTTTTTTATATAGTTTACATCGTTATAATATCGCGTATATTTCACATTACCACTAATCACAACAACAAGTACTCAAACACATGAAGGGGTCAGGGGTCGCGTATGAAAATATAATTCTTGAAAAATTAAATAATAATTAAAAATAAATAAGACGTCCCCAGACTTGGTGGAGTGACGATTTACACAGGGTGGCTGGCAAGTGCTTGATGAGAGAAGCCGTAAATTGTACTCAGTGGCATGCAACTGGAGAAGCTTATGCCCAGCAGTGGACTAGTACCGGCTGATATAATGATGAAATAAATTTGAACCTCGGAATCGACACATATTTCGCGGGCTTTGAATAAACCCGATGAACCAATGACCATAGCCGATGATGAATCTATGTCGCAGATTTTTACGTGACGTTTCAACCAATCAGGGCTAGGTATATAATATGACCAGTACTCTGCCATGTTAATCGCAAAGGCAGTAAGTCAAAAATATTTTTTTTATTGCTGACTCGAAGGCGGGCGGGGCTTCGCTCCCGTCGTTCTTTATTTGGCCACTGCTGAACTCCTATTGGCCGGCTTCCTCGACAAATGGGCTTGCCAACTCTAAAAGAATTTTTCTAATCGGATCAGCAGTTCCTGAGATACGTTCAAACAAAAAAACTCTACAGTTTTATAATAATAGTATAGATTTATTTTACCGTACCTACTTACAACAACAAAATACAAACAACAAAATAATATTTCTAATTTACGTAGCTGTATGAAACCTAGATTAGGAAGACAGCTCATTAAATGTTTATTCCAAATCAACAATTTAAAAAAATGACCGTCTTTGACTTACTGCCCTTTCGATACCACGGCAGTACTGATTCTTGAACTAAGGTACCCCACAAACTTCTTGTTCGTTTGTATGTCTGTTTATATGGACCTAGATAACATGCATAAATTACAGTCTTAACCAGAAACAACGCATACGAAATCAACATTCTACTACTAACTGACTCACCAATCGGGTATATCCGTAGAATTAATCATACTAGACACATCGATGACGGGGTTTCTGCTCACTACGGCACTGTAAGTATCGGGGTATTGCCCACTAAGGTGGGTGACGAGGAATCCCCCATGGGACCCACCGAACAGACACAAGTTCCTCTCATCAATGTGGTACTTTTTCAAAACAGTGTCCGTAGCCAGTTTACAATCTTTGACGTCAAAATTTCCGACATTTTTTAATAAACTTTTGAGAGACGCCTCCCCCATTCCAGTCGAACCGCGAAAGTTGATTTGTAAACATCCGAATCCTGGAAAATTAATTTGTTTCTGACTACCCGCCCGATTTTATGTTTGATAATTATATATGTAAAAATAGACAATTCTTAGGATAGAATCAATATATGCAAGCAGGTAGGTACGTTTTACCCTGAGTGACCAATGACTAACGAATTAATTAAATAATAGATTAACTGTGTCGAGCGTTCACAGTCATATTTTTTTAAACATATGAAAATAAATATTTCTTATCCTGCAGATATCCTATTCAATTAATATTTAGGGTCTTTTGCAATACTGTCTGATAATCTGAAATTTAGTTGACAGATTTTTGACATCAATAAGAGTTGGACCTCATCTGACCGCCTCGAATCGCACTTTCCTATGTTTGCATCCCTTTCTGTAACTTTAAACTGTCATTAATTAGAGCGAGAACGAGAAAGGGAGAATCGACGATGCGCTCGACTCTAACTCTCTATCTCACTCTGGTAAATGACTGTTCTACACTTTATTCACTTCTTCTAAGTGACAGTAAAGGATAAAAGCTAGGAAATTGTGGTTCGGTGCTACTACATGTTGTCCAGCTCTTAATCGAGATGGTTGTGAAACAGAGCCTTAGATATATAAACATAAAGTCTAAATTCACAAAAGAACTATTACCTGCTATACATATCTACAGGCAAAATTCAGTAAATTTCAAATGAACAGTTAGAGTTTACATACCGAGCATGTTGAAAAAAGCCGCCTCCAAGGAGTACGCATTGATAAAGTTACCGTGAGGCCCACCGTGAGGCCACACTATTAGAGGTAACTTGTCTTCTGACTTTGGTGTAAAGTATATCGCATTGAATGATTCTGTAACGAACAAATAATTTTTATAACACATTTGCTCGTAAAGGGTCTCTTATTTCACCAATTTCAGTGTCGTAATATAATATATATAATCTCATTACGCACTTGTGCGGTAATGTAATGTAAAATGCACGGTTTATCAAAACGAACGGTACTTTTTTAAACTCTTAGCAAATAGTTTTTATGTCAGAAAAGTGGTCAACATTTTATGAATAATAGTACATTATGATATAAGTGCGGTAAGTTGATAATTACAGCCGAGGCGATATTGCTAGCCTGAGCCGCAGGCGAGGGCTATAAGAAGGCAGAGGCTGTAATTATTATCAAAGCGCACGTATGTATATATATAAAATAAACATTTAATTCTTAAACTTAATTAATTTAGACCGTACATTACAACAATTTATCTGTAATAAAACACAAAAATATTAATTTACTTTATTAGTAATACTGGCTGTTTTCGTGCCTTTGCCTTAAAATAAAAAGCGCTGATACGCGCGCATCGATAATTTGTGACAAGTAAAAAGTAAAAAATTATTCCGCGCGCTTTTTCTTTTCGCATCGGCTGTAATTATCAACTTACCGCACTTCAAAAACAAAATTCATAGATCGCAGTTTGACTTTGAGGGAAAGATGAAAGAAAAGGTGCTGTATTAAGTCTATTATACACTAATACTTACTGACGGCATCCGATGAATCCGCATGCTCTAGATCTAAGTACACAATAGTAGAGGTCGCTAGTAAGGCGGGAGCCTCGAGAGGGGCGCTCACTCTCACCCATTTGATGTCCGTCTCGCTGCCCGCCGCCGGCAACTTCGCTACGTATAACTAGAAATAAAGATAGAGAAAATGTTCACCTAAACTTTTGTTTCGTGTATATTAAGGTTCAAAATTATGTATTTGTACAAAAATTACTAGTTTATTTCCGTTTTGTACATCGTACTTTTTAGTCGCCTTATAAACTTTCTTTTATCATGATCATTTCAACCCATTAACGTCCCACTGCTGGGCACTAGTCTCCTCTAAACAATGTGGAGGAAATTTAGCCCACTATACCACGCTGGCCAGGTTAGTATAGGGTTTAATTCGAATTTTCCTTTCCTCGCAGTGCTTGTCTACATAAGATTCGTCTTAGTCGCCTTTTTAACCCACGGATTTAGATAGGGTAGTGATATTAAGTATTCTTAATCCGTCACTACACGGATGAAACTAAAAAACTAAACTTTATCTACGTCAGTTCTGGGGTGGATAACGCTCTCCCAGAGTATGCTGAGTGTCAACCCGTTGTGTACGGTCACTAGCGACGTTTAGAAGTCCAAGTGACTTGTAAACGTCACAATTAGGAATCTGTCAATCTGCCTGACAGTTTCAATGGGAAAAGCCACCACAGATTGTATAAAAATGTCAAAAATTATTATTGTCTATAATCTGTGTTTTTATTTTCTAAGATCTATGTATTGTGCGCCGTTTGTATTTATCGGACATAATAAAATATTTTTCTTTCTTTTTTCTACGTCATAGTAATCAGATATAGTATAGAATACATTTAATAAGCACAGTTACCTGTCCAGGCGTGGTCATGTTCGAACAAACCGCGAGAATTACGTCAGATTGCACATCTAGTACATTTGTAGAGCCCGGAGTACTTCTGTTTGATATGTCCACTATTCTGCTACCATCTACAAATAAATACAACTATTATAAAAAAAAAATTTTTTTTTTTTTAAATTCGCAAATATGGTAACTATATAGTCAAAAGTAAACCTTTGTAGAAGTTTACTAATATAAATGATAATATATAATATATGATTTTTGTTAGTTTGAGACGCTTTTATACCTTAACTACTCAACCGGATTACATGAAATTTGATATAGATATAATCTAGAAACTAAAGAATGGCACGTAGTAATTTTACAGACATAAAACGCGGGCGAGGCTGCGGGGAGAAGAAGGTTTTTCATAGTACTCACCAATATTAACGACATAAGTCCTAACTTCGTTCTTCTGCGGCGACGACACTACTATTCTAGAACCATCTTCACTGAAACAATTCCTCGGCAGAGACAAACAGTACAGTCCGTGAAAACTCTCATTGTTAGCCGTAGACACTTCTGTTTGAACTATGTCTATTACTGTCTCCACTTTAGTCTGTGAGTTCTGTAAACAAATAAAAATGGACTGTTATTGTGACGCAGCGGTTAAGGATGTTCGCCTCGCCACTAACATTCAGTGTCGAGTGACGTGGGTTCACTTATAATAATAATGTAAATAATAATTTTACCACATTCACTCAGCGCCATCTAGTGCCAAATTAAGTAATTATATTTGCTTGTATTATGGGTACTAAACAACTGATATACTACTTAAATACTTTTCTTTTATTGTAAATAAATACATATGCATTAAAGATAAATTACACTCAGGCACAGAACAAACAATCATGCTCATCACATAAAGATTTGTCCTGGGTGGGGATCGAACCTACGACATCACTAACCACTAGGTGACTAGACCAACAGGCCAGTCAAAAATTCCTACATGGGACAAATATTTGAGTCTTTTTTTATTCTTTAATTTAGGCAAGTTATTACCAAAGAGTCAATACGCGGACCTATTTACAGTAGAAAAGAGAAAAAAAATAAAACAAAATATTCAGATATCAATAGCCCCAGTGGCACGTATGGAGGAGACATATCGTAACATGCACCTTCAGCGTGACGAGCTGGTGCGTGGCGTGGTGCGCGCCCCCCGCCGCGCGCTGCAGCCACGCCGCGCCCCCCGCGCCCCCCGCGCCCCCCGCCGCGCGCTGCAGCCACGCCGCGCCCCCCGCGCCCCCCGCGCCCCCCGCGCGCACCCGCACCGCGCGGACCGCCACTCCTTCAGCGCTCAGCTTCTCTGCAAACATTATAAGGTAACATGGTAAAATCTGGCAGCGGACGATGCCGATTTATTTAGAAACTTCATCAACCCATAAATCAATGTCCCACTGCTGGGCACGGGTCTCCTCCAAATATCATCATCATCAGCAACCCATTTGGTCCCACTGCTGGCCCGGGTCTCCTGTCCTCTATATTATAAGATAATATATTGGAAGGAATTTAGCCTACTATACCACAATGCTAGACGGGTTGATAATTCGGTATAGGGTTCTATTTCGAATTTTCCTTTTCTCGCAATGTTCTTGTCCGCTGATGGTAAATCACTTAACTAGTACGTATAAATTCCACAAAATGAAATCCACATTACATAGGTACTGCCACTCGAAATCGAACTCGCACCGCATGATTATGAACGGTCACTTATCCATTCAGCCACCATCGCTTTTCGTTGTTACTTATATATATATATATATTCTACCACATTACTACACTACTTCCGTGTGGCGTTGCTTCCGCTCTCTCTCACTTCTAGAACCTTCTAATGTGCAACACGTTTCTATATGTTTGTGATAATACTAAGTATAGTACTTAATATATTAAATTTCTTTTATTTGATGAAAACCCTACAGTTACATACCGGAACATAAATCGACCATCATGAGCAATCAGCGAGTTATTAAGCAGATTGAGACAGAGTGAGCAGTCTCGCGGGGTTGCCGCGACCACCAACTCGCTTATTCGAACCAAAATTGATGTAGAATGATTGTAAACAATTCACTGTCGAGTTTTATTTCAAGATTTAATTTATAATATATTTTTATGCAGATATCAGTGGAATAAAGCTGTCCCTTTTTATAAAAATTCGATAATTGATTTTATTAATTTAATTAGCTTTACAAAATTGTTATTGTTTATTCTACATCTATTTCGGTCCACAACATCTCTAGCGACCAATATTTGAATTTATTTAACACTTCTATATTTTGGAATGCACCTACTCACTATTATCTCTGCATCACCCTAGGTTGACTGTTAGAGAATGCTTGTTAGCATTAAGTCGACCTATGTACATTTTATGTGTGCAAGAGTTTAAATAAATAAAAACAAATATTTTGAATTAAATTTGTCCATATAAAAACGTGACATTATGTGAAAATTCGTCCTAAGCCCTCAAGTGTCACACACTACATGTCATACAAAATATGAAATAGCAAATTTTATTACACATACATTACTAAAAAAGCAATAAAATTCAAAATCGTAAAACAGTCAACTCACTCAAGGTCTCGTCGAACATAAGATTGAATATAAAGCTAGGTCTGCTGGTACAGTAGATCAGACCAAGTCGCCGCGGCTCAGTCTCCCACGCGACGCCTATGACGCTGTTGCCGTCGGGAGCGAACCGAACCTGAGAACGAACACGCATCGTGAACATTAACAAACCTTTGAACGCCAGAGACGTCTATACACGTAAAATGAACTTTTTTTTTTAGTTAAAAAAAAACAGATATGTATGAATAAGCTACAATGTCAATGATATCAGCAAAAAAATATATATTATAAATGAATTCATACAATACAAGTTATAATAATAATAATATTCTACCACATTCACACAGCGCCTTCTAGTCCCAAATTAAATAATTATATTTGCTTGTGTTATGGGTACTAAATAACTGATATACTACTTACATACATTTTTTTTTTTGTAAATACATACATAATATTATAGATAAATTACACCCAGACACAGAACAAACCTTCATGCTCATCACACAAAGATTTGTCCTGGGTGGGGATCCAACCCACGACCTCCGGCTTAGCAGTCAGGGTCACTAACCACTAGACCAACAGGCCAGTCAAAACTCAAAAAAAGTTGGCAGTGGGCAGGCCAAATAGCCCGCAGAACTGATGGCCGATGGGGCAAAAAAGTTCTCGAGTGGCGGCCACGTATTGGAAAGCGCAGCGTGGGGCGGCCCCCCGCCAGATGGACCGACGACCTAGTAAAGGTTGCGGCTGGCCGTTGGATGCGGGCGGCACAAAATCGCTCACTGTGGCGGAAATTAGGTGAGGCCTATGTTCAACAGTGGACGTCATTGGGCTGATATGATGATGATGATGATGATAAATACAAATTGACAGTGTTACCAACATTTTACATCTAATTTGGCTAGAATATAATATTACAGACTCCCACTAAGCGTGCCAGTACCTGTCCAGGGCACCATGAGTCCGGCAGCCCCTTCAGCACAGTGAAGGTCTCTGACGGCAGCTTGCACACCACGATCACAGAGAGGTGCTTGCCAACTAGCTGCTCGCCCCAATCTTGTCTGTATAGGAACTCTTCACCCTGTGGATAGATACAAAGTATTCCTATTTATTCAATTCAATTCATTTATTTCATAACAATAAAACATTGTGTTGAAATCATAAAGTACTAACAATTCAATTACAATTTCCAATGTTTAAAATTTAACTTTATAAAATAGGTACACATCTCTAAGTCCATAGACACATAGTAAATAATAAATTACAATATTTTTCATTTTATAACCAATGTCATCATATTAAACCAATTAATTTTTGTGTGCTGTGTGCCAAATTGTATACAGATCCTTTGAAAAATTCTGGCGTGATTGAGTATAATTTGGTTCCCGTGTTACTAGTAACTATCCATAGGATATTTATATACAGAATCCTAATTAATTTTTATACTTGACATTCAATATATTTCATAATACTATGTTGTAATAATTGTTCTAAATAAACATAATTTAACATTACCCTCTTTCACATTATCAATAAAATTTGTGGTCATACATTCATAAAAAACATCAGGATGTGGTTTTTGGTTTTACCCAATATCAGTGTGGGTATTCTATTCTAATGACCATGATTGTACTATCGATAGTTCGAAAAACACACTTTAAGTAAGACACGATAAGGATTTTTACTTGTAATGATAATTATACTCTTGTGGACCAAAGGCCACAATGTGATATGTTTGCGGATGAATGGAAGGTGATATTATCAGAATGCTTGGAGTTCTGTGAAAGGAATGTATATATTTAGTTGCATGATGATTATTATTATTTATTTTATGCTTTCATTACCTTTATTTTTTAATTTAAATTAAAAATTGTAATTGAATTATTTACAGTAATTGGTGTTAACCATTGTAGGACCTAGATATGGGAGAGAAGACCCGGAACTTAGCAGTGGGACATTAATGGGTAGCTGATGATGACTATCATTGATTCACCCTTCCTTCCTGAGAGCTCTAATAACTAAAAAAGTCTTCACCATAGGAAGAAGATCTAATTTATTTTTTAAGATTCCATACTTTTTAGGAGAGGAGCGAATACTAGCAGGTTAGGAGAGCCTATGTCCAGCAGTGTATTGCAATAGGCTTAATTATTTTTTTGATGAATTGACGTACCTTTTTAGTAGGTGTCTCCCCACTGCCGTCAGTTTTAGGCTTATCCTCAGACTTTCTCTTGATGTACGGCTCTGATTTCTGCAGCTTTTTCTCAGCGACGTACACTATAGAGGTCTCGTCGTGGGACCAATCCAGACTGCCTAGTTCACCTGCCATATTATAGGAATCGTTAATTTTATTCGCAAAGATGCATACTCCTCTTCTACCGAAAATTTTCCTTGTTGAGAATTTGTGACGTATTAAAAAAAATCTATCACAACCAGTTGCCATCAACAAAGAATGAAAATTCCTCTGCCGCGACTGCTTGTAAAACTCAATTGCCAAAAATGCCAGTTTGCTGAATGTTTCACAAATCGAGTCAAGTCATGCATGACCATGACTAAAGATTTACCAATTACTTAATTGGAATCGTAACAAATAAAATATACACCAAAATACAGTTAGAACAAGTAAGCAAGTACCAGCAACTGTAATTAAAGGTTTAAGGGCTCAAACTGAGTCGTCGACCTGGAGAAGTGCCTCCATCCTACAGAAAAAGCAGCCTGTTGTGTTAAAGCTGTGAGTATTGGTTGTTTATGAGCTCGTTGGAGATGGAAGGTGTTTGAAGGGTTGGCGACGAGCTCGTGGTGCCCCTAGTGTTGCAGGCACCCACAACAGGCTACGATAATGGATTACCATGAGTCGTACGATTGTTAACCACCCGTCGGGGTTTAAAAATGTATTTATGATTATCTCGAGTAGCGGCCACGAACTGGAACACGCAGCATAAGACGGCCCCCACTACGTGGACCGACGACCTGGTCAAGGTTGCGAGTTGCCTTTGGTTGAAGGCGGTGCAACCCAGCAGTATAGCAGATATAATAATGATGATTTGTTATAGGTACAGTAGAGTTTTGCCAGGTATAACCTTCTTTGGTTTGGCAAACTTTTTACGATCGCGCTGTCACTAATAAGTACTTTATGGACGGATTTGATCGGTAGAAAAGATAAGAAGCTTGTAGAGAGAGGAACTCTTAAGAAGGATAAGATAATCGTTTATTTTTCTGTACCAATTACATGGGTATCTTAATGAAATAAATTTACAAATAAGTTTAACAAAAGTTACAGAAGGTCCAGATACCTTAACATTTCTGGTAGCCCCTACACTGGGTGTGGAAAGAGTCGAGTGTGGGTTTTAATGTGGGCAAGTGGCCCTTTAAGATTATTTAAGTTTATTTTTACTACCGCTCCTGTTTGTCTCGCGTGTAAAAAATGACTAGTAAAAATACAAATAAACAAGAATATAAACGAGTTTAAATTCATAATATTGAAAAACCTCCACCTTCCCAACCCTGAGTTACGACCCCCGTCGTTACAGTACCTACTTACAATACAGTTAGACAGAATGAACAGCTGAAATTGAAAGCACTCACTATCAGCATACACATCGCCATGAATGTCCAACGCAGTAAGATCGACGCAGTGCGCCAGGGTACTCTTGCTCCACACCTCTAGGTACTGCTTCTTAGTGTCTTTGCCGTTCTTTTCTTCGCGGATTAGAGCCTTGAAAGTCTCGCGAGGCGACACGGCTGATAGCAGTCTGTGTGTATGGAATATAGCTTAGTATTATACTAATTAAAAAAGGCAACTATGTTTTCTGTCAAATAAATTTGGATTTGCCACTAATTTGCAATACCCCAATTATAATATCGCTTTCTGATGTTTTTAATCCTAACTTTAAAACTGTGGCAGAGAAAATTAAAACATTAATTTTCACAATTTTTAAAATCTCATTAGTGTTGGATCAGCAGTTCAGCAGTTTTTAAAACTGTGCCAAATTTAATGTCGATAGCATAAGTAGATTCCGAGATATAAGACTGTGACAGACGGGCGGACAGAACGACGATAAGGGTTATTTTTGTACCTTTTTGATACGTAACCCTAAAACACTCTGTAATTATGAATCATCTTATTTATGTAAATTATATTTTAGTTAATTAGTTAATATAATTATTCTGTAGGTAGTTATAGATTAATCATTTTTTTTCTATAACCAGAATTTAAGTCTATCCCCAAAAAGTTAAGTGCACTTTTTGGAGTCGGAGACCTTGACTATTGTACCTATTAATAATCACTGACCCTGTACACAATTTTTGATACTAATAAGGATCTACTTCCATTCCATTAACTTACTCATTGCTGACGTCAGTTCCAAACTCGCTCTCATCGATGACCTTGAGGCTATCGTCGAGGGTGTACGTGGACACATACTTGGTGTTCTTGCCTTTGTCCAAGTTCCGAACAGACCAGGTCGCCGTGATCTTCCTGCCTACGTTATTGAGCTTTGCGCCAGATATCGACGGTATCTTTGATAACGCCTTGTAAGCGCTTATTATGTTATCCAGCTGTTCAATAAATTAATTACATAATTAATAATTGTTTACAAGGTTAAAATAATGTCACTTCTTCTTTAAACCCCCTCGGCTTGATGCACAACCTAGTGTTTTTTTAAGTCGCACAGAAGGCTTGCAATTAGACTTAATGACTACCACAATAAGTCGGCCTCGGTTATTGCGGTAGTCGGCTTTACATGCCTTCCGAAGCACAGACTCATTCCTCTATACTTATTAGTATTATAAAAGTAATATTATAAAGCTGAAGAGTTTGTTTGTTTAGTTTAACGCGCTAATCTCAGATACTACTGCCCCCTGATTCTGAGCTGTCGGAATACTTTCGGCCAGAACTGTTAGTTTATTTAAAGTTAAAAAACAGAATGTTAAAAAAATAGATGGATGTAGAAAAAATCCTATATTAATCAGTTTTTAATTTTCTATACGGTAAACTAATTTCTCACACTTAATAACTTAAGCTGTAAAAATACATCGTTCTAAAATTCGAAAAAGTTTACGATCCGCGAGCAATCCGATGAGTAAGAATCAGGGCCCTGGTCCGTTATGAAAAATTTTTTATATGTTGGATAGCACATTTATTGAGGAAGGCTATATAACATAACATCTATATAACATCACTCTACGGCCAATAGGAGCTGAGCAGTGGCCAAATAAAGAACGACGGGAGCGAAGTGCGACTTCTAGTTATTTAATATTCATCAACATTCAATATTGTCACTTGCCGGTCATTCAAAACAGTTTTTGCGGTGAAAAGGTTAAATGTGCACATGCATAACATATCACCCTGCTAATATTCCTTTATACCTTCTGTCTATAAATTTAAGGTTGAAAATACAGGAATTTATATAAGTACAGCTAAATGGAATTTGAAGGTGACATTTGTCATTGACTTTCATCAAATATTGTTTATACAAATAAATGCACAGGCTAAGCGTACATCATGCGTGTTATGCATTAAGTCCCCCAGTTAAAGGGGGCTATATATACTGGGGACTTTATGGAATTCCCCAGCTGGGCAAAATTGGTATTGAGTTTATCTATCATAAAATTCTTCCGGAGAACTTAGAATGACCCTGGAGTTGACAAACAACCGACCAGTTGATGGCAATAGCTTCGCCCCCTATTACAAGGGACATAGGAATATTATTATTATTTTTATTCTGTACTCACCTGTGCAGCCATTTTGAACGTAGGAGCACGTATACACACAGAATTGATGTGACGTTATCTGTTAAATAATCACAATAAATATTTATTTGCCTTGTGTAAATATATACATTAATGTTATGTGATTTCAAAGTAAATTGCACCTTGTAGAATGAAGATACTGTTGAAAATGCTTTGTATGTTCTACAGGGCTTACGCTTTTTTAATTGTGACAGTAGTATTGAAGTGTTTAATACAACTTGCTTTGTATATGTATATTATTATGTACTGAAGTGATGGAGAATTTTGTTTTATATTGTGTAGTTCTGTATCAGATAAAATTAGATACTAACTAGACAAATTTATCTTATTTGCTTAGTAATTATAATATTAGCTATAACATTAACTTTATTTTACATGTATTATCTGAATACATTGTTACACTCACAACTCATATAATTTAGCATAAATGTACCTACCACATTTTTTTATCACCAATATAAATGGTGAAATAATTAAACTTTTACACCCGTTGGTGTTACTTAAATGTTTTTAAATATATGTAAAAAACACACATTTGTAAGGGCTCAAGTATAGAGAGGAATCAGCCTAAAACCCTCATCACCCAACTTTTAAAAACACAACAGCTAGACAAATGGCCCTAACAGTTTGTCACTGTTCACTTTAGACCATATAATTTTTCTTCCTTGTCTGTCAATTTACAATCAGTTGTTAGACCTTATGGTAATCTAGTTTTTTGTGTTTTGGGCATGACATTATTGTGAAGCGGCCACTGATGCACCTCCCAAATTAAATTATATTGTCGTTCCGCAACCTCACAACCAGTGTTGGGCATTTTGTAATCTAACTACTGATTACTAACTGCAACTACATTTTGTAGTTAGTAATCAAAATTTTTAACTACAAAATGTAATCATAAAAAGTAGTTATGATTACTTTTTTTAACTACATTTATGATTACATTTTTAACTACATTATGATTACTTTTTTAACTACACAGATATAATGTTGTAATAAACCCGCTCAAATGAGAGATTTTGTTTTTGGAAAATCCCTTTGACTTGTTAGTGCTGTGATCAGAATTTGGAAAAATGGCCGCCATCTTGAACTTTGCTGTTTTTGGGCTGATTGACTCCAAAATCGATATCTGACGATCCCGTTGACTGTTTAACATAGTACTGAAGTCAAAATTTGGAAAAATGGCCGCCATCTTGAACTTTGCTGTTTTTGGGCTGATTGACTCCAAAATCGATATCTGACGATCCCTTTGACTGTCTAACATAGTACTGAAGTCAAAATTTGGAAAAATGGCCGCCATCTTGAACATTGCTGTTTTTGGGCTGATTAACTCCAAAATCGATATCTGACGATCCCGTTGACTGTTTAACATAGTACTGAAGTCAAAATTTGGAAAAATGGCCGCCATCTTGAACTTTGCTGTTTTTGGGCTGATTGACTCCAAAATCGATATCTGACGATCCCTTTGACTGTCTAACATAGTACTGAAGCCAAAATTTGGAAAAATGGCCGCCATCTTGAACTTTGCTGTTTTTGGGCTGATTGACTCCAAAATCGATATCTGACGATTCCGTTGACTGTTTAACATAGTACTGAAGTCAAAATTTGGAAAAATGGCCGCCATCTTAAACTTTGCTGTTTTTGGGCTGATTGACTCCAAAATCGATATCTGACGATCCCTTTGACTGTCTAACATAGTACTGAAGTCAAAAGTTGGAAAAATGGCCGCCATCTTGAACTTTGCTGTTTTTGGGCTGATTGACTCCAAAATCGATATCTGACGATCCCGTTGACTGTTTAACATAGTACTGAAGTCAAAAGTTGGAAAAATGGCCGCCATCTTGAACTTTGCTGTTTTTGGGCTGATTGACTCCAAAATCGATATCTGACGATCCCTCTGACTGTCTAACATAGTACTGAAGTCAAAAGTTGGAAAAATGGCCGCCATCTTGAACTTTGCTGTTTTTGGGCTGATTGACTCCAAAATCGATATCTGCCGATCCCTATGACTGTTTGACATAATGCTGATGTCAAAAGTGGCAAAAGTGGCCGCCATCTTGAACTTTGTTGTTTTTAGGCTGATTGACTCCAAAATCGATACCTGACGATCCCGTTGACTGTTTAACATAGTACTGAAGTCAAAATTTGGAAAAATGGCCGCCATCTTGAACTTTGCTGTTTTTTGGCTGATTGACTCCAAAATCTATATCTGACGATCCCTTTGACTGTCTAACATAGTACTGAAGTCAAAAGTTGGAAAAATGGCCGCCATCTTGAACTTGGCTGTTTTTGGGCTGATTGACTCCAAAATCGATATCTGACGATCCCGTTGACTGTTTAACATAGTACTGAAGTCAAAATTTGGAAAAATGGCCGCCATCTTAAACTTTGCTGTTTTCGGGCTAATTGACTCCAAAATCGATATCTGACGATCCCTTTGACTGTCTAACATAGTACTGAAGTCAAAAGTTGGAAAAATGGCCGCCATCTTGAACTTTGCTGTTTTTGGGCTGATTGACTCCAAAATCGATATCTGACGATCCCGTTGACTGTTTAACATAGTACTGAAGTCAAAAGTTGGAAAAATGGCCGCCATCTTGAACTTTGCTGTTTTTGGGCTGATTGACTCCAAAATCGATATCTGACGATCCCTCTGACTGTCTAACATAGTACTGAAGTCAAAAGTTGGAAAAATGGCCGCCATCTTGAACTTTGCTGTTTTTGGGCTGATTGACTCCAAAATCGATATCTGCCGATCCCTATGACTGTTTGACATAATGCTGATGTCAAAAGTGGCAAAAGTGGCCGCCATCTTGAACTTTGTTGTTTTTAGGCTGATTGACTCCAAAATCGATACCTGACGATCCCGTTGACTGTTTAACATAGTACTGAAGTCAAAATTTGGAAAAATGGCCGCCATCTTGAACTTTGCTGTTTTTTGGCTGATTGACTCCAAAATCGATATCTGACGATCCCTTTGACTGTCTAACATAGTACTGAAGTCAAAAGTTGGAAAAATGGCCGCCATCTTGAACTTTGCTGTTTTTGGGCTGATTGACTCCAAAATCGATATCTGACGATCCCGTTGACTGTTTAACATAGTACTGAAGTCAAAAGTTGGAAAAATGGTCGCCATCTTGAACTTTGCTGTTTTTTGGCTGATTGACTCCAAAATCGATATCTGACGATCCCTTTGACTGTCTAACATAGTACTGAAGTCAAAAGTTGGAAAAATGGCCGCCATCTTGAACTTTGCTGTTTTTGGGCTGATTGATTCCAAAATCGATATCTGACGATCCCGTTGACTGTTTAACATAGTACTGAAGTCAAAATTTGGAAAAATGGCCGCCATCTTGAACTTTGCTGTTTTTGGGCTGATTGACTCCAAAATCGATATCTGACGATCCCTTTGACTGTCTAACATAGTACTGAAATCAAAAGTTGGAAAAATGGCCGCCATCTTGAACTTTGCTGTTTTTGGGCTGATTGACTCCAAAATCGATATCTGCCGATATCTATGACTGTTTGACATAATGCTGACGTAAAAATTGGCAAAAGTGGCCGCCATCTTGAACTTTGCTGTTTTTAGGCTGATTGACTCCAAAATCGATATCTGACGATCGCTTTGACTGTTTGACATAGTGCTGATGTCAAAATTTGCAAAAGTGGCCGCCATCTTGAACTTTGCTATGCGGTGGCCATTTTTCAACATTTTGACTTCAGTACTATGTTAAACAGTCAAAGGAATCGTCAGATATCGATTTTGGAGTCAATCAGCCCAAAAACAACAAAGTTCAAAATAGCGGCCACTTTTGCCAATTTTGACATCAGCACTATGTTAGACAGTCAACGGGATCGTCAGATATCGATTTTGGAGTCAAACATCCCAAAAACAGCCAAAGTTCAAGATGGTGGCCATTTTTCAACATTTTGACTTCAGTACTTTGTTAAACAGTCAAAGAGATCGTCAGATATCGATTTTGGAGTCAATCAGGCCAAAAACAGCAAAGTTCAAGATGGCGGCTACTTTTCTTAATTCTGACTACAGTACTATGTCAAACAGTCAAAGGGATCATCTGATATCGATTTTGGAGTCCTTGAGCCCAAAAACGGCAAAGTTCAAAATGGTGGCCATTTTTCCAAATTCTGATCACAGCACTATGTAAAACAGACAAAGGGATCGCCATATATCGATTTTGGAGTCAATCAGCCCAAAAACAACAAAGTTCAAAATGGCGGCCACTTTTGACAATTTTGACATCAGCACTATGTCAAACAGTCAAAGCGATCGTCAGATATCGATTTTGGAGTCAATCAGCCCAAAAACAACAAAGTTCAAAATGGCGGCCACTTTTGCCAATTTTGACATCAGCACTATGTTAGACAGTCAACGGGATCGTCAGATATCGATTTTGGAGTCAATCAGGCCAAAAACAGCAAAGTTCAAGATGGTGGCTACTTTTCTTAATTCTGACTACAGTACTATGTCAAACAGTCAAAGGGATCGTCAGGTATCGATTTTGGAGTCAATCAGCCCAAAAACAACAAAGTTCAAGATGGCGGCCACTTTTGCCAATTTTGACATGAGCACTATGTTAGACAGTCAACGGGATCGTCAGATATCGATTTTGGAGTCAATCAGCCCAAAAACAGCAAAGTTCAAAATGGCGGCCACTTTTGCCAATTTTGACATCAGCACTATGTTAGACAGTCAACGGGATCGTCAGATATCGATTTTGGAGTCAATCAGGCCAAAAACAGCAAAGTTCAAGATGGTGGCTACTTTTCTTAATTCTGACTACAGTACTATGTCAAACAGTCAAAGGGATCGTCAGGTATCGATTTTGGAGTCAATCAGCCCAAAAACAACAAAGTTCAAGATGGCGGCCATTTTTCCAACTTTTGACTTCAGTACTATGTTAAACAGTCAACGGGATCGTCAGATATCGATTTTGGATTCAATCAGCCCAAAAACAGCAAAGTTCAAGATGGCGGCCATTTTTCCAAATTTTGACTTCAGTACTATGTTAAACAGTCAAAGGGATCGTCAGGTATCGATTTTGGAGTCAATCAGCCCAAAAACAACAAAGTTCAAAATGGCGGCCACTTTGGCCAATTTTGACATGAGCACTATGTTAGACAGTCAACGGGATCGTCAGATATCGATTTTGGAGTCAATCAGCCCAAAAACAGCAAAGTTCAAGATGGCGGCCACTTTTGCCAATTTTGACATCAGTACTATGTTAGACAGTCAAAGGGATCGTCAGATATCGATTTTGGAGTCAATCAGCCCAAAAACAGCAAAGTTCAAGATGGCGGCCATTTTTCCAAATTCTGATCACAGCACTATGTAAAACAGACAAAGGAATCGCCATATATCGATTTTGGAGTCAATAAGTTGTCTTTCACGGTAGCTCTTGGCAAGAGGCTAGGCGCAGTGCTGAAGTAGGTATGAGACAAGTTTCATCATGGCTAGCGGACAATCTCCTCACTCTTAACACACACAAAACTAATTATATTTGCTTCAGTATTTGTAACCGCACTCAACCCAGTAATGACTTTAACATAAAGATACACACATGTGCTATAGCAGACACATGCAACTGTCCAAGTCTACAAAAAGTGACACATACAAAATATTTAGGAGTACTAGTGGACCAGAGACTGTGCTGGCATCCGCAACTTGAACAGGTTACTAATAGAATTAGAAAACTGAGTTGGATCTTTAAGTCACTTAGGCACGTTGTTCCAAAATTCGATAGCGAAAAGTCTGACTCATCCAGAAATATACTGAATGAAATATATGTGGCTTTGGTACAGTCTGTCTTGACATACTGTATTCCTATATGGGGAGGTGCAAGTAAAGTCAAATTCTTGGAATTGGAGAGAGCGCAACGCGCTCTATTAAAAATCATGTACTTTAAGGTAAATAGATATTCTACAAACAGTCTATATCAATTATGTGATCTACTATCTGTTAGAAAAATATACATTCTTCAAACTGTTTTAAAGAAACACAAGTCGTTACCTTATGACCCAAGCAGTATTAAATCAAAAAGAAGAAAGGACATTGTAGCTGTGGTCCCTATAACACGAACTGTGTTTGCTTGTGTACAATATAATAAGCGCTCTGCACTCTTATACAATAAAGTGAATAAAGAACTATGCATTTACTCAAAAACGACACATAACTGTAAAAAGGTATTGACTGATTGGTTAAAAAAAATCACCTATGATGAGACAGAAGCACTTCTGAAAAGCATCAAATGACGGATCATGGCTTTACTACATTACACACACACACACACACACACACACACGCACTCACACATACACACATACACACTTTGTAATTGTAAACATTTTTGTTTTACCTACCTTTTATTATGTTATTTGTAATATAAACCGATATGGAAGAGCGGAGTCACCTGACACAGGCATGAATTGCTTAAAAGGTGGCTCCAATCACTAAGTTATACTATTTGTACTCTTTTAACACAATAAACGTTATTATTATTATTATTATTATTAAAGCCTAAAAACAGAAAAGTTCAAGATGGCGGCCATTTTTGCAAGTACCAATACCTACACAATACATAATTTATTTTATTGCAAAATATAAGTTCTTAGAAATCAAAGTAATCAGCAATTATAACTACTTGATTGCAGTAATCATATTAACAAATGTAGTTAAACTACAAGTAATCATAACTACATGTAGTTAACTACATGTAGTTAACTACTTTTCGATGTAGTTAGTAATCTGATTACACAAAAGTAGTTAACTACGCCCAACTCTGCTCACAACTATGTTTGATGTGTCCAAGAGCTCAGCAACTAGGGGGTTAGGATGATATGATATGCTGCAACTTGTCTTTTAATTAGGACTTAATTGTTAGAATTCCAAGGTATTTGTGGACTTTGTAATTTTTGGCACACCATGAAGCATTACTAAGTGCCCTGAGTTTCTTCTCTAATATTATCTTATAAAATAACCTACTTTTTCATTAAGTTTTGTTATTATATACTTTTAAAGTTAGACATTATTGACAGGGCAGAGCTTCTTCGTCTTTCAGATCTTCGTCCGATAATAATTTTAACCATAAAGCGAAATATAAACTGTCCAAGTAAGTAAGTGCCTTTCACTATAAGTAGGTAATAATGAAAAAAAATATTTAATTATTTATTTCCATATAGCACCCCTACAGGCATCCCTGTCAATAATATTTAATACAGAATGTTTCATTTTGCTTAAAGCATCAAAATATAATTTTTCTTAACTGTAACTTGAAAACCAAAGAACTGCCTATTTAATATTTCAACCCATCCCCTATCAAAAATATTAAAAATAACATTTTAAGTTCCTATCCCAATACTAATTTGCAAAACATTAACTTCAAAACGAAGATCTTTTCATACAATGTTTCATCCCCAATTTCACCCGTCCAAAGCCACCCTTATCAAAAATATTAGTGAGGGTATTTTTTATATTGATAGTAGTACTCCAAATCAAATTTTCAAATCTATAAGTTAAAAAATAAAGAAGTTTCATACAATCGTTATTATCCTTTTTCACCCCCTTAGAGGTTGAATTTTAAAAAACCCTTTCTTAGTACTGTAGTTATTTCAAGTCGCTACGACCAGCGGTTTAGGCTGTGCGTTGTCTGTCAGTCAGTCAGGACAAAGCCTTTTATAATATGTATGTATGGATGGATTATTTTATAGAAACTCAGTTACACTAATTTTCCACGTATTGTAATTTGTAACTGTTTAACAACTTGGTCATGTATTCAGTTCAATTATTATTTATTTAGACATACCTGTAAAGGTGATCGAAATTGTGTATTCACTACTACAATGCAATGGAATTTGTAATTGAAAAATAGATTGCTGTACTTATAATATTTGGTTCTTGCTTCAACATAAACAATTAATTCAATAAAATAATAATTATTTACCGGTTATCCCAAATTGTGTGAAGTGCTGTGTCAGAGTCGTCGTTCGGCGTCCGCGTCGACGAAAACAAATACTTTAAATCTACTCGGCAGAGAATATAACCCAAGCATTAATCCAAGATGATAAATGTAACCACTATGTTTTAAGAATGTTAGAATAAATAATATAAACAATTAGGTATTATCAATAATTTTTTTAAATTTTAATTGAAATTTGTTTATCTTTCAATGACAAATTGACAATTGACATTGACAGGTGTCAGATGTTTAACCAACCAAACAAACCTACCGGCTACGGTGAACGGTCGTAGTACTCGTAGTATCTCTTATTAGTCTGTGGAACGGTCTACCACCGGTGTCCATCGCATCGGATCGGCTGAGTTTATAATTTTATATCCTAATGAATTCTAATCTATGGGCTGAGTGCTGACTGAGGTTATTTACTGTTTAGATTCTATTTAAATTATTATTCATACCTAAACTTATTGAAACAAATAAACACCAAATACTAATTGTTTAAGTTTACTATGTACAGTTCGAAAGCGTCAGTCCTACTTTTAAATACCTACGTGTTGTTTGTAGAAAAAGTAAGAAACTTTTTGCTAAGTTCGCAAGTTAAAAATAATGGGTAGTAGTCTACGTAGGTAGTACATAATAACTCAATGGTACTAGTACTATTTCTAAGTAACGAACATAACACGGGTAAGTTACTGGAGCTTATCTGTATTCATGGCGCCTGTTGTATTTAACAAATTATCTAACAGTACATATCATATTCTATACTAATTATTTCATAACAAGTTACTTTATGAAGTATAGTATAATATTATAGATAAAATTTGTATGCCTTACGTACCCCTACAAGGATTCCTTTCAATTTCAGCACTAAAGTATGTAAGTAAATAGATAAATGGGACATTTTTTACACAACATTCATCATCAACTCAAAAATTAAGCTTATGTATTTAACTCAGACCGTATATGGGACCGTATGCAGAGAGTATATGGGATCTAGTAACTGAGAAACGGATAAATTTTAAATACATGCATCTAAACGCCGAAACAAACGTTTGGATGCAGATCATACAAATATTTATTCCAACTAATTCTAACAATCATAAACTAGCCGAAGACGAAAACTTAATATGAAATGTTATATTTTCTAGCTTCAAGAGTGGATAGTGAAATTTGATAAAGTGGAAATGCACAAATGTGAGAGGTGTTCTAAAGCATTCTTAAATGTTGTTGATTTGATCAAACATGCTAAACATCATGATAACAACCTCCTAACAAGTGTAAGTTCAAACTATAATATTTACATATATATAGTTTAAGAATTATTTTTAAAATGGTGGCGGTACCTAGGTACTTAAAATTCTCATTTTGATTTACAAACCATATTGTAAAACAAGATGTCAGATTAAAATGCTGTGTATGGGATTGTAATTTCCATCAGTATTCCTTGTATTTGTAAATCGAGACACTCATAGCATTGTAGTAAGTATGGTGCGGTCAGCCCGTAGATGTGTAATAGTTTGTCACCCTTTCAGTCTGGAGCGACTCCTTCGGTAGGCAAATTCAAATGTCAAATGAAGCATTCTGGGCGGCTTGATTAATTCAAGCACCAATAAAACAATAATAATATACAATATATAAATGATTTTATTCTAGGCCCCCGATCCTTATGTGAAAATAGAAAAAGTTAACATTTTCGATTGTGACTATTGCAGACTAGGTTTCTTAACGAAAACAGAAATTGATTTGCATAGAGTGGAACACACACAGAAAGACTAGTAAGTATTTTTCAGTGAGATATTATTGCTGCAGTAGGTTAGGCAGAAGTTTGTACTATGATACCTACTATTGATTCTGTCATTAGAATCATTTTATTGACACATCCATGATCCATTCATTAAATGGACATAGGAATATGAATGAGAGTGTCCAAAGCAATCAATTGGATTTTTTAAAACATCACCAAAAATTCTAAGAGAAACCTTGTTGGTCATTTTTGGCAGCTCAGACAACAATGATACTTTACATTGCACCAAATTGCTATACATTCCACCCCAATGCTTGATTTTACTACTACCCACACTACTCAGCTTGGTTGCTAGTTGCTTTGTTTGAGTACCTACACACTGGACCAGGCACATTAGTGCAAGTGTCATTAATACTGGTAGTATAAGGGGGGTTTATGAATAAAAAACAAATATATAGGTTTAAAGAACTTTATTACTCAAAAGAACATTACAGTCCACTTAATACACAGAATAGAAAAATAAATCAATATAATATATAATAAAATAATATTATACATACATCTATACTAATATTCAAAAGATGAAAGATTTGTATTTTTGTATCTAACAAATAAACTGAAAAACAGCTTGACCGATCTCAATTTATTTTGCCGTTAGAAAGCTACATCATCACTGAGTAACATTTCTACCCGTGGCTGTCGTACAAGGAGAGAGACTAAGGGACTAACCTAAAGCAACAAGAGCACTGCGACTGAGACAAAAGGAAAATTGAAAACAAAACCCTATACCGACCTGTTTAGCCACTGTGGTATAGTAGTCTAAATTCCCTCAACAATGTTTTGAGGAGACGCGCGACTTCTAGTTTTTAATATTTGGGAGGGGTTGTAACCTTCAAAACTCCCCCCTATTGCTATGTCCACATCAGGCACCATCATCAAACTTAGTTGAAGCCTGTAGGATCCTTCCATTCTGTTCTTAGTATGCAATAGCTTTCATATCATCTAAAGTTATGCCCATCACAATGATTTTTATTTTTATTTACAGTAAAAATGGAAGATTATACAAAAAAATACAAGATTTAAACCAACACAAAAAAAATGTGCATAGAGTAAAAGTAGACACTAAAACAAAAGCTAAATATAAGTACCCTATCAGAAAACATAGAGATACACTTAAAGTTAAATTATCACCTAAACAGGAGAATGTTATTAGCCATTCTGAATTTGCTGAACAAGTGACGACAATATTAAAGGGAGTAAGACGAGCAACTTTAGATGTAGACTTTAAAACAATTGAGGGCAAGTTCCAATGTCCTGACTGTTTGAAATTGTATGCAGTAAAGAAAAATGTAGAATTACATTACCGTAGCATTCACAGAGACGAAAGACCTTACTGTTGTAATGTATGTAACAAAAGCTTTACACAAGGTGGTCCACTAATTGAACACTTAAAGAGACATGCAGGAATTAAGGATTTTAAATGTCAATATTGTGATAAATTGTTCTATAATATAGACGCTCAAGATCGACATGAACGCACACATACTGGGTCAAAGCCATTTGATTGCTCGTTTTGTGATAAAGCTTTTAGTGACCCGAGTAATCTCACTCGTCATGAAAGGATTCACACTGAAGATAAACGATACCGTTGTCAACTATGTCCTAAGGCATTTACAGACCACAGTGGTTTGAATGTACACAAGAAAAAACATGAGAACATATGAGATTATAAATGTGACAAATGTGAAAGAAGATTCTTTAGCAGATCTCTTCTTGAAAAACATATATCTGTCATACATAATCGTGAATACAAATGTAACTACTGCCAAAAATTATTTAGTAAGTAATTTATAAATCCATTTACAAAGTATTCATACACACACGAGAAAAACAAGCATGGTGCTATATGTGTTTTAGAACTGTACAGAGCAGTAGTTTAAAATACCATAATATGAGAACTCACGACAATGTAATAGAATTCACATGTGAGATTTGTTATGCGCAGTATTATCAAAAGATTGAGTTTGTACGGCATAGTATGAAGAAGCATATAAACACGAATGTTGGACAGTTAGAATGTCACGATTGTTCAAAGCTAAAAATAGAAAGTACCTCTTAGCAAGCCATATTAAATATGTCGTTGTGTATGTATATTTTAGGACACAAAATGTTAACTATGCGACACTCATTTCAAGAGTAAAACCCGTTTCAAAGACAAATTATTGTACTATAAAAAACCACAGTTGTAATGTTTGCAGTAAGCTATTTAAGTCTATGAGTTCATTAAAATATCATGAGAATGCAACATAGTAGTAATCGTCCAGGGCACAGGTACTGCTAAAACCGGCTCTGAGTGTAAATATTTGATATTATCTTGGGCTGATTTGTTGTTCAGACCTCCAACTTTAGCATTAAGACTCATTTACCTACATGAATGTAACTGGGAAAGAACAAGCCCTAAAACCTCTTTGTCCAACTTAAAAAAATCTAAGTAAATCTAAGTATCTATTGTTAGTTTAGCTAACAAATTCCTTTCTGGGAACGATACTTATCTTACCTCTGTTTACTTTATTCCATAATAGATTTATTATTAGTTAATAAAGAAAGAAGATGTGATCATTTATTTATATGGTACGAAAACTTAGTACCTACCTACTTAGCTTACCTACCTAAAAATTCATAGAGCTTTATATTTTTCTTTTTAAATAACAATAAACGATTTCGTACATTTTTTGCCTATTTTTATACCTATTTGCTTTTTTATTCCAGTTTAAGTAGTTTTGACTCTTATTTACAAATCAAAAGTAGGTACTATTGACCAATTTTTCACAGTCTCAAAACTACTTTTGAGCGACCTCTTAAAAGTAGTATTAACATAATATATTTTTTTAGACAAAAGTACTTTTATCCAACATCTGTGGTTATAAGTACTTTCGACTGTTTTTTTGCAAAAGTACCTACTTTACTTTTAACCAGTTATGAGTTTTGCCTGTATGTACTCAAAGGTGATACTAACAAACTGTATTGCAATTTGTAACTGTAATATGAGCTGCTGTAAAGGTGAAATATCCTTCACATTTTTGAGGAGAGGAGACCAGTGCCCAGTACCTAATAGGACGTTTAAGAATTTTAATAATGAGGATACCTCATCATCTATCCGTCAGCTGAAGAGGAGTCACTATGCTGGCCTTCTATTAAACACACACATGCAATGTATACTTTGATGCTGATAAAAAATGTATTTAAGTAGTAATACTAAAGCTTACATTATTTTAAAAGCGATTTAAAAAAAAAAAAACTGGAAAATATGCGCCTAAAGATGCTTTATCAGACTATATTTTAATCTAACATAAATATCTTGAACAGTTTTCAGAATTTATTTTATGTTTTTTAAGTCAAGGTCACGGAAAGTTCGTTATTTTTTATAAAAAAAGTTATTTGAATTAGACACGTCGGTGTTTTAAGGGCGTCACATACGGTGAAGATGCTATAATATTTCATCTTAAGATACCTTGATATAAAATATTATAGCATCTTAAGGTATCACACACGGTTAAGTTACTATAATATATATTTTTGAATCATTCTCTCTTGACTAGTAGAGGAGTCACACGTACATTTCGTCACTCTAACTAATATACATGGTGATCCAAAATGAATACGGCACTATTAGGTATATTGGACAGCTCGTCGGATGACAATTCGGACTTTGAATTTGACTTGCAAATTTCTGCCGCACATTCTAAAAGCCAAACAATTTGGATAGAACCATTTAAAGCTAAGGAAAGAGCGCGGTGAATTTAATCTTTACGAAGACCTTTCATCAAAACTGTTCCAAATTTATTTTAAAGAGTTTTTGTTAGTATTCACGATTTGATTAAAGATGACATCAAGAAAAACTTCCTTCATATTCATAGAGTCATTCTTCGCCATAGTGTTCTTCACTTTGTGCAACCTTTGAGTACCTACCTATATTGCTTACTCGATGGTTCTTCAGTTTTGTCACAAAACTACATCTTAGTGCACTTCAATGCGTTCAGAACTTTGGTAGGGAATTAAAAAACTTAGATTCAGTAACTATTCATTTAATTTTTCAAAATAATAAAAAAGAAGGCACTTGCAAATAGAACACTCACGAACGTAATTACTCTAAATAATTAATTCAATCACCAGTCAAATTCACCAGTCATGACCAGTCACGAAACACACGCCCTACACCCCAAATTCTGTGCACACCCTGTATAAGGAGCTTGCTATATATTATGGATCTTAAGATGATATTTTCCATGTTAAGATATATTTCGTATCTTAACATGATATTTCGATATCGCTCGACATCTTAAGATGCCGTAATATGAAAATATATATTAACTTAACCGTGTGTGATGGTTCATAGAAAATGTATAGTGAGCGATATTGTATCTTAACATGAAATATTATAGCATCTTCACCGTATGTGACGCCCTTTACTCGTGCATTTTAAATGCATCCCTTGATCGATTAATACCATAAACAGCAGAGGGATTTTTTTTGGGTCATATCCACTGATCATATCAAACACTGACACCTAACGGTTTATCTGTACAGTCCGACTGTACGTACAGTTAAAACTGAAGGAGTATAGTTAAATAATTAAAAAAAATTATCACACTTTAGAATTAGGCAAGTAGGTGAAAAGTGTTAAATTATTATTATTTTTTTGCGACTGTCTTCATAACACACATCTGCATTTACTTTTAAACCCAGCAGACATACCGCTGAATACCCATTATAAATTAATTGTTTAATGGTAGTCCTTCTTAGAAAGTTAAGTTTCAAAGAGATGCGGAAACGTGCGGTGCTAGCACATTACCGAGCGTATTTGTGGGTCCGGACTATGGTGAAAAAGTTCATTGTTTTTGGGCTAAAAAAGTGTTATAAAAAACGGGCTGCGGCCAGGGGCATTCCAAAGAGGGGCGGCATTCTCTTCTACGACATTGTGAAGGATAGGCGCCACCTACGAAAACGTTACGTTCCTTTCTGTGAAATCCTTATGTTTTACGTAAGTAGTTGTGTATTTGTGTAATAGGTACGGACAATAATTTAGTACCCACCTTGACCTACCTAGTTGTCTGTTCTGTGGTTGTATATTATATCCCCCTGATTCTGAGCTGTCGGATTAATTATAGTTAAAGTTAAAAATCATAATGAAAAAAATAGATGGAGATGGATGTAGTGGAGAGAAGAAGGACATGGTGAGTGTAGTGTAAAAAAATATTATATTTACATTAAGTAAATTCCTTTGCTTTAGTTAAATAGCATTTATATAAAACTGTATATATTTATTCTGTGCATTCGTTGAATAATGACAATGTTGAAGTCATAAGATGTAAAGTGGTGATTTGACAGTTGTTGTCACTTCAAGTCACTTGTCACAGGGGTTTTTGTCAATCAATCAACTGTCAATTGTTGTTATTTATCTTGTCGGCTCTGTCTGGACTGTCTGTTCATCAGTGAATTCAGTGATGTTCACCACTCACTGTAGCAGGGTATAAGTGTTCTGTGCACTGTTATAGTATCCCTTATTAGTCTGTGATCACTGTTGCATATCAAATTCGTACTGTCTAAAGTGCTCTAAAATTTTAGATTCAGTTTAACAACAAACTCATTCAAACAAATAAATACCAATTATTATTTTTATTATTTATGTACACTGAGTGCATTTGGAAAGTTCACTTCTATCTAGTAACATGAAGTTTGAAGAAAAAGTTAGTACTTTTTACTAACTTATTTTCGAGTACTATTATATATATATGTAAAGAACATGACACCCGTAAGTAACTTGAACTTAAAGCCTCAATCGGAAGTAATTTAGTGAGAGTGCGGTCGGTTGGAATCTGCTCCACAGAACACTACTTATACCCTGACGATCTGCTCTAACGTCGATCAACTTTCTATCACTTGTAAAGACTTTGTACAAATTGAATAGTGCAATAAGTGCTTTATCTGCGTATATAGCGCCTGTTGATACTTGTTTATTTAACAAATTACATAGAATTTTTAAAACAAATTATAAACTTTCTACTTATGTTACTATTCTAATAATTACTAATTCCTATCTTTTCTAAATTGGAGAGAAGGATGAAAACAGAGACTGGATTGTTCATTTGATATTACTACTCGTCCACAACAATTAGGTGCATGACATCCAGACTACTACTACTTATTTTTAAACTACAACTAAAACTAACTAAACCAAAAATAAAAATGGCCACCTGTCCTGTGCCTAATTGTTTTGGTTGAGTAGTATATTCTATTTAATCTCTCCATATTGGACAATACATAAGTTCTTGTCTTTATTTAAAAATTTCTGAGTTGGTAATCTATTAGAATTCTTTTATTTTAGTATTCTAGAGTTATTTCCTGTGTGCTCTACTGCATGTGCAATTGTGTTCTGAAGAACTGTTTTAGATGATGATCTAGGCCACTTTTTACCATCTCACTGCTCACCATCGTCAGGGAGTTCATCCCCACACCTTGAAACCTAAATGGTCTCACTCGCACCCTACAGTTTCAGAGGAATTTCCTCCCAAGAAATACTAGGTTGTGGATTCCCTAATAAAATTTGCCCGAGGGACTTGTATGGGATTCTTCAAAAAAGGAGTTAATAGGTTTCTTAAGGGCTGGCAACACTCTTGTGATGCTCTGCCTGTTTCGGATCGTCTAGGTATAAAAATAAAACACATTTCATACCTATGATCTTTATCATTATTGGTGTAAAATTCCCGTTTTCATTCCCTATTTAACTCATTTGATAGAATTTAACACCTTACTATGTATAATAAATTTTGGGATCTTTTTTTAACAGAGGGTGTCATCTAGCCCAAAGTAGATAATATATTATATGCTTGTGTTATGGGATCTAGACTTTGTGTCTATCACTGAAATAAATATTTGCATATTCTGAAAATAGCACCACAGGATCCTCAACTGATCTGGGATTAAAAAGCCCATATAGATATGATTATATGATGAAACTTAATCATGAAATGTTCTATTTTCCAGCTACAAGAATGGATAGTGAAATTAGAGAAAGTGGAAATGCACAAATGTGAGAGGTGTCCTAAAGTATTCATAAAAGATGCAGATTTGGTCAAACATGCTAAACGTCATGATGATGACCTCCTAACAAGTGTAAGTTCAAACTATAATAATGTAGTATTATATGGTTTGTATAAGGTTAGTCCATAAATATAAAATTAATTAAATAAATAAAAAAAAAAAATAAATAAATGGGTGACCATTTGTGGCTTGTGGTACTTTCATTCTAGAGTGTGTCCTTGGTTTGGAAGGCATGTAAAGTGTTGATCCTAGTCTGTTATGGAGCAAAAGATCAAATTCGTAAAATGTCAAACCATTGCAAATTGACAAAAGAGCAGAATGTCAAAAGCGCTCATAGTCAAAAGTGCACATTTTCAAAGACGCACATGTCAAAAACTCTACTTTTCATTACTTTTAATGGTATTGCCAAACCTTGGAAAGGCATAAGAAGAAAGGCTTGTGTTATGATCTGGGCCCACCTATCCTATATGAAATAAATATATATAAATGTTATTAAATATCATTAATTTCGATATTTTTCATTGCAGTATGCCTGACTTTATAACATTTTATAACATATTTATTATCAACTACTAAATAAAATTATTTTTGTGTTAGAACACCCATTTATCGATGAAGGCATATACAATATCACAGTATAGGAACTGAGCAGTTGCCAAACAAAGAACGAAGGGTGCGAAGCTACGGGCAACAGCTAGTAGTAGGTAGTTAATTTTATGATTTTGTTTTAGGCTCTCAATGCATATGTGAAGATAGAAAAGGTTAATATATTCGATTGTGACCATTGCAGACTAGGCTTCTTAACTAAAACAGAAAGTTTATTGCATAGAGTGGAACACATACAGAAATCTATGTAAGTATTCTCTAAATAGATATTAAGTTATTACTCCAATAGGCAGTGGTTTATTCTATGAATTTACCATTGCTTTTGTCAATTGATACATCCATCCATGGAAACTGTCCTTGGGAGTATGAATGAGAGTGTCCAAAGCGTTCAAATTGACTTTTTAAACCTGCAACAGAAACTGAATAGCATAACTATACCATCTCATGAATGTGGCAAATTCATGAAATGAGCCATCCCATAAAACCCTTGATATTGTACCTAGTATTCAACAGTAAGTTATTCTTGTGTTGGTGGCCTCTCGGCCAACTTGGGCATGCCACTGTTGCCAGCAAAGTAAAAAAAATACCTATATGTTTATATGGCACAAAATTGTGATATAAATATATTCGAACGACTGATATTACTATTGTGCCCACACTACTTACAGCTTAATTGTGATATTTGAGTATACACTGTAAACGTCACAACCTACTAGCCATACTTCCTTTCTATTCTAGGTGTGCAATATATCATCTAAAGTTATTCCCATTATATGATTTTTATTTTTATTTACAGTGAAAATGAAAGATTATACCAAAAATATGAAGATACAAGTATTGCGAAACCTTATAAATGTCCAGAATGTGACTACAGGTTTGTTGCAGTAACAACCCTTAAAGCACACTCTGTAGTACACCGACCGTTCCCACATATCTGTCACTGCGGGGTTGGATACTATGAAATACAAGATTTAAATCAACACAAAAAATTAGTGCATAGGGTAAAGGTAGACACTAAAACAAAAGCTGAAAATAAGAACCATATCAGAAAACGTAGAGATACATTTAATGTAAAATTATCGCCTAAACATCCTGAATTTGATAAACAAGTGAGGAAAGTATTAGATGGAGTGAGACGAGCACATTTAGATATAGAATTTAAATCAATTGATGACAAGTTCCAATGTCCTGACTGTTCCAAATTGTATCCAACAAAGGCAAGTGTAAAACTACATTATCGAAGCATACACAGAGGCGAAAGACCTTACTGTTGTAATTTATGTAGCAAAAGTTATACACAAGCTGGTCCACTAATTGAACACTTAAAGAAACATGCAGGAATTAAGGATTTCAAATGTCAATATTGTGATAAATTATTCTATAATATAGACGCTCAAGATCGACATGAACGCACACATACTGGGTCAAAGCCATTTGTTTGCTCGTTTTGTGATAAAGCTTTTAGTGACCCGAGTGCTCACACTCGTCATGAAAGGATTCACACTGGAGATAAAAGATACCGTTGTCAACTATGTCCTAAGGCATTTACAGACCACAGTGCTTTGTATGCACACAAGAAAAGACATGAGAACAAACGAGACTATAAGTGTGACAAATGTGGAAAAAGATTCTTTAACAAATCTTTTCTTTATAAACATATATCTGTTATACATAATCGTGAATACAAGTTCACGTGTGACTACTGCCAAAAAGTATTTAGTTCTAAAGGAAATTTATCAGTCCATATACAAAGTGTTCATACACACACACGAGAAACAAGCATGTGTCAGATATGTTTCAAAACTATGCTGAGCACGAATTTAAAAAAACATATGGGAATTCACGATAGTGTAAAGAAGTTTACTTGTGATATTTGTTATAAACAGTTTCATAGTAAGGATGTGTTTGTACGCCACTTATCGAGGCATAATGATACCAATGTTAAAAAGTTTGAATGTCACGATTGTTCAAAGCAGTATTATAGTAAAGCCGTTTTAGCTGGCCATATTTATAAGTGTCATGTAGCCATATCTTGTAAATTATGCTACGGTTATTTCTTGAACAAAACCCGCTTCAAAGAACATAAATTGGCGGAAAGTGAGTCTTGTGACATATGTGATAAGGAGTTCTTTTGTAAGGGTAAATTAGATAAACATGTTAGACACGTTCATATAAGAAAACCACAAAAGTATGAATGTGACTATTGTTCATTTGTATTTACTAAGAGGAGCCAGATAGTAAAGCATATTGCTAGGCTCCATACCAAACCGAAACTTATATGTGATCATTGCGGACAAAGATTTGCACTTAAACAAAGCATACGATCTCATATGATATCTCGACATTTAGATACATTACGTTGTAACATTTGTTTCAAATCGTTCTATTCTCGAATTGATTTAAAACAACACAAGAAGACAAATTGTATTATAAAAAAATACAGTTGTAATATTTGCGGTAAGTTGTTGAATAATAAGAGTTCATTAAAATATCACGAGCAAACACACGATACGAATCGAGAGCTATTCAAATGTCCGTTTTGTGCCAAAGAGCTTAAATCTAAACTAAGTGTATTGAGACACCTCATATTAGTACATGAAAAGAAATCGAAATTGAATTATTAACATGTTTATTATTTTAATAACTAAAATTTGGTCATAACTTGTCTTTTCTGAATCGTCATGAGCATAGGTAGTGCAAATTAGGGTATAGATATATAGAGATATAGAGGATTAGATATAGTATTAATTTATTTGCGGTATTTTTGGATCAAATGTTTTTTCTTCTTACAAAAATATACATTAGCATTTTTGTAAGAAGAATATATATTTTTTCTATACTTTGAAATACTTTGTTATAGTTGATTGAAGTGTCAAAAAGGTTACCGAATGTATTGTAACACAAAGATCTTTCCAATAAATTGTACAGTATTACCAACACATGGGGTTCTGTTGTGGGTTGTTTCTGAGCTTTCGGAAAGATTTCGGTCGGATATGTTACTTATTTAAAAAAAACCAAAAGTTTATTTGCTATATGTACGTTATCCTATTTTCTAACAATAAATATATATTAATAAAAAACATAAATAAACTTCATTCTATGATTTGAAATTCCGAAGCCTCAGAAGCAGGGCTGATAGTATCAGCCACTGAAAAATATTACCGAAAATGTAGATAATTATGAAAAAATATTTTTCAAGTGTTCCGCATTATGCCTAAACTTGAGGATGAATAGAAAATTATAAGAGAACTATACATTTTTACGATTTAACTTATAGTTAATACTCAGCTGGTTTGTGAGTGAACAATCACTAACATTTGCCACAGTTTTCGGTTCCGAGAGCACTATTCATTATTTGCTTTACATTATAACAAACTAAAAATTATAAGCTAAGGGGTCAGTCTATTTTAAATTGTATTGTTTTTCAATACAATACAATTTAAAATAGACGCCAAATGAGGTAAATACGAATTTAAGGGTGAATGGTGAATATAAAGAGTTTACATATTCACTTGAGCAAGGTGAATGGGATTCACCTAGGTCGAGACTAGTTTGTAGGTCATTGCAAATTAATTAGATTTTCTTAAATTGATGTCAATAAAGCGATTTACAATTAAGCGTGGGGCGTCCCCCCGCCAGATGGACCGACGATCTGGTAAAGATTGCGGGTGGCCGTTGGATGCAGGCGGCACAAAATCGCTCGTTGTGGCGAAAATTAGGTGAGGCCTATGTTCAGCAGTGGACGTCATTGGGCTGATATGATGAAAGCGATTTGACTGTCACTGTAGCGGGTTTTGGTGGTGACCTATCCACTGACATTGGCGTGACGAGTCGTGGGTTCGATTCTGACATGAGGCAAATAAATATTTGCATAATTCATAGATATTGTATGCGGGTATGAGTTGTAATTTGTGTTAATTAATTAATCGTAGGTATGTTTGTTTAAGTCCGTCGCAATACACGACTCGTTTCCAAGTGGGGAAGCTATCTTAATAAACAATTGCAGTTGACTGCAAGCCATGGCCAAATAATGATTTTTAAATACCTAGTTATTAATTATGGTTTAAGTTAGATAGTTTTTATTTGCATGAATTTATTTTTAATCAAACATTGTCTTTATGAATACCTATAAAAAATCTAATTATTTCAGAGTTATAGTTAAACTTCTAAATAAATTAATTTGTTTCTTTTTAGTTTTTTCTTAAATGTATGAACTGATTTCAACGATATATTTATGTAAAATGTTGATTTAATATCTTGACGTCATTTTATTGTCAGCACCTATTAATCTTTTGAGCGCCAAGTCATGAGATTCCGTTTTTAAGAGTAGTAATAAAACACATAAAAGTGATGATTTCATATCTTTATATTGTATGTTTATGGACCTGAGTTTTGTCGACTAAAGCCGACATTGCCGCTCAGGGCACGCTTGTGCTTGTCGAGTATAGCCGACATTGTCGTTTAAAAAGTTAATAGTGGTGAAATTGGGAATAAGGTTAATGATTTTTTATCATACGCTGTTATACTAATATCAATACTTAACTGAGCTAGAAATAAGATTATTACTTAGGTAGAATTTTTTCATGTACTTTTAGTGATGTTCGCCTAACATGGATATACCCGGATTTATTATTTCTGGTATCTGGAAATAACGTATTAAGAGGGTTCATACATTTTCAAGTTGCTCGCAAATAGGTTTTTAAATTACGCACACAGAGCCGAAACATGCACACTTCTCTAATGCTGTGTGGTACAACAATATAGCGCGTACTAATGAGTTTGGTATTTTCTAACCTCGTATTTTGTTAAAGTTAGGACAAAATTTCAAATTAAATTAATCAATAATTAATTGTTATTAATCGTATTGTATTCTATAAACAATTAAAATACAATTTTATTAGAAAGAAAGAAAAATACAATTAATTTTATATAAGACTAACAATTAATTTCTCAATAATAACTGCGGCTGATATGATGATGAATGTGACTATTTGCGGTCAAAGTGGTGAAAATGTCCGCCATCTTGAACTTAGTTGTTTTTGGGCTGATCGCCTCCAAAATCGATATCTGACAATCCCACTGATCACTGGGTATAGTTCTGAAGTCAAAATTGTAAAAATGCCCTCCATCTTGAACTTTGTTGTTTTTGGGCTGATTGATACCAAAATCGATATATGACGATCCCATTGGTCACTGGGCATAATTTTGAAATCAAAATTATAAAAATGCCCGCCATCTTGAACTTTGTTTTTTTTTGGGCTGAGTGATACCAAAATCGATATCTGACGATCCCATTGGTCACTGGGCATAGTTCTGAAATCAAAATTATAAAAATGCCCGCCATCTTGAACTTTGTTGTTTTTGGGCTGAGTGATACCAAAATTGATATCTGACGATCCCATTCGTCACTGGGCATAGTTCTGAAGTCAAAATTGTGAAAATGCCCACTATCTTGAACTTTGTTGTTTTTGGGCTGAGTGATACCAAAATCGATATCTGACTATCCCATTGGTCATTGGGCATAGTTCTGAAGTCAAAATTGTAAAAATGCCCGCCATCTTGAACTTTGTTGTTTTTGGGCTGAATGATACCAAAATCGATATTTGGCGATCCCATTGGTCACTGCGCATAGTTTTGAAGTCAAAATTGTAAAAATGCCCGCCATCTTGAACTTTGTTGTTTTTGGGCTGAATGATACCAAAATCGATATTTGACGATCCCATTGTTCACTGGGCATAGTTCTGAAGTCAAAATTGTAAAAATGCCCGCCATCTTGAACTTTGTTGTTTTTGCCCTGATTGACACCAAAATCGATATCTGACTATCCCATTGGTCACTGGACATAGTTTTGAAGTCAAAATTGTAAAAATGCCCTCGATCTTGAACTTTGTTGTTTTTGGCTGAGTGGTACCAAAATCGATATTTGGCGATCCCATTGGTCACTGCGCATAGTTTTGAAGTCAAAATTGTAAAAATGCCCGCCATCTTGAACTTTGTTGTTTTTGGGCTGAATGATACCAAAATCGATATTTGACGATCCCATTGTTCACTGGGCATAGTTCTGAAGTCAAAATTGTAAAAATGCCCGCCATCTTGAACTTTGTTGTTTTTGGGCTGAGTGATACCAAAATGGATATCTGACAATCCCATTGGTCACTGGGCATAGTTATGAAGTCAAAATTGTAAAAATGCTCGCCATCTTGAACTTTGTTGTTTTTGGCCTGATTGATAGCAAAATCGATATCTGACTATCCCATTGGTCACTGGGCATAGTTCTGAAGTCAACATTGTAAAAATGCCCGCCATCTTGAACTTTGTTGTTTTCGGGCTGAGTAATACCAAAATCGATATTTGACGATCCCATTGGTCACTGGGCATAGTTCTGAAGTCAAAATTGTAAAAACGCCCACCATCTTGAACTTTGTTGTTTTTGGGCTGAGTGATACCGAAATCGATATCTGACTATCCCATTGGTCACTGGGCATAGTTCTGAAGTCAACATTGTAAAAATGCCCGCCATCTTGAACATTGTTGTTTTCGGGCTGAGTAATACCAAAATCGATATTTGACGATCCCATTGGTCACCGAGCATAGTTCTGAAGTCAAAATTCAAGTTCAAGATGACGGGCATGTTTACAAATTTGACTACAGAACTATGTGGAGTGAGACAGGGAGGATTGACATCCCCTCGTCTCTTTAACATTTATGTCAATGACCTAGTTGAGGAGCTTAGCAGCACACATGTCAGCTGTTTTGTGGATGATGTGTGTGTAAATAATCTTAGTTATGCAGACGACATGGTGTTGCTGAGCCCTTAGCTTGGCTTATAAAGTTGCTAAGGATATGTGACTAATGGGATCGTCAGATATCGATTTTGGTATCACTCAGCCCAAAAACAACAAAGTTCAAGATGGCGGGCATTTTTACAATTTTGACTTCATAACTATGCCCAGTGACCAATGGTATCGTCAAATATCGATTATGGTATCACTCAGCCCAAAAACAACAAAGTTCAAGATGGCGGGCATTTTTACAATTTTGACTTCAGAACTATGCCCGGTGACCAATGGGATCGTCAAATATCGATTTTGGTATCACTCAGCCCAAAAACAACAAAGTTCAAGATGGCGGGCATTTTTACAATTTTGACTTCAGAACTATGCCCAATGAGCTATGGGATAGTCAGATATCGATTATGGTATCACTCAGCCCAAAAACAACAAAGTTCAAGATGGCGGGCATTTTTACAATTTTGACTTCAGAACTATGCCCGGTGACCAATGGGATCGTCAAATATCGATTTTGGTATCACTCAGCCCGAAAACAACAAAGTTCAAGATGGCGGGCATTTTTACAATTTTGACTTCAGAACTATGCCCAATGAGCTATGGGATAGTCAGATATCGATTATGGTATCACTCAGCCCAAAAACAACAAAGTTCAAGATGGCGGGCATTTTTACAATTTTGGCTTTAGAATTATGCCCAGTGACTAATGGGATCGTCAGATATCGATTTTGGTATCACTCAGCCCAAAAACAACAAAGTTCAAGATGGCGGGCATTTTTACAATTTTGACTTCAGAACTATGCCCGGTGACCAATGGGATCGTCAAATATCGATTTTGGTATCACTCAGCCCAAAAACAACAAAGTTCAAGATGGCGGGCATTTTTACAATTTTGACTTCAGAACTATGCCCGGTGACCAATGGGATCGTCAAATATCGATTTTGGTATCACTCAGCCCGAAAACAACAAAGTTCAAGATGGCGGGCATTTTTACAATTTTGACTTCAGAACTATGCCCAATGAGCTATGGGATAGTCAGATATCGATTATGGTATCACTCAGCCCAAAAACAACAAAGTTCAAGATGGCGGGCATTTTTACAATTTTGGCTTTAGAATTATGCCCAGTGACTAATGGGATCGTCAGATATCGATTTTGGTATCACTCAGCCCAAAAACAACAAAGTTCAAGATGGCGGGCATTTTTACAATTTTGACTTCAGAACTATGCCCAATGAGCTATGGGATAGTCAGATATCGATTATGGTATCACTCAGCCCAAAAACAACAAAGTTCAAGATGGCGGGCATTTTTATAATTTTGACTTCAGAACTATGCCCGGTGACCAATGGGATCGTCAAATATCGATTTTGGTATCACTCAGCCCAAAAACAGCAAAGTTAATAATTTGATCTTTAATAAAAATAAAAATTCCATAACAAAGTATCAACTGGTATTGAACTCTCTTGAAATATACAAATATTACGTAAACATCGGACCGGGAGCGCGGGAAGCAAAGCGTTACGTCCTCTCTCTAGAAGGCCTCAGCCGGTACTGATTTCTCACGGCCTGTGCGCCGAAATATAAGGCGTTTTTAGGCTCTTTTCAAAAATCATTTTAAATTATTCCTAAAGGGATTTCGAAAATATTATGGACGTTTATGAATGACAACATCTTGTTTAATAATTAAATGTAAAAAAATCGACTTTTTAAACACATATAGTGTACCAAAATTATAATCAAACTTGATCAAAGTTCAACGTTTTTAAAAATTTTAGTTCTTAAGTTTTAGTTATAAAAAAATGAATATTTCTAATATTTTTTCAATACACTAACTAAAGGACTATATGTAGACCTTAAAACAAGCTTTTTTTTCTATGCATTTCAATTACTTTAGTCCCTAGCGAATCTGAAAGTAGGCTTGTTTCGTAGAATTTCTTAAAACGCTGTGCGAAAGAACTGTTCTAACTAAAATACTAATAATAAATAGTCTGTTTTTCTTAATACACTTTTTAGACAAGAAAACTGTTGTCTATGTATGCCAAAAATTACTTCGCTACATATAAAGACATATTCTGTAGCGAACGTGGAAATCTCGTGATTTCATGGATTTCTGTATGAACCCTCTTAATGTATTTTCAATTAAAAATAATATACAAATACAATTCAGTTGATTTGCATAAAACAGTGTTACAAAGTTATAAATATAAGTGCTCTGACTTAGATATTATTTAAATCCACAAGTGTATGTGACACAATTTTAATCCTACATTCCGGATACCGAAAACTTAATCCATACTTTTTTAGCGTTATGAGTGTTATGACGCAAGTACTAGAAAAAGCTACCTATTCCAATTTGTGCTTTTAAGTATAAAAAAATTACTGACTAATTAAAAATGACAAACTACGAGTATCAAAAGTATACCGGGTGTTTAGATAAATGGGATATATTTGAACATAACATATTTGATATGTTCAATTAAATAAAAATAAATAACTAACGTAGTGTAACGTTAGTATACACCATCATAATTTTAATTGGAATAATTTGTAACTGAATGTAAAAAAAAACCTTTAAAAAAGAAAAATTATTGATTTCCATTTCAAATATGTAATTATAACGTGTAAGATGAATATAATTATGCATAATTTGGTTGAAATTCTTATTTTTTTTTTTTTTTTAAAGACAACGCCCGCACCTGGGACCAAGCCCTGTGTCGCGGGGAGCTTTACAAACATGAAACTAACGGACACAAAGTACACATACAAGATTAAATTTAAGATTATCTTATGAATGGATAATAATTAATATATTTTTCTAAAAATCTTTGAGTAGTACTCTTAGAAGGTTCTTATACTATTTTAAAATGTTCTATTTATTTCGACACCCGGTATACCATAAAATAATGTTGATTAAAAAATATAAATAATGTTAAACCAACAAAGTGACGAAACATGTGTTTCGCACACAAACGTTTAGGTGCAGAACAAGCGACAGGGTGGCGTGGGCTGGTCATTTTCACTGCGAACTATACAACAAGAGTCGCACTGCTAACGCACTCGGCGGCAAAAACCACGCTCCAGTGACCGCCGCGGCTGACCGCCATGAATCGAACAAACCACTTTGTATGCACCAACGCAAACGGCGGAAGATGGCTCCCCGCGCTGCGCCGTCGTTTGTTCTGCGTCTTACTGTTGGTGACTGTCACCGTGTCGGAACGGCTCGCCACTAAGATCGGCACAAATATAGTTTCGTGTGGGAGTCCACGTCACTCGGTTCAATGATGTTAGTGGTGAGGCGACCATCTTAACCGTTACGCCTCAGTGACTGTCTAATATACTCAACCTGCGACCTGCGGGCCGCATGCGGCCCGACGGTCCTTTGTGATTGGCCCACCAGGAGTTACAAAGGAGATTGACCGCCTTGTGTGTTACTTTGGTCTAAACATGAACATATTAATTTTGAAAAAATAATTGTTACTATGTAATAGTTTCTACAAATATTTTGTACATTCACCCCTTATTACAAAATATCGACTAAATATTAAACCAGGTTTAAATTGCCATAAGCTATTGTTTTAATGTCAAAGTTGTCAATTTAAACCTGGCTTAATGCTAAGTCCTTATTTTGGAAGGGGGATATGGTTTAATTAACAATATTGAATCAAGTTTTTTATTACTTAAATATTTGATCGGCCCGCAATACCATGATTGAAAAGAGTTTGTGGCAAAAAAAAAAAAATTGAGTAGCACTGGTCTAATGGCTAACCTTGCCGACATTGCTTAACCTTTGAGTGGTAAAGAACATCTCAGTATCACAATGCGGCGAGTACCGATTATATTTTGTTGTTCAAATACATCTCTCGTCCTTGTTTTGGTACTTAGCTATAAGCTTTGGTGAAGTCCGTTATAGTTGTTAAATTTATGATTGACTGCCTTTAATGATTGTTAAATAATCAATTAAATAATGTTTTTCGTTACGAATTGTCAGTAAGTACGTAATTTTTTCAATAAATGATGAATCTTATTAATTTTACATTGTTGTATTAATTTAATTCCTTTAACACCGATTGGAACAGAAGCACTCGTTTAAAAGCTGGAGCTAGTGGTAAAAAAATTACGTAAATTGAAGTGTTCTGTGTTTAGAACTGTCAAAACTTTTTTATGTCAGATTTATGAATAGCATCTAGGCTCCCGAGATGGAAACTCTCCCGCTCGGATACAGAAAGACTAGTTTCCGATACTTAGAACCTTGGCTCTGAACCGTTGAAAAGTTCCCGAAACGTGAAGTTTTTCATTATTATAACGTGTGGTGTACTTATAATAAAATTACAGCTTAAGTTTTAAAATTGTAGAAAATAGGCAATTGTATAGATTATCTGTTATGAGAATTTCTACTACAACCACCTATGTTCTACTCTTTATTATGAATCTTTATCTTAAACACTTACCTAATTCTCGGACGGAAACTCCGATCGTTTAGAATAAGTTCAGTTTTAGTTCTCAATAACTTTTAACTTTGACGCAGTCTGTTATTAAGAAATCAGATATGTGCTTGCGTGATGGATCACATGTGATAAATTTTAATTGGCTTGGAAAGTTCGTGAGAGATACCTACGGAACTCTTGACATAATGTTATTTTCAATACGTTACTATAATTTTCTATTAAGTTAGTACTTAAAAGCATAAATGGAAAATGCTTCCTACACTACCTAAATTATAACTACATAGGTGATAATAATTGTCTATCAGCAATAATATATAATATAAAAATGACAAAATAGTTATGTAGGTACAAAGACAAAATGTAAATAAAGCAAATTCTTCGGTTGAAAACCACGATTATAAGAAACGACATACCTATTTGCTTTTGTAATAATTATGAAGTAGATAAACAATATACCTACCTAAACTACACATGCCCGATTCTGAGCCGTCGGAATGCTCCCGCATCGCATTTTTTTCGAATCAGAATGAAGTTTATTTACGTTTTAAATTATTTAGTGTTAGAAAATAGGATACTTATTGTATAGGATTATTTTTCTACAAATAGGTATTTCTTTTAGCCAAGTAGGTATTTGTAACTTTAAATAAACTGACGACAGCTCAGAATCAGGGCCATGATACAGTGTAATCCTCTAATCCATTCACCTTGTTTCCTAATCAGCAAAATCAATAAAGTTAAAGTTTGGGAGGCGAGTGGCGCGCCGCATCGGCCGCGCCGCGCCGCTCAATACGCGCGGCGCGCGCGTACCGCGCGGCATTCACCCTCTCCAACCAGTACCCGCTACCTCACTCGCAGTCTGTCATTGTTCTATATACAACCACTCAAATATACCAATTAATCTGTGTATTCCATCATCTACAACAAAAAATAACAATATAGCATGTGATTGGTGATACAACGTACCGGCGTTTTTATAGACTACATGGTAAACAACGAAAGTTAGCGAAAGTGACAAGTGCCATTACCAACAATAGATTTATTGGTAGTTATTTGTACGTAGCCACGTCTTCCTTGTGTTTAAATTGGTGATAAATAAATATATAATTGGTGGTGAAAAATAGAACATATGTTTATAGAATATCGGCATATCAAAGAAGTAAATTATGTACCTATGATGTAGGTATTTGATGCGGAGATAGTTGTTTTAAAATAATATAATAGTTAAACCAATTTACTTAATGCTAACACTTTTGAAGAATAACATTAATTACTGTTATTTTCGGGCCTAACAAAATTCTACTGCTCTAACAAGAAGTTTAGGCCAAAGAAAACGTTTATAGAGCCACTAACAAAAAAAAAATGAATGAGATAGATTTGATCAAAGAGGTGGAGAAACATCCAATTTTGTATGATAAATCTGTGAGTGGATTTAATAAGACTAGATTGCGAGATAATGCATGGAAAGAAGTTCAAGAAGCGTTAAATGTGTCCGGTAAGTATTGTTTATCTAAGTAGGTAAAAGAAAGACTACCACCATCTACCGAGTTGATGTTGTGTATGTATGTAGTGTACCTATAGGTGTACTAACCGCTGTCTTCATTTATTTTAAAGAATCGGAATGCAAGAAACGTTGGCGGTCTCTCCGAGACTCTTTTATTAAACTACAGAGGACACACGGAGGTCGCACCAGGTGGCCGTATCATCAGGCAATGAGGTTCTTGTTGCCGCATATAGAACCCAAGGAAAATGTGTAAGTAATTTAAATCTAAATTGTCATAGCTGAGAAACTGAGTGCGGTCGTAAATCATGGTCACTAGTCGCTTCCGCTAGTGGTTCGGTCAAGCCACTAGGTACCACTAGTGTTTAATTTCTCTTCAGGCAGACATAGCCAGTGTACTCGACTGTGGCCGAGGCCGGTGGCCATACGTGTGCGCGCGCGAGTCGACCGAGCAGCTCAATGTGCGATCACTCTAAGGTCTTAGTTCACATTGAAATCGCTCTACTATTATTATGTAAATTGCGACTAGGTTTAATTGAATCTCTTCATTTTTAATACCTAAAACACTATTAAAATAAATTGCTTTTGAAGTTTCCTTAATTGTTTCGTATTTTCCTTATCAGATCTAAGAAAGACGCCGAGGATTCTGATGTGGAAGAAGAAATGCGTCAACGCGCAATACAAAATCTGCCAGACCTGTCTACCTTCAACAACGGCCAAGATCAAATTAAATACGAAGAGGACGATGAAGAATCGCAGCCGTCGCCGAAAAAAGCACGCCTAAGCTCCACAGACGAAGAAACTCCTTGTCACTGCACAAGAACGGACCCCGATGAATTATTCCTTTTAAGCTGCGCTCCGACTTTTAAACGTTTGAATGCTAAACAAAACGCGCTCGCTAGACTTAAGATCCAGCAAGTTTTATTAGAAGCGGAATTTGGATCACTGGACTTGCCCTACGTTACACCTGCTAGCGACTGTGGCTTCGATGCTGTTGAATAAAGGTCAATGCCCATTATACCTATAGGACCACCACACTCACCTGTTTCCACGGGTAATTAAAACTTCTAAATGTTTGTATAATATGGTCTGGTATAGTGGGCATTGATCTTAGGCTAAACAGCCACTCTTAGAAAATAGTAGATGAACTTAACTTAGTTCATTAAACACAACAATTAGGAAAATATACAACCTAAGTTTTAACTTTATATTATAGATAGTACTTATTTGAGCTTTATTCTTTTCTGTAAATAATATTAATGACATTTTATTCTCCTCAATTTACTTCCATAAAACAAATACACACATGAAGAGCTCACAGTGCGTTTTTATCAGGCGCCGTGGTCGCGAGCTTTGCTATCACGCATTCACGGCGCTGTTAAACAAAAACAAAACAACGCGGTGTCTAAACGGTGCAAAGCTGTAAAGATTATAAGAATATTTTATTATGATACAAACTAGTTATTAGAAGAGAAAGGATAGGCACATTAGGCACACACTACAGGCACAACCTGGTGTCTAAAGTCCAAGTGCGCTCTATAGGTCTCAGGCTCCGTAGTAGTCTCCGAAGTTTTTTGTACGTAGGTATCTAGTGTTTGAAAACATTTCGGTCACTGACCACACCACCTTGGGTGATACGGTGGTGACTGCATTTATATTTAGTTGTGAAGAGAATCGTGCATGATCAGCACATACAGAAGGTTTATAAAAACGAATGTCAGTGAAGCTAACTACGATTTTCGAACTATTCCAAACCTGACCAAATATTAGGTAGGTATCTATTTATTTTTTAAGTTTATAACCCGCGAGGTTCGGAATAAATCCGATTTTCGAAAAATTACGATTTTTATAATTATTTTTCGTGCTTACGTGCGGCGTGCGTTCAAAGATTGTTAGGTATTTAGTAAGTAGGAAGCACTACCCGAATGCTGGGGAACATTGGGCGTGCAGGGAGAAAGCTATTTTAGAATAATTATAATTATGTTGATAATCGAATAAATTCCAGTAGTTTTCTACTTTTCCATTAGTTCCAGTGTAATCAGGTTGCAAGTATCGTCTTACATAAAACAAGTTTCACGTGGCTTGCAAAACAATAACATAGGGGAAATTCTGGTAACACAAAGTACGACCTTTGACACAGCAATCAGTATTATTAATTTATCCGAGTTAGTTCGAATGATTGTAGCGTAATACTTATGATGATAATAATTATACGAGTAATTCTTGTTGATAATGTTTAGGTTAAATTTATTCACTGGTATGTACTTAGATATCTATCTCGAAAAAGGCTCTAACGTTACGATTTCGATGATCTATGGTAGGTATCTACCTCAAAAACTGAAATATTAATTGACTTTGGGGTACTATTTATTTATTCTGTGCTCATTTGATTTCAATTTCATTATTTTTGAGTGTCTATAATAAAAGATAAGCGCTTGTTTAATTTTTTTATTATTTTAAACTAAGTTTTGACGAAAGCTATGGTGCGGCGAACACATAACAATCAAAATAAATAATCTGTGACTTTCGTGTTGAACCAACATAGATTTTGGCAACACAAGTCAGGTACCAGTACTAGTCACATAAACATCTGATTAGATGTATAGGTGATGATCTGATCTGATCGCCTAAACTCAAACCATAAGTAAGTATATCTGTATAAAATTTAATTTTACCTTGTTTAAATAAAATAATTATATTCTTTAAACCTCTCTACCTATATTTGCCGGACCGAAGGTGGTCCATCTTCACTGTTTTCATCTAAACGTAACTCTTGCCCATACTTATCCAATAAATCTAGAACAATTCCGTTTGTCCATCCAAAACCGTTTTGGACAACGTACTCGCCTCCCTCGCCATGATCTCCAGGCTTCTCACAATTGTACTTCTCGTACATCTTCTGCGAGTTGTTATATCCTATATAGTTCGCACGGACCCATAGTAAGGCGTGTTCTCTAGCCAGCTGCTGCGCTTTGGGGTTTCCACTTCGTTCCAGACCACCGATCATTAAACTCTGCAGAGGCGGCCACGCATTGGGATAGTCCCATTGTTCCCCTGTTCTATACAATGATGTAGGTATACCGCCAGGATATTTCAGAACGCCAGTCCTGATAAGGTATCTGACAAAATCTGCCGTGACAGCTGGTTTTACTGCACCAGCCCATAGCGGTGCTGCACAACTAGGATAAAAGCGTTTTCTTGTCATCTTCGCATCAGTATCGTAGTCGTACCATACACCATCCACAGCATCCCACATGACTGCCTGAATAGCATTCCGCCAGTCCCTCGCTTTGGTCCACCACTCTCGAGCATGTCGTTTGTCTTTCAATTGATTCCTAAGATCACCAATCATCTGTAGAGCAGCAGCGAAAATAGAATTAAGGTCAACCGGGAGGATATTAGTTGCATGTATTGTTGACTTCGTGTCTGCAGAATTCGCCAACCACCTTGAGGAGAAATCCCAACCGCTTTCTGCCGCACTTTTTATTTCCCTGTAGAATTTTTCACGTTGCTCCTCGGGTAGTTTTGTGCTGTTCTCATAATCTTCAGTATACGCTTCTGGACGAGGACCTGTATCATTTACATCTGATGCGTACCGCAGTAGCTTATATTTTATACCATTCACGCGTACTTCCATTGTTTTTTTCGTCAACCAGTATTGTAGCTCTTGTTCGACAGTAGCAATGTTGCGCTTGAGCCAGGTCTTGTCTCCAGTCTCAGCAAAATACTCGTTTACCATCCACGTCAAAAGTGGAGGCTGACTTCGACCCAAGTAATAAATTCGACTGCCGTTTGGAATATATCCAATTTTATTAACTAGATGTAAAAAGTTTTCAATCATTCCTCTCGCAGTTTGCCACATGTTACTGACTAAAAGACCTCGGATAATCCAGTATGAATCCCAGTAATACAGTTCCTTGAATCTCCCTCCGGGGACAATAAAACCATTAGGCACGTTAATAAAACTGTATTGATAAGGAAGTTGAGCTACGTGAGATGTCACCTTACGCCCCAAGCTTGGCCAAATACTAATGATATCTTTAGCAAACTGCCTCAGTTTTGGGTCAACAATCTGATCAAGGATGGGTGGGGCTGGGTCAAAATCTGGTGGGTTCCAAAACTCCAACTCGTTTTTATCTTCAAAACTTTGATTCACAAATGTCCTAATTTGATCCCGTGTTGGATTATTATCGTGACTTGCCATAAAATTAGTGAAATTATCCATAGTCTCATGTTCAGGAAATTTGAGTTTCAAGTCGACGAAGGTTTTCGAATCGTTGTATATTCTTGCTAGTTGAACTGTTTTCAGAAGTTCGCCGGTGCAGTAGATGGATGAGTGGCAAACAGTGATCATATTAGATGCTTGCGCATACGCACCGAGCAGCCCGATCATCGGGTAGAGCGGGACAAACCGCGGCAACAAGAACTTTAACATTTTTACGCACTATCACAGTTTCCGGCGGACATTCACTGACGTGAAATGATCAATGCACAAGAGTCGTAATACTAGCGCGCGATGCGCTAGCCTGCGACGACAGACGAGACCCAAGTGCAGTGGCCGTGAGGCGCAAACGGCGCGATCCCGAGCTGCGACACACCATAAATGCATCGCGTGCAGTATTATCTACCGATCACTCACCCATTCAGGATGACGGAACTTACTAGGAGCCCGAGTCATCATACATTACACTCTTATAAGTACTACAAATAGTAATTTACTAAGTTTTTTTAGTAAACAAACAATAAAAATGTTTCTTCAGCGACTTCAATTTCCAAAAGAAACACACCCTTCACGTGCCCTCTACCAAAGTCAGAATAGGAACTGTCAAATTGACATTAACATTATGAATAAAGACGCCTCGTGTGAAATTGTAATCTATCATGTTTGATACACATGCTTGTGATGCTTGTACACATGCGTGATAAAAAAGTAGGTTTCTTTCTATACTGATTTCTGCGCCATTGTTGCTGTCATCGAGTTGTTCTTTATTGCCATCTATTATACTCTACTAAAACTAATTTTATCAATTTTCTGCTCTTCAAACGTGTTACAGTAAGTAATAAACAGATGGCGCTGCTAAGAAACAAAATAATAATTATGCATAATTATACAATCGGTATATAAAAATATGCTAAATTTATGCAAATACTTATTAAAAACACATGTCAATGACATTTCCTTTCACATGGATTTTTTTCTAAAGAATACGGTTAAGAAAAGAAAAGAAAAAAAGAAAAGAAACATTTATTGGTACAGCACAGAGACAGAGTAAAAATACAAGGAAATGATGTAAAAGATACACAGAAAAAGTAAAAGGTACAAACAATTAATTATACAAATAAATAAAACAAAATACCACAAATTACTAAATCATAACAAAAACTGTAGTAAATATGTGTCTCGCGGCTGCAACCAAAAGGCGTCCAGTTCAGCATTGAAGCCAGGTCACCAATTATAGGTACCTGGCGCTGGTTTTCGACTGGAACCTTGGCAGTTGACATACACGGATGTCATAAGAGCGGCTTTATATTTAAATTATGTACTTCTAAGTTAATATTTAGGTAGATATAAGTATATTATGCCATCAAATTAAAGTTAAATGCGCAATTATGAATGTAAATAAATATTAAATAATAATTCTTAAAGACATTATTGGATTATTAGATATTATTTAATATTATTCTTAGTTTTATTATTTTCAATTGGGTATCGGACCTTATTATTATATTATAATATTTTTATAATAATAGCAATAACATTTATTATTATCACTAGATTATTAGATGTTATTTTAATTTTTTTATTATTATTATTACTATAATTTTTTTTTTTTTTTTTTTTTTTATAAATTTGATTATCGTAGGATTAAATGAATGACATGTCAATATTGACGTTATTATGTGCCCGCTGTGCCTTCAAAAGGTGTTCCTTTAGATGATGTTTAAAGGTATAGGTAGTTAACGGGTAGGTATGTATTACCATTAATAAGTTTATGGAGCTACTAACAAAGAGAAATAACCAATACGTTTTAGAACAGTTTTAGCTACTATTAGGATAAAAATATTGGTAGGAACTTATTTCTATTTTAAAATTGTAGCAAAACATATTTCTGCAATATCTGTAAATAATAGTAGTAAATATTATAAGAAAAACCTATATTTCCTAAAATATATCCAGACAATGGCCTAAACCCTCACAGCTCTCTAGTTAGAGGAGACGAGACCCGAGACCAACAGTGGGACTTAATGGGTTGCTGTTGTGTGATGCGATGTAATAATATCTCTATAGAATTTTGTTTTATGAAATTGGTTCTGGCCTGGACTACAAGGTCTACAAAAATGACAGTTTGTAATACTTGGTGGTAGTATATGATCATATGAGGCTCTTATTTCTCACGCCTTTACCTAATAACTTACTTAGTACTTAACATAACAAGAAACGGTCCTAAATAAGAGCCCTGAGGGACACCTGATGAGGTTTCTTACAGAATTTCATCTGTTCATTCAATTATAGAAAATTAAGAATAAAATATTGTTTAAATTTTTTAAAATACTAAATTTATAAGTAACATGACCTACTTTATACATCATCACGCTTGCCTTTAAATAAAGAATAAATAGTTAAGAGTCAATATACGTTCTTTTAATTCAAATAAGTAATCAAAACGAACAGATGTTAATAATAATCATTCGTAGTGATGGGTGGATTTTCCAGAAATTTTCTTTCATCAAAACCTACTAACCTAACGAATTAATAGCAACATACACTGTTAAAACATCTAAGGTGGTAGAGTCGTTCTCAATACCAAGAAATGATCTTTCAATAGATTCGTACGTTCGGCAATAATATGTATTTTCTTGTAAAATCGATAAATAAATAAAGTTATAAAATTCATAGTCAGTTTGGCTGGCGTGCGTTTAGCAATTGAATGTTAACAGGAAATCTTTCGAGGCCTTGATATTATACTATATTTATAGTACTGTGCAACGAATTTAGCGGCAAATTCCTACATAAAAACTTTTTGCATGAATACAAATTAATTACCTATTGTTATAATACTAAATCCGTATTGGGACGCGGGACGGCATGAGAACGCAGTATGTTAACTTAGTTTTATTCCCAGGTCATCATAAGAAATCACAATACGTGAAAGACACTCGACGCTCGTAGCATTATGGTATTGATATTCTCGTTATACACATCTAGGTTAAGCAACTTTCAGCAAGGTAAGTCCTTAGATGGGTGACCGTTTGTGGTACTTTCATGCGCGTCTCCGTGCTTCGGAAGGCCATTCAGCCATTCAAAGCCATCGGTCCCGGTTATTACTTAAAGTGATACAGTAAAGTCGGATGCCTTCTGAACGACTTGATTAATTAAATATTAAATATTCGTTCCGTTTGCAGTGGCTTTAATTAGGTGAGGTCTATGTTCAGCAGTGGACGTCGTTGGGCTGATATGATGATGATGATGAAATATTACAAGTCGTGAAAGTTTAAAAGTTTTTATTGATTAATTAAATCCCAAAACCAGGGTATTCCTTTATTCCTTTATATATATGTAATTGATACGTGTATTTCATAATTTCAACTCATTAATGTCCCACTGAGCACGGGTCTCCTCCAAAGAATGTGGAGGGAATTTAGCCTACTATACTACGCTGGCCAAAAGGGTTGGTATAGGGTTTGTTTCGAATTTTCCTTTTCTCACAGTGAAAATAAAATAAAACTGCTATTCAAATTCAGTTACTTTTTATTTTTAAACTCATCTGTAGATTTAGGTAGGTAGCTCTTCTTTGTTTGTACAATCCTTTTTGTATATTTATTTTCTTTATTAAAGGGAGTACCACCCACACAGTAGGTACTCAGGGTCTCTTCGTCTAAATCCTTAATTAGAGTGACGGGATGGTTCCGGTCGCTCTAAGTAGTGATCTAAACGCACTTAAAATCGGGAAGTGTAATAACATAACAGTAGTGAGGGCGGTCTAAATGGATTCGATGTTACCGCTTTTTTAAGCCGCGGCGACCGCTGATAATAAGCACCATGGTACAACTCTCTCCGCGTTTACATTTAAACTCAACAAGGAGCCGATTTTCAGTGCAGTATAATACTAAGTGATGCCCTTACTAGGGGCCATGCCCATCCTTAATACCGGGCCCTGAATACCGTGTCGTATAGTGTACTACCACCTAAACAACTGTGACAGTCTGATAAAGTAATTGGACCATGCATAGACTTGAACTAAGTCAGTGATTTAACTTTGATTTATGTAACATTGATGAAATTTAAAACTATCTAAGTACAGAATAAAACTAATAACTCGACATGTTATTAAGATCAAAAAGATTTTAACAAAACTAGGTATGTAACAATATCGGCCTCACTCTCTTCAAAAAATGTTTTGTTCCGCGCCATTTTTATACGCGATATTCAAACACATATATTTTTATAATACATAGGTGGATACGAGTAATTATTGTAAGTTTAAATAACTATTATTTTAAACATAGACTAAAGAGAGTAGAGACTGATGTGTTTAAGTACACAATTTATTTGCATTTTTAATTATTTCTAAATACAATTTTCAAATAAATAATTATTGTGTAGTACCTACAGACAATACATTTACTATAATAAATATAAGTACCTAAATACAGGTCAGTGGTACATATGCATTCACATATATAAGTATTGCTAATGACAAAATTATAAAATAAATACTAAGTAGTGGTAACTTTGACATGTTATTTTAAAAGAAATACTGGCACGATTATTCTTACATGATCAAAATGATTAAAAATATACAGTCTATAGATACAAATTCGAATAATTTAAATTCTCGTAGAATTCTATAAACGTATAGTTGTTAATATTCTCTTGGAAATTCTGTAACTGTTTATTTGCATATCAAGCAAGTGCAATATTTCTGTGTTGTTAAACTATTGTTCATATTATAAATTTTAAGTACCTACACACTAATTATAAAAAAGAAATAAATACGCGCTTTTAACATTGAAATGAAATAGATTTTCAAGAAAGTGAAGTTATACTAGTAAAAATAATAACAGACAAGAACAACAAACAATAACTTAACGATAATTATAATACAAAGTAGGTGATGAAACCAGTACTTGAGGGTGTTTTACAAATAGTACCCATAGGTGTTAGGTTAGTACATTGAAAGTCATTTTATTTTCCATTTATGCTTATAGTTTAATTATATATCTATGTTAAGTAAAGATTATTGCATTCTTTTGTTAACCAAAGAGAAGTGCTAATATTAATAGACATAATATAAAAATATATATTAAGTAATACAAATTTTGATGTAGCCTAAAGTTTTTACAAAATAAAATACAAATATTAGTAGGAAATGAACATTGAAACTAGGAAGGGAAGGAGTCAGTGCGGGTAGCAAGAACCTTTATCTAGGTGTTTAAATGTTACTTTAAATAAAAATCATAATTAAGAAATGCGTAGAAAGAAAATAATGCTAATAAGCGCGTGAAAAAAGAAAATATAGGTGTAAGCAAATAAATTATTTTATTAAACTAGTAAATGCCTACCATAAACACAGCATTTGATATTAAAATATAGGATTGACAATGACGTTTCATTTAAAGCGCGCGAAACGCGGCCATAAAATTAACGTCTTTGATTTTTTTTTATGTTTGACTCTGGTCACTAGTAAAACTTTGCTTATTGACGACACTAGGCGAGTTATAGAGGATCAACTATAACCAGGTCAAGTAGCTAAGACATTCCCAAAATTAATGAAAACAATTACTTACTCGTATGTAATTTTTGGCAGTTACGTTGATCTCTACATTTTACTCGCTCTTAGCTCTGTGTTCTTTTTGGGACTTTATAATTAATCTGGCAATTTACTCCACTTTTATTTAAGTAAATAAAGTTGACATTCACTAGAGTCCAAAGTCAAAATAATTTAATAACGATATACTAAAAGGCTGATGAACGTAAAATTACCAACCAGGAGTCGAATCTTTTAGGCGCTATTTGAGATACTGATTGTCATTCTCATTGAAAGTCTATTCAATACTTTTCTAGAACTTTCTTTATACTCTATTTGATCGACTACTCTGTTGATTTTTACAGGTGACAATTATGTTGAACAGCCTTCCAGGTTACTAATAAAAATCATATTACGCTTGCAAATTACAATCATGTATTTTATAAAATAAACTATATTGTAGCACTTTATTCTTACTTCGCAAAAATTGTTACTTATTTAATTATGTAATAGGTGTCGAACTTTACAGGTAATACTAATGGTCTTGAAGACAAAATATTAAACCAAGATTGTCTATAGGTATTTTAGTTTTCCATCTTGATTGAGGTCAAACCTAAACCGTGGATGTTTGTCTTTATAAGACATTACATGTCTATTTAAGAGATTATGGCACCAAAACAGTTCTCACCTAAATTCTTATTAGTTCACAACCATTCAATATTATGTACATTTATATAAGGATATTTAAAGCGTATAGGAAAATAAGGAAAATAATTATAGGTACTATTTGCGATATTAGTTTTTTGAACTGTTATTTGCGTCGTCAGCTGTCAATACTGAGCCATATTTGGATAAAAATTCCAGCACAGCGCCGTTGGTCCACCCGAAGCCAGGTTGTACGGCATACTCCCCACCACCTCCAAATTCTCCGGGATTCTCCGCGTCGTACTTCTCAAACATCTGTTTATATTCCATGAACCCTTTGTGAGCAGACCTGACAAAAGTCTGCGCTACTTCAACGGCCAACTTCTCAGAATCCTCCGTCCCGATAGCCGCTAAGGCGTTGACGACGATACTCACTTGAGGCGCCCATACGTTAGGGAAGTCCCACTGTTCTCCACTTCTGATCAGGGACGTTGGAACACCACCCGGGAACGACAAACCTTGTGACTCTACCAGATATTTAACTACTTTGGGTCCATTTTGTTTGACAAGATCGTCATTAACAGCTCCCTGCCACAGTGGTGCTACATTCGATGAATAGAAATATTCCCGATGAATCTTGTCCCTGATATCGTAGTCGAACCAGACTCCTTGCTGCTCGTTCCATAGAACTGCTTGAATAGCATCCCTCCATTCTTTGGCGAGTTCTCCATAACGAGCTGCCTTTCGGTTATTTAATAGCAACGCGTGGAAATTTGCAACGTTTTGTAGAACACCAGTGAATATTGCGTTTAAATCGACAGGTATTACGTCTTGGGTATGAATATCAACCAGGGTCGCATTGTTGCTTCCATCGTTGGCGATGAACCAACGCGTGGAAAAGTCCCACCCACTCTCGGCTGCGCTTTTTATGTCTATGTAGAAATCAGCACGTTTACTTTCATCTAGTCTTTGAGCATCTTCATAATCTTCACGGTAAGACTCTGGCCTTGGTCCTGCACTAGGAGCATAGTATCTAAGAAGAGTGTATGTCTGGTCATTAACTTCCACGGAAATGGATTTTACATCCAACCAGAAATCGATTTCTTTTTCAAGAGATGCTATATTATCTTTTATGAATTCAATATCGTTAGTGTACTTGTAATAAAGAGCTACCATAGCGGACAACAAGGGAGGTTGACTTCTTTCTTGGTAGTACCACCTACTTCCATTGGGAATATGGCCAAAAAGATTCAGAAGCTGGATAAGATTTTCAATAATTCCTCTAGCGGTTGTATACATCCCACTTACAAGGAGACCTTCTATCACCCAGTACGTATCCCAGTAATAGATTTCTTTAAATCGACCTCCAGGAATGATGAATCCGTTTCTAAGGGGAACTAAACTAAATTGTTCTGGTTTCTCGAACACAATGTCTTTGATTTTCCTGGAGATAACAGGCCAGACGCTGTTAATGTCTCTGGCGAACTGCTTCAATTGTTCGTCTTTAATGGTATTGACAAACTGGGGATCATCACTGATATCAGTTGGAATCCATTCCTCGAATTCGCCAATACTGGAGAAGTACTCTTCGACGAACGCCTTTATCTGATCTCTAGTAGGATTTTGATTGGTTTCACTTAGGAGTTTTTCGAAGTCAGCTAACGTCTTGTTTTGATCGAAGTTCATTTCGAGGTCTACAAAAGTTTTGGAGTCTTCGAAGATCCTCGCTAATTGGACGTAGTGGAGGACGTTGCTGTCGCAGTAGACGGGTCTCTCGCATGATGGTGGTAAGGCGGCGTTGGCCAGCCAGGCCGTCCCCAGCACAAGGACCAGCTGCCACATCTGGAACAACCAAAATAATTATGGTTTAAAACATAAAATATATTAAAGTGATATTTGTAGGCTTAAAAATATGTACCTATTATACATATATTTTTAGCTTTTTTATGTCTTGGTTCAACAAACTTCCTCCACGATTTCTTTCTAAATTCTATTAACGTGTACTTATTTACATCCTAGTTTTTTGTACTTCATTAATTACTGTTTAGCAAGTCCACGGCCTATTTAATTGTTTTTGAATGAAGAGTTCTTGTTCATTGATAACGTTTGTCGTTACAAGTATGTACAGCTTAAAACATAATCATAAAAGATAAGAATTGAAACCGGAAGGAGGAATGATAAACTAAACTGCTACGCAATCATAGCATCTCACACCATAACGAGATAATTATCAAAGGTATTAACTAAACAATTCATATAAAATGACTCAACTATTTACACTAAACGATGTATTTATTTTTAAACGTAATTGTCCTGCAAAGTTAATGACAAAGATGATAAGCTAAAAATACTTTGGTTCTTATTTAGATTCATAAATAACTAATCGCCCTGGCTATACTTGGGATAAAATTTGCGACTATTCCCATGGATTTCCAAAAAAAATGGGCTAGTATTTCATGTCCAAATTGTGCTACATCATCGACGTATGCTAGAACCTCCATAATCTACCTAAGTATATGAATAAAATTTAATATTCGTTGAAGTCCGAAAAAGTTTGTTCGTAAGTAAATTTCATCTAGGCAGAGGCGCGGTCAACGGTTAGTAGGATATAAAACTATCAATTACAAACTCACAAGCTCGACAGAAACTAACAAGTTAATGGTATGGTGTTTACGATGAAATTACATCTTAATTAAATACCACGCATAGCTACAACCGGCCGGACGACTTAGGAAAGTTGTCTGATCGTTCACAGCGAAGTATTGATACCAAGGGTTTCTATGACACCTTTATTTTACATTGTATTGTTAGAAGGTTGGCAGATTGCTGATGCATGGTAAGATGAAAATAGATGAAAACATTTAAACTTTCGCGGCTTGTACACATATTAAAATATTATAAAACGGGTCTGAGTCTATTATTATAAGGAATAGTAAATACCTTATTTGTAAAGACCTCATTAGTGTAGTATGTCGAAGTACCGACAGTTCTGATAAAAATATTGACAAAAGTGAGGGTAGTCGAGGAAAACCCGCGCGCGACCAACGCTCGGCAGCCACCTCCGTCAGCCAGTGACCACGATCGGTGCATTTCGATCGAAACGTCGGGCAAATAATTAAGGTATTTACTATTATACGTGACTTAAACCCGTTTTATAATAATTTAATAAGAAAATAAATGAAGTGAAAGTAAATGTGATAGATTTTGAAAGGTTTCGGATAGTCGGCACATAAATATGGGTGTGTACTAGGATGCGTACAACATAATGGATTTGACGATCTGGATGCCTAAAGATGGCAGAATATAGCATAAGTAGTCATAAGAAAATATGGAAAGCAGAGGTAAAAATGGTTTAATAAAAAGTCCTTTGCCTATATCGGGGACAGTTAGAGTAAAAAAAATATCGAATAAATTTTAATACCTACACAACAGAAAATCACAACATCATAATCTTTGTCTACCAATTATTGTCTCTCAATCTACTACTTTTACTTACATTATATCGCGAATTTAACGATGACCCACCAATGACTATTTGTACATTACATTTCTTTTGTGTGTCATATGTATATATACACCATTTATCGTCATTCCAAAAGATTATACTACATTGATAAAAATAACAGAATAATCACATACTATTAACGTTTAGCAAAATAATAATGATGATAACCTTTTTATTTATTTATTTTATGTTGCTACAAAATGGTTCAGTAATTTCAAATGAATCGTTTTGGCAATTCGGTTGGTAATCATCTTGTCATGGTGTCGGATGCTGTGATTGTGAATTAGATAAATAAATGCACTTACAATTGCTTAACTATGTGCTTAAAATAACTAGCTGTGCCTCGTGGTTTCAGTCGCATCGCATTTGATTTTAAAGTTTCAAATTGGTACCTACCTGACGAGTAGGTGTGAAGGTACGTAAGAATAAAACAAAAAGGCTTAGGCTAAGTTCCTTCCTCACATCACGCACATTTTACTATGTTATAATATCCATTAGCCGGGTACCTACTTTTTACGATTCCGGGCTGATAAAATGAGGATTTCAAGAAACCAAATCCAAAACCAACTGGAGTTCGAACCGGGTACCTTTTACGCAACAACCATACACAATCAAGCTGCTCCCCCGCGGCAGTTAATAACTGTTCTACGTTAGAATATTGTTTCTCAAATTATGTACTAAGATACCTTATCAAATTATTACAATCTGTTACGTTGTGGGAGACCCTGAATAATTGAAGATATGTAGGACTTTGTAAGCCCTCAAAAATTAATTCTTACACATTATTATGAAATAAAAATGGTTAATAAAATTGTTTAAAATCCTAAAATATAGCAGATACTTGTCACAGATGTAAATAATCATGAATTCATGACCAACGTCGACGGCCCCCCGCCAGATATCCATCTGGCGACGACCTAGTAAAGATTGCGTATGGCCGTTGGTTGCAGGCGGCACAAGATCCTGTGATGCCTTTATCCAGCTGTGGACGTCATTGAGCTGATATGATGATAATGATGAAAACATATCATCAGATTCATATATTCGTTTTACAAATTTTGTAAGGAAGTTGCAGTTACTGACGCTCCTAATGAAGTCAATTATCAAAACACGGACTATCTATATCTAGCGCAAAAAGTTGTTTTTTGATCTGACTGTCCGATACGTATGTAGTTTCTGATATTAACATGATATTTAAAATTATAGTCAATTAGTCAGTCATAGGTACTTTTTTTATTTAATCTCGAAAACAAGTTATCAAAAGATCGCCATTCTGTTTCGCAAACAAGATTTTAACATCTATCTAATCTTATATACCATGCCTATATTCGCTAATTGAAAATATTAAATTTAAATAAGGAATAGGTAACGCAATTATAGAGTGTATGATTTATGCATAGACTGTTTGCAAAAAAAATGCCCAAGGCTATGGACCGGTCTTATTCAACCAATTCGACCGTAGAACAGTTAGCACAGGTAAAAACTTATCAAATCAAATCAGTTTAATTGTGTTAGTACAGTCGAGTTCATTAATATATTGGCACCATCATTAGATATTTTTGTTGAAAAAGGTGACTACAACTTATTGCATAATGTACAGCAAATTTTATTGAAACATTCACATGAGGACATATATATTGGATCCATACGTTCTGTAGTATTTATTGAGCTTTTCAACGCTCACAATATTTTGAATCCTTGATGGTGCCAATATATTAATGAACTCGTCTGTATCTATATTCTTTCTTAGTCTATTCTTGACCTCTTTGATTTTACACAGTACCTTTAACATTATAAGTAACATGGGTATATAAATGTATTTTATTTACGAAAGTCAGAGTCCGTTTTGTATTGTGAAAAACATTGTTTCAGAATTAGTTACCAACTACTTTATTGAATGCTATTTTTTATCTAGTTGAAAGAAATACGTTAATTTTACTTGCATCTATTTTGGGGATTGTGGGGTCAATTTGTAATTAAAATGTGCTGGGTGTTGGGTTACAGAACCACAAACGGAGCAAGAATATTGATGTATTCCAGAAATTGTTCCCAGATCAGACATCACAAGGCTTATTAAAACGAGCAGTTAGTAAAACATTTTACATCTCGAAGAGATTTGTCCAATAATAGCCATAAACAGTTTATTTATTTCCATTTGAGTCTCAATATGAGGCCCTGGAATGAAAGTTATATCAAATTTAGCTCAAGGTGATCTTAAGGATTGTTTTCAATCAGACGAATATTGGTGCAACTTAAGGACTTATCAAGTTACAATTTTATTACGAAACAGTTGTTTACAACACACGTTTGCAACTTAATGTATAATCTCTCGCAAGATTGGTCATGCAATATGAGGAAAATGTAGCAGTAGTTTTTTATATGAATAGTATCAGATGAGCTAAAGACCATACTTAGTAAGTTAGTAACTGCCGCCCTTGAATATCAACAATTCCAGAGGTACTATCATATCGCTATTTACCTTAAAATTAAGTCGTTTTTCTGGAGTCCAAAGCTGGATTTTTATAAAGTAAATTTAAAAGAGGCCCCAGCCAGTTTTTCTACGAAATTTCCCAATTTTTGTAAGTCAGAAGAATACTATAAAATAATGCCCAGAAAAATGTGTACCATTTCTTATATTTTACTATAAGATTTATAATATTAGAGTGCAACAAATGTCGCACAACAAAACAAACAAGTTAAAGATCTGATAAGAAACTAATGTAATATTTTCTTTCCCATAACAACCGCGACAAAAACCATGTTCTATGATTGACTTAAATGTATATAAGAGTCATAAAATATTTAAGTATTAATCAACCGTGAACCGGTACGGCCTTTGTGGTCACTTTTTGTATACCATCAATACAAAATCGATTTTATTCTGCGTAAAATTCCGTTCATAATAATCATAATTATCACTGATGTCATTGTAATTATCTTATTCATTTTGTTTATTTCTAACGTATTTTATTGTCTTTGCAAATTCTTATATTTATTAATTAATTAAAGTCACAATATGAGACATTACATGTTTAAACAAAGTTCCTTCTATATCGTCAGCTAATTTATAGTGCCCTTTATTCGATCGTCATATGGATCAGATATTATTTTATTTATTTATGTTCAGAAAGCTTACAGACTAATAGGATACATGTGTGGTTATACCTAAATAAGTAACTTAAACTGCTGCTAACAAGCTTTCATATGTGGGTTGATTTAATTTTGATTCGCAAAGGTACTTTAAATTCTAAATACTAATATTATTAATGCGAATGATAAGAAAGAAAGACAATATATTTATTACCCGACTGTCAGGACGGGTATTGTTTATCGCGCGTATCTTGTATGTTTGTAAATTTCTTTATTCCCACGAATCTTCCAAACGGCTGGATGGATTTTGACAATTAGGGTATCGTTAGATTCGTCCAGAGAACCCAAGTATCTTTAGATAGGTTTTAAGAATAAAAAAGACTTAAACGGCGGGCTTTTGACGATAAATTGTAAAAAGTAAAATTTTTTTTTTACCCAATCCTGTCGAGCTGGGTATCAAAATAAAGAGAATCAAAACGGCCCTATCTCAGCATAATGCTTCAACATAAGTGTTATAGCGCTGGTTTTCAGACAGGGCCGGAGTTTGAGATGTTTGTGACTCTTCTTCTTCTTCAGGTGCTACTCGACTACTGGAGATTGGCTGTTAGCTCAGCGAATTTGTTTGTTTGTTACTCAATCACGCCAAAACGGCTGAAAGTATCTGTATACCTACTATGTTTGACACATATAGATTTAACGTTGAAATACTTTTAACTGACATATGCGCATGCACAGCTTGTCATTCATGTTTACCATCATACTTTTTCGAATAGGATAGCAGGGTTTAGTAGTATTAAGTACACAAGAAAAGGTTAAGTCACCGGTCATGAGTGTCCACCGCCTCTCGCCTCGCGCCGCGCACGGGGCACGTCATTTCACATAATTAATTTAAGGAAGTAATTGATAACATTTTAAGAAGATTTTTTAAGGATAAAATACTGTCAATTGCGATAAATCCGCCTCATTTGGCTCTAGCGTGAATTTAATATAACAATAATATAAGTAATATAGAAAATGATAAATAAAAAAATATAGATGGAGCACGGAAGCGAGAGAAAACTAAATGCGGAATCTCTTCCGCATTTAGTTTTCTCTCGCTAGGATCTTGATTTTCTCAGCTAGGATACAATGAGTTTGGTCCAGGGTCCTCTTATGAAAGCAGTTATCGGATTATAGAACTTCATATACTTTTGTTACAGTTTAAAATGCAATGAAGAGTATAATCATTGTTAATGGCAATCATCGCAAGGTAAGTCGAGGTTATTCTTTCAAATGTCATTGTCACGAACGCTATTGATCTATTCACGAGATCGTGATGAAACAGTCAGTCATCAGTTTATAATTTCATATGCATCCAATTTTTACAAAGTATTTAGTATACACCGTGTGATAGCCATACCAAATTAAAAAAAAATAAAGGAAAACAAGTTATCAACAACAGAATTAAACAAAAGAATCTTAACAACAATACGTGCTTCTATTGCGATGTGTGCGATATTTGGAACAGTTTTGATATTTGATTTGTTTATAATAGCTAGATATATTATATTCTTTATCATCTGATTAAGTTACCCTGGTCAACGTTTTTAGACGACTAAAACAGTGCATGTGCATCTATTTATTTTCTCTTTTCAGACATCGCCTGCTGAAGAGAACAAGCCCGGGGTAGGTATTTACACACATACATTTAACAAACACAATATATAAACAACCACAGTCGGAACAAACATCTATGACCTAGTGACGTCATGTTTTCTGTAGCATCTGTATGACGATGGCGTTATAACAAGCAGATAACACACATTACCTATATGAATCAATGACGTAATATATCTAGTTCAACAAGCCGCGATCATTGATTGAAAGTGAAATTTTAAACCAGCGCTGCATATCTTATGCTTACTTTACACTGGCACACACAGTTAGTGGCTCTAATACTGACCTAAATGTTTTATATTTTACTAGCTTCCGCCCTCTATTTTGACTAACTGTAATGAGCTTGAGCGTAGCTTTCAGCTTAAGGTCTGATCACCATCAAAACGCAGCGGAGATCACAACCAATAGCTAATATTAATTAGTATTTACAATATAATTACGTCACGCACATCGCCCATCTTAAATCGTTCATAATACACCTTTTCTCTTCTTGTCTCGTCTCTTTTTTAGTGGACGAGTTTAGACCTAAGAGAAAGGGATGAGGGTAACTAATTCCAGGTTTATCAAGAGCCATTCAATATTCATTGACATTAAACTAATTAAACGAATCTTATATTGTTGATTATCATATTACCTACATATGCCAGTTACTAGCGCTAGTAAATGTACCAACTTAAACAAACTATTATACAATCGCAAGATAGACTATTGTATGCGGAAATTATTTAATAGACAACTGATACATAAGTCATATAAATTAGACCCACGTTGCACAACAATGAACACATTTGTTTTTACAAACCGTGTGTTGTGGTCATCAACACTAATCTATGCAACATTATTTTTTTTAATATTAGTTATATTATTTAGAACTAATTTTGTACGAGATAGGATTTAACATTATGTAGCAATCGCTTTTTGTTGAGCATCTGTGAGGATTATAAAGGATTTTTAACATAGCGTCACGCCTTTTCCACGAATGTGTAAGCAGAAAGCATCACACCTATATTTTGCCAGATATACATATCGGTGTTTAGAGTCCTTTAGCTTAGGATATTGAACATAACTTTAATAGAGTTGGCCATGGCTCTAAATATACCGATTAACTCTTACCAACATGGGTCCTTCGCCTATTTATCACCTATAACGTTACCACAACTTACCAATGTGAGTCCCCAGCAAAATAAAAATCAGTTTTCACATAAATAAAATGTATTCCCTGAGCGCTTGTTCGATCTCTCACAACAAAACATTTCCATTTTTTTTATCATTAATCTGAGTCATACATTTAAACGTATGTGTTTTAAAGATATTGTTATATATTTAAAATAATTCTGTTGAATATACGCTATTAGGTACATATAAAAACAGAATTATCAGCGTAAATAATGTAACACATTATGTTGTGAATATTGATTTTACATAATTATACCATAACACATAATATTGGCGACATATTATGTATAAAAAGTATGTAAGTACGTTTAAGAGTGTTATTTACCATGAACTTGCATGTTCCATAATGCGTAGATATGGATAATTGAATAATTATTATAATCTGATTATTCGTCACTTAAATACAACACTGTTCACCAATTTCTAAATGAAATTGTATAACTAGCCCGTGTCTGCCGCCATATTATAATATTGTATTTGTAATACCTATATTTTAAGCTGTCCTATATCTAAAGCTTACCTAAAATAAAAACTGAATTGGTTATAAAAACAAACTTTAAATATTTATTTTCTAAAGTTTGGTATCTGCCCGAAATTTAAAATGAAATGAAAAAAAACCTCATGAGAAATATCAGAAACGGGCAAACCAGGTCCCAGCATAAATTGACAACAGGAAGTTTCATACCATCCTATAAAATCTATACCTACAAACTTACACAATAAATCTGAAAATCACTCAAGATTTCTTCAAAAAAGAAATAATATTGTATAATAGTTATATAATAATATTGTACAATTGCAATATAATTTAAACTTACGAATTTAAACATTTAATTAACTTTCAGCTTTAGGAATACAAAGCTAATATCTGGATCAAATAGAGAAATAAAATATCCATTCAAATTGTAATTTCAGCGATAGATTAAATGGCTTTTATGAGTTAGATATATCTTTATTCTTGTGATATACCATAAATAGCTGTTCCCCAAAAAGTAGGCTACGTGCTATTCCGGACTATAATCTATCTGTATAGTAAATTTCATACAGATCCTTTTAGCCGTTTTGGCGTTATTGAATATTAAACATCTATTCATTGATCAATCCTTTCGTCCTAACTTTCGCATTTATAATTTTAGTGGGATTATTTATTGACCTCTCATTTAATATACAACCATAAAGATTATTATATTTACCTCTTTGCATCATAATTATTCAATTTATTCATGAAGGTCTTGAAACAAAATGCTGATAGCTTAATTTAATTATTATATTTTTCTGTTTTTATGACTCGAAATCGTCTTATATTCATATTTAATTTTGCAAGCATAAAATAAAGTATAATGTTATTGTCACATATTGAAGATAATGGTATGATTTATATTATTAAATTTAAACTAATACTTTGGTACACAAAGATAATTTACATGCTTGAAATAAAAGTTACTGTCATTTATGTTTTCAAAACAAGACATTGTCTATGAAGTTTATCTTTTTTATATAGTTTGTATCTAGAGTTAACCAAAAAGGTAGCACCAATGATTTTTGGCACAATAGGAGAAAATTAATAGGTAATTTATTTTCAGATTATGCACGGTTTGCGAGTGCTTTTTTACACGGGAGGCAGACATCATAAGTTAATGCCACATTTTTCTTGTATTTCATTTTAAATCCTGCTCTTTGATCTCAGAATGCCACTCAAATCTCATAGCAATATAAAAAAATATATAGAACAATAAAATTATTCCTAACCACAGTCGTTGAAAAACCAACAATAAAAAGGTCATAGTTTTTTTTTTTTCTAAAAAAATTAAGTCTTATTTATCCGCCATAACTGATAACTAGTAGGTATGTATATTTGACCTAGACCTTGCTTTTTATCTGATATTCCATGGTTCTACCCGCGTTTGTCGTCACTGTAGAGAAGTGTAGAGTGTAGTCGTGATGCTTGAAAGACTGAGGTTCAAACCCAATTTTGTGTAGTATTCCAGTATTGATTACTAAAAGGTCTTTTTTATTCTAGTTATAGAGATATTTCTACTTTAGATATTTGAAAAAAAAAAGACAAATACCGAGAGAAAGTTTACAATAAATTGCCAAAATGTATAATTATGAATTGGTAAATTTGTACGTCGATAACCGGCAGAACATAAAGAAACTGTAAATTTCAGATTGTTTACCAAAGAAGTTTGATTGATTGAAAACATTTAAAGTCCACGGCAGTCTATGGCAGAGATATAGATGCTCGTATGCAAGTAAAGCCTTATGTATATTAGGTGAAGCCTTTGTCCAATAGTAGACGTCATTGGGCTGATATAATTATGATGATGATGATAGCCCTAGAATTTGGAGGCACTACACCACGCAGCAACGACAATTAACACTTACAATATTATAGTTGCGATAAGTAACCACTAGCTATTAAGTACATGGTTCATTAAGAGAGCGGTATCATGAATCATTCCAGTTTAAGTGTCCATTGTCCAATGTAATGACACATTAAAGCGTACCATTGGTTCTATATATGAACAGGGGTATAACCGGGATAGACGGTACACTTTTTTAAATTGGCCGTGTAATTTTAAAAATGAATACAGCTAGTTTGATCTTTTATCTTTAATAAAATAATAAAATCTACAATAACTTACTAAATATATACAATATTTTTAAGTTAATTTAAACAATAATATTTACCAATAAAAACTAGCAAAATGTTTCATTAAATAAAAAAAAGGGGGTAAAAAGGGAAAAAATATAAAATAAAAAACGGCATCATAAAATTCCTCCACAAAATTCTTTTATGTTGCATTATTAATTGTTTTTTCCAATCTAACAGTTATGGATTTTGCAAAAATTAACTCTTTTTTTTAAATTTAATGATACATTTAGGTAGTTTTTATTGGTAAATATTAATTGGTTAGTTTAATTTCCTTAAACTAATATCTAATAAACGACGCCAGTAATAACGGGGTATAGATGCCCCTAATAATATCAAAAACGGGTTTGTTATAAAATATAAATGTCATTTTAGAATGACTCTGACATACCAATAGGTATGTGAAGTTACAGAAAAATCCAAGGGCACCTGTATCTCAAAAAATCAGGGTCTCTATCCATTTTGATATGGATGCTCTTTTATTATTCATTAAATTAAAAATAAATATGTTATTATTTACACATAGGTGCAGTCCATTGACATATTAAAAATATAACTTCAATTATTACTATTTACATTGTAACGATACTTTTAAAATTTTGAACCTACCCGTACTCTTCGCAAAAAAAATCACACGCATAAGCGAAACACGTTGTTTTTTCACAACAGTCTGCGGCGGATTCCCCCAGATGTGTGGGGCCATTTGTACTACTATTAATTTTTAGTTCCGAATTTGGGAAATTATGTTTTCTATTTGTTTATTCCACTGGGGCATGCGGCTTTACTCTGTATTAACGAATCATATCGTAAATACAAACAGATCATACAATCTTTGTCATGTTCTTACCAACTATAGCTATCTGATCGAACAGTGATGACTCGGTCAGACTGTTTTTATGACAAAAGCAGATAGAATTTTAAGAAGGCAACTATATATTATGTATTTGAATCAAAATGCATAACTAGAATTAAATGAAAAGTCCATTATCTGAGCATGACTGGATCAATTTGGATCAATTTATTTTTTAAATATGCATAAGCGGAAGCTATAACATATTATAAAATGGATGAATGGTCAGAACCACTGAATTAATTCTGAGGAAAATCACACATGACACAGACAAGATTAAAAAAAAAGATCTTGTGAATTGGTCAAAACAAAAATTATTAAATTAGTCGGCAGAAATCTGCGTTAAATATAATATACAAATATATAGTATTATAGTATACTACACACTAGTAGTACACAGAATTAATAATACAACATATACAAATATAAAGAATACAAATATAGCGGTAAATTTTCACCGGCTTAGCAATAATAATAGTCCAAGAACAGCCGTCTTCTGCGCTCACAGGACATAGAGCTCAGAGCTCGCAATGCCCTAACTCTGTACCTACTTCCTGACATAGAACTAAGTTAGTACACTGTTTATCGTGTTGAAATAAAAACCTCGCCTTATTTATTATCTACTAACAAGGAACTCTTAAACACCAACATTGTCATAATCACATAATATCTTTACCCTTGTACCCGTAGCATATTATTTACACAGATAATGAAAAAATCTACACAGTGCTAAACATTGAACTAATTACACTCGTAGAAGGATTTTTCATAAGGTGAAAACAATATTATAATTAATAATGCATTATTACGGTTTACCGAAGTGCTATCCTATCTACTTTATAATTGTAGCCGACGTAGGCTCACAATCTCGACATACGACAGTTTTCAAACATTTCATAATAATAATAATATGACATAATATTTTCACACATTCACACAGCGCCATCTAGTAGTAAGCAATTATATTTGCTTGTGTTATAGGTACTAAACAACTGATATACTAATTATATATTTTTTTAAAATATGCATAACAGTTGCCAAAAACATCTAGGTTGGCAATTAATAAAAAGTCTCTACTGCCATTTAAAAATCTACCCATGGATCACGTTTTTGAACTAGACTACTAAATAGGTTGTTAGATAATCCAAAGACAATAAAATTTGTATGTCGTTATCACTCCGGGTTTTCCTTTTCTTTTCCTTTAATTACTTACAAGTTAATAAAACGGTAAAAATAAATCATGAACCTTTTTTCCTCTTTATTGATCTTGTTCTAAGTTTAACTTAGTATAAAGGTAATTGAATGAATTGATATACTTACATTAGTCAGCAATCAATAGAAAATGCCATTGATGATTGATTAATGACATCGATTACGATAATTTATAATTGTGAATGAAAGATAGTTACCACGCGTGCGTATAACCTTTTTCCAAGTTATCGCCCGGAGCTTCACTGGATCTTTGTTTGGCCAGTACTCAGCTCCTATTAATCGTAGCGTGATGTTATATAGCCTATAGACTTTCTTGATAAATAGGTTATACAACACAAAAAGGATTTTTCAATTCGGTTCAGTAGTTCCTGAGAGTAGCACGTTAAACTAAACAAACTCTTCAGTTTTATAATATTAGTATAGATATTAATTTTATCTAGAGCTAAGCATAATTTAGACTGTATCTGTGTATCTTTTTTTTAGATAGATATATCCTGAACTAACATATGGGAGCTAAATTTAAACCCAAATATACACTCTAAGCTACCACATAGCCAATGGGCATACCACATATGAATATTTTCACTTAACTACCTATTTAGTTAGAATCATGCTTATCAATAGCTATAAATTAAAACATACAAGTCTGATGAACCAAAATTGTTATCAAAACGTTGCCTCGTTGATAAGATTGTCCCAGCATTTTGTTTATTTACATCGCGTAATACTTTAGATATAAAATAACACAATTAGTTTACAATATATGGCAAGCCCACCGTTACATGCCAGAAAAGATAACCAATTACCAATTACTGTGTAAACTATAACTATAATATAATAATACATTTTTTCTTTACCTACATAATAAAGATGTAAAAAAAATATACCTACGCATTTCAATGCTGCATAGCTTCTAAACTGCTACTGCTTGCTACTAAACTGAAGATCTGATAAGTTTAGTAGCAATAAGTTTAGTAGTAGCTGCACATTTTTTTACTAAAACAAAAATGTATCACCAAATTTGCCGTTACACTAGATTCATCCCTTTACATAAAACTCACACTTATCGTCATATTGGCCGCATGTACTTTTAATAGGGGGTGATGGCATTATTCAAGACTCTTTCTGGGTTCTTTTGCACTTAAACTCTTCTTGAACTATATCAAGAAGAGCTTCACTGCAATTTCTCCACGAGAGAAGATGAGAAGAGTGCAGTTGTGTGACAACTAATCTATTCTGATATTATAAAGCCGTAGAGTTTGTTTGTGTTTGGTTGAACCCTAGCATCTCAGAAACTACTGGTCAGATTTGAAAAATTCTTTTAGTATTGGATAGCTCATATTATACAATATATATTATATTGATTAGGCGATCGCCTCGCTACTAACATCGTGCCGAGTGTCGTGGGTTTGATTCCCACACGAGTCTGTGTTTCACAGTTAATTGTATGTTTGTATAGTACCCGTAGGACTTGTAGTCTAGAGCAGGCTTTAAGAAAAGCGGATTTAAAATAAAGGCCCCATTTTACCGAAAATATCTTCACGAATCAGCCGAACTGTAGTGTAATTTATCTATAATATTTCCAAAAAAAATGTATTTAAGTAGTATATCAGTTGTTTAGTACCCATAACACAAGCAAATATAATTGTTTAATTTGGGACTTGATGGTGCGCTGTGTGAATGTGGTAGAATATTATTATTATTATTATCCGCAGAGATAGTTAACAATAATACATCAATGGGAATATTGAAACTCATTAAACAGACAGAGACATTCGATTAAACATTCTCTTAACAGTTAAACTACTTAATTATTTTAAAATTTGTAATTTACACTCACGATAAAATATTTAATGACGACGGGTTTTTAATTAAGCAATTGGAACAATAATAAATTGATGTCGAAATAAAAGTGATAAGGTTCTGGTTCAGTTGAAATTGCACAAATAAATTGTTATATAATTTTGTTTACACCTAACACATCATCGCAAGGGTCGGCAGATGTGTATCACCCCCACATCTCGCCAGCTGTTTGGTCCCATGAAATAGGGGGCGAGCCTATTGTCATCAATCGGTAAAATTTGTTTTCCCAACTCCGGAAAAATTTCAAAAATCTCAATACTGGAATTTAATACCATTTTCACCCGACCCGGGAATAGAACCCGGCACCGCTTGTATAGCAATTGTATACAGTTACCGCTGAGCCACCGAGACAAATTAGTTTTTATGTTTATAACATACTATCAAATCTAGGTATTTTTTTAAGTTCGTTTGTGTGGATAGTTAAACTGAATCTAATATTCTATACATGAACGGTTTCCTTGTGCTGTCCGTCAGTTTAAAAAATAAAAAGAGTTTGTTTGTATTGTTAGTTGAACGCTAGGATCTCGTGAACTACTGGTCCGATTTGAAAGATTCTTTTTAGTATTGGATAGCCCATTTATCGAGGAAGGTATAAGGCTGTATATGACGCTACGGCCAATCGGCGCTGAATAGTGTGGCCACTGCTGAATAAAAACGATGGGAGCGAAGCCCCGCACTACTTCTAGTAACAAATAATAAGTATCTCTAAACTACACGTCTACTTCCCTATATAACCACACAATACAGAAAAATGTAAACGATTATGAAGTATATTAGGGAATCCGGGACTAGTCTGGATACAGAAATGACACTCGACACTTATTGATAGAACGTATATTCGCAGACTAGCGCATACTTATTGCTACGATACAAAGTTATCCTAACTACCCTCTATTACATACATCACAGATTATTTGCGAGTAACGTTACAAATCGATAGGTAAGTACTCCGTGTCTCTAGAAGTAACCCGGAAAGGCTAATTCTGAACACGTCTATAGTTACTCATTGCCGCAGCTAGTAATGAGTAACCGAAACAGTTTTTTCCTTCTCGTAACATTGGTAGAAACCCTTTGTTACTACTGTGTCGAATAACTTGGAGAATAACAGACGGTTACCTTGGTAACACAGCTAACTGACGCATGAACGCGCGAACTTTGAATAGGTACCTACCGTTTTTTTATTTTTAAAGTTGATGGTAAAAAAACTGTAACTATTAGTTTCATTCCTCAAATATTCCAAACGATCGATTATTCTTATTTAATTATTTGTATAAAAAAGGCTATTTTCAATAAAACCAGCTTCCTCACATCTCCTGCACCTGGGGGCTTACTCTGAATTTCGACATCTGATAACAATTTAAGGCCTACTAATTTAAACTATTTTGAAAATGTTTAAAAATGACAGAAATCATATTTATTTTTAATATATAATAATTTGGGGACTTTCAAAATATGCAAGTAATGGAATGGGCAGTAAATCCAAATTCAAACGACTATTTGTGCCAACCAACTCGTTGCTTATTAGGTAATTAACCAACAACGTAGTCATAATTAAATGTTTCCCTAATTTTTCAACAGTACAATATTTCTTGGGAGAATCCTAGTACTAAATTGGTACATATTATTAAATTCATTTGGGAATTTGACACAACGAATTGAGATGTCTGTTTATTTGTAACAAACGCGTTTCCGTAAGATATATTTACCCAATTCACATACGTAATTAGAGAGGAAAATAGTTTTACCTAATATGTTTCCTTGTCGAGGTTTTTCCCGAGATTTATTCAAGATTGTAAATTCTGACAAGTACATAGTTTAATGTTTAATCTAAGATTATGTATTACGTTTCAGTCAAACGTATTTTATATAAAGGCAAGCGCATTCGGTTGTAAGGAAACATTCATAGCGAATACGCGTAAAATCCCAATAATAAAAAAGTAAGTTTAAAAACGCCATTAGTGTTTCATAGGAACTACCACTAGTACCATATCAATTAGGAAGATTGTTTTTGCCTGATGCAGACTGCGAGGCACAGATAATATTATAATATTTTTAATGTACATATCTTTTACGGTCATTGGTAGTCATGCTGTCCAACTAAAACTAGATTTAGAGGTCAGAAATTTGCACAAAACAAGCTGCAATAAATAAAAATATACACTCATTTAATATTTAACCTTCTTTGTCTTTTTATTTATTTTTATTATAACCTTAATTGTAATAAATTCCATTATTTTTGCATTTATATGCAATATATCGGATATGTGATCCGACTTAGCATATGGTAGAGCTATTTAGTGTAGCTGAAATATTTGCAGAGGACAATATTATCTAGTGGTCATAGCACGACTGCTAAACATTACATTTTAATATTTATTTCTCAACTGATCTATACAATCTAGTATATAGATTCAATTCAATCAATCTACTACGTATCGATTGTATTGAACGTTTGATTGAACATACTAATCTCCGGAGTTGCTAGCCCAATTTGGAAAATTATTTTAGTGTTGGATAGCCCATTTATCGCGGAAGGCTATATAACACGCTACAGACAATAGGAGCTGAACAGTGTCTAAACAAAAAACGACGGGTGCGAAGTCGCGTGCAATAACTAGTCTGTGATAAAAAGATAATCTTATCACACATAGTTGTGACAAGGTCGAACTCATCTTTGTAGGTATGTTGCAAGTTATATGAGTACCTACTTAATTATAGGTACCTATATTTACTGATTATTATAGCTTATCATTAAAAAAGTTAATTGGGTGGAAACACTAAACTTAAGAAATATACTGCATAAACAGAGACAAATAAAAATAAATCAGATTAATTTGTACCTATGCCCTCTTATGATAGAAGGACATTACGTATAATGTTATGCTATAGAAAAACCGCACCGTGTTTTATTTTAAACGCTGTTTTGGTTAAACTTGTGTTGTTAATCAGGTACTTCTAGGCTGCTGGAACAATAAAACACAAACTTAAAAAAATATACTTTTTCAATTCGTCTGGGCAATCAGAAGACGGTTTTCTACATCTCATTATTATCTGTTATTAAACTTACCTATAGTTATAATTTATTTGTGATAATTAAATAATAAGAAACTAATATAAACTGGAATGTCAATGAACTTCTAAAAGAAACAAAACACGATCCCAAGACAGCATTTTTTTTAATTGTTCTTTTTATGGTTAAATAATATTTTGCAAAGTACCTATTTTCATTCAAATGACGCACCAGTAAAACCTGTAAAACTACAGATTGCCTTTTTAACATAGACCTAAGGATCCGCGTGCTTTAGATAAATCTATTTTGAGTTGAGTGTTTATTTTATTAAGCTGTTAATCTTTTTTGTTGACTTGGTAACAGAAATGATCTGATGAAATCCGTATTAGCTCTTAAAATAGATTTTTTCCTGTCATGCCATTTAATCAGCTCTGGTGTCTCATGTCATTTAAAAAGCGATGGTGGGTGAATGGATCAGGGACCAGCGTCAAATCACGAGGGCCGAGTTCGATCCCGACCGGCAGTACCAATGTGAATTTCACTTTGTGGAATTTATATGTACTAGTCAAGTGACTTACCATCTGCTAACGGTGAAGGAAAACATCGTGAGGAAACCCACATACCCTAGAAGAAATTCTATGAGTATGTCTGATCCGCCAACCCGCACTAGGCCAGCGTGAGTGGATTATGGCCTAAACCCTCTCAGCTTTCTAGATAGAGGAGAGGAGACCCGAGCCCAGCAGTGGGACTTAATGGGTTGCTAATGCTAGACAAGTGGCAAACCCTTCGAACCCATCAATACATTTTCTAACACGACCATGATTATGTCAAACGGATTATTTATAAATTTTGTTTATAAAGCATCTGTCAATCTCTTTTGTTAAGATGGTAACAGAAATGACAACCGAATCGGCTCTTAAAATAGTTTTTCATCTAATCATCTGTCATTTAATCTAATCAGACAGATACAATAGCTCTTCTAAACAGGTAGCGAATTCTTCAACCGTATCAATACCTACGTTTGATAACAAGACATGTGTCAAATGGAATACGTGTGTTTAAATTTATCTATTCTATAACTTTAATAGTATCCTAGGGCGTCGCTTTTATTATTCATAGATTGATTATTATAAAGCGTAGTGGGGATATGTTCGTTTGCTGTGCAAGGGGGCTTGGGTTTGATCCCAAGGCAGGTAAAAAAGAGGTCTATATACCCGGTGAATGGCAATAGGCTCACCCTCTGTTACATCGGACTAAACATAGCTGGCGAAATGTGGGTGTGATGCAACTCTGCCTACCCCTTCGGAAAAAAGGCGTGATGCTATGTTATGTTTTTGTTGAAAGCCGAAAGGTCAAATTAAATATCCACCCATATGTGAAATTTGTCCATTAAAGTTTTTGATGTTACTCTGATCAATAATTTTTATTTACCTAATCTCGTACTAGAAGTGACACAGGAGTTCGCTCCCGTGGATCTTTGTTTGGGCACTACTCAGCACCTATTAGTCGTAGCAAGATGGTACATGGCCTATAACCGTCCTCGATAAATGGTCTATCCAACAGTAAAATATTTTTTCAATTCGGACCAGTAGTTCCTGAGATAAAAGCGTTCATCCCAACAAACAAACTCTTCAGATTTATAATATTAGTATAGATACCGACGTATACATATGACTAATATTTTATTCACATCTCATTAATCATATAAGTATCGAAATTAATAATATTTCACCACATATTAATAATATTTCACCACATTCACACAGCGCCATCTAGTCCCAAAGTAAGCAATAATATTTACTTGTGTTATGGGTACTAAACAACTGATATACTACTTAAACTACATTTATAGATTAATTACACCCAGACACAGAACAAACCTTTATGCTCATCACACAAAGATTTGTCCTGTGTGGGGATCGAACCCACGACCTACGGCTTAGTAGTCAGGGTCACTAACCACTAGACCAACAATTGACAAATGTTTGAACAAAGCCGGTGGATTTGTTTGGAGTTATTATATTTGTACCCTGTCGAAGCTTATCTATTTGCTATCTAGGTCGATCGTATCAGTTGCGAAACCTACGGCACATGTGATTGCGTAGGTTGCCATCTAAAAACTAAGTATTTATTTTTTGACATTTATAGGCTACTTCAATCTTCAGTACTGGCAGCTAAGCTAGCTAGCTAGCTTCTAGCTGTTTCAGCCTATTGCAGTAGACTGCAATAGGCTGAAATGATAATGAAGGCTACTTCTATTATTTTTTCTCAATAAACTTTTGAATGCACAAATATGGGCCCTAACGCGTGGAATTTATTTATTTAAACACTTCTTACACAAATTATGAAAACAAAAGTCTTTATACTTAATTTTTATAGTTTAATTAAATTATATATTTTATAATGAGTCAGGCCCGGGTCGTCACGATCCCGGCTCGTCACCATAAAAAAACATATCCCGACTCGTCCCCATATCATTTATTTTAAAAAATCAAGTCCCGGCTCGTTAGTCGAAAAATGTATACATATCTATTTGCTTAATTACTCGTTAATTTTATGAAATGAAATCTCGTCTATTCATCTAGATTACAAGGTAACACTTATGAAAGTCACAAGAATGTAACAGGTTATCCGAAAAGAAGTGTCAGCAAATTTGCCTACGACCTTACTGCCTTTATTTTTGCACCTACCTCAACTAACTCTCTGCATCACCCAAATGGTTGACTGGTAGAGAATGCCTAATGGCATTAAGTCCAACTGTACATATTTTGTATGAAGTATTGAATAAAAAAATTATAAGAAGCCGCGTGCCTTAGCTAGTCTTATTATATAAAAGATACATTTTGAGTGTTTTGTTTTGAGAGACTTTGAGAGTTCGTATAGATAACACACATGATAATATCTCTGTCATTCTTAACTCTTATATTAATAGATAGATAGCTATATTATAGTTATCTTTGTGGCACGTTGATTTCTAATATCTTATCTGTGATGAATAATATAGCTACTTCCGTTATTTATGGTTGTTAAGAGCCTTTGACTTATTTGTCAACTCGCGAGGGTGGAACGCGTGCGCGTAAGTTGGCACCTTCTTGATTTTACCTATTTTTTTGTCGTCAACTCATTTCGAGTTCCACCCTCGCGAGTTGACGAATAAGTCTTAACTTTTTGCAAAATATTGGCCCACAGATTAACAGGTCGCCGGAAGATAGGTAATATCGAAAACTACAGATTTGATTTTGAAATTCTACTGAAACAATTTTCAAATAAAATTGGCTACGTTCGCTATATCGTAAGTACATTCAAGAGGGGACAACCCGTTGAAAGATAATTAATTACACTAAGCGCCTGTTTCACCACTGCACTGGCAAATAAGTGCTATAGATAGCCTATATGAAACTTACTTGGCAGATTTTTGATGTATCTATAATATAAAAATGAATCGCTAAATGTGTTGATAAGCGCATAACTCAACAACGCCTGGACCAATTTGGCCAATTCTTTTTTTTAATTGTTCGTTGAAGTTCAAGGATGGTTTTTACGTTTTTTTTTATTTTTTTAGTTTTTGTGTAGGTAGGTATGTAGAGGGTAGGTAGTTAGGTAGGGTAGGTAGGTAGAGTAGATAGGTAGGGTAGGTAGGTAGGTAGGGTAGGTATGTAGGTAGGTAGGGTAGGTAGGTATACTTTCATAAAATCATAAATTAAGTAGGTGGTATGAAGTTCGCTGGGACAGCTAGTTATTCATAAAAAAATTGACAAAAAAAGTCTCAAGTAGTTTATTAGACACTTATTTGCAGGTGGTGAAGCAGAGCCACGGGCGAATGCTCTACACGTATTTATATAAATTAACAAATTCTGCGATATATAAAAACCTAACATAAATATTTCACTGTAATTAAAGTCAAAAAACTAAATAGGTACAAAAGATAAACGAAAACACGTTAATTTGTTTATGAACTAGAAAATCGAGTTTCTTGTGAACTGTTTTAATTATATATTATTTTATTTGTTTATTGTTTAACACAACAACAAAAATTTCCAATAACGCTAATAATAGAATACCTATTTTGTAAATGGTTTCGTTCTCAATTATCTGATTTGTCATAGCTTCCAAGTTGAATAATATATATATAAAATGTATGCCCAAAACTCAGTTCTATAGTGGAGAAAAACCTGTCCAACAGTGGGCTGATATTTTCGAAGTTTAAGCCTCGTTGTCTCAAACATCAACGCGTATAGTGTTATTACTTGGACACACGTAGTATTAACTATATTGGTCATTACATAGTTTAATTGCAGTGCGAAAATTGCCGACACTAAATTACCTGTAATTATATACATATACATAGTATATAATATATGATTATCATGTATACAAGTATAGTATTATTATTATTGCGATCATGGCAATGATGAATGAGACTCTCTTGGACACCTTTTGGACACCTTTATTCAGGAATCAGAACTTCAATTAGATATTGTATTTATAAAATAACCCTAGCAATGAAGTATCAGATTATAAATTCATCATCATCATCATATAATAACAACCCCATGACGCCCACTGCTAGACCTATGCCTCACCTATATTTCACCTATTATGTTTAAAAACTGTATGGATTATGTTGAAAATATCATTATTATATCCTTTTATACGTGTATATTTTGTAGCTCTAATATCTATCTTCTCTCTCTTTATTTAAAAGCTACGCTCTTGTTGGTGGAGTAATTTCCAATTCTCTCTTTTTCCTGTCATTTCTCTCACCTCCTGATACGACACCACCCGTACCTTCTCTTTGATCTGTTTAATAAATGTCTTCCTTGGTCTACCTCTTCCTCTCTTGCCTTCTATCTTTCCTTCTATGATGTTTTTTATAAACGGAACGTGTCGTATCAGGTGTCCAATAATTTTTCCTCCTCTGTTCTCAATGGTTTCTATCATAGTTTGAGTGGCCTGTTGGTCTAGTGGTTAGTGACCCTGACTGCTAAACCAGAGGTCGTGGGTTCGATCCCCACCCAGGACAAATCTTTGTGTGATCAGCATAAAGGTTTGTTCTGTGTCTGGGTGTAGTTTATCTATAATATGTATGTATTTACAAAAAAAAAATGTATTTAAGTAGTATATCAGTTGTTTAGTATCCATAACACAAGCAAATATAATTGCTTAATTTGGGTCTAGATGGCGCTGTGTAAATGTGGTAGAATATTATATTATATTATTATAGTTCTTCTCTCTTGTACTCGTTCCAGTACCAATATCTATCTTATTATGGCTTATTTCCCAGGTCTCTATCTCATCTGACGTAACTAGTTACTTTAAAAACTTTTTCGTACGATTCTCGTTCGGGGCAAAAAGATAGGGTTACATATCTACGGTACCTAATGGATACGGTAATTTGATTGGATTTTTTTCTGAATTCGTCCAAAAACATCGTCAAAGAGGCATTTCTAAGAACAAAGCTACAATCTACATTAACTTATTTTTTTTTTTTTTTATTATTATTATTTATTTATTGCATACATAAAATACAGTACCTATTCATTTTCCCCCACAAAACCATTTAGTGGTTTGACTTGGTTGAGGTTAAGGACCTGTTTCAACACTGACTGATTAGTGTATAATTAAGTGACAGATTTTTAATTAGAAATATGTCAAAATTCTGTCAAATAAGTTTCATTTCGTTATATGTACGTTACTTTGCTTCAAATGACTTAAAATTATAACTATTTTAGTTCCACTGCGCAGATATTCGTATCAGACTGTATCAGACACTTAAATACCAGCGTAGGAACAGGCCCTAAATATATCATACATCAACATCAGTTTAAAACATGTGTTATGCTCTAAGTCGAATTCTATCAGGTTCCGTTAAGTACCTAGTTTAGCAGTGAAAGCGTTAGAAACAAACAAACTCACTTTTACGTGTACTTATCATATTAGTTAGGATAAGACATTGTTTTTCAATAGAATAGTTATTCATAAGCGCCATATTGCGGCATTTCAGCTTATTAAATCAATTGTAATATAGGTGATAACAATCCTAAAGATGGTACGGTTTTTATTGATACTGAACTAAACACTACAGGTTCAATCCGTATTAGAACCAATATAAAAAGACCAATGGATAACTTTTTTACAGCCCTCTAAAATAAGAATCTTAACGCAGTAATAAAAAGTAAAAAAAAGAAAATCTAACTAAATTTTTTCTTTCTTAAATAAATGCTTAATTAACGTAAGTATGGCAATTAGAGCATTATTAACTAATGCTTAGAGCATTATTAACTAATGCTCTAAGTCTAAACCTCAATAAAACATAATAAAATAATTTTATGCTTACTTTATTCAAAAAAAAAATACACTTATCGTAAATGTATGGTTTAGTTAATTCTCTTTTTTATCTGCATTTTTGCAACAACGTATCGAGTCAATTTTTGTAAGTAAAATATTTTAAACATAATTATGATACCTTTTATAGTCTAATCTATTGATTGGCCAATTTCCACTTATATTGAGACAAAAAAGATAGGCAACTAAACGAATAAGGTGAAAAAAATTGGCAGTTAATTGAAAAACAATTTTGTTACGACACGCTTAACATGTAAATTATCAAATTTATCTTTAAATAGTCACAACTTATAAATGGTCAGTTATTTTTCAAAAAATCTTGATTTAATTGATTTATCATTAGAGTATTATATACTTGCATCCATTTAAAAAGAGTCCCATTTGTTAAGAAGTCAGGTGAATAAAAAAAACAAATAACTTACCTTATTTAAGAACACAATTCACACAGCCACAGTTAAAGTCCTAATATAAAAATACAATTCACAAACGCACACTTTTAAACTACTAAAACATACCACTGATATTTATCAATCGTTATCGATGTTTACCGATACGATGTGTTAGTCGATTATACGGATAATTCGATCACATGCGTTCGAGTCGCGATCCCGATCAATACTAGCAACGAGTGACAGCTATACACCTTGAAGATCAGTGTTGAATGTCTTAATGGTGCTCAGGCGAGCGCTTATATATGTATATGACTGCTCTTGATAACAACTTGTGTCCCTGTTCAATGAGATTAGATGATGTATTGTAATCTTTTATCCTCTCGTAAAGGAGAATTATATGATTTATTAAAAAAAATATCTTAGCTACTGAAGAATTTTTCAAATTGCCTTGTGTGGAAACCCATTAGTTATGATTATTTGAATTATACATATCAAAAATTACTTTTAAATGTACCTGACTATGATTTTCCAACCCGCATTAGGGCAGCATATATGGATTGTGGCCTTAATCCTCTCAACTCCTTAGACCCTTGCCCAACAGTATTATCAATGTGTTGCTATTACCTAAGTATATTGAATAGCTATTTATATACTAGTTTGGCCCCTACTCAGCTCCTATTGGCCGTATAGTGATAAATGAGCTATCCAACACTCAAAAAATTTTTCAAATCGGACCAGTACTTCCTGAGATTAGTGCGACTAACAAAGTGTTAAGCTTTATAATATTAAGTATAGATTCGTCAGGAATTAAAGAATTTAAGAAATGTTCTTGGTAAGGAAATAATTTGAGAGCCCAATATTCAGTGCCAGTCACAATGTGCTATGGCTACACGCACTGCTGTTCGCGAGGTGTTGAGGATGCAATCTCCTCAATAGAAACTTTTGGGCGATCAAGAGATAGGTAGGTACCTAGTTGTTCTGAATCTGGTGTATTTTGTGTTCCTTAATAGTATGCTTGCGAAGTTTTTTGCAAACACAAGGATAACCTTGAGTGTTATCTTTCAAAAGAAAAAATAATAGGTATACTTATGAGCTATAGGGATTTTTTTTGTAAATTGTCTAGTTTTAGCTGTAACATTTAAAGTTACGTGTTTTGTAAAAAAAAACTATATTATTTATTATTATAAAGCTGAAGAGTTTGTTTGTTTGGTTGAACGCTAGGATTTCAAAAACTACTGGTCCTATTTGAAAAAATATTTTAGTTTTGGAAAGCCCATTTATCGAGGAAGGTTATAAGCTATATCACACTAAGGCTAATAGGAGCTGAGAAGTGGTGAAATAAAGAACGATGGGAGCGAAGCACCGCTCGACTTCTAGTATTGAATAAATGTACTAAATTACGTAGGAGCAGCGAAAGTATAACAATTGTGGCAAGAATTAAATTTTTTAACTATTTGGGGGATCATGGATCAAGGGGATCAAGTAAGTATCCATAAACTTATCGAGAAGTTACAAAAATACTGTGGTTATATGGCCGAATATCACTCGCCCGCGCTTAGTCCCCGCCACAGATACCGCACTATGCGAGTGATATTCGTAGGTGTGCTTCGTGGAATAGGAAATTAATTATTTTAAATTTTTATTTGAAGCCCACCTACGGGTGTGCTAAATGGAATACTTTAGGTGTGCTTCGTCTGGGTGTGCTTCGTTTGAGTGTGCTGCATGGAATACCTCCGCCAATATTATGGGTGCCTTTCCACAGGTATCGGACTATAATCAAATATTCTATTTATAGAACAATCCTATGAAAATAATATCAGGCTCGTGTTTATAAATATTTTGCTATATATCTATTAGGTACCGAATATAAAATATATTGTACTTTTATTTATTTAATAATAAATTCAAAAGAATAAATAAAAGTACCTAAGTAAGTACCTAAGAAATACGACTATGAAAACATATTTGTTAAATTTCAAGGACTTTTCCCCATTGCGTGTTTAGGAAAGTCCTAATACTGACTAGTCACACCTACTATACGCACTTCACAGAGGAAGGTAAAAGGGGGCTTGTTCAGTGCGTCACCTTACTCAGGACAAACAGGTAAATGTTTATATGACGTAAGAAAAGCTGGAAATAAGAGTGACAAATTGGTAGGCTGTCATTTCTTCTCATAATATATATTTTACTAGCTTTGTTTCCGTTCGAAAACATCAGTATATTTACAGTAAAATTTAACTATTGTATACAATAAACTATTTTCTATAATATAAGGATTAATTACTTTGGCTGTAAATACACCTCATTCTAAAAGTTTTCGATATGGGAGCATTCCGGCGATCCAGAAACAGAGCTGTAGTCGAGTTAGTCAAAATTCATATTTTTTATCGCGTTTTTTTATATTATTACATAAAATATTTAATAGTTATAAAATCATGTTAGTTAATTGCACAGATAGGTGAGGAATCTTGAGGAAAAAATCAGCAAGAATCTTAGACCACTTTTTATTCGCCAGATGGCTTATAATTTCGTAGATTCCTAATTTAAGACGGTGTAGAATCATGAGGAAGGAGTCAACTACAAATTTAACGCCACTTTTTATCACTAGCTGATTTCTAGTTGGGTATATTTGTACCGTCCATAAAAAAATGTTCGGAGAATATACATAGTTTGTGTTCGTTAAAATTAAAGATTCGAGCGACTCAGAACTAGTTCCCTAGTAATCATTTTGTTTTGCAAAAACAATTGTAACTTGCTGTAATGTTTTCAGTAACATAATTTCCTTTCCTTTTAGCTTTTCCGTAGATCTTGGTTTTTTTTATACCACGATGGTGGCAAACAGACGTATGAACCACCCGCCTGTTTAAAGTCCATTTATGACGTACACACAGAAACCCTTCTCGATGACTTATTACTTATGATGGCACATCATAGTGTCAATAAAAAACGTCACCTATTGTTTACCTTAAGGATTTTATAGTTGTTATACCTAATATGTTATGGAAATACGTCACAGAATAAAGTAGCATTACACTGCATAGCTATCCTCAACAAAAGTGTTTTAGTTGTTATTACGACCTTATTTAGGGTTGTCAATTTGTCACCAGTATTCAAAAGTTAGTACCATCATTAAAAAAAGCAATAATAGTGTGTTGTAGTTTCTCTTAATCTGATTAGCGTTATCTACGATTCTCCTAAATGTTGTACAGTATCATTTTTATAGAGTTGAAATTCGTTACGATTTCATTTAATGATGATATTAAGACAGAAATTAATTGACATAGACAATGAGAACCGTTCAATGCCTAAAACTTATATTCGTTATCAATGATAATGTATACCATACAATATCATTGTTCGTTATGTTCTCTTGGCAATGCGTTGTCTTTTTTAATAAAAAAAAAAAAAAAAAAAAAAAGCCCAATAAAAATCTAAAACATTGTAAGTAGGTGTGTGTGTAGGTGATGCTCTATCTTTTTATTAGTTACTGCGTGAAACAGTACATGCGTAAGTTTGAATTGAATATCCTAGCTAATAAATAATAATAGTAAGATATTCAATTCAAACCAATCGAGGTAAAAAAAAAAGGTAAAAAAAAAGGTCGCTGGGTCTGACTGGATGCGGAAGGCGGAGGACAGAGTGCTATGGCGCGTGTTAGGAGAGGCCTACGTCCAGCAGTGGACTGCAATAGGCTGAAATGATGATGATGATGAATCGCAAATTTCAACAAACTTGCATCTTCTGACGTGAAATTATCCGCACACGAGCTATCTATAAACTCAGTTATTTTCTAGGAAAATGGTAGGTCTACCTACCTACTAGGTAGTACCACTAGTACCTACCCCTAGCAGTATTCATCACTTCAATGACTAATAATTTTCCGTTAACAACTTAGTTAACTGATACTTAATCGAGGAACTGAAGTGTTGTTATAGATAATATATATTATGACGTATTGCTTCAGAAGAAGCACATATTATCACTTCTGATTGTGATAGGTACTACTTACTAGTGAGTAGTAGGTTTTTACATACCTCAGGTTGAGTGGTTCCAATAGTCACGTTCAGAAATGCATCTGATACGTATTTCATGCTTCATTATGAACAACTACGAGTAAGTATGTTGAACTCATGGGTGCAGGTTTCATACCAAGCTGGCCAGACTGATTGTTCTTGGCACTTAAAGATTTATTCGTCCGATGAGTCGATTGACTTAACCGAACAAAAATAAATCGATAGATTGATATGTTAAATTACTGTAATTATAATATATATAGGGTAAAATAATCTATACAACAAATAAATTAAATTGGTGTATCTGTTTGTAATAATAAAATAACCGCTTTTTACTACATGCATTTGAATGTGTATACGGTACATATACCAATACTTATAACTTTTTTTTTACAATTTTTGTCTATCTGTCTGTTTGTTCCAGGTAATCTTTAGAACGGCTGGACCGATTTCGACGGGACTTTCACTGGCGGAGAACTAATGTCACGAGGAGTAACTTAGGATACTTTGGTTTTGAAAAAATATCAGGGTTCCGTAAAAAAAATTAAAGCTCCATGAATGCGGGATAAGTTGTCCACACGAACGAAGTCGCGGGCACAGCTAGTATAATAATATAGGGTGGACCACAAAACCTGTCTCTGTTCTATGGGGCGGACCGTAAAATGTTGAGGTCTTGGGAATACCGAATTAACCAAACTAATTGTTTGGGTGTAGGTGTAGAACAAAAATCTACATTATGTAGTTATATCTAGGTATATAACTACATAATGTACACTCTCCTATATAATATAGTAAAAGTAAAAACATAGAATAAAGCGTTAATTTAGAAACTTTTTCACCCTCTTCAAGCTTGGTAGAGTCGTCTTGCCCGTTTGGTTTATTGTTTCTTCCAAATTTTCCTTTTCTCGCAGTCTGCATAAGATTTCTCTCTAGTCGCCTTTTACGACACCCACGCGTTGAGATGGGGTAGTCACATTCATCATCATCATCATCTCAACCCATAAATGTCCCACTGCTGGGCACGGAAAAAATGAAAAAAATTAAAAACCCTCCAAAGAAAGTGGAGGGAATTTTGCCTACTATACCACGCAGGCCAGCCGGGTTGGTAGTGACATTGTATGTTCTTAATCCGTCACAACACAGAAATTAGTCTGCAATATCTACATACTATTTTTAACTTCATTTGTGACAAAAGCTCTAACAATTCCATTCGATCTTACATTGCACTTTGAAGTTCAATGTTATCTATTTCCTTTTTCCTTTGATACAACGTGATTTGGCTCACGTTACAACTACTTCGCGATACCGAATAGGTAGTTTGAGGAAAGGCATCATGTATGTGACGCATCTCCGCTTATTGGGACTATCCCGTAGTTACTACTGCATATAATATAATAGATATTCATGAAATTAATTGTGTAAGTTTAACATTTGACTCTCTAGAAATATGCCGATGAACGTCATCGTTAAAACTTATGTCATAAAATTTGAGATTGACGTTTCATATTCCCCTTTTTCCTCCTAGAAAACAGCAGATTCAATTATTTTTTTACATAAAAATGTTCAAAAAGAGTATAGCTTAGTTCATATTTCCTATTTTTTTTATGTTAATACCTCTTCGAATTTGTCTGGTACTGTCCTAATTACAGCAGTAAAAAAGGGTTTTTTTTTTGCAATATTTGGCTGGTCATATTTTCTGTACTTAGTAGTTTTGAAAAAAAAAGGAAATAACAGGTCTACGCTGACCTGAAAAAAAATTGCTCTAGAATCTAAAGCAATTAATGCCTATAGAGTCTAGGAGGCATTATTGTTAATTCTCGCTTAGCAAGAAGTGCAGAAAAATGCCAACTCAAGATTTTTTTTTATACTATGACTAACGGACGAAGGCATAAAGACGTACCTACCTATACCTTATGGTAAGCGGTTACCGTAACGTATCGAGTATGAGTACGTTACAACTCATAAAATACCTATTCTCTCCTTTTTAGGGTTCCGTAGTTCTGACTAGGAACCCTTATAGTTTCGTTATGTCCGTCTGTCTGCCTGTTTGTCTGTCCGAGGTTTTGCTAAGAGACCGTTAGTACTAGAAAGCTTTAATTTAGTAGGAGTGTGTGTATCAATTACGTCGACAAATTGGTAAAATAAAATTTTGGAAAATATATTTTTTTAGTGTAGCTCCCATACGTCATGTGAAGTGGGGATGAATTTTATTTTTGTCGTCTACCCCTTCCTTTGGGGTATCGTTGAATAGGTCTTCTAAAATGACTTGGGGGTTACTAACATTATTTTCGATTCAATGGTCCATTTACGAAATATTAAACTTTAAGGAGCAAATTTTTGTTCCAGTAGGACGTCTCCCCCCCTCTAAAAGCTTCTTGCTGGCTTGAAAAATCTGGAAAAATTCATGATGATAGTGCATTTCATGAACTTTAAATGAAAATTACCTATAGTAGTTAAGATAACTTTATTAGTTTAGCAGTAATACTTAGTCGTTGAACTTGGGTGTTGTATAATTTTGTACCAAATACAAAATCCTTAGCATTAATCCTTTATACTTATAGTGACTAAGATAAAGTAGTTGCTTGTTTATAACGGGTAAAGACTTGCATTTAAAAACAAAATATCAAGTAAATAATAATATATAAATTTGCTTACTCAGCAATTGAAAAACTTACTTATCTAAAATAAAATAAAAAAAGATAGAACAAAACCAAAGTTTCACTCTGTATGTGGTCGTTATCCTACCAACAGCGCCACCTATCTCTCTCGAAATAATCCAATCTTTCAAGCTGTAACAATTTAACAGACTCATGAAATTTCATTAAAATCGGTTGGATTATTTTCAAATACTAGTGTATATGAACATCGTAGCTCTTTTGCTGCGGAACCCTACATTGAGCATGATCCGACATGCTCTTAACCGGTTTTTTTTAAGATATTGTAATACCTATATTATGTTTACACACATATGTTTATTACCTACCTACCAATTATTGTTTTATAACCATTAACCCTGATGTGATCGAGGAAATTAGTTTCTTCATTTATTTAAAATTTTGCTAATAATAATTGTAATCGAAAAATCACTCACTATGGCGGAAATTAGGTGAGGCCTTGCCTACGAGTACAAGCAAAGAAATAATGGAACCCTTTAATTTTATAATAGGTATTGTTGAAATATATTGACCAAAATTTATATAATACTAAGTGGTCACCAGCGTCAGACGAACACTGTTGTGTAGTTCAGCTACGTAGTAGTAGGTAAAGTATGGTATCGTAGTGGCATCACTTAAAGAATGTGGAGGGAATTTATACTATACCTACCTACGCTGGCCAGTAGGGTTGGTATGGGTTTGTTTCGAATTTTCCTTTTCTTGCAGTGCTCTTGTCTACATAAGGTTACACCATAACGTGCACGAACACGTGGCGCATTTTAGCTGCGTGTATTAATTTATTTGACAACGTGGGTCTACGTTTCCACTGGAGTACGAGACGAAGACCCACGACTATGTATGTATAGCGTGGCACGTGGAACGCGCGGCGCACAAAGAGGCTACGCACGTGCCACTGCAATCCACGGACGAACTGCTCTGCGATAAGCAAGCTGTACATAGTCGTGGGTCATATTCGTGTACTCCAGTGTAAAGACCCACGTCCACAGCGTTGAGCTATATAACCGCCTATTCGAGCAAGCCACGTATGTATCAATGACGTCAATTCTCTCCGTGATGGGTTGCAGTGGACACAACCACATACATTTTCTTACAAAGCGAAGCATATACACGTGCGTAGCCTCTCCGTGCACCACGGTGGGCCCGCGCCTTTAGTCCCCTTATACGACATCCACGGGTTGAAATGGAGTAGTGACATTATGTATTCTTAATCCGTCACTACACGGATAAAGAAACACAACACAGTGTTAATTTAATATGGCTATGGTCTTCTGTAGGGCGGAGGTAGGTACTTCCCCAGGCGAATGGTTCAGCTTGAGCGGGGTACTACTTCTCTCAATACCCCCATAAATGTATAGTATATACATACTAATTACACTATGCAAGTGTTTCAGTGTTAATTACATTGTAATGCATAAACATTCAAATTAATTAACAATAATGTGCCGCGATAAGACGAAGTTTAAATCAATATTTTGTTCCTTCAAGATTATAAATTTCGAAGGATGTTAATATGTTTATACAAGTGGCTACAATTTTATGTAAGTACACAGATTTTTGATGTATTCCTCGAACAGCACCCAGCCGAATAGCACCTACACGAATCGCGCCTGACATATTTCTCAAACAGCACCAACCAATATTTTTATTTTGCTTTAATTATTCGGCTGGGTGCAGCTGTTCGAGGAATGCACCAAATGTTTAAGTGCAAATCTTGAATTTATTTGATTTTCTCTGTCCAATGTCTTGAATGTCAAAATAGATAACATTCTCGTACGTAATTAAGATCCCTGAAAACCACGAAAATGACATCCATATCGAGTTAAAGCAGTTTTCATCCCTATCACCTCCTTCAGGGCTAGTTTTTCAAACACCACGAACACATTTATTCGTTTCTTAACTGGAGTGCTATTTGCGTCATCATTTTGTTATTAACCTTCCATAAAAATCTATTAAATAACGAGCACTTAGTTTCAAACGTCTTTATTGCCGTCTCCTTGGGGGTTGAATTTTCAAAAAGAAAAAACACTCGTTTATTTATTTGAGCACATGTACAAAGTAACGAAGTAAAAAGACCTTACAATATAATTTCTCCATACATACCTCAGTGAATTTTAATGTGAATAATTAAAAAAGTCACCAATAATTTTAGCGGGGTTTAGTCCCACAGCCCCACCACCCAGACAGCGTGCTAACGAAATAGTTATTTCAACATTTACAACATTATATATAACTTAGTCGAGAGACAATGTTCTGTCAACGTGGTAGATAATAAAAATTAAAACCCGTCCTAGAATGTAGGGTTATAAACCAAATGCTTTAAGGAAATCATTTTTTTCTTCATCTACTTTCTTACTTGAATGTGACTTACTTGAATTGAATCCTTCTTGAAAATATTTTTACAGGTGTAAATGCGTAATCCCACTACACAATACGCTGATAAACACGAACTGAATCTGAGCATAAAATTAAAAATATATTTTTCTAAAACGTGAAATTTCAATTCCAGATCTTATAGAACAGATTAAAGTATGCAAATCCAATCAAAAATTAAATGTTTTATCTACCGATAGTAGTGGACCACAATCGAAAAAGGACCAGGCAACACGGACAATAACAGATGTATCTGATGAACTGCCGTTTGTAAATGATCGTAGTTTCCCGTTTCTAACCATGAGTCATTCAGCGCGAAATAAAAGTCAGGCAGAGCCTATTAAAGCAAAACTTGCAACACTAGCTGAAGAAGCGGTACATAATACATATTTAAGTATAATGTCCCTCCACCAATATAGGGAGCGAATGAGCGCTAAACCACATTACAGGTTGGGTTTTATAACAAGTTATCTAGGGCTTGAGCGAGCAAAAATGAATGCTTTGTTTGAAATTGCTGTAAAATACAAGGAAAATGGACAAGCTTTACAGCAATTGAAGGTTTTTGACCATATACTTGAGTGTAATAGCAACATGACTGTATTGTTGAAGCAGTTGGCGTACATTCACATACAGACTAGGGAAAAAGATGGTCGTGTATCGACGACACCTCACGGTACTGGGTATCATATAACACCTAATAAGGATATCACCACACCCGATTTTTTCGATTCAAAGGAAGACATATTCTAAATGTTATTGTGTTCATGTTGTAATAAAGTTTTCAATTGTCAAGGTTTAGGCTTCAAAATGGAGACTGTAATGAGCCACACGTTATGCCACATGTTAAGCTAAAACAGCCCACAGCACAGTATCAAATCGCAATCAAATAAACTTATTTAAGCGAAATAACCTTTATTATCTTACATATTTAAATTACAACTTAGGTTTTTATAGTTAGCTTTATTCTTTGGTCACATGACAGTTTTGTAAATAGGCGGCTGGTTGTCGTAGCCGAGCTTCCGAAAATCTTTAGACACCATATTTAGAGACACGGTCACTGTTCCATAGGATTCTGTCCTTAGTACTGAAAATAACAATAAAATTACCATTTATTTAAATTAATCTATGCAATGCCCTGCAGTTGAAATTCGACTATTTTTTTTTTAAACTTATTACCACATATTATACCACATAATTATGTATAATGGTGAACTTAATGCCACAGGCATTTTCTAACAGTCAACCACAGTGATGCATAGATGATCGAAGTAGGTGTGAAATTATACTATGTACCTAGAGAAAAAGTTATATATAAGTTAATTTACAAAGTACTTGATATGAGTATATACAACATCGTCATCATCATCATATCAGCGCAACGACGCCCAGTTCTGTACATAGGCCTCATCTAATTTCCGCCACTGCGAGCGATTTTGTGTTATTTTATTATCTATACAAATAAATAAATTTGGAGTGTCTGTTTGTAATATTAAAGTAATCGCTTTTTTGCTACATGCATATGAATGTATATACGGTACATATACCAAAATAACATTTTTACAATTTTTGTCTGTCTGTCTATCTGTCTGTCTGTTTGTTCCGGCTTATCTCTGGAATGGCTGGACGGATTTTGATGGGACTTTCACTGGCAGATAGCTGATGTAATAAGGAGTAACTTAGGCTACTTTGAAAAAAGTAATGTTGCTTTTGTTAAACTCCACGCGGACGAAGTCGCGGGCACAGTTAGTTTAATATAATATTAAAAAGCTGAAGAGTTTGTTTGTTTGTCCAGTAGTTTCTGAGATTGTAGCGATCAACTATATACTCTTCAGCTTTAGAATATTATATAGTACCTAAGATAAGTAAGTAAGTTTAAGTATAGATGTATGTTACTTTATTAACGTAACTAATAGGTGTTCTACACGGTTATAAACATGCGTTCCAACAGTGACCTTGGTGGGAGCTTGGTTGCTATCCGCGTAGTTTGTATGAAATTTGGTTTACAATAGCCGGCTACACGGTTGGAATCCACCAAGGGCACCTCTGTGGAAGGCAAGTTTATAACCATGTAGCACAGCTTTTAAAATCTGTTATTTTGATAATAAGTACAAAAAATATTAAAATACAGTGAGTAATCATATTTATTTATATGTACCGACACATATTTATGTATATGCCAGTTTAATTTATGTATATGTAACTATAGCTTATAAAATAAATCAAATAAAGAATAAGAGGCTGTACACACACTGGATGCGTAAGCGCATACATCAGCGTAGATATTGTGTACGTACCACTGAATTGTAATGTATGGAACTGTATGAGACATGACTTGCATGACGTTGACATTATGCGTAGCTCCAGTTACCTCAGTGGTACAGTCGAGTTCATTAATATATTGGTACCATCATTATATATTTTTGTTGAAAAGGGTGACTACAACTTATTGCATAATGTACAGCATATTTTATTGAACCATTCACATGAGAACCTATATTTTATCCATAGGTTCTATAGTATTTATTGCGCTTTTCAACGCTCACAATATTTTGAATCCTTGATGGTGCCAATATATTAATGAACTCGACTGTACGTGCTCGTCAGTGGGACTTTAAATGATACATAACTATGTTATAATCATCTAAATAAAAGAAGACATAAAAACCAATATCTGTTTAATTCAGCATTTATCGGTCTAATTAAGAACTATAAAAAACTTAAAGTTTAACATTAATTGGCAGATACCATTATGTTCCTTATAGTGTCACGTCGTTTTCCCCCGAAGTGGTACGCACAGGTGCATCACAACTATTTACAACCACATTTCGACAGTTGTGTTTGGTTACCTATTCTGTGGTTTGGTCCTATGTAATAGGGGATAAGCAGTGGCGTAACTACATATAGAGGTGGCAAAGAGAGCAAAATACCACCGGCCTCCAGCACAACAGGGTCCAAACTCAAGAAAGATTCGTAAAAAAAATAAAAGCTGTGAACGAAAATTTACTTAGATAAGAACAACGCCAAGATCAAAGATTTTTTCCAAGGAAGCCCTTTCTCACCCACTGCGCTCATTACTTATAGTCACAAGCATGAAGCAGAAATGCGACAAAAGACAGAAGATTGACATTTGTTGACTATCGCGGCAATTAATTCATTCGTATGATTGAAAATTACATACACATCACATTATTCTATACATTTTGTGTCCCAAATAATTCGTGCAATATGTTTTTGGTGGAAGGTGGTGGTGGGTAGGAAGGACACTTGGTCTGCCAAGTCTCCTTCCTACCCACCAGGGATGACGGACAGTGGACCAAGGCAGCCACAGAATGGTGGCCTAGAGAAGATATCAGGCCAATGGGCAGACCACCGGCGCGATGGTCAGACGATATCGTCAAGATCTCATTGGACGCGACTGGCACAGGACCGTGAAAAGTGGCGCTGTAGAGAAGAGGCCTATACCCAACAATAGGTGAATGTGGGCTGATGATGATGATGATGATGATGCTAGGAGCGAATACAAATCCCTAAACTCCACCTCTCCCCGTTATATAGGCCCATGACTTCACAGCTAAGCAAAAATAATAGGTTTATATAAAACTATTTTAACAGACGTTGCACAAAAAGCTATACTGTGGTGTTATTTATCTATTTACATGTAAATGCGACTAATGAGTCCCGACTGTAACTCCCCTCACATGTGTATGTTACGTTACACTTTCACAAACGAAACCTTGATGACGTGCCGAAATGTATGCGTGGAGACTGCGCAATTTTTTGTAGTGTTAGAGCTGTTGGTCAAGACCTAGTTTTTTGTCTCGTTTTTGGTGAGATTTTTCAGATATTTCAACATTTTTCATTCTACGCCTAAATATATTGCTCAATGGGGAAATATGAAACAACCTCATATAATAACTTCCTTGGTAGGTACAGTCGAGTTCATTAATATATTGGCACCATCAAAGATTCAAAATATTGTGAGCGTTGAATTGCTCAATAAATACTATAGAACCTATGGATCAAATATATGTCCTCATGTGAATGGTTCAATAAAATATGCTCTACATTATGCAATAAGTTGTAGTTACCCTTTTCAACAAAAATATCGAATGATGGTGCCAATATATTAATGAAATCGACTGTACTATGTGTACCTAATAATGATATGACGAATTAATCACATATTTTTTAACATATCGACGCATTTTCCTAACTATATTATTTAAGCATAGGTACTGTAGGTACGGGAGATCACATTACGCAATATATACACTTTCTACGGCTGGAGATTTTTATAGCATGTCTCATTTTCTGATGGTAGGGCTAGAAAATTTATATATATTTTTTCATACTCACAATAGTTATCCTTGCCACTGGCCAACATCTTCGGGTCTGCTAACTCAGGATATCTGCCAGTCAGCCAAGCCAGCCATTCGCCCAGCAAAGTTGCAGCTCGGGGTCTGAATAATGGCGCAGTTGTCAGTCCACACCCGCTAGATGGCGGCATGATGAATAAAGAATATCCTCTTAAAGCATCGCCAGTTATAGTGTTTTGTGCTCGCACTGTGATCAGTAATTGTGGCCCTGAAATTATTATTTTATTTATTCTTAAAAAAGAAAACGTTCGCACTAAAGAGCAAGCCTTGTGTCGCGGGGGACTTTACAAACATACAATTAAAAAAGTACACCCAGACTTGAAACAAATATCTATGAATCACACAAATATTTGTCTCTTGTTGGAATCGAACCCGTCACTCGATGCGGCGATGTTAGTGGCAAGGCGACCACACTGACCGCTACGCCACGGTGACAGCCATTTTGAAAGATAGGTACACACTAGGTACACTATAACGTCACTCTTTTACCCCTACCGCACGTTGCTACGGGATAGATTTTCAATATAATGTACCTAAATGTACTCTGTGGGATAGACAGAGATGTATCACATCGACATTCTGTCAGCTATGCTACTGTGCACCTAATAGCATGAGCTCCTTGAGACTCACAGAGCACAACTCCAGATAAATACGTACTTAATGAGAAATTCACGACAGAAAACACCAATAACGCTTTTTTGATGGGTTAATCCCGACCTCCATCACTTAGGCGGTGGGCTCAAATGGGGGGCTCATGGGAATCAGGATTACCCAGACTCTGTTCCACAACAGTCATACTCCCGCTTCGTGATATTGCAAGTAAGTAGTTAGATAAGCATGTTTAGAAGAAAGTTTTACACAACAGGCAGCGATTGTAAAAATACTTACAGCCAGATACATTAGTACTGCTAAATACCATTTCTAAAGGTAGATTGAATACTACACGTTCGGGATCACCCCCTGAACGAGCCATTTGGCTCGTACCCGTTGTTAATCCAGACATTGGGCTCCAATCAGGCCCCCAAACTATGTCGTATTGTATAAATAATTGGTCATCAAATACTCCCCCAGGGAAGCAGACATATTCAATCTGACCACTAAAACACACCATAAACTTGGTTATCTCAGTGTCTTTCATTTAGCTTGCGTTTTTTCTGAAACGCAAAGATAATTGAAATCGGATGCTTTACACCGATGAAAACAAAACAAATTGTAACTATAGCAACGACAAGTTCACAATTTTATTGCCAGCGCAAAAATATGACTTTAACCTTCAGCCACATAACTCTTATACTGAGCATTTATAAAGTAATCAGTTTAAATAAATAACTTTAGAAAATTTAAAACAAAAATAGATATTCAAATCGGTATTTTTAAATTGATTTCTTTATATTTTTTTTCACACGCACGCGGTTTTTTTTGCGAACCAAAGACTAAAGAAAGCATGCTTCCGTTTGACTGTTTTACCGACATTGGTCGAACTTTCAAAAGTTTGCCGCAAGATGGCGCTGTGTGTGCTTTCAAAATCCCAATCGGCCACCATTGTGAAGGCGAATCTATTGAATACTTTGAGGATTTTTACATTTTTTAAGTTCGTAATCAACGAAATATTAAATTTTATTTGGTAAGACACAGTGTCCAGTATTTCGGCAATCAAAACCAAACTGTAAAATGTGCTAGAAGTGCTTAATTTCAAAACCTAAATGCGTTCAAAATGTCACGCGAAGTGAGCATCAAATTTGTGAACACCATACCATGCACTAAATAATCTAAGTTTTCTTTCATATAATCGTGCGTTAATGGTGAAAGTGTAAAGTTTTGCGCCAGGAATACATGTGGAATGTTATGGATAGTTGAAAAATTTAACGTGCGCTGATGAAAACGTTTCAGAAGTATCTGTACACGTCGTAAGAGAGCGCAGTTACGCGGGCGAAGGCTTCAAACTTGCCGGCATCACTATGGTGGACTGAAGAATTGTTTGTTGACGGATTGGTGTTAAATACGTGTTGTAAACAGTGCCGCGAGCGTGTCGCGCACGATGTCGGGAGGCTCTCAGCACAACCCCAATGGTCGACAGTCGCAGCTGGGCTCAGGATGGAGCCCCCTGCAGGTGGTGCTTATTATTCATTTATTATTTGTTCTCTAACTAACCTAAATCATTTTCGTAATATCCTGTCTGAAACTTTTCATTTGTATGGTATTCGCATGTACATCTTGTAAGTAATTAGTTCGAGCTTGTCAAATATTACGCGAAAACATCGATTATAATAGGAATATCGTAATATTCTTTGTGTTGGCGTCTGTTTGTCGTCGTGTATGTATGTATTAATCATATACCAATCAGCTGTTTGCATTGACACACTTGCTATGCTGACACACATAATGGCATTTTGCTATCAAATTAGTTATGGTACAGATAACTAAAAATCTTGTTTGTTATTATTTACAATGCACTTTTTAACTGCAGTTAAAAGTTTTGTATAGTAAACATATTTATTCAGAAGGATATTATGAAACATGGTAGTTTAAAATTTGTATATGGCAAGGTTTTATTTGACTAACAACTAAATTACAGGTATTTACAGTATAGTTAGACAGATAGTTACTTGATTATGCAATATAAGTTTCAATTTATTGATTAATTTGTAAATGTATGTAAGCACAATTAAGTATACTTTATTTATTACCAGTAACAAAAACTTTCAAGTACTATACAAAGAATAGGTAGGTATCTACCTAGAACCTATTGTTTAATAATAATTAATGAACAACTTATTGCTTGTACTTAGAAAAAAAACTAGATAATAGAAAAGACAATTATAATTTAAAATCATTTAGCATAAATTAATTAGTTTTATAGTGCTACTTTCAAATTAACAACAAATTTTATGTCTGCCAGCTGCTGTTCATAAGGTATCTATTATATACATTAATGTGTTTACTATTATAAATACTGAGAACGAGGGTAAAAGAGGCTAATGGCCACAAATATAGAAACGAAAAATAGTTTAAACAATTACCATAAACAAACTTTTTATTCATTGTTGTTGTGATGATGTAAAATATTCAAGGCTTTGCCAAAAAATTTATGTTCATGCTGAACACCCTGAACCCTCATTACTCATCTTTTCACAGAAATTTATGATTTTTTTTTCTATTACAACAAGAGTTTATTGTTTTATTAGATTGAATAGCTGTAACCTGACATTTTACAACACCATATGGTCTACCAAGGATACATAAATACTTATAATTATATTTAATGACCATAAAAATTGATTACTGTTGTCATTGTTTATAATAAATTATTAAATATACAATCATAAAGTTGGGAGTCAGCCTCAACCAGCATGATGTATTGTAAAAAGTTTTAAAGCTTAAAAGGAGGTTTATAAAAAAATCATAAAAAGACGCAATACATCTTATTGCTTAAAGCAGTGTAGCTTTAAACTAACTTAATAGTTACAGTGGCATCAATGAAAAACTGCACAGTATTGTGTATTATATATATTTTGTACTTATTTCTCTTTAATTATACTTCTATTGTCAAATATAAGTATTTCTGTTTAAAATTTTAATTAGGGTCAATAAGGTTGATTAACTAGAACTGTGATTGTTATTTAGAAAATGAAAAAATACATATAATTAACAATAATATGTTTTAAAAGTCATATATTTTGTAGACATTGATTATGTCAGCTATTTCTTAGTAGAGCACATGCAAGCATCAAGAAAAATGTAGGTATATAGTTTAGCCTACAGTTTGTCTATCTTTTAGCTTTTCATTTGTTAACACTTAATATTTAAACCACATTTCAAGTAATTTAGTTATTATAATAAAATTCATATATTTAATTATAATAATATATAATAATTCAGAAAAGTTGTAAGTAATTTCTATAGTTGTTGTCTACCTATATTAAATTTACTTGCACTAATTTTAAATGCAATAAATATCCTGTATTATTATATTATCAGTATGAGTTGCCATCTATTAGATACTAAATTTAACTACTTTACTAGTAGTTCTAACTCTCAATGTAGTGACAAAGTACAGATACATTTTCTAACTACTTTTTTTTGTCCTAAGGATCTTGTAATGACTAGAGGAATAAATCACAAAACATCTGTACAAAAGAATGAAAAAAAATCAATACCAACTCGTCTGGCCAATGTGGTGAGCCTTCTTTTGTGACATACAACACATGCCCAGCAGTGGGACAGCAAAGCTATTGCCAATGCATCATCAGCAACCTATCATGTAGCAATAGCTTTGTAACTAACTTAATGCTCATTTAAGTCGCCTCTACAGATCTTTGGAGAATGATTGATTTAATTTCAAGTCTTAACAATTAGAAATATTTGTTGATCACAACAATAATAAATAACACACTTCACAGGATTCCAATGATCCCTTGACTACCCTGTTGTAGAAATTATACTTCTGTAAAATATTTATGTATCGTTTTCACTTTCATTATCAACAAAAGCTAGATATTAGCTAATATCTAACTTGGGTAATTAAGGTCGTAATGTAATTACTTCCTTTGTATTTCACAATCTTAATTACAATTTTCATTGTAAAACAATTCAATCATAGTTCTTACATATAAAGTGAATATTGGATTTGTACACTTGTTTATTTGTTTTGGAGGTTGTGGGTTCGATCCCCACCCAGGACAAATCTTTGTGTGATGAGCATAAAGGTTTGTTCTGTGGCTGGGTGTAATTTATCTATAATATGTATGTATTTACAAAAAAAAATGTATTTAAGTAGTATATCAGTTGTTTAGTACCCATAACACAAGCAAATATAATTGCTTACTTTGGGACTAGATGGCGCTGTGTGAATGTGGTGGTAGAATATTACCTCAACACTTTCCTGGTGAGCAGCTTAATTATGGAGCTGCAGGAGAGTAAAATTGCAGTCTTCACTTTCATTTTAAAAGCCTCTGAGGGTTTGACTACATCTAGCCGCACGGAATCGCACTTTCCTACATTTATATGCCTTTCTGTCACTTAAAACCGTCATTTAATAGAAAAAGAACGGTGGTATCGGCGTACGATACGCTCGCTCACTCTCACAAATAAACACATACACTAGAATACTTGAATGTATTCTTCTCTCTCTCTCACTCTAGTAAATGACGGTTCTGAGTGAAAGAAAAGGATATGATATAGTATATGTTTTTGATGAGTAAACTTTAATTAAACCTTAACCCTCTCAAGAGAGGAAAGGAGACCCAAGTGCAACAGTGGGACATTTATGGGTTGCTGATGATGCTGAAACTTTAATTGCAGCAATAGCTGTGCAGTCTCCTTTGTCTTGCAGAAGACTGTGGTTAAATAACACTATGTACATAGTATATGCATACTTATATGTATTCTTTTGGTAGTAGGGTTAGTTAGTAGTAGTTAGGGTTAGTTACATCTGAAGCCCACTACTTGACAACCCCTAGACTTGTCAAGTATTTTTGATTCTACTAGACTTGATCGATTCTGAGTTTTGACAAGTCTACCATAACGTGTTTGGTGAGCTTTAGACTTATAGTAATCCACAAATTTGTCATCTGTTGTGGCCAGATTTTACAGTAAAATACAATGTGCATGTACTTAGTTACAGGTGGCGAACTTGCTGGCTCGCGCGCCACAAGCGCACATGGCATCAGACCGGGGCGTCACGTGGCACACACCGACGCCTCCGCCCCACCTCTACCACGTGCCGGCGCCTTCGCCCCCGGACCCACTACAGGTACTACTTGCTCTAAAAATTCGGTATACCACTGGCAAATAAATGTCTGATAAATTATACGGAAGTTACTTGACACATTTTTGACATAGTTTATCTTATAAAATCTATCAGTTAAGTCTCAGATAGTTTATCAGATACTTATCAGCTAGTGGTGTAACGGCCTAAGCTTTGGTTCCATAGCAAGTAGATAAAAGGTATACATACTTAGTCCAAAGGTTTATTTTTTATATACTCGTACCGAAATTAATATAAAATGTTGATTGTATGTTTTTAAAACCTCCGCTATTCTTGATCATTTTACACTACACTCATGAAATTATATTTCTATGCAAAACCTGTGGTGGTTCAACCACGCGAACTCAAAGTCGACCTCCAGCGCGACTGGTTGCGCCGCCTCTGGTGACTGAGACAATAGGCCTAAATTGTTTGATGTATGTGCTTATAATCTGTAAAGATTCTTAACATTTCGTTTCCGAACTGTAGCTTGGTGGTGGACCATTCCTAAATACAATTCCATTTCCAAATTGTAAAGGTTGAAATAAAAACCGATTGACCTTCACAGTTCTGATTGACAAATACGATTAGCAAAGTTTAACAATGAGAGTGTCGAAATTATACATTCCAATGATTTTATCATGAAATTTTTCATCATAATAGATCATAGTCATTGTGATTTATTTACTCGTCATAAACAGAATACAAAAATACATTACAATGGTGTAACTATAGGGTATATGGGAAGGCAAAATACAAGTTTACGGGGACCCCCGATATGAAAAGCCATGAGCACAGGGAAGTACCCTGCCATTATAACAATTTTATTATATGAAGGGGCCTATCCGATAAATTTCTCACGGGCCTCTAAAACTATAATTACGCAAACATAAGTGGTTAATTTTGGTAAGAATTCATACCTGCACATGCCCATTCATACATGTGTAGACTCCTTCCAGCACTTCATGCTGGAAGGAGTCTACACATGTACTCAGATAATTATGACATAAATCCTCACGTTCCGCGATCTGCGCAATTCAGATTGTTTTCTAATGCGAGAGTTGTCATTTAAAATAATTTTATCAGATTGTAATAAATTTATGAAATCTTAGAATTTCTATTTAACTAGTTTAATAAATTAACATAATTATCTTCGGAGTTAATTAATTACGACGTAATATTAATTTCAGTTTAATTAAAAATTGCGCTTTTGAGGTCTTAATTTCTAGTTTTTGGATATATATATATATATTTTTTGCTTAAGTACCTATTGAAAAAGTTCACCAATAAATATTTCATCGTATTCCTGTAATAAATGATTTGACCTTCTATCATGAGATTCGAAGAACTTTCTCCCAGTATTTTATAGCTTATAAAACCTGTTTTTATTACGTCTTAAGATGTTTTCTGGACTAGTTCCCCTTCGCCCTCTGAAACTGTTACCTCGAAGGACATGAACTTGTTACTTTCAATGAACATTTGGAATAGTTTATCAAACTACAATTTTCTATCGAAATCATTAGAGCGGTTTCCAAAATAACAAAGCACAAGTTTACTATAGACGATCACTACGACGACGATTTACTATAGAAATGAGAAGAAATAGCGCTTCTAAATAACGTCTGTCAAAGAAGTATTTTGCATACATAAATACCTACTTACTTTCTTTGATATTTTATTGCTTGTTATTCAATTTATCTTTACGTTATTTTAATAGGTCCTATTTTATTCTAGTGTTTAGTTAGTAGTAAAATGTTTATGAAGAAGAAAAACAATATGATATATAGGTAACTCTCAGATATTAATCAATCAAAACAAAGTTAATATTAAGTATACAATTCAATAAACATTTTGCTCTTTATGGAACACTAGCTTACTGCGCGCGATTTTTTTTTATTAATTTCAAAATACAAGAGTTTAAGTATGTACCTATTTGGAGTGTATCATTAAATCTTTCAGCCTACTGCAGTCCACTGCTGGACATAGACTTCGTTAATCTAACGGTGTAGTGCTCTGCTGCATCACTTTACACGCTACCGAAATTGTAAATTACAAAAGATTGTAGCTTTCCATTTTTTTAAAAAGAGTGGCGTGAATTTCTTGCCAGTTCTTCTTATAGCTCCACCTCGTCAGCGAACTAGGCAAATTTGCTGACACTACTTTTCGGATAACCTGTTACATTCTTATCTTGTGACTTTCATAAGTGTTACCTTGTAACCTAGATGAATAAACGAGAATTCATTTCATTTCTTAGGAAATCAGAATCAGAATATAACCTAACATATCACACGTCTTACTTTTTTTAGGAGTTTATTATTCTTAAGTTATTTTAAAGACAGACAACTCTTGAACTAGCCCAGACTCGCGGGGGCATTTTCGTATACATTTGTATAAACGTGTAAAATGAAAACATTTCAGTCACCTAACTCCACATCATGACTGCCATCATAATGTAAATATCACGATACTAACGAATATGTATATTAACCTGCCTTAACGATGACTATCGTAGGGTCTGTTGCAATTGCAGGCGTTGAAGTCTGGCTCAAACTCCGTGTTCAGACACACGGCCACACCGCCAGAACTGTACAGGCACACACCCACACCGCCAGATAAACATCATATGAGGTAAGGGGTTTTGTCATTTCAAATAATTTAATAAGTATTATATACATAGTAATTATTATGTAAATGGTTATTTGTTAGCAGATAAACAAATATTATGTATGTATTTGTAGGCACACCCCGTCACCAGGCGACATCAAAACTCCAACGTTACCACCCGTAGATTTGTACCCACACTTAGGCTCCGGCAGAGGTAAACTTATTTATATCTATTAATACATTTTATTTTTCTTTTTGTACAAAATATAACACGATGATGGTCTTCACAGATAAGTTACGTGCCGACGAACTACTGGCGTACGCGCGCGTCGGAGTGGACCTGTCGTTGAGCGGCGGGCGCGCGTCCAACGGCGCCGCCACGTCTCCCGCGCCGCCCGGGGCGGGCGGGCCGCCTACGCCTACGGGTGGGCCGCCCTCGCTGTCGGTGCGCGACGCGCCTACCATCAACAGTCTGATAGCGCGCGCCGCGCCGCGCCCGTCGCACGCCAGGGTCGACGCACTACTGGAGCGCCTCGCGCCCGCGCCCGCCTCGCCGCACTCCGTCATCATGCACTCACGCGTCGCCCCCACCCCCTCCCCACCCTCCTCCGCCGACGACGAGCCTGACACCGCCGCGCCGCCCGGCGCCAAGCGCAAGCGCAAGCCCGAGCGCGTCGTCCGCGTACCCGCACCGCTCCCGCCCGCGCTCACCCAGCCTCCCGCCGCTCCTGAGCCCGCCCCGGCGCACATGCCCACGCCCGCCGCTCTCACGCCTGCCGCCCCTACACCCGCCGCCCCGACGCCTGCCGCCACGGCCCTCGCGCCGCGTGTGTCGCCGCCGCCCGCCCCTGCTAAGCCCGAGTCGACCCCGACGCCCCCACCTCCTCTCGAGAACGGCGACACCGCCCACGTGAAGACGAACGGTCCAGACGAGCGCCCGCCCTCCCCGCGCCCCGACCAGCCGCACGCGAGGAGAAAAACGCGCTCCGGCTCCGCCGAGACGATAGCGGACATCGCGGCCATGATCGCCGACACGGACCGTGCGAGCGCCGCGCTCTTGCCGCCGCCGCCCGTCGAGCCGCCCGCCGCGCTCTCCGTAGACAAGCTGCGGAGCGTGCTCGCCAGCCCCGACGCGCCGCGCACCGACCCCGCCGACGCGGTGGAGCCGCCCGCTCCCAGCATCGCCGAAGCGTCACCGGCGCCTGCAGCACCAAGCCCACCCGCGACTGCGGCGCCTCCTACCCCGCCGGGCCCTCCACCGGCGTCCGCCGCGGCGCCTCGCCGCCGTAGCGTTCGGACCTCGAATCCCGAGGCGCCGAACGTCCCTGTCGAATCGCCCTCCGAGGCGAAACCAGCTGAGCCGGAGGCCGGCGAAGCCAGCACAGCGGAACCCGCAGCCGTCAGTTTCGTAGAAGTTGAAAATCAGTTGGAGAAAATGTTCGCCGGACTAGAAGAGGAAACGCAGACGGAGCCCGCGCCCTCCGGCACAGACGCGTCGGACGCGCCGAAGAAGGAAGTGGCGCCGGCCGGCGCGCGCAAGCGTCGGCGCTCGGCGCCCGCGCGGCCGGAGCGCCGCGCGCCCCGCGCCCCGCGCCCCGCCGGCGCCGCGTGCTCGTCGGCGCCACACTCCGGCGACGACTCGCCGCGCAAGAAGCAACAAAAGAAGAAGCAGGACGCTCGACGTCCGCGCAAGGGACCACGGGACGCGTCCGCGAGGGACGCATACGATTCCGGCAGCAATGCTAGTTCTAGTAAATCACGAGGACCTTACATACAGGTGAATTGATATTTTATTTAGTATTTAAAAAGTTTTATTTTGGCAATAGTTACTTTTGACGTTCATGTATACATAACATATATTATGACGATCATTTTAGTGTTTGTCCCAATTTAAAATTAAGTTTATTTTGTAGTCTTTGGTATTTTGTAACATTATTATGTAAAAAGAAAGAAAAACATGTATTGATCATACATGTTTTTTCTTTCTCACTTTTGAAAGCCATCTCCACTAAATCACCTGTAGCTTTTCTGGGCTAAGGTGATCTGATCGAGTGTTTCTAATGCAAAAACATTAAGACAAGACGACTTTGTTGTCTAGTTTAAGTTAAATTTATATTCTTTTAAAACCAATACTGACTCGTTTGTTTCTAAAATAAAATTAATAAATAAATAAAAATAAAAAATAATAAAAATAATAAAAAATAAATATTCTCAAAAGGTGTTTGTGATACTCGATGCTCGACTAGATCTTTCTTTCGCGATCATTGACACTAAAATTTAACAAAGTTAATGGTATACGTAATCGTCAGATCCGCGGTCCGCGCGACTCTCCGCTGAGCGTGAGCGTCATGAACACGTCGACGGGCGAGGAGGAGGAGGCGGGCGCGCGGCGCAAGGGCGGGGAGGAGTTCCGCAACGGCGTGCGCGGGGTGCGCGGCGTGCGGGGGCTGCACGCCAGCACGCTGGGGCTGCGCTACGACGCCACCACGCCCGACGTCACGTGGCTCTGCGCCTTCTGCCAGCGCGGCCCGCACGCCGCCTCGCTCGGCGACCTCTTCGGCCCCTACCAGCTCGACATCGATTGCGACGAATTCAGGTAAGCGCTCTTCTCGCGTTTACTCGTCGCGCGACACGAGTCGAAGTGTAAATACGATACATGAACGGCGTGGTTTCCAGGGCCCTGGACGAGGCGACGCGGCGGCGCTACTGCTCGGACGTGACGGGCGCCGCGGACGAGGTGTGGTTCCACGAGGCGTGCGGCGTGTGGGCGCCGGGGCTGGTGGCGGCGGGCGCGCGCGTGTGGGGCCTGGCGGGCGCCGTGTGGGGCGCGCGCGGCGTGCGCTGCGGGGCGTGCGGCGCGGCGGGCGCGGCGCTGGCGTGCCGGGCGCGCTCGTGCCGGGCGCGGGCGCACGTGCCGTGCGCGCGCCAAGCGTGGTCGCTGCACGACGACTTCCGCGCCGCGTGCCCGGCGCACGCCGAGCCGCCCGCGCCCGTCTAACGCGATCTGAAGCTTAGTGTATGTGTACATATAGCGGTTAAATGTAAATATCAGTTTTATGCATTGAACACCATTTTGTAAGACGTAAAATGTATTATATGACGTGGGGCCGGGCCGCGCGGCGCCGCCACCTAGTGCGTAGTTAGCGTTGTGAGTATGTCGCCGGAGGATATGCGTATTAGATGTAAAGTTTATCTTGTGTAAATAAATGAGTCCGGTCGAGATGATCGCCGCCACCCGCGGCGACTGTGCCGCGACTGTACTTTATTTATTCGATATTATAGCGAAAATCTCACCTCATTTGTATGATCATTTTAAATTTATCTATATTGTTTATAAGATATATATAAGAGTGCGCGGCTGCGGTGACCGCGGGCGGGCGACGACGCGGCGATTCCTTGTTGTTTACATGAACATGTAACAATGCAGTGATATTTTAAAGTAATAAACGGACCTTGGATGTAATAAGTATATTTTTTATGTAAAAAATATATAAATAAATAAATAAACAACTGTTTAGTTGCCATTATAGTATCAAAAACTAGTCTAAATAAATAGTGTCTTGTGATTTAAATAAAAAATATATAAAAATCGTTTGGGGTCTATTAAAATTTACATTTTTAGCTTGGTAATGGAATATGTACGAGTATGTGGATACTGCATTGTTATCGGTGGATAAATAAATGATACACGGACGTGACGTGTGTAGCGCTCTTATACTTAATAATGGTTATTTATACCGAAAACTTACGCTTACATAATTTAACGTGACCCTTCAAATGTTTTGTACGAACGATTATAATGTCCACAATCGAGATGCGCTTATCACTGTTCACTTGTTCACGTTTACTCATTTATATAGTAATGTTGTATTTCTAATGTTTTGTTTTATTGACAATAATGGCTCGTACAAATACTATTTATAACTTGGGCTCGTACAAACCTTTGGAGCGTCTACGTATAAGGGTACATAGGGCAGTGTTCGTTTGCCTCACGTGACCACTATGCATTATGCAGGTGTTAAATAATTCCAGTGAATAGAAAAATAGACTTTATTTAGACAATGTTAAGGTACAAATTTATAGTAGGGAGAATCAGGCCAGTTTAGTGTTTTTTAAAATTTATTCAAACTATGAATGAGGACACGAACGAACAACGTTAGCATCCCAAAGCCTTGAACTGTAATTGGTGTAAGAATTTTTTTATCACTTACGGGCAAATGATTACTTTATTAAGTATGTAATTGTTATAAATTATATTTATCATGACATTATAAGCAAATTGAAATACAACATGTTTAAAATGAGAATATTGACTTTTATTTTTAAAGCTCCAAATATAAATGTCTGAGTAAATTGTAACTCATATTGGTTGAAGCACATTGATTGGTGCGGGTAATGACTGCTTCTTCAAACATGATCAAAGTTTAGCTAAACAATCAATGTTGCCAACAAACAGAACACGAATCTAGGCGGTGGCAAGCCGAGATCGAAGGCAGAATTATCTGGCACCAACATATAGGAAATAAAATATATCATAGTAAAGGCAGAAAATATATTTGATGAAGATGCATGAATCTGCATGATATCCCTGGTTTTGCAGGCGCCCATAGGCTATGGTAACCGCTTTGCCATCAGGCGGACCGTACGCCTGTTTGCTACCGTCGTCATGGTTATAAAAAAATAGATTTGGCGCTGTACGTACAATACGAGAGTTATGTAGAATATTAATTTAATAAAAGACAATTTTATTTCATTTTTTTCAATTCATTAAAAAACTATTTCACTAATATGCATCTTACAATCGTAAAAGGAACAAGTAGCAACCAAAGAGGTTCCTTCATCAAACTTCCAATCGGCGCCGTAAGCTATACTCTCATGTGCCATGTATTCACTAAGGATCTCCACTTGTTGTTCAACATGTAAGATACGGAACCCACCATACATGCACGCTGCTAGTACTACATGTGGCTTGTAGGGATGCCATTTCAAACGCCATACTCCGCCATTCACGTTCTTTTCAGTAAGACAAGATTTGAGCTTCCTCGTGTCCCAAAGACGCACCTTTTCGTCATAACTGAAATTAAATAATTAATCTTTAACTAAAAATATAATTTATTTCTCAGGGTTTGAATAAATTTAATTCGTCTATTGCTGAATTAATCGCGACCCTCTATAGTGGGTTGCCAGTAAATTTAGAGTGGGTCTATAAAAATAAAATTGACGTCTTGTGCAACGCGCTTGGTCTTTCATTGTTCGTGGTAACTAATAATAAATTACCCTATAATATATTTTATAACCCTTTAATAAAGCCTAAAAAAATATTTTCCAAAATTTTATTTTAACACTTTGTCGACGTCATTGATATACACGCTCCTACAAAATTACAGCTTTCTAGTACTAACGGTCTCTTAGCAAAACCTCGGACAGACAGACAGACGGACTAAACTAAAGTACTAAAGTAGTACTAAAAGACGAAACTATAAGGGTTCCTAGTCAAAACTACGGGACCCTAAAAACAAACGTGGACGAGGTTCATGTTTTACCTGCCAGTCAGCAGTTGATGTTCAACTTCGACGTGAGTTCTGATCGAAGTGACTCCTGCTTCATGGTGTTTGTTCACAGTTGTGGCAACATCTGGGATACGCGCGTCGTAACTCTTAAATAAACAGTCGTCACCTCCTAAAATATTATTTATGCATATTAAATTAAGTTCAAAGTTCGATTGCCTTTAAGACTTAAGATAAAGTTGTATTAAATTATTTAATTTGTATTTAAAATAATTTACCCACCTTAAATACCTATTACATTTACCTATGTATTTATATAATTACCTATGTAGCGAAATGTAGGTATTTTATAAGATAATTAATTGTAGGTAGGTATTGATTTTTAAATAACGTGAATAAAAATATTTTTTCTACCTACATAAATAAAAAGTGACAAATGGTGTGATACAAGGTATCATTTAGCCACAATATTTATAACAAACCTGAATAAAACACATCAGGATTCCAATAATTAAATGCGCCGATCCATGCCTCGAAGCCATGACTTTTCCATTTACCTAAAGCCCGGACATCATTTTCAAAAATTTGTAAAAAATGGATACATCCTGCAGAGTCGCTGACCACCAATCGTGGCTCTTCGCAACTCGATTTATTTGTCGACCAATCAACGGAAAGTGCCAAAATATCTTCATCAATCGTATGTTCTAACCATAATTCCAATTCTAAAGTTAAATTTTCATCTTTTAATTTGTAAACTTGCAAAGTGCCCACAGAAGTAACCACCGCTAAAATTGGATAACTTTTTATAGTATGGTAACACCATTTCTGGTCTAGGATCCCTGATGTATCTATTGTTTGTACAGGACTCAATGCGTTTGTATCGTTATCGATTACAAATAAGTATATTCTGCCTAGTCTTTTCTGCTTCTCGTCTTTTGCATCTGTAACAAAAATAACAAAGTAGGTGCAACAGTGTTACTGTGTCACTTTTATATCTTCGTGTGAGGAGCATGTTTGTTTGTTCTGTGTTTGGGTGTAATAAAGTTTATCTATAATATGTTATTATTTACAAAAAAAAAATATATGTGAAGCAAATATAATTGCTTTAATATGGGACTAGATAGCGTTATTTAAACGTGTGAAAATATTATTATTAGGTACTGTTGAATTCGGCCCGAATACCTATAGGTGACCTTTTATGTAACTAACTACGAAACTGACCTCGTTATAACTATTATTTTCAAGAAATTTGAAGAAACCTTTTTAATTCAAACCACCTTTTTCTTGAACAATGAACCTTTTTCTACAAATTTGTCAAATGCCTCAGTCCACCTGAGCATGTCAAGTTAAAAAGTCAGTCAATGGTCACGATGGCTTGAGAGATGTCTGAATAGTCACAAAATTATTACCAAATGAGTGTACCTAAACTGTACCTATTTGGAAAAAAACTGTACCTCAAGCAATTATATATTAAATAGATAGTGACATAGACACGCGGTTCTGGTGTCAGCTTGGCGCGCATAGTCGTGTATCTCCCCAACGTGGAAACTATATCAATACAGTGTACCTAAACTGTACCTCATAAAACTGCCCATAAAAAAAATTAAATCACACGTGATATCTGTCAAATCAAAAACAAAAATGTTTTACTGCTCATTTATTTTATAATAATGTAATCATTATAAACATTGGTCAAACTCTTATCAAACATCATATTTGTGTGTAAATCGTAAACTCTCTCAAAACTTGAATATAAAACAAGAAATAAAACATAATTTTTTTTCAACCATATTAAGTAAGGCCAATTGTTTTTCGAAGAATATTGTAGACAGCACAAACATTTTGAATGATCAGGTAGAGTAAATAAATGGTTTTTAAACATTTTACTTTTTATTAATTATTTTGTAATTCAAAAACAGTACTTATACATATAGAAATATCTTAGAAACAGACAAATTAAATTATTCACTTTTTGGAATTTATATGTACCTACTAGTCAAGTGACTTACCATCTGCTAACGGTGAAGGAAAACATCGTGAGGACACCCACATACTCTAGAGGAAATTCTATGAGTCTGATCCACCAACCCACACTAGGCCAGCGTGAGTGGATTATCGCCTAAACCGCCTCAGCTCTCTAGTTAGAGGAGAGGAGACCCGAGCCCAGCTGTGGGACTTAAAGGGTTGACGATAAAAGCGCCCGTTGCAAATTGATCGGCAAACATACGTGTCATTCGTTTAAAATAAATCGTTAAAAAAATAAATGAGAAGTAAAAAAAAAAATGTTTTTGATTTGACAGATATCGAGCGATTTTTTATTTTTTATGGGCAGTTTTATGAGGTTCAGTTTAGGTAAACTTTATTGATATATGTTCCAGAACATAGCGTATCTATGTCACTATCCATTTAATATAATTATAATTGCTTGAGGTACAGATTTTTCCACATAGGTACAGTTTAGGTACACTTATTTGGTGCAAATTTTATGACTATTCAGACATCTCTCACGCCATCCTGACAGACACAATCAATGCGCGCATTTTTTGTCGTAAACGTAGCAATACTTTTAAATAAATATTTTATAATGGCAAATTATTATTATGACCAAACAGTTTTTAAGAAATTATTATAACTTCTCCAGTTTTAGGTACCTACCGGATATATTTTACAGAGGGTATGTTAATCTACTCACCATCTGTGAATACTTCTCCACTAATATAAATAAGTACAGTTCTTACATATTATTATTCGATGTTTAAATATTTAATATTCATCGTTAGTTAAATAGCATCACACATCCCCTACGATGGATTGCCGTCTTATTGTGGCGTGTGGGCTGAATACCCGTGGTTGATTTTACCTCTTACTTTGGCTGGCTCTTAACCTGGCTAAGTGGCGCGTTCCTGGGACGAATGGGGCCCCCATATTAAGTGCTGTGGTCGTCCATAGGGTAGCGTGGTGATCGGGAGGCGGGAGGGTAGTGACGGTAGGTATGATAACTTCTTGACTCAGCCCCAACGTGTCCACAAGCGTGAGACTGTGGCGGCGGTGGGACCACAGAAGAGAGGGGATAGTCCCTGACTTCTGCGGCCGGCCTCTGGCAAAGTCGTAGTCCCGACCCATAGGTGTCGGGGGCGAGGCCACCCTCAGGCCGTGAGCCCCGCATAGCCGTTTCCCCTAATGGTGTGGCATTAGTAAACTGTAATTCCCCTCATAAAAAAGGGAGGTACACCTAACAGTTACACCGACTGTACCTTAACACTATTATATTATGTCACCTAAGTAGAATAATGAATCCAATTTTCCACAGATAGTTAATCCAGCATGGCCGACGCAGCATCGGTTTGCCGAGGTTTCAGTCCCAATGATCGGCTGATAATAATGATTGCAGGATTATGCTTATTCTGTGTAGGTATAGTCGCCGTTTCATTGACATATGCTATGTCATATATATAAACCAGGGCGATAAATAAACGGTGAAAAAAGTCTAGTGTTCCTTTTAGATCCTTTATAAATTACGATTACGGTTAGTGAAGTAATATAGGTACCATCTGAGGCCCTTAGCAAATTAAATGAAAGAGGTCTTCCCCTAAAAAAAGACTTGACGTTATAACTACAATAGGAACCAACCAATTTTTGTATGCATAAATGCAGCATTTGTACAATGCTGCATTTATTTCAAACAAAACATCTGAGCACTACTTCTGAGATCACATTAATATATTTAAACAAAAATTCAAAAAACAAATATAAACCCCATTTTGTTACATTAATCCTTTAAAAAGGTCCTCTGTTTTGTCATACGTCCAGAATAGTAGAACCTACCATAATTAGTTTAGATTTTGCCTGTTGGTATGACAAAATATGCAAATGACTCATTTTATTTGATTATTGTATAGAAATGGCATAAGATACCTAATGGCAGAATATTCTCATTTGCAAATAGTTTTGACTCTTAGTATACCTTGTTCAGTTTTGTCGAGCTGATAGGTTCCGCAAACGAGCACGTTGTTGTAGCGCGGCACTGGACACCACTCCACGGAGTCATACAAATAGAAATATCTTAGAAACAGCAAATTAAATCATTCACTCTGTGGAATTTATATGTACTAGTCAAGTGACTTACCATCTGCTAATAGTGAAGGAAAACATCGTGAGAAAACCCACATACTCTAGAGAAAATTCTATGAATATGTCTGATCCACCAACCCACACTAGGCCAGCGTGAGTGGATTATGGCCTAAACCCTCTCAGCTCTCTAGTTAGAGGAGAGGAGACCCGAGCCCAGCTGTGGGACTTAAAGGGTTGACAATAAAAGCGCCTGTTGCAAATTGATCGGCAAACATACGTGTCATTCGTTTAAATGAAGCAAATGAGAAGTAAAAAAACATTGTTTTTGATTTGACAGATATCACGTGTGATTGAATTTTTTTTATGGGCAGTTTTATGAGGTACAGTTTAGGTACACTTTATTGATATATGTTCCAGAACATAGTTCCCACACGCTGGGCCGATACACGACTATGCGCGCCAAGCTGACGTCAGAACCAAGTGTCTATGTCACTATCCATTTAATATATAATTGCTTGAGGTATAGTTTTTTTCCACATAGGTACAGTTTAGGTACACTTATTTGGTGCAAATTTTGTGACTATTCAGACATCTCTCACGCCATCCTGACAGACACAATCAATGCGCGCATTTTTTGTCGTAAACGTAGCAATACTGTTAGATAAATATTTTATAATGGCAAATTATTATTATGACCAAACAGTTTTTAAGAAATTATTATAACTTCTCCAGTTTTAGGTACCTACCGGATATATTTCACAGAGGGTATGTTAACCTACTCACCATCTGTGAATAGTTCTCCACTAATATAAATAAGTAAGTACAGTTCTTACATATTATTATTCGTTGTTTAAATACTTATTTAATATTAATCGTTAGTTAAATAGCATCACACATCCCCTACGATGGATTGCCGTCTTGTTGTGGCGTGTGGGCTGAATACCCGTGGTTGATTTTTCCTCTTACTTTGGCTGGCTCTTAACCTGGCTAAGTGGCGCGTTCCTGGGACGAATGGGGCCCCCATATTAAGTGCTGTGGTCGTCCATAGGATAGCGCGGTGGTCGGGGGGCGGGAGGGTAGTGACGGTAGATATGATAACTTCTTGACTAAGCCCCAACGTGTCCACAAGCGTGAGACTGTGGCGGCGCTGGGGCCACAGAAGAGAGGGGATAGTCCCTGACTTCTGCGGCCGGCCTCTGGCAAAGTCATAGTCCCGACCCATAGGTGTCGGGGGCGAGGCCACCCTCAGGCCGTGAGCCCCACATAGCCGTTTCCCCTAATGGTGCGGCATTAGTAAACTGCAATTCCCCTCATAAAAAAAGGGAGGTACACCTAACAGTTACACCGACTGTACCTTAACACTATTATATTATGTCACCTAAGTAGAATAATGAATCCAATTTTCCACAGATAGTTAATCCAGCATGGCCGACGCAGCATTGGTTTCCGGACGTTTCGGACCCAAACATCGACTGATAATGATTGCAGGATTATGCTTATTCTGTGTAGGTATAGCCGCCTTTGTAATGGCATATTCTAAATTACCTACAAATATAAATGAGGGTGATAAATAAACGGTGAAAAACGTCTAGTGTTCCTTTTAGATCCTTTATAAATTACGATTACGGTTAGTGAAGTAATATAGGTACCATCTGAGGCCCTTAGCAAATTAAATGAAAGAGGTCTTCCCCTAAAAAAGACTTGACGTTATAACTACAATAGGAACCAACCAATTTTTGTATGCATAAATGCAGCATTTGTACAATGCTGCATTTATTTTAAACAAAACATCTGAGCACTACTTCTGAGACCACATTAACATATTTAAACAAAAATTCTAAAAACAAATATAAACCCTAAAATCGTACATTTTGTTACACTAATCCTTTAAAAAGGTCCTCTGTTTTGTCATACGTCCAGAATAGTAGAACCTACCATAATTAGCTTAGATTTTGCCTGTTGGTATGACAAAATATGCAAATGAGTCATTTTATTTAATTGTTGTATAGAAATGGCGTAAGATACCTAATGGCAGAATATTCTCATTTGCAAATAGTTTTGACTCTTAGTATACCTTGTTCAGTTTTGTCGAGCTGATAGGTTCCGCAGACGAGCACGTTGTTGTAGCGCGGCACTGGACACCACTCTACGGAGTCAGCGCTGTAGCCTGTGTGCCACGGCCACTTGGTCTGCCATTGCGCCATTGTACACTGAAATATTTTATAGACAAGATTGAATACTCGGCACTCCGCACAGGATATTTCGAGAGATTTGAATTCCTGCGCCCAATTGTACTTGGTCTAGTGGTTAGTGACCCTGACTGCATAGCCGGAGGTTCGATCCCCACCCAGGACAAATCTTTGTGTGATGAGCATGATTGTTTGTTCTGTGTCTGGGTGTAGTTTATCTATAATATGTATGTATTTACAAAGAAAAATTGATTTAAGTAGTAGGTATATCAGTTGTTTAGTACCCATAACACAAGCAAATATAATTGCTTAATTTGGGACTAGATGGCGCTGTGTGAATGTGGTGAAATATTGTATTATTTTATTTATTATTATAATTCTGAACCGTCAGTAGTTTCACCATAGTAAGTTTTCAAATCCATAACCAGGTACATACACAGTGGCGGGTTAAATGTCAAGAGCGCCCTAGGCAAGCACATTATCGGCGCCCTGACCAGCCCCGGAAACCGGACTGCAGCATCAAGGTTCACCAAATAGTATTTAAGAATGATAAAATATAGAAAAAATATTTACACAACTAAGGGCCAATTCACACTAGAGTAGAGTCGAAGCATGCATGGTGCAACAGCATAATATCTTACACAAAATTAATTTTATACTTATTTTTTCTATATTCTTTAATCAAGACTACCGCGCGCCCCTTGTAACCCCTATAAGATATTTTTTATTTCATACCAATATGTATGTATCTTATTGATCTAAGTGATCAATTTTTTAAGATAAGGTATACATTATACTTTCAATTTTCTTTACCTACATAGGTACTTACTAGCATCAGCAAAAAAAATACCAGTAAAAAATATAATAAGTATATTTCTTGTTATCTGCTGATCGTACGTATCAGAATTTATAGGGAGTATTTTACCTTCATTTCAATAACAAAAAAAACCAAAATTACTATTTTAAACCCATTTATTGTAATAAAAATATGCCCATACATGAAATAACTAACACTATCAAGATACAAACAATCCTCGACGTCCAACACACAATATTACAATATGTTAACAACTTCCCTGTCCAGTGAGTCACATGTGACTCAGACAAACGTAATACCATACGTTCATGAGTCACAGGTGAACATTTTTATATACAACTTCAGGTACATTTTTTGGTTTGAACGTGACGTGATATTTTATCAAACCCTACGTGAACGTATAGCAATAAACCTAATATTTTGGAAAATGAAATAAAATTTCCTGATTTTTTTTTTTTTGACATTTAATCACGCCAAGAAAATTGCAATAAAAAACTAGAATACTGAAGGAAAGTTTTTATTTATTCGTAATAATAATAACAAAATTAGAGGAAAGAATTATGTTTAGAATGTTTTAATGAGAAACAGAAGCATGTTTCTCATGAAAACATTCTAAACAGAATGCTTTTTCACACATTTTACATTCAGTGTGCACCTGCTTTGCTTTTCGAGCCAATAAACCTGCTGTTTTCAATTTTATGTAGCATCCACTGCATCTTTTTCTGATAAGTTTATTACTGGCATTTCGTGGCATTTCCTGCAGAAAATGTCCAGAATTGCTGGAAGAAGCAATTGACGAGCTACCGGAGATTGAAGGTCTTTGAGGTATATATCTTTCTGTGGTCGTTGCTGCAGGTCCTAGGAAATGTCGGACTAGTTGTTCTTGGACTTGTAAAACTGTTAACTTAGGTCCGTCTGCGATCTCGTTGTAAATGCATCTGGCATTGACAATGGCGACTTGGAATAATAAATCTACTGCTATCTTTTTATACCATGTTAAACTTTTACGTAACGGTGAATGAAATGAAGCAAGTTGATCCGAAATATCGATACCTTTTTTGGCCTCATTATAGTCTATTATTGCATTTGGTTTCATAACGTCACCTCGCTTGGTAGTCACGTTAGACATACCATCTCCATGACAGGTCGAAATCATTAGGACGTCGCGTTTATCATGCCACTTGAGAACGGTATAGATATTGTCTTTTTGGCGAGCTATTTGTTCCCCCCTTCTTAGCTTTGCTTTTACCACTTCTTCTGGCAAATGTCTTTTATTTTTACGGAGAGTGCCGCACAAATCAGTATTACGACCTTTTAGATATTCGGCCAATGGTAAACTCGTGTAATAGTTGTCGGCCACGACGATACGACCTGCATCTAAAAGCGGCTCTGTGAGCTGAACCACTGTCGAACCGGGTTTATCTAGACCTTCTATTTGTTGCGAGAGTCCAGAATAAATTTGGTAGGACCATGTATAACTATTTATTGTGCAGGCCTTATATATTTTCATCCCATAGCGATCTGTTTTAGCAGGGTTATATGTTCTTATTATCAACTTGCCATGAAATTTGACCATTGACTCATCAACGACAATAATCTCGGAAGGTACATAAAGACTACGAAAATTGGCCACCATTTTATGTACAAGTGGGTCTATTTTATGAGTTCTTTGTTCTCCTATAACACCTATTTGAATTTCTGTAAAGTGCCAGCATCTTAGAATGGAGGAGAACCTATTATACGACATATTTATTCTGTGCATTAGAGGATTATAGTAAAGCACGTCCAATTTCCAGTAGTGCTCAATTGACGGCTTAGGATTGAGGCCCATGTAAATTATTACTCCAAAAAATGTTTTTAACTCCTCCCTAGAAACGTCTTTCCATCTAGTCATTCGACTAAATTGTGCGGTACGTAATTCTTTCAACAAATGAGCGTAATTATTTGTATGGACGACCATTTCTTCAATTAAATCATCAGGTACAAAATAAGAATAAATTTTAGTCAAACTTACTCGCCCATCTTCAGTAATTGCGTCTATGTTTTGTACGCCGTGATCCCCTATAAACGTTTCCCTCCCTAAAGGCAAAATATCACTTTTCCATGGAGTATCAGACGCATTGGATGACGTTGAAGTTGTTGGTGTTGGTAAAGGATTACTACTCGCTATAAAGTTTGCAATTATTTCGGTGTCCTCGCTGTCATGATCTTCATCATTGGGCTGATAATCATCATCACTTCCATCACTAAATGGTTCTTCATCTTCTAAATACCGCAATATTTGTTCGCTAGTATATCTACGATTAGCCATTTTCACAATAAAATCAATTTATAACCTCAAATAAACATCAACTATCTAATCTAATTGAAGTTATGACATTAGATTGACATTTGACTAATGACGAATCGTAATTGTCACTCAAAAATGTAATTGTGTGCGTGTGTTTACATATGACTCACTGAACTTGGTATAAAGAAATTATCGCCCTACGTTCATGAGTCACATGCGAGTAAAAAAAAAAACAACGGAAATGAAGGTAATACGTAAAAAAAATATATATGTATATATTTTTAGAGGTATATAATAATGTCTATTAGCTTTATATTAAAAAAAAACAGTGGACGTGGGACATAGTCAAAATGAGTTGTATGGGGACAGGGAAGTTGTTAATAATTTGCTAAAATTTGTACTGTATTATGGTTCACCGCTTACAATTTAGATTGGGACACTAAGGAAGAAAATATACAATACAGGACTGTCCCAGAATCATTGGGATTTGAATAAGGTGCGTGACTTACAAATGCTTATTAGGACAGAACGCTTTTAAAGTTGTAACTCATTTCGTGCAGTTGCGTTGTTATATCACAAGTGTAGTGTCTAAGGCCCTGTTCCAACACTGGTAGACAAGTGTCTGATAAACTATCGAACACTTATGTGACAGATTTCTTAAAAATATGTCAAAAATCAGACAACTTTTTTGAGGATAGGTTATCAGATACTTATCTGCCAAGGATACAACAAGACCACAACAGTAAAGTTATTGTGACTGAGATAATGAATTGTACAACTTCGAGTATAGGCTACGTGAGTAGGTATGTCTAAGTATCTTGTCAAGTATGTAGTACTGTTATTGTTTTCGAACAGGGTAGAAAACCACAAAATTATTTATATTGTTTGAGTTTTGCGACATACTTTGTTAAAAAGGGACCTTTATAGTAATTTAAAAGAGTAATTAGTGTAATCACGCACCCTAAAATTACAGTGTCTGACATTTTAATACTAAAAGTTAATGTCATTGACATGTTGATTTATATTTATAATCTCATTATCCGACCTAAGGTTTCTATCACTTTTATAATCGTATATGCAGAATAAATAGAGGTTCCATTATAATTACATCATTTCAAAATATTTTTTTTAGTATACATGCGTTTTAAATATGTTCTCAGCTACTTTGGATGCTGACCGTATATCCTATTTGACCATAAGTAGGCGTAACCGTTTCACCCTACATTTTATACAAAGAAAAACATTTACGGGGCAATCCTACTTATAACGAACACAGTAATTGCATGGCATAAGTTTCGAGGAAATAAGTCTTAAATTAACTGCAAAACTGCATTTACAGAGTTCTTAATGCAAAATTTATTTCATGTGTTTGTTCAAAGATAAAGCTTCAACCGTTCTCACTGTGGCATATCTGATAATATAATAAATTATTCTACCACTGCTAGTCAATATTTACTAACTATAAATAAATAGTATAATTATATACAGAACCTCTTATTTACTATCTGTATAAATCATTGAATTAGACAAACAGGTATACATAGATATGTAAATATTATCTCCATAAAGTAAAACATTTAGAAGTAAGTATACTTAATTGATTTCATTGGTTAAAAATATAACTCTTAAATAGTACAATGAATTTATTAGTTATTCTGTTAAATATCCACGCTTCCAGTCAACAAAGAAATCTTAGTCCAAAAGTCTACCGTTGCGGTGACTAGTAATTTGTTTAAATTTACGGAGACTGTAGATTTAATTGTGCCATCTTTAGTGGTCACTTTAGAGTTAAACAATATACCAATCATGGTAACTACAAAATAGCCACTTTTCCTCTATCCGTGTAGACTTTTGCACAAATATTTCCCTGCATAAACCTAACAGTGACCAGCGTGAATAACTAGGGTAAATAATGTCCGCTTAGTTAAACTACAGAGTATACAGTTATTACGATCGTATACAATATCATTTTATATTGTCTTGCCTGATAAAGTATTGTTCGCTAAGGTGATACTAAACATTGCCTTGCGAAACAAGAATGTCGTTATTATACATTCCACAGTAAATAGCATCTAAGGTATATTAAGTATATATTTTAGATGCGTTGTGTTTTTTCTTTGACA